>CM052883.1:68795602-68923442 GCA_028534135.1 Potos flavus | reverse complement strand
TAATTAAAGGGAGGGCAGGCTTCTTTTTTTAACTGCTGCAAAATAATTTTTTTAACTTATTGAAATACAAATCACGTACAAGAAGATGGATGTAATGCAGTGAGTTTTGATGGATCTATACACCTGTGTAATCATCTCTCTAGTAAAGATGTAAAACACTGCTGTCATTTCTCTCAGAATGGAAGTCCTGTTAACTGATGATTTTGGAGTAGCCTCAGAAGAGTTCTCTTTATCTTACTTACCAGCTGTCATGAAAGATATGGTTTAGGCATCTTTTTGTTCTCTTGCATTTAAAAAAATGTATGCATGTATATATTAGTGTTTTCTGAACACGTTTCATTTTCTGTTGGGAGACCCAAGAGTTATGAAATGAAATGTCGAATTTTATCTTCAAATGAGTAAAATCTTCAGTATCAAACTTTAAATGTCATTGAAAACTAATCATTTCTGGAAAGCTTTCCAGTGGTCATAGGAAGCATGCTTTTCTTTAAAATGAGAAAAATCACTTTTTGGTGTTAGGCTGTTTAGCTCAGGAAGCATGTCAGGGAGTACTTTTTGAATCCCTAATGCTAGTCTAGATACAGTGGAATCATCATAAAGACATTTCTGCGATGTTGTCATTTACCTGTGAATCAGTCTGTCCACACGTTCATTGACAAATACATTGACAAATACACTGATGTGGATGCTAGGGACCCCACAGTCAAAACCACAGATGAAATTCTCAGTGCTCAAGGAATGAGCATTCTAATGCTCCAAAGAAAGGATATTTTTTAAAATAAGGTAGTCACAAAAGGCCTAAATAATGTGATTCTAGGGAGGGACCCTGAAGGAGAGGAAAAGGGAGTGAGCTGAGCTTCGCATGTTGGGGCAGAGCCAGCAACACACTTGGCAGAGCTGGAGCTTGGTGAGTGGGGCCGATGGGCTTGGGGAGAGGGCATAGACCAAGCAGAGCTGATAGGCCATTGTGAGGACCCGGTCTCGCTACAGGAATGACACTGCCTGACTTCACTTTTAAAAAGTCCATCTTGCTTCCTTTCAGAATCGATTTCAGGGGAGCGAGGGGAGAAGCAAGGAGACTAAACACAGTATTTTTAGCTGATACAATAAATGTATACACTTTGAGGAATAGGCTTTCCACCCTTTTCTCTAAGATTTAATTATTAATTTATTTAATTTAATCAACTTAACTTAAATACATTTAGTTAATTTAATGATGAGTTATATTAATATAATATTTGTTATAGTTTGCTTGCTCTGTGTGATGCCAAAGAAAATCACAGAGGGATAGCATTTGATTGATTTTTTTTTTTTTTCTTAAACTCGGGGGAGCCACAAATTTGGAAGAGGCTAACTGAAGATTTTACATCAGTGCCATAGGATTTTAGTTCATCACAACTGTTTTCTATTACTAGGGCCTAGGGACACAGATGAAGATCTGAGCAATAAAATTGGAGGAGGTTCTCTCTAACTTCCAATACTAATTAGCACTGAAAGGACACTCTCACATAACTGCCTGCTTTGATCATCCCAGGACGAATGGAGACCAGTATCCACGTATCGTTTCTCACGCATTAGCTCATGTAACCTTCTCTGTGAAGAGGACGTGATTCCGAGTCCTGGTCCTAGCACCAACTCTCAAACCAGTTATTTAACTTTTCTGGGACCCAGGTTTTCATGTGCCAAATGAAGATTCTAATGATTGTAAAAGAGGAAATGAGGCGTTGGTTGAATTCCGAATCTGCTTCATTGTTCCAAGCCTCCAGAAAAGTGGGCTCGTTCCAACTCCACCCAGAGTTGTGTTCTTTACCATAAGTTACATCAACTGTAGAATTTTAAATAAATTAGTGGCAGTATCAATTCTGCTGGACTAGGAGATAGCAAGAAACATGATCTAAATCCAGATTTCCTTTTCAGTGGAGACCCAGCCATGTGAGGCTGTACGTAAACACATATGCCTTTTTTTCCTAGTTGGAAGTTAATGGACAGAAATAATTTTGAGTTTCATCATCTTGAGATAATTTCACAGGAGATTACTTCTTTAAATGCTGCAGTGAGGTAAATAAAAATTATCCACTTTACTAATAACAGGGAACCTGACAATTACAGGATGCTGTCCTTGGATGAAAGCGTGCCTCTCTTGACACCACCTTCTCCACTTGGAGGCAGAACAAACAAGGTCATGCTTTAACAAGGACATGGTGTCCAGGCGCCTGAATGGAGCCTGGCACTCAAAGGGTTAAGCAGTCCGCTCAGGGAAGAGGGAGGGCAAGGGCCCAATTTCATATCTTTGTTCCAGTTCCCAGATGGCAACCCTGTCTGTTAGTCCCAGTTGAAGCAAAACTATTTTTGAGCTTGTGTATCCTTCAGCACAGATGTTCAAGGCCATAATAATGTGTTTCTTTTATGGTGTCCTTTCTGTTTCTTGGTCAAAGTTTCAAAGCTTCATTGTTTCATCGGTCAAATAAACACAGCAAGACCTTATAGGACTGTGGGATAATAAAAAAGAAGAAAAACATCCTTGAAAGCAGTAAAAAATGGTTTCACTTTATCATATGTGCAGAGAAATACTATGGACGATCTGCTGCCATTTTGTGGCTTATAATTTTTTCAGTGTTAATTATGGTGTTTATCATAATTAAGGTACCAAATAGTTATGCTTATAATCTACCCAGCACTGAAGAGAAATTTAAAGTAATGAGCTCGCTCTTGGCATAACGGACTTTCTTGAAATAGCACAGGGAGGTAAAAGTCTTGAGTCAACCCTGGGGATCAAAATGTGGTCAATGAGGACCTGTTGTTCCCCTCCCTGACCAGCCAGCTGCTCTGCTCTCCTGGGATAGCTGCCTTCTCTGCTCTTCTTCTTTCTTTTTTATTCCCCTCAAAGACAGGCATGGTAGTGTTTGTCCTATACAATCCTGGTGGGAAACAGACCTCTAGGCCAAGTGATCTAGAAGCAAGATTAAGAATGGAAACAGAGTCTAGTGAAGTAATTTACTAAGTCTCAGCTACTGTGACATCAGCCTCCGGTCACAGGCTCGCTACCTGGGATTTTCTCCAGGGATGCTTCTTCGAGTCATGATGGAGCCTCAGGATCACCTCTGACCTCTAGCCCTTCAGATAACTCTCTTCCTGCCTCCCAGGCCTTCACAGATGCCTGTCTATCTGTTACCAGCCTGAATCCCTCACCCACCACCCCAGTACCTCTCTTAGCAACACTCCTGACCCCTTTGTCTGCTTAACCCCGTATCGCACTTGCTCTAGGACTATCACTGGGCTGCTGAGGGCCTGTATAGCCCAGGTCCCTTTAATTTCACCTTTGCATTTATGATAGTGCATTCCATGACATATGTGTCTTAAAGAGTAGAAACTGTCTTCTTCATCTGTAATTCTCTTTTGTCCTGTTGAGAAGAAATACAGCTATTTAGTTCAATGCCTTACAAATACAGCTAATTTTCATTTTCCAGGTAGAAACATTCACATTTTGGACTAATAAATAAAATCCAAAGCCAAGGGGCACCTGGGGGGCTCAGTCAGTTAAGCAGCTGCCCTCAGCTCAAGTCATGGTCTCAGGGTCCTGGTATCGAGTCCCACGTCGCCGGGAATCTGCTTCTCCTTCTGTCCTTTCCCCTGCTTGTTTTCTCCCTCCCTCTCTCTCTCTCTCTCAAATAAATAAAAAAATCTTTTTTAAAAAGTTCAAAGCCAAATTTAAGGAAATTTTAAAATAAAGTCTCTACCACTCACTGTTGGTAACAGAGTCAGTGGTGATGGAGTAAGCACTCCACCACATCCACACCCTGGGTTGACCAGTCTTCCCCTTCACCTGCTGTCCCCCTACCAGTGCTGGGGAGCAAACCATGGAAGATGATGGCTCTGGGTCCACACTTCGTCTTCATTGCTTTAGCCACTCCCCAGCCCACACTATGTGGTCCAAACAAAACAGGCTTCTCTGGCCACCCAGTGGTCTGCACGGCCCGGCCTGGCAGGATGCAGGCTGGTTAGGAGGCTGTGGTGTGCAGCTGAGGAGGAGGTGATCAGTGAGAACCAAGGCAGTGGCTGAAGGGAAGAAGAGGAGAAAGATCCAAGTATTCAGGAAGACGATTTTCAAAACAGTATACAGTGCTGATGTGAAAGAAGAGTCTAAAGTAGCTCCTTATTTTTCTAGCAATTTAAATACAAAGTACTTATTAGAGCAGTCAGAATGAATGATGACATTGTGGGTTTTTGGCTTAGGAACAAAACAAAACTGTATTGGCATGATAATGCTTTGTACTTGAGTTGTTAGGTACCATCAACTTCCTTTGCAATGTGGGTCGGTGTCTACACCAGTCTAAACTAT
Source organism: Potos flavus (assembly GCA_028534135.1). Taxonomy (NCBI): domain Eukaryota; kingdom Metazoa; phylum Chordata; class Mammalia; order Carnivora; family Procyonidae; genus Potos; species Potos flavus. Next base: position 68,919,103 of record CM052883.1, on the reverse strand, counting down.
TGGCGTGGTGATCCCTGGAGCAGGGGAGAGGGTCTGGGTGGTGCTGCCAGAAAGGAAAAAGGAGTTTGGCTGCCCCAAAGACTGATAAAACATGCTTTTGGAGGCTCTGTATTTAGTTGGAAGAGATTTGAATGGGAAATAATGGTCTTAGTTGAAAGTGGAACCAAGCCCATGTCTACACACACCACATACAGACTTGGTGACTTCTGCCTTGTTTTTTAAAATCAGTTTTTATAAACACACAGGTTAGCCATTCAGGTCAGAAAATGCACCAGGCTGTGTTGATGAGAATTTGAAACTGCCAAATCTACTTAATTTCATACCGTCTGCTTATTGCCACATAATGATTCCAGGGACTTCCTTGACGACTACAAAGCACCCAACGTGGAGGGAGAGTTTGACTCTCCAGGTAAAAATAAAAAGGTAATTGGAGGAGAGATAAGAGGCCTAGGATAAAAATATCCCTAACATGGGCTAGAACTTTCCATTGGTCAGTGCATCTGTTTACTTGTGAATGCTCCACTGGGCCAGAATGCCTTCTAGGCGTCTTTCACTTTACTATCTCTTTTCTTTACTCCACTCAAGTGTAAGTACTTCCCTTCCCATGCTAGCAATCCAAAATGTCCAGCATGTCCATTTGACTGTCAGCAGCCCACCTTCGGGAATAAATAGAGTCAAATTACCTTGTCCAAGCAACTGGTCTTTTTTTCCGCCGTCATTTTGCGGTAAGGGAAGACCATTTAAATATGGGCAGGAGAACCAGACAAATGAAAGTATACATGAGAAAACAGAGATTTCCCCTCTGTGCCTTCCTTTCAGACATCATTTCTATTCATGGCTTTTCCTTCATTACCCCTTTTTTGCATGTAATTTAAGTACGTAACATTGGTTTTGCCTAGTGCTTGTTTGTGTTTCTGTTTGTCCATCACCGTGTAGATAATAAGTCCAAATCATGGTCTTAATGCTCAAGGAACAAGGAAGAAAGAAGAATCAGAGTGTTTTAGTTCCTTCTCTCCAAATGTCTATACCAGTCATACTTAATATAAGCCTTTGAAAAAATTTGGAAATCTTGTACAAAAATTGGACTCAATCGTGGAGCTATCAGTGTTAGTTGTATTAGTGTGTTTAGTTGGAAGAGGTTTGCAATGGAAAATAATGGTCTCAGTTGAAAGGGAAACCTTTCAACTTTATTCCAGGTAAAATAAGGATCAGAATCCATGCAGCATTCTCTACACATGTATTTAAGGAGGAGGAAGTGCAGGTCCTAGACCTCATCTTCCATGTCCCTTGAGTGAGAACATGAACCACAGGGTGGCTTTAAACTCTTGGCCGGTGTGTCTGACCCTATATCACCAGAGCTATCACTGTAACTGATAGAGAACTAAAATTTTTCTTATTTGCTTACCAAAGGATTTTCTTAGTAATGGTTTTACCATTTCAGTCACAATATTCCTTGAGGTTTAGGTATTTTGTTAATTGTTGCTTATTGTTCTGTGACATTGCTTAATGTTACCAGTTAGATCACATTGGTAAGACTCTGAGATACTTACGTAAAAGCAGAGGTAGCTATGTCTCTTGTAAGACATAATAATTACAATAATTACAATACAGTGCCTGATTCTGAATAATAATGTGAAAAAGCATGGCTAACACTTACAGAAATTTTACTGTGTATGAGGTACTATGCCAGCTCTTTAAGTGCGGTACTTCATCTAGTTCTCACAAAAATCCTGTCAGGTTGATCTCGTTATATCCTGATTTTACCAGTAAGGAAACTGAGGCAAACAGCTGTTTGTAATACTGCTGGTTTGTAATATTGCTGGTTGTAGTACTGCTGGTAAATGGCAAAGTGGGGATTCTAACCCAGACTGTTTACTACCCAGCTCTTAAGCCATTAGAATGTATAGTGCTTTACAGTAAGTTTTAAAGTCAGAAAAAGACAGAAGGAAGAAAGGATGAAGACGTGCTGATATATATGTATGACACATGGACCAGTGGAGGGAGGCTTCTGTCTCAGTCCTTTTTAAAGATTTAATCCGTGGTCCTTCAGAAGCAAAGTGCTTAAATTGGTCAACAAGCAATGCTTCCAGCTCTAGGAGTACCTGCCAGCAGATTCCCAGTAAAAACAGCAAGTCAGACCCTTAGAGTACATGTGTTTGCTATTTTAGTTCTCACTTAGTAAATTCCGGTTCATGTAAACACAACTTGAATAGGCTCTTGAATATTTGAGGAGTTTACTGCTAGAATCTGCTCAGTTTGTTATTATGTATATTAATTTATCTGGACAGTCATCGGTACCATTTTCTGCTTCATCAGTGGGTCTAATTAAAAGCAACTGTTCTATATAACAAAAATAGTGATGCTGCAGTCTCATCTTTAACCCTTTGATTCATAACAGTGTTCCATCAGTACCAAAATATTAACAATCAATTGGTGTATTTTACTCTCCGAGAGATGGTTTAAAACCACTGACTTTAGTGAAGATTTTCTATAAGCATAGCCAAGTTGCAAATAAGAACTGATAACTGATAGACCTGTTATTTAAAGAACTTTATACCTTTCTAATTACACACCTGTTCTAAGGTGCAGTGTTTTGGTGAAAGCTTTCCAGAAGGCAGTAAAAGGCTTCGATATTCATATAACTGATGTTTTAATTGCAGTATTTGGACCTTTCCTTCTATAATTCAAAAGGTAATAATGGAGTAACTGGAATCATTTTAGAATATTGACTATAACCATATATTTTTAAGTGTCTTATAAGAGAGAGTAATGTTTGTTAATAATCTAGGGGAAATTACTGTTTAAATGAATTCTTACAAGGATATGAGAATAAATGTAAACATGAAGGACACTCCTTAGTGCTTTAAATTTAAGAATGGATATATTTTCCCCCTTCCTCCCTGCTCCCCCAAGAAGGGCATTTCACATTTTCTTTGTGGTTTCCTCCCAACAAACATGGTAACAGGCTGACAATGGCAATAAAACAGTGATGGGCAGGCAGCCCAGAGGAAGACAGAAACTGATCAAGTCAGAGCTGGCAGGTGAAGAGAAGGTTCAAAGATCCTTCATGGGAGCTCTCAGGGTCACCTGTTCTGCACGACTCTCAACAGAATAGCCTCCATCCCATAATGCCACAGTCGGAGAGCCTGTCGGTGCCATTGCAATATACGAGATTTCATAAAGATGGATTTTTTTTTGGTTCCAAGGATATTTTTTCGGCTTTCACATTCCACTTTCTTTACATTCTATGGCCCTTAGATACAACTTGGCCAGGTGGGAAATAAAGATATAAAAGTTTACTTCTTAGGGGTGTGTCCTGTTTATAATACACCCATATTTGTGAATCATCTGTATTAGTATTAAAAGAAAGCAAGCCTGAGGCCACTTTGGGACTCTGCCTTGATTCACTTGCATTTAAATTACGAAAAAACTGGTAATTAGTGCGGTGCCTTGAAAGGAAGTTACAAGAAGAAATCAAGCTCAGAAGTTCTGTATTTATCAATAGATGTTAGTTACAACATGGCTCAACAAAGGAAAGGGGCTTGCAAACTTGTGCTATTTTTGATGTGCTCTCAGTTCAAAAAAGAAAATCAATAAAAACACTTAGGGCACTACCTTGGAAACTCAGCACTTGGAGCATGTTTGAAACCAGCCTGACATGATGAACCTTTGGTTTACGTGCACACAACTGTCCTAGACACAGATGTGGGACGATACTCTGCCCAGTGTCTACTAGTCTCAGATGCTGCTAAACAGATGTCAAGATGAAAATATATGTATTTGGGTGATGCTTCACAAGTAAAGTCAGAACGATTCCTTAGGAAAAAGATGCATACCCTAGTCTGATCCTTCTACCATTCGTTTGAAAAATGATACTTTTTTAATTTAAATAATCTTGCATAAGTAAGGGGATCTCGCTTAAGTCATGATTACTGTTTATTATAAACTTGCACTGAGCTTTGCTCCTATAATTTTGCTTTGTGACATCATATTTTTTAAATCATAGCTTGGTTTCATCTTAATTCAAAAATTCATTCAGCAATAGATTTGTAAGTGGCTACAATGGGCCAGGTCACTAATTTTTCTTTTAAATCACAAACCTTTTTCCCTTCTGCCAGAATGTTAAAATTTGTTTTCTGTAATTAGTCCCTAAAATAAAATATCATGATATAGCCTAGATATTTAAGAATCAGAAGAATTCATCCTATTAATCTTTGGTTTACTACTTCCTTCTTGAAATGCGTCTTTTCCAGGCTACCTTGACCCCATTGTTTTCTTCTGATCTCAGAGGCTAGCTCCTCCTCTTCCATCAGATTTCCTAATTTCAGAGTGTACCTGGCTTCTGTGCTAGGTTCTCATCTTTATCTACATCATACACAGAGGGGATTTTAACAGCCCTCTGGCTTTGGGTATTATCTGTGCACTCATGATGTTCAAATGTATATCTCCAGTTACTGTCTCCCTTCTGTCTTGCTTATAAAGCCACCTGCCAACTCAAGAGCTCCACATGGGTAGATAACAGGTATCTCAAACTTAACATTTCAAAACAGAATTTTTTATTCCTCACCTCCCCACCACTTCCCACCATCCCTCAAGTTTTCACTCTCCAAAAAAATTAAGAAATGGCACCATAATTTGCCCCGTGGTTTACGGAACCTAGGCATTATTCTCGATTCCATCTTGCCTCGCATCTAACTCACATTCAGTATATCCAGTTGCTCTTACCAGAAGTATTTCTCAAATGTAGCCAGTCAACAACATCTTCATGGTTATAAGCTTAACTCAAGGCATCATCATCATCACCATCATCTGAACTACGCTGTCCTTCCCACCGGATGTCCTTCTCTCTTCCCCTCTGCAAGTGGTCATTTTTCTAAAGTGTATGCTAGAGCTTGTCACCTTCCACACCCAAAACCGTCCAATCACTTCCTGTTCTTTTTTATGGTGATAAAACCTGCCATTATTAAATGTACAGTGACATTAACTACATCCACAATGTTGTAAAACCCTTACCACCATCTACTTCCATAACCCTTCGTCACTCCAAACAGAAACTCTGAAAATCGAGCAATACCTCCCTGTTCTCCTCCCATCGCCGCCCCTTTGTAATGTCTGATCTGCTTTCTGACTCCATTGACTTACCTATTCTAGATATTTCATGTAAGAGGAATTGTATCATCGTTTGTCCTTTTGCGTCTGGCTTATTTCACTTAGCATAATGTTTTCAAGATTTGTTTTGCTGTAATGTGTACCATATTTTCATTTTATATCTTCATTTCATTCCATTTTATGTGTATACCATATACGTTTTATCTAATCATCTGTTGATAGATGATTGGGTTGTTTCCACCTTTCAGCCATTGTGAATAATATTGCTATGAACATTGGCATAGACGTATCTGTTTGAGTCCCTGTTTTCTATTCTTTTGAGTATGGACCTAGGAGTATAAGTGCTAGGTTGTACAGTAAATCAATGTTTGACTTTTGGAGGAATTGCCAGACTGTATCCTCCAGTAGCTATATCACTTACATTCCCACCAGCAATGTACACATCTTTACGAATACTTATTTTGTTTTATCCTCCTTCTCCCCCTCCTCCTCCTCCTCATCATCCTAGTAGGTGTGAAGTCATAGCTTATTGTGGTTTTATTTGCATTCCCCGATGACTAGTGATGTTGAGTTTCTTTTCTTGTGCTTATTGGCCTTTGTATACCTTCTTTGGAGAAATGTCTGTTCAAGTACTTTGCCCATTTTGGATTGCTTGCCTTTTTGTTGTTGGGTTGTAGGAGTTCTATATATATACTGAGTATTAAACATTTCTCAGATATATAGTTTGCAAATATCTTCTCACATTTCATGGGTTGTCAATGTCCTTGATGGTGTCCTTTGAAGCACAAAAGTTTTTGATTTTGATAAAGCCCAATTTATCTATTTTTTCTTTTGTCACCTGTGCATTCGGTATATATTTAAGGAACCATCGCCAAATCCAAGGTCATGAAGATTTTCCCCTATGTTTTCTTCTAAGAGTTTTATAGCTTTCACTCTTAAAATTTAGGTCTTTGATTCATTTATTAATCTTTAATATGATATGAGATAATATCCAACTTCATTCTTTTGCATGTGGATATCCAGTTTTCCCACCATCATTTGTTGAAAAGATTGTTCTTTCCCCTATTGAATGGTCTTGGTACTCTTGTCAAAAATCAGTTGACCGTAGTTGTATGGGTTTATTTCTGAACTCTCAATCATATCCCATTGGTCTGTATGTCTATCCTTATGTCAGTACCATACTTTTCAGATTACTATAGCATTTACAGCAAGTTTGGAATTTGGGAAGTGTGAGTCCTCCAACTTTGTTCTTTTTCAAGATTTTTTTGGCTAATTAGGGTTCCTTGAAGTTCAATATGAATTTTAGGATTTTTTTTCATTCCTGCAAAAAAAAAAGCCATTGGGATTTTGATAGAGATTGCATTGAGTTATGCATATCACTTTGTTATTTTTTAATGGATTTTTTATTTAAATCTGTATTTTTTTTTAAAGTAAGCTCTATGCCCAATGTGGAGCCTAAACTCACAACCCCGAAATCAAGATTTGCTTTCTCTACTAACTGAACCAGCCAGGCACCTTATGTGTGTCACTTTGGGTTGTATTGTCATCTTATCAATATTAAGTATCCTAATCTATGAACTTGGGATGTCTTTCCATTTATTTTGGTCTTCTGTCTTTCGACCATGTTTTGCAATTTCCAGTGTATGAGTTTTTACCTCCTTAGTTAGATTTATTCTTAAGTACCTTAATCTTTTTGATGATATTATAAATGGGATTATTTTCTTAATTTCCTTTTTGGATTTTTGTTCTTTAGTTCTAATAGTTTTTTGTAGAATCTGTAGGAGTTTCTATGTATAAGATCAAGTCATCTAGGCACAAGGAAAGTTTTGTTTCTTCCTTTTCAATTTGGATGCCTTTTATTTCTTTTCCTTGCCTAACTACTCTGGCAAGGACTTCTACTACTATGTTGGATAGAAGTGGTAAAAGCAGATTTCCTTGTGTTCTTCCTGATGTTAGTGGAAAAGTTTTCAGTCTTTTACCATTGAATAAGATGTTAACTGTGATGACTGATTCTGTCTCCTTACTTCTAATAAGTCTTTTCTGATTTTCTATTTCTTCTATTTTGTTTTTGTTGGTTTGTATATTTCTAAGAATTGTCCATTTCATCTGGTTTATCCAGTGCATTGGTGTACAGTTGGTATTCTCTTATAATCCTTTTTATTTCTGTAAAGTCAGTAGCAACGTACTCTCTTTTATTTCTGATTTTAATAATTTATATCGTTCTCCTTTTTTTTAGTCTGAGGTTTTATTAATTTTGCCAATTCTTTTTAAAGAAAAAACTTTTGGTCTTGTTGATTCTCTCTATTGTTTTTTCTATTCTCTATTTCATTTGTCTCTGCTCTAATCCTTATTATTTCCTTCCATCTAGCTTTTGGCTTAATTTGCTCTTCTTTTTCTAATGTCTTTGAAAGCTGAAATTTAAGTTATTCATGTTAGATCTTCTTTTTTATTTCTTTCTTTCTTTATTTATCTATTATAAAGATTTTCTTTATTTATTTGACAGAGAGTGAGAGTAGGCAGAGAGGCAGGCAGAGAGGCAGGCAGAGAAAGAGGGGGAAGCAGTCTCCCTGCTGAGCAGGGAGCCCAATCTGGGGCTTGATCCCAGGACTCCAAGATCATGACCCGAGCCGAAGGCAGAGGCTTCAACCCACTGAGCCACCCAGGCGCCCCAGATCTTCTTTTTTGTAGACATTTAATGCTATAAATTTTCCTCTAAGCATCACTTTTGCTGCATCCTATAGGTTTTGTTATGTTGTGGTTTTGTTTTCTTTCATCTCAAAGGATTTTCTAATTTCCCTTGTAATTTCTTCCTTGACCTGTTGATTATTTAACAGTATATTGTTGAATTTCTTCATATTTGTGAATTTCCCAGTTTTCTTTCTGTTAGTGATTTCTAGTTTCATTCCATTATGATTAGAAGAGTTACTTTGCATGATTCAATTTTTAAAAATTTATTGAAACTTGTTTCGTGACATCACATATGGTCTATCGTGGATAGTATTCCATGTGCACTTGAGAAGAACATGTGTTCTGCTATCGTTGACTATATCTTATTATTCTTAGAAAAGAATCCAAACTCTTCACTACAGTTTCTAAATCCCTACATGAACTGACCCTGAACAGCTTTTCCGACACCATCTTTCTCCACTCTCCTCTTAGTTTTTGCTCAGGAAATACTTTTATTTCCTGAATTATTAATTAACTTAATGCTCTTTAGGGTAATAATAATGTGTCTTTTGATAGCATGTGAAACAATTTATCTTTGTGAAATGTTTTAAAATAGATGGGAAAGGCTTATATGTGAATCTTTATAGCAGCATTGTTCACAATAGCCAAATGGTAGAGATACCCCAAATGTCCATCAGCTGATGAATGGATAAACAAAAGTGGTATATCCCTGCCATGGAATGTTATTCAGCCATAAAAGGAACGAAGTTCCTATACACGCTACAAAATGGTTGAACCTTGAAAACATTATGTCAAGTGATAGAAGCCACATAATATTGCCACAAAAGGCCACATAATATTGTATGATTCCATTTGTATGAAATATGCAGAATAGACAAATCCATAGAGACAGAAAGCAGATTAGTGCTTGCCAGGAAGCAGAGAGAAAGGAGAATGGAGATTGACTGCTTAATGGGTATGGGGTTTCCTTTTGAGGTGATGAAAATGTTCTAGAATTAGTGGTGACAGTGCACAACATCATGAATATACTCAGTGTCACTAGTGGTAACTGTCATGTTATGTATATTTTACCACAGTAAAAAAAAATCAGTGCAGTTTAAATATATATGGAAACACAGAGAAAAAGCTCGGTTTGGAATAATATTTCTATCAGTTACTAAAAAACAAACCACATAGTTCTAAGACCAAAGTCTAAAATGAAAAAAAAAAAAATGATGAAGGCCTACTCTTTACATTTATCCAGTGTCAGAATGCTTAGTGTAAAGTGGATAAAAAAAAATCCAACTATTTTGTTTAGTGACAGATTCTTTTGTGGTACCTCTGGAATTCATATGAGTGTTCACATAGATATTTTTGTTTAGCCAGTTTAGATTAACAAGATAAAGCTTACACTCCAGAACTGTATCCTTGCCTCAGTTAACATTGCAAAGAGCTCTTTGTTAATTTTTTTTTTTATTACAGAGCATTACTAGAAATAGATTCATCGGGTTTTATTTTGTTAAACCTTTATTTGATATGGGATTTTTATTGGTGGTAGTAGAAGAACGCAGAAAGCAATGGATCGAATTATAGTTTACTTGAAAGAAAAGTAAAAATCAAAGATAAAATATTGCAGTGCAAATTATTGGGAAATGTCTGCAGTGTACGTTTATATTTCAGAACTACTTGTTAATCGACTTGCCTGTGCCAGAACATGGTCATCAGTGCTCACACTTCCAATTCTGTTGGAGTAACATGTCATAGGGCAGGAAACCTGGTATATTATTTGCATGTGCTAAATTCGCTGATGAAAACACAAGGCATCATTGAAATCTTGAAAACGGAAGCTTAGCAAGCATAGTTCACTTACAGCTTGTTCTTCCCTACCATGTTTATTTGATACTCATCTAATTATATCCTAGAGACCTTAAAATAATGTTTAAAAAGGCCATACATTATTTTTCCCTGCAAAAAATTACAATAGCCTCTTTAATCTTGGGGATAAGACAGTTTGAATTTGTGAAGTTGGATTTGTGTTTTTAAATTAGGTCATGTTAGGGGCGCCTGGGTGGCTCAGTGTGTTAAGCGTCTGCCTTAGGCTCAGGTCATAATCTAAGGGTCCTGGGATCCATCCCCGAATCTCATTGCCTCAGGCTCCCTGCTCAGTGGGGAGCCTGCTTCTCCCACTCCCCTGCCCATTCATGCTCTTTCTCACCATATCTGTCTCTCTCAAATAAATAAATAAAATCTTAAAAAAGTATTAGGTCAAGTTATATTATATATATTAGTTGATTACCTAGAATTTACTGGTCTGTACAAAATTTCAGCCAAGAATCCCTCACACTGTAGTAAATTTTTTACTCTGAATGGTTGGGAAAAGCATAACATAATTTACAAAAACAAACAAACAAACAAAAACACAAAAAAAACAAACCAAAAAACCCCCCATAAATTCTAAAGTCAGACAAACTGGGCTCAAATCTAGATCCAACTACCCAAAATTTGTTTGAAATGAAAAAAATATGCATGTATGTACAGCCTTCCTCATGGACAAAACCCTCACTGTAAAGGATTGTTAGGACATTTCAAAAGCGAGTTAAGTAAGGGGCTGGCCCTCTGTAGGTGTTTGGCATCTGGAAACTGCGACGGCGTTGTGATAATCAGGGTAATAGGTTCCTGTCATTAACAGTTCTCCAGATGCTCATGTCATTTTCTCCATAGTTCTACCTAGTTTTAGGGGGAGAAGCTCAGTAAAAATGTATACCTGATTTGATAAAATTATAAGATTAGTATACCTGATTTGATAAAATTATAGGAATGCTCAATCATCCCCTTTATCCAATTCAGCTAGTAATCAGTTTCCAAAATTGACACCAAAACAGCTTTCACTGGAAGATGTGATTGGCCCCCCCTTTTGTAGCCTCTTTGGTCATTCACTATAAATTAGTCATCACGATGTACGTATTGTTAACTAAGATTACATTTGGCATATAATAACTAAAATAAGATCCCTTTGTGATGAGTCCATGGAGGGCTAATTAAAATTGACTAGAGAAGGTGAGGTTTTTGTTTCATATTCATTCTGCGGTTATCAATAATCTTCAAGGTCTGCGTATTGATAAATCCGAGCAACCTTTGCTCTTCCACCTGTGGTCACCTTAACATCACATAAAGAACATGCCAGTGAAACTCTTATTGGCCGCCAGCTGTTTCCATCTGCACTGCCTCGAACTGTGTAGCCAAGGGTGGAAGCATATGCGAAAAACACATTATTGGCAGAATCTCACCTTATTAATTAGAGAGGTCCCCATTAAATAAACTTTTGGATACTTCAAGTTTTCCAGTTTCTTTCGCAAACATTCATTCATCCCATCATCAATCATATACATATGGGCACCAACTGTGTGCCAAGAACACTTGTAGGTGTTATAACTCTGGTAATGGATGAAATTGATGAAAATCCCTGCCCTTATGGAAGCTGGATTTTAGTGGGAGGTGAAATTGATTAGGGTAAAGGCTAAGTTGTTCTTACAAGGAGATCCCAAAATATGCCACTTAACTGAGACAGATGTTCCTGTCTGCATTCTGCAGGCCTGCGTGGGGGAGCGGGTCCACTGCAGGACGTCATTCAGAGGCCAGGGGCTTGTGCCCAGCGCTTTGCCAGCCTTTGGATATCTTCCTCATCTATGAGATCTGGGCATAATCCAGCCATATCCCGCTTGCAGCCCACAGTGAAGGGGATGGCTGGAGCAAGCAATCTGTCCCTAAATCGGAGATGACAGATACTATACACATCACTTCCATTCATCTCTTCCATTCCTTATTGACTCTACCTTTGACATAACTTCATGCCTAGCTGCAAAGGAAGCTGGAAAATATGTCCTCTGGCTGGGCCCAGCTTAAACACAAGCCCAGCAGGTGTGTTGGGGGATGCAGGACGGGTTTTTTTTAACTCCCATCAGAGAGGAGAATGACAACGAACCAAACAAGTTAAACACATAAAGTGCCAGATGGCAGTAAGTCCTAGGAAGAAAAAGCCAGCAGGGAAGGGGGTAGGAAGCACTGGTGAGAGACCACAGTTTTAAAAGAGTTTGGTGGAGAAGCCTCGCTTATAGGTGATGTTTGCAAAAGGGCAGCTGAAGGAGCGATCTGTGCAGCTCGGGATGAGTCCTGCCAACAGGGAGTGATGGGCAGGAGAGGTCTGTGGGGAGGAAGGGATTGCAGAAGGAAGTGAGGAGATCAGGGTTGTCAGAGGTCATCTTTTGGACTCATTTCTGAGTTTAAGATGCCTCCACCAGCCAAGTGGAGATGTTCAATAAGCTGTTGGATAGATGAATCTAGAATTCAGGGAAACAACTCAGACTGGAAATAAAAATTTGAGAGTCGTGAAATACGGCATCCTACTTAATCTTATGCTTTGATGTGAAGGTCGTGGTCATTTCTGTAGGAAGAAATCAGCCAGGCCACAGATAGATCACGAGACTTTCTTAATAGCCAACATGTCCTAGTGTGCCTGGCAGCTAGCTCCATAGGAGCTTATCCGGCCCCAGAGACACTTTCACTGAGTCCCCAGCCTCACAGATGGTGGATCTTGGTGTCTGCATGATGGGCCACTATTTAATCTTGTCCATGAGGAAACCAAGCTTCAGAGAGAGGGAAAGTCTTGTCCATGGCCGGGGCAGAAAGCAGCGAGAGCTAGAATTGGGAGACCTAGTTTCCTTCCTCCCAAGCCAAGGAGGGGCCCTTGGTCAGGACGATACTCTGGGAAGAAGGATCTTCTGTTTAGTGGGGTTTTTTTTTTAATTAATTTATTTTATTTTATTTTTTCAGTGTTCCAAGATTCATTGTTCATGTACCACACCCAGTGCTCCATGCAATACGTGCCCTCCTCAACATCCATCACCAGGCTCAGCCAACCCCCCACCCTCTCCCCCTCCAAAACCCTCAGTTTGTTGCTCAGAGTCCACAGTCTCTCCTGGTTCATCTTCCCCTCCGATTTCCCCCAATTCACCCTTCCTTTCCTTCTCCCAATGTCCTCCATGTTTTTCCTTATGCGCCACACGGTGTTTAGTGGGTTTTTAAACAGACTACTAGGAAGTTGGCATGGTTAAACATGTCTGGAGATCAGTAGGAAGCAGAGCTATTGAATTACCAATGAAACCTCACAGACTGCACGAGGGAGCCTGATGCTTCCAACCCGTCCCAGACTCTGGGGCCTCCGTAAACATGCCTCTCCTCCCCGCCTCAGTGACACGCGGGCATTGCTCCACGTGCCCGCCACTAGTGTGCAACACCGAGATCCACACTGAGGCCGAGGGGCCCCGAAATGTTCTCTCAGGGCAGGGACCCTCGTGCAGAACTGGCTTCGTGCACACCCAGACAGCCTGCTGTTGAGAAAGCCCCGGATCTTTCTGTGACCGGGCTGGTTTCTCCCTGCAGAAATGAGCATGGCCTGCATGCAGACACAAGGCACATTTGCCTCATCTTCCCCAGGTAGAAAGTTTTACTCACTTACAAGCTGCATGCACCCACAGACCAGTGTGGTCCACTGGAAAGGGTCCCAAGGCCTGCTTTCAGATCTCGAGCCATCTCACTTTGCTGTGTAGCCTTGAGCAAACTACCCCAAGTCTTGGTTTCCTCATCTGTACAATGAAGCCCATCAGTGCTTTCTCATGGCTCGAGTTGTAAAGAGAGTAAAATCCCTGGAGGTATGTCCCCAGTGTCCAGGGCTCTAAAAGTGCAAAGAAGTCAACTAGAGCCCATTTCAGTCAAGTCTGTGGCCTGCACACCGAGGTCCTAATTTGCAACTTCTGAGGACTTTTCCATGATTCATCAGAGTCCAGTAACACAAATCTCTCTAATATATGCGTCTCTCCAGCTATATTCTGAAGTTGCTTAGGGTTTGAGATGTAAGGAGAGTATCTCTGCAGTTGGGATATTTTGCACTGGTCACTCCAAAGTAAAAGTGAACTTGCGTAAAAGCACTTGCCAAACTTTGTTGGCGACCTCTATTTTCTCTTCTTCTTCTGTTCAGATTCTCATTCGACTTACTTAATGCCTCATAGGATGTCTTATCCACAGTAGATACTCAGGATGTAATTATTCTGCTGAGCTGAACTCCTAGGGAAATGTAGAATATAAAATTGCACCTATCTAATGTAATATAAAATTTAAGCTAAGAAAACAGTTCTCACTCTGAAGTCACTTTGCCAGAGGGTAGTGCTAAGATTATAGTGGAATTTAATAACTTCATTAGGGTAAGAGTTGCCTTTGTCTTCCGGAAAAGTTAAAACTTTCCAAAGACTGTGGACATTCCTGTTCCCAATTCTTCAGAACTACTATCAGAATCCTAATAAAGTATGGGTAAAATTCCTTGCAGGCATTCAATACGCTTGGTCAACTACGGACAGGGAATTCAGTCGAGGCATGTGGGTGGAAATCTTTTATCTCAGTGTCATTGCAGCGGTCACAGGTCAGCAAAACAATACTTTTTAGTTTGTAGTCGATAAATCTTTTTCTGAGAAATTCTCAGCAACACCTCAATTAACCAGAACTTAATAGAGTAGAAGCCACTTCATGTAATTGACACCAACTTCCTCCTCCCCCCCCACCTTTTTTTTAATACTCAAATCAGAAAGAATTAAAGGAATCAGGCTTTTAGCAGAAACTCACGTCAATGAGTTTCTGGGGTGGCTCTTAAATCAAATGATAGGCAGCCCAATCTTCCATAACGTCCACATAAATGTCTGCATTGTTGTGTGTGATGATTGAACCTACAGATGATGAGCCCATTTCCTATAAAATAGATTCTTTGCTGTAACGGTTGCCTTAATTTGTACATATAAACAAAAATCCAGAATGTGGTTTCCGGAGCCCTGCTTCCCACGGGGACCTCTCTGAGAGGGTATCTGAGTTAATAAGACACCTTTTCTTATGCAGGTGTCAAACATTGAGAGGTAAAAGTACTGTATTTTTCTTGTATATCTTCAGATGCTACTTCCAGGGAAATGTATAGAGAAGGGGCTTACCGAGTGCACTTTTTTAAAAAATCAATGTTATTATGACAACTCGGTATCATTGAAATCACAATATTAGCACCCTGCCATGGAAAGGTATTTATTCCTAAGACTTTTACGATTAGCTTAAGGAAAATAAATCCTGAATCACAAACCACCAGTCTCAAAATCCTCATCAGGGGCATTTTAGCGTGTTTATAAAGCAGGAACAGTTCCTTTCATATGAAGGTAAATAAGTTGACTAATATACTTTCAAAGAAGTTCAACAAGACTTAAAGGACTCTAATTGTGATTCTACTTTAACCCGAAGTCCCGATTCTTAGTAGGGTTTTCCCGAATACCCAATACTATGTGAATTGATGAGCTTAACTCGATCGTTAAAGCAGCGTTAGGACCTTTGCAAGCTTCGGCCCACATCACGTACTGCGTTCGTTCTGACAGCAGCTCTTGCTGAAGCCCTCCGTTGTGTGGAGCTGGGTCATTTGATGAAGAGTTTCGGCTGATCTCGCTCTGAAGTCAGCCACCTTTCTCACCAACATAAGCAAGGTGGCAGGTTTCCACAACTGCACCATTTGGTCCAAAGAGATAAGAGTCACCTCTCCCAAATCCCTTACGCTGGGGTGTAGTCCACTACTTCCCTTGCACGGCATATAAATTCCTCTTTGGTTATTGACTTGTCAGTGTTTGTACAGTTGCGCCTGTGTTCATATGTCCTCTTGTGAGTTTATCCATTGATAGAGGCTGTTTCAGATTTCGATTGAAGTGTGGCCCCAGAATCATTGAGCCTAGAAATACCAAAACTCAATATTCCCAGATGATCAGTCCTGCTATCATATTTTTATGATTCAATATTACTAACCCAGAAGTTTCTCTGGTTCTAGCCTCGAGTGTCATACAGTAGAAATCAGTCTTATCGGGTTGAGGGGGCTATGTAGCCAGGGATGAGAAGAAAGGTACCATCTGATGAGCTGGCTTGCGTTCAGGTACCACACTGCACAAGTATCAATACAAACCTTGAATGTCTAGAGTTATTATGTCTGTAAAATAGCCATTAGCCACACGTGGCTAATGAGCACCTGAAACGTGCTTAGTCAAAAAGGAGATGGTGTTGTCAATGGGAAATCACGCTGGACTTTCAAATTTTTGTACAAAATCGAGAATGTAAACTATGTCATTAGTAATTTTTATATCGAATACATGAATACGTAATATACTTTAAGATCTATTGGGTTAGGTAAAATAGATTAATTTTTCCTCTTTGTTTTTCTTTTTTTTTAACCTGGCTTGTAGACAACTTAAAATTACACGAGGGGCACATGTTACGCTTCTCTCAGGCTGCAGTGGTCTGGAGTAACCCTCAGCCTTGGGGGAGCAGGGGAGGAGCTCCCAATGAGTGGTGCTAAGCAGCTGAGAGCATCCGAAGGGGAGGAGAATGAGGGCCCACCTAAGCTCAAGGGGCAGGTACCCAGGGGAAAGAAAGAGTGTAACTGCCCCTCTGTTTAGGGCTCAAGCTCTCTCAAATTCTTCTAAGGTTAGTTAGTAAGTTCTGCAGTGACTGCTCTGAATATAGATTTCTGACCTAAGTGAGTTCATTCTTCCCAATATCCTAAAAAATGTAAGTGCTTATTATTATCATCATGACTAATCATAGCGATCGATGGCTAATGATTCCAGAGCACTGAGTAAGGGCCTGTTTTGCATGCTTTACCTGATAAAGCATGATTTCATTTTTCAACAGCCGGGTGAGATGGGTCCTATTAATACCTCCTTAGAAGGTGCGCTTGAGACCCCAAGAGATTAGGTAATTGCTCAGGGTTACACTTGCAGAGGTTAACCCAGGCAGTGAGATTCCAGAATCTTAGCCCTTAACCATGACACAGTACCTTCCTCTAACAGAGAATCTCGTCCTTGACACTTTTAACACTGTTACTGGGCTGCCCAGCCATAGTATAGCAACAGTATTGGGGTTTTTTTCCTCTAAAACTTAGATGTTGTTCAGTCATTCAACAGCCAGGCATTAAAAAATGTTCACTGTCTCAGAAATTGGGGGTTACTATTAGGCTGTGAATGATCTCACTCCTTATTTTTCCCTCTAGTTCCCCCCAAAAGCATCCCTTAATTCAGTGTGTTTGAAAATGTAGGTGATCTCATTCCAATTCCATAGCAAATATTACATACCTATGATGTGCCAAAGGCCGTGTCAAGCACTGGGAAACAGAAAGATGAGGAATTCCAGCTCGCCCACAGCTCTGGTCTAGCTGGCCTAAAAGCACATTCTGGCAACGCAGTGTGGGGAGGGTTGTGTGTCCACACTGCTGTGGGAAAGGAAGAGTGGCTCATCCACACATTTTGGGGTGCAGGTGAAGGTGTGGTATTAAAGAAATCTAAGAGGAGGGAGCACTGAGCCTTCTTAAAATACCTCTTTTTGTTTTCTGGGGTCTTACTCACATAATAAAGGTGGCCACCAAGGTGGGTGTCAGCGTCCGAGTCTCCTGGGTGGTTGAGAGCCTGCTGACCCCATTCCTGCGGTTTCCAGGTACCAGCAAGGTCAACCTCGTGAAGATCCCGTCCACGGCCTCCAGCCCTCGGGACACAGCCCTGGCGGCCGTCATCTGCAGCGCCCTGGCCACGGTCCTCCTAGCCCTGCTCATCCTCTGTGTCATCTACTGTAAGAGGCAGTTTATGGAGAAAAAGCCCAGCTGTGAGTGTGGAGCTCTTTCAGTTCCTTCGCATGTGGGTGAAGCGTGTTTACCATCATTGTCGCTGGAGGTCCACGAGGCCTTGACCGAGACAACAGTCAGGAACTACCAAAGGGACAGAGCGCACACGGAGACGCAGCTCCCCGTCACCTGGTCCCCCAGAGGCACCGCTTTATAAGGACCCTGAAAAGGCCACAGGGTCCCGTGCCGCTAGGCAAAAAGGAAAATCCTTCCGAGTTCTGGCAGCAGTAGTACCCTATAATTTGAGCTTTCACAGATTCATTCCTAGTTGTGCCTCCGCGTGAGAAGACATATTTTTAATTGTGAATGAGGGCCAGCTTTTTCTTCAGACATATTAAGAGCTAGAAGGGTACCTGTCTGCATTGTGGTGGTCATGGGCTCCTTAACAGAGGCAGTGGTCTTCACTGACAGAATTTTCGCCCCCTGTAGGGTCGCTGAGAGCACAAGACATTCAGTACAACGGTTCTGAACTGTCATGTTTTGACAGACCTCGGCTCAATCACTCTGCTCCCAGAGCATGTTGTCAGTGCCACCGGGACTCGGCCCAGACCTGTGGTAAGTGCAGCGGGGCAAGGGGCCGTTAGGGGAATCTAGGGACATGGACATTGCGAAGAATTGTCCCCGTTCGCCCACAGCTCGGTTGCTCTGCTTGGATTTCCAGTTAAAGCTGATCTTGTTAAATGAGTCTGTGTCCCCTCATAGTTTGAGCGTTTTGAGCCTCTTAAGTATTGAGAAGAAAAGAAGCATCTCGTTAAAATTCTAGAATTATTGGGCAACTTTTTAAAGCAAGTTTGCCTTTATTGTTTTGGGTCCATTGATTGTTGAAAATAATATCCTCCTTTTGTAGGGTAGGAGCGTGTATCCTGTCTTGTGGGGGATTCAAGCTGAACCTCGACGGGTCTTCTTAATGTCTTTTTGGATTTCTTAAAGAAGAGCAGAAAGGGAGAGCTATGGCAGGGGTTTCCACCAACCTCAATTGCCCTGGGGACTATTGACAGAAAAGGAAGTTTAGGGAAGTCATGCAAATGAAAACTGGTTTCTCACCAGGGCAAAAAACGGGCACAGATAATACTTTCTCCGCCACTTATTTATATTCATCAACACGAGGCTCCCGCACTTATATGGCCTTCTCGGCCCCCACTGTGAGGACCCCTCCCCTCCTCTGCAAAGCAGAGCTGAATGGCAGTGCCCTTCCTGGACGTCCGTCCCTGCCCGCCTGGCTTCACGTGCTCAGAGCACCTTTGAAGCGAGGCTGACAGCGCCATTTTGTCTCTTCGAGCCACTCTCTAAGCTGAGTGTGTCCCACTTAGATTGACTGACACTCTTGGAACCGTGCAGTCTTTCCTACCAAGAAATTACATATTCCGCTTTCTGAGCTGATGTGTGGAGGAAGACGTTTTCAGCAGACTGAATTTGGTACTGCTCGTTACTGTCTTCTGTTTTAGGAATAGGTTGGAAACAAAGTATAGGTTCTTCTGTGGTGTGTGTGAATCTATTTTTGCCTTTGCCTACGTAGGGACTAGACTTCTGGACAGTATGGACGGTAACTCAGTGATCCCCCAAACACCCCCAGCGCTGGGGTTCCCCAATACTGAACTGGTACGCTAGGGTCAGAGGGAGCAAGAATCATTTCCTGAGACATGAACTCGGATGGAATAAAATGCAGCGTTGGGCAAACTCGGCCTCCTCTTAAGAGAAGGATTAAATGGGCAGGTGGCCTTGGTGCTCGTCCTCTCAATAGAGTGGCACGCCGAGCCTAGGAAGAATCCACCTGCCACTGCCTGTGTTCCCTAGAGCTTGCCACTTACGGGGTCCAACTCCCCAAATATTAACATTTTATCTCGTTTCCACATCTGCTTTATCATTTTTCTAAGTATAGTGGAAATATATGTATTTATGCACATTTTTTTCATTTCCACTTAAAAATCAGTTGCAGAGATGTTATCCCTTTACTCCTTAATACTACGGTGTTCATTTCCTAAGCACAAGAACGCTCTCTTACAGAACAGCACAGTTATGAAAATCAGAAAATCAGCATTAAATCAAATCTATGGTATAATCTACAGAGCATATTCAGATTTTATGAGTTGTCACAAAAATCTCCTTAAAGGAGGGATGCCTGGGTGGCTCAGTCAATTAAGTGTCTGCCTTGGGCTCAGGTCATGATTCCAGGGACCTGGGATCGAGTCCCACATCAGGCTCCTTGCACAGCGGGGAGCCTGCTTCTCCCTCTGCCCCTCCCCTTACTCATGATCCCTCTCACTCACTCTCTCTCTGTCAAATAAATAAATAAAATCTCTAACAATAAATAACTAAGAATTAAATTAAATTTAAAATGTCCTTAAAAGAAAATCCCAGATAACATTATTGTATTTGGTTGTCAAATCTCCTTACCTTATTTTATTTTTTTAAAGACTTTATTTATTGAGAGAGAGAGGGCGAGAGTGTGAGCACAAGCAGGGAGAGCAGCAAGAGAGGGAGAAGCAGGCTCCCTGCTGATCAAGGAGCCCAATGCGCGACTCGATCCTGGGACCCTGGGGTCATGATCTGAGCCGAAGGCAGATGCTTAACCGACTGAGCCACCAAGCCGTCTCTTTTGACCTTATTTTAATCTGGCATAGGTCCTTAATCTCTCTTTATGTTTCATGACATTATTATTGTTGACAAGCACAGACTAGTAATTTTGTATAACGACCCTCAGTTTGGGTTTGTCGGTTGTTTCTGTATGACTAGAAACAGAAATCCTGCAGGGGTGATGCTCTGTCCCTCCCAGTGTCCTGCATCAGGAGGCACAGCGTGTGCAGCTGTCCCTTTTCTGGACAGGTCAATTTGGGTCCCTTCATTAAGGTGGCATCTGCCAGATTTCTCTACTATAACATGATTGTTGTTCTCTTTGTAATTAAGAAATACCTTGCAGGAGACTCTTTGAGACCGTGTAAATATCCTGTTACTCTCCAAACTTTCGCCCAAGAGTTTAGCATCTTCTGGTGGTTCTTACCCGAATCAGTCATTACCATGATGGTGACAAATGCTAGTTTTGTAATTCCATTGTTTTGTCCACATTTATTAGTTGGCTTCCTATGGTAAGAAAGAATTTCCTCTTCCCCTTTTATTTATTTACTTGAATTAGTGTGGAGTCGTGAACCCTCTTCCATAGCTTCTACTCCTTTGCCATCATCGTTTATCTTGGTGCTCACGTTTTCCTAGGCTGGGCCAGTGCAGGTCCCTTCATGCTGGCTCATGTGTCATTTTCTCATGTCCTGATTATTCTTCTAGCACTTTCTTCATCTCGGGCACACACAAAAACTTCCAGGTTCATTTTGCACTTGGTTGCTTGAGCCCTAGAAACAGCCATTTCTAAAAGGAAAAGCAGTGTCATTGGCTTTTAAATATTTTGTTTGAAGATTTATTTATTTATTTGACAGAGAGGGAGGGAACACAAGTAGGGGGAGTGGGAGAGGGAGAAGCAGGCCTCTCGCCGAGCAAGGAGCCCGACATGGGGCTCGATCCCAGGACCCTGGGATCATGACCTGAGCTGAAGGCAGACACTTAACGACTGAGCCACCCAGGTGTCCCTGGCTTTTAAATAATTTTGAAACGGCTCGCATGAGCATGATACGGGCTTGCTGAGGATTGGCCGTGGATCCGGGCGAGTTCTCTGAGCTCATAGTAGCGTATCTTCACACAGCGCAACGTGGGTGCGCTGAGAGACATTTAGGAGAAGATGTGTGGGTATCCATCCTGGTTGGCAATTGCAGGGCGATGTTGAACATTCATTTTTGAAAAGGAAAAGAATTTCACCATATTTTTTCCTTTTTATAAGAGTGAGATCATTTCTCATGCAAACTTTGGATCCACAAACGTATACATGGATATGTAAACATAGAATTTTTTCACATCTTTCTCTCTCTCTCCAGGTCTGTCTTTACCTCTGTGTGCTTTAGTATGTGTATGTGTATAATCAGAATTATATATGTATGTATGTAGAGACTTCACCAAACGTCGACAGTGTTCATTTCCGGTTTATAGGGTTGGGTCATATTTGTTTTTAAATTTCTTATCTTAATCCCTGTCTTTTTAAATTATTTTTCTTCTGTACACTTGTAGTATCTTTGTAACCAAAAACCGATGCTGCCTTAGTGAACAAAATGGCTTATAAAGCTGTGTTGTTTGCACACCTCTAATCATTCCTTACGTTCCAGGAAAACATTAATACCTGTGTGTGGTGGTATGTGTGTGGGGGGTATGGTGTGTGTGTGTGTGTGTGTGTGTGTGTGTGTGTGTGTTGGGTTCAAGGGTTTGAACGCATCTCTCTTCTTGTTCTGTACTGCTAGCCCACTGGGCAGGACTCTGCTCCTATTCCTACCGTCTCCTCAGGGGTGCAGGGGAGTCTCATTTCACACACTCTCTCACAGGCCATGCTGTTACCTTTCAGTACTATTTTCACTGTGGTAAAATACACATACCATAAAATTTGTCATCTTAACGCTGTTTAAGTGTGCCATTTAGCAGCACTGAGCCCACTCACACAGGTGCTCAGCCGTCACCAGCCCCCATCTGCAGGCCGCTTCAGGCTCCCCGAGCGAAACTCCGTCCCCAGGAATCAGCAACACCACAGTCCCCACATCCCACTTTCTCCCAGCCCCTGGCACCCACCATTCTTTCAGTCTCTGTGGCTTTGACTACTGTAGGTACTTCATATAAGCACTTCGTCATTTTTGTAAGATAACAAAAGAGAGAGAATTAAACCTCCTATTTCCTTTCCCCCAAAAAGTCACCCAAAGGGGACTAGCTGAATTTTCTCCAGCAGTGTTGAGCCAGTATTAGGAGAAAGTTCCCAGAAGACATCCTTGTGCTTCACACCTCTGCTGGCTTCCCTAGGGCCTGTTCACTTGATTCCGTCTCTGTGCTGTGACGAGGCTGGCAGTGTGGACCGGGTGACTCTTGGCTGTAGGGTGCATTCCAAGGCCACTCTTCAGGAGAGGTAACTCGGCATTTTTAATCTATATAATGTCATATTCCTTTGTGCAAATGTGCCTTCTACTAATTTACCGATTTTCATGTCAAACGATGAGACATCATTTAAAAAATATTATTGATGGCATTCTGGACATCGGAGGGGGACAAATCCTTGGCAAGAGGTACGTGAGTCTCTCGGGGTTACTGATATCCAGTGGGACATTCTTTATACTTTACACTCCATTAATTTTGTTTTTGTTTCATATTCATGATTTGTGACACTTCTGTCATCTGTAAATAATTTGTAACATGTCATTTACTCACAGAATTTTAGAAGAGCCATTAAGAAACAGTTAAGACCCAGGAAACTGCCTGTTTTAGGCATTGGGTTAAGTATAACTACACTGGTTAGAAGTAGGTACACAAATTCAGTTTGAAAGTAAGCGGAATAATTAAACTCACTGTATGGAAGCAAGTTTATAAGGGAAGCACTAGAATTCTGATGTAACCCATTGCTGTTTCATCTAGAAAACTTAAAAGCGGAGCTGGGCGTGGCTTCATAGTGGTGTTTTTCGTCCCCGTAGATGACTTGAGCATCTTTTGAATGTGTGTTCAGACACCCAGGTCCAGCGGGGGAGACCATGCCCACGTTCTTCGGGTCCCTTTCGAGGTCCATCTGTGGCGAGTTTTCAGATGCCTGGCCTCTGATGCAAAATCCCGTGTGCGGCGACAACATCTCTCTTTGTGACTCTTATCCTGAACTCGCTGGAGAAGATACTCATTCTCTCAATCCAGGAAACGAAACCTCGTCCTCCTTGGATTCCAACAGTAGTCAGGATTTGGTGGGTGGAGCTGTTCCAATTCATTCTGAAAACTGTACAGAAACTACTGATCCCTCTAGACGTGACTGCTCGCTGACCGAGCCAGTGCTGACTCAGGATACACTGACCACCAGAAGCCAGCTGCGTCCGGAGAGTGGCAACATCGTCAGCCTGACCACGCCAACCTCCCTCCAGGTAAGGCGGTGACTGGCCTTGAGAAGGACACAGCACTGACTCCTGGCACACCCAGGGTATTGGAACTCCTCTCACCAGAGAATGGGGCGGGGGGGACCTGATGAGAAGGTTTTTCCATCTTTCATAACTTCTTGTGCTTATACGTATGGAGAATATATTGTAAATTAAATTTCAAGAGTCTTTTTTTTTTTCCGTAACTAACAGATACTCTGTAAGTTTATAATGAGCAGCTGCATTCTTTTACTCCTTGTAAATCTAAGTACTTAGCACAGCACCCCCTAGCCCTGCTCCTGATTGAGAGAGAGAGTCACGGGAACATCTTGTAAATAGTACCTCACCTTCGTTTTCCGCCCAATGATGGTTTCTGCCCGATACTTAAATGCACTTCATTCACTGTCAAGTTAATGGCAATTTAGATCTCCTGAAGCTTCTCTTTTCCCTCTCTGTTCCTGTTGTTTTCGAGACTGGCCAGTTTGGTTAGAAATTGATTGTCGGTTGTGATCCAGGTCCAAATACTGCAGAAGAACCTTCTAGAAAGAAGGGTTTAAAATCAGGTTTGCAAGGAGACGGTGGCTATAGGGAGCTGGGGCTTTCAGGCATGCTGCAAGGCCAGAGGCAGAGAAGCATCAGGGAAACCTGGGCACCACTCCTGTTTTCCCCTTCCTGTGAGGATGTGGCCGGTCCTGAATTGGACTTAACGTCTACAAGCATTTCCCTAATATAAGCACATATACTGTTGAAATACATTCTTTGGGGAAAAAATGACCAGCCTTTAGTATAAAAGGGCCGAGTCACAGCAAGAGTGAGGCTTCCAGGCGCCACAAGGTCCTGACTGCACACCCAGCCTCGCTCTCACTGCTCATGAGCAAACCAGCCCAGGGGCCCCGGGTCCTGGGGAGGCACTCTGGCCCGAGCTGCGTCTGCTCTGGAGAGGGGCCTCCATTTCCCATGAGGTCATGTATCCTGGTCTCATGATGTCAGACACAGTTTGGAGAATGTGAATGGAGATGTGTGAATGGAGATGTGTGCCTTTCAAGAATAACATGTAGGTTATAGGTTGACCAAAATCTGCAATACTTTTTCTCTGAACTGCAAAAAAAATTCTGTGGAGAATTTAGAGAATGCTATGCAGAAAGCATTTGATGGCTTTGGAGAAAAATAATTTTGTTTTTCTCAAAATAAAGGAAATGAAGAAGAGATAAGGGAAGAAAAACAAACAAATTAGGCATTTAAAATGTAAAATACAGGGGCGGCTGGGTGGCTCATTTGGTTAAGCGTCTGCATTCTGCTCAGGTCATGACCTCAGGGTCCTGGAATCCAGCCCCAAGTCAAGTGGGGCTCCCTGCTCAGCAGGAAGTCTGCTTCTCCCTCTGCTTATGCCCCTTCCCCCACTCATGTTCTCTCTCTCAAATAAATCAATAAATAAAATCTTTAATAAAATAAAATGCAAAAGACATACCTCTATTATGGAGAAGGAGTCTTTACTGACCTTGTTCTTTTGAGCCATCCCATAATTTTTATAACTTCCATGATAAGAGTAAGAAAAGATAAGAGTTAGCTGAGTTGTGTGTAGGTCTCAAGAACAGACCATGGCCCACAAGCCCTGGGGGCCGAGCACCACATGCAGCTGCCTGGAGGAGGAGGTAACAGGCCCTGAGAGCAGGTGAGAGAGGCAGAGAACAGGATGCAGAGAGATCCTGCCCCTTCAGCAGCTGACCCCACCTTCCCAGTCATATACCTTGCCAACTACTCAACAACAAGGCTTGGGAGACTTGAAATTAAATCTGAGACACCGTTTCATTACAAGATGCTGGAGTTTCTTTGATACCAAGTCAATTGGTTTTGATCAAAAACTTGCTTTACCTTCACAAATGTTAGAGTAGCTTGAATTGTGCTCCCAGTGACTATCTATGGTTGGTCAGAGGACCGTCAGCAAATAGAATTACCACTCATCTTAATCGTGTAGTTTGTCCCCAGTTTCGTGATGTAAATTCTATGACTAAGGAGTGAAGCATCTCAATGCCAAGTCATATCAGAACCAACTCATTCTCTACCTTTTTCTGTTTGTGTTGTTGGTGAGGTGGGCATGGGAGTAAGCATTAGTATTACAGCTAGATGAATGTAAAATCGTCTAGTGTGGAAGATTGCTATATATAATGGCAGTAACTTCTTTTCTAAGACAATTGTCAAGGTAATCATGATCTACATAAAGATACTTTCAACTCAGGTTATTATGAAAAGAGTTATAATTACATGTAAAATGAATGAGAGAATGTTACATTCAAGTTACACAATGTAATTAGTGAAAGCTTTATTAGCTTTCTGAGATGTGTTGTCTTATAATTCTTAGATAATTTGGTAAATATAAATGACACATTCTGAATTCAGGAAAGGAATTTTTAAAAAACTGAATCATTTCAGTTTTCCCCCTATAGTTAAAAACAACAAATAATATTTTGAGCCCATATTAAGAGATAATCTTATCCAGGTTCTGAAAAGCACTTTGTGTTTGGTTGCCTTTACCGAGTGTGTGATATTTACTGAGTGAACCTTAATCTTTGAAAGCAAGTAGGAGAGATACAACTGTACATCTTTGGGAGATTGACCCGCTTCTTTGTTTCAAGGGTCGGCCAAGTAATTAGCTCAACAGTTCTATTTTTTTCAATCACTTAGATTCCAAAAGGCAATTCAGACTTCCTCTTAACAGGCTGATTCTCCAATGTAGGGAACACACTTAACTTCTCATAAAGAATTTGCTTTCAGCAGCGTGGTATGATGAACCAAAGGACTTTCAGTTCCTTGAGTTTGTTTTAGTTAGCTTGGTCCATGGGCTCATTCATAATTCAGGAAAGTACAGAACTTCTGTTTGAGAAATGCGTAACGGCAGCTGGAGCCATTAGAGTGTTCCCCTCTTTAGTGATTTATTTGTATTTATTTTCAAAGGAACTTGAAATTCCTACCTAGGCATTCACTCATATTTTCAGGTTTTCAACCTTAATTCCCTCCTTCTATCCAGTTTTATTGAGATAATAATTGACTTCTGTCATCGTGTGAGCTAAAGTGTGCAATATGATGATCTGATACGCATCTATATTGCAAAATTCACAAAGGTACTTTTGTCTTACAGGGTCAGATTGCTAATGCATGACGCGTTTGTTTCCAGAAACTGTGTTTTTACACTGTAGTTTTCTTGTGGGTGGTTTAAGACCACCCAGAATCTGATGGTGATAGTTATGGTGCCGGATAAAAGAGGTGCGAGAATCTTCTTTAGACTGAATGACGCAGTTCTAATCAAATTTTCCCTATACACACCTCCCCAGAAAGCAAGAGAACTAAGATATTTGGGACATCATTCGCTAAGCTAAGATACTTGGGAGAATGAGACCAGCCCGTTTACTTACAGGAAAAGCTCTTTTTGGTGATGTTTTTAGCCATCATTGGAAATGTCAACATGAAATAGTAGAAGGAATGGTAGAAAAGATATGAAATGACTTGGGTTCTAGTTGTTCAGTCTTTAAAAATCTCTGTTTTTTTCCATGTTGGCAAAACGGTGCCATTTGTCTCCCACAGTAGCATTAAGGTGGTTATTACAGTCATACCAATTGATAAACGTATTCGATGAAACTATCTCAGATTATTGAGAGTTCTTTCAGAAACTTCTATTCCTAGACTCTCTTCTACCTGGGGAAAAAAATCTTTTCCTGTAAACTTACTAGATATGTCATCAGTGTCAGATTCATGGTAAATAAGTGAATGAAAGATAACTGCATAAAATGAAGGTTTTGTTCACTCACAGTAACGTGGCTTTGGCCGATGTTTTCAGAAGTCAGGTCGCTGCCCTTCTGTGATAAGGGACAGATCTAAGGGCACCACTTTGCTGAGGATATTTGCCCTAGGAAGAGTGTAAGCCTTCTAGGAAGATCATTAGAAGGGAAATCATTTCCAAACCATCTCTAAACTTTTTCCAGTGGGTTAACAGAAGTTTTAAATACAAAGAATGTGAGTGTCACTATTCATTAATCATCTTTGTCCTTTCAAAGAAGGCACCAAAAGGATCCTAACAGCTTTACCTACAAATGCTTCAAAAGAGTGCAAAATAGAAACAAGCTTTAAATGTTTGAATGGGGTCGAAAATGAGCAAAAGAATCATTTGTTAATACATTTTGTTTCCTGTGGGTCACATTATCATCTCTGCAGTGTTATTTGCAAATACTGAGTGACCGTGAGTTGTTATAAAATCTTTATTTTATTCTCAGAGTACGTGCGTACCCTGATATTCAAACATCGTTAATGAGCTGCCGTCCCGTATGTTATTCAAGTCATGTGTGCTATGAGTAAAAGTTATTTACAATAATTTTTAACAATGAATAGCCCAGCAGCTTTCATGTGTAAGGTCTTGTTTTTCCATCTTTCCTTTCTGTTGCTGTTTCAGGAAGCTTAAAGGACTTGCATCTTTCTACAGTAGAAGAATATGGATGGAACCCAGCAGGCACTCACCCCTCCGCTTAGGCTTACGGACTGAGCCCAGTCTGGACCCTGCTTGGCTTCTGGGGGAAAAAAAAATAAATCCGAACCAAACTGATGGCATTTTAAGCCTTTCAACCAGTTGCTTCTGAGCCAGACCAGCTGTAAGGTGAAACCTCAAGGAATAACAAGAAAAGACTCCAGGCACTCACGATACTCTGCATTTTTCCTAAACAAGAAGCTTCTATGCCACAAAGCGTAACTTCAAAGGCCAATGGCTCGAGTTCGCAGCGTACGAGATTATGAGCATATAACAAGAAACAGAAATGCACTCATGCTTATTTTCATGCCGAATGTGGTTTTACCAGACTGAAGACCCAGAGTATAAGTTTTCATTTACACTTTCTTTCCAGAAATGATTTTGTATAGCCGATTAGCCTACTAAAAGTCAGTGTCCGAGTAGTTTTTCTGTAGAGTGGTTCAAAAATGAGTGTTTGTATTTCGTGAAGCTTACTTTTTCATCATCCGATTAGCTCAGGTGATTAGGATTGACTTCATGCTGCCTGCCTAAATTAGGGGTTTGTTAGATGAAGTTAACATCTAGGAACGAGGAGTAAGAGGAGAGCACGTCTTTTCCAGAATCGACACTTGGAACCTTAGCCACTGGCTCGTGAACCCCTGCTGGAGCTAGTAGGGAGAAGGGCCTGAGCTGGGGAAGTGGTGGAGAAAGAGCCCCCCCACCACCCTGCGTTAAGAACCACTTAGCACACATATCCTAGAGACTTGTACACAGTGATTAACATATTTCTTTGAAAATCAGTTGACATGGAAGCATTTGTTACTTCTGTCCCTGTGATTGAGATTTGAAGATCTAGAATTCCTTTCTTATGGAAGAGTGATGACTTATAAAGATAATGGTTTCTTTTCCTCCACCCCCCCCCACCTCCTGCTTCTGACGACCACCAACCTGTTCTCTCTACCTGTGAGTTTGTTTTTGTTTTTGCTTTTTTGCATCATATCTTACACTAAGGGCTTTAGAAAGTACCGCCTGTCTGGTTCCCCTACTACTGAAATGTATCACGTGAGTCCTCTTAGAGACACTACATACTAGAAGGAGAAGAAAAAGCGCAATTTGTAGGCGGCCTCTAGGTGAACAACTTGTCACTGCCCTCACAGGGTCTGACCAAGTAGCCCTCCCCCCCTACCCCCCCTACCCCCCCCCCCCGTGCCCACTTCGTTAGCACAGTACTCTCCTTCCCTAGCCAGTGGTGCTGGATTTAAGTATGGTGTCAGGCGCCCCATCCCTGATATTTACACACTAGAATTTTCTCTACAGCTAAGACAGACACGAACCCGGTTCAGTCACAAACACGGGGATGGCTCATTTGTTCTTAATCTTGATGCCCTGGAGAGGAATAACTAGAGCAGGATTTATCTCTTTCCTCCTTGAACCTACATGATCAGCTCTGGCCTTTGTCTTTTAACTGATTGCTATTAGCTTGATCACATTTGCACTTAAAAAAGAAATCAAACATGGCGGTATTGGAGTGCACTAAAAAACTTGGTTTCACAATCCCTCCCCTCTCCTCCCACAATCACCGCCCAGATCAGTGTCTTTTATCTAACATTAAATGGAACATGCAAAACCTCTGTCTTTCTTAGGCCATTTTTCTCTTCTTTTCTCTCTCTGTAGACATGAGGCAAATCTATGAGCCCTCTCCCTCGTGGCTGGACCAGTTTCTCTCCCCTGTAGTCTTAGGCTCTAATATGTGTGGATTAGCTTGCCTGGGCTCAGTTCTTCTCGGGACCTCAGTTCCTTGAACCAAAATAAGAAATCAGAGTAGTCTTAGGGTGACCCACAATCTTTTGTGTCTGTCTCGTGCCCTCTTCCCTTTTCCTTTCTTAGCATTAACCAATGGTTTTTCAACTTTGATAACTCGCCAGCTCCTATGAGAGCTGCCTAGGAAAGTCATGGAAAATATTTAGGATTTGACCACAAGATGTCTATGAAAATGCACACTAGAGTTTCCTCGAGTAGCTTCACTGTAATTCACATATGTATATGCCATTGTTTGCAATCTGATCGTTTTGTTTTGACAGAGGGATGATCAAAGCCAGCCAGGGTTGTGCTCCTTCTGGTGGCCTGAATATATTTTGCACATGTAGAAACTCTCCTCGACTTCAAAGACAAATACTTGCTGGAAAAAGCTAGATGGATGGGCATGAGACTGTGGCCCCAAACCCTAAAACATCACTTTGGATCAGTAAGGGAATGCTTAGGGTTGAAAGTTGATTTCATTTGATACTGCGTTGGAAAAATCCTTGGCTGTTTTATCAGGATGAAGACGTTTTACCACCGCCTGCTGCAGAAACATACAATAATGTTAGATTCTATACTCTGTGTAAACCCTTGAGAGGGAAAGCCCAGTCTTCATTTCCCATAGTTGGAATACCCTACAGCGCTCACAGGAACTCGGCTGCTAGGGTACGGGTACCAGGAAATCATCACCGGGTCTGGGAGTGAGAATCGGTGTGACTTCGAAAGTTGCAGAAACCCACCAACAGGAATGAGACAAGGATTTGGGGAATGACCATGTAAAGGCATGGGTTTTCTCATTTTGTGTATATGGAATATATTTTTTAAATATAGATTTTTCTACTTTAGATAAAATGTTAATGTTGCTATTACCTAGTTAAGCTCTATTGTCCGTGCTAGTTTAAAAAAAAAAAATTGAAAAGAAAAGGTAGAGTCCATCATTGCTTGAAGGTTGGCAGCTTGAATCGATTTAGATTTCATCATTACTATTTTGCATACTGGAATTTATAAATTTGTAAATTTTCATTTTCTATACAAATAGTTTTGTAATACCCTTTTTTATATGTGAATAAAATTGTTATCTGGTATTCGTATTGACATGTCCAGTACGAAAATGATTGGTGATGGGAATACAGATTTGTTTTCTTCTCTGGCTCTCCATATGGGGGTCTCGCTAAGTTCTGGTCCTTCTGGTTTAACCCTTCTGGCCCTTCAAACGTCATGAGGGGGATTTGAAATCCTTCCCGGTGAGCTGGTTGTATTTCTCAGGCCTGTCAAGCTACTGAAGAGTGCTCGGAGTTATTTGAGAAGCTTTGGCATCAAGATTATATTATGATCTCTTCTTTTTCTTCCTTCATTTTATGACATAAAGAGGGAAAGAACAAAAGGGGAGGAGGTTTGATATTCATTCTTTCCAGAGGTCAGTAGGGTATTCTGCAGAGGAGTGGACTAACTCCCACAGAGCAGCACTGGTCACTGGAAGAGTTTCTTCTTTCCTTCCCAGGTTCTGACCGACCTTCCCTCCAGTAAAGCTTTTAAAGCCATTATTAGATTTTGCAAGAGGACTTTAAACTTCCTGGAAAAAAATTGAGTTATTTTAAAGTGACACCATATTCTCTCAGTTAGTTAGTCTGTGGTGTTAAATGACACTATGGATTCCCTGAGGGGAGGACGTTGCCTCTTGCCCCCTTCCACACCTCCACTCACACCCCAGCTCCTTGTCCCGTGTGCGTGCAATCCGGTTGGGCTTATGGGTACCATCCACTCTCTGAGAAAAGTAACTCAAAGCTTGCGAGGTTCTATAGTCACATAAACAACTTATTCTCATTATTACCGCTATGATGAGGGTCTCTTTGCAGTTGGCTACTTGTCATTCTCAATTTGTCTATTTGTCTCCTTTTAACCTGAGGAGGTACTGTCTGATTTTCTTAAAAGGTATTTGACACCAATAAGCTATGTACCTGCAGCACAAATTTATCATTCAGTCATCTTGAAACTAAACAGCAGCCTGAGAATTTCCAAAATCTCCTAGAATGTCTAAGAAATTTCAGTATGACCTGGTATGTGATTCTAGTCACGTAATTAGAATCAAGTCAACAGTTCGCAGTAATGGCGGTTCTGCTACATTTCCTCGAGGAAGGTCACGGGGCTTCTCCTGTAGAGATCAAGCAGATCAGGGTCCAGTCTGTCCATAAACCAGCAGTGGCATTTGAATTAGTGGGATTTATGGCTGCTTTCAAATTAGCCTCTCCAGAAGATTTGAATTTTAAAAACCATTTTCTCTGCAACCGTGGGTGGTCTTGTGAAGCAGGTTTCAGTTATTAGCCCATAAGGACAGGATTTTGTCTTTTTATCTTAATTTCTAATGGCATTAACTAGTCCTACTGAAGATAGAAATAGCTGTGTTCTGTCAGTTTTGTTTGGTGTTGCACCGACCCGGCAGAACTCTGCAGAGGGATTTTCCTTACCTGGGTTGACTGTTTACAGACAACAGAAGATCTACTGGACAGTCCGTTGGCAATCCTTTAATAGCAGGTTAGGGAGGCAGGCTCCTCTCAGCCAGGCACATATCACTGGCTCGGTGTTATCAGATACAAATTATTTCCCTTAAAATTCTAAACACAAATTTAGTCCCTCTTGGAAGCCTCATTCTGAGAAGAGCATTTTCTTATGCCCTTCCTTCCTTCCTTCCTTCCTTCCTTCCTTCCTTCCTTCCTTCTTCCTTCTTCCATTCATCCATTCATTCATTCATTCAGTATACACATGTATACAGTACTAGCATAGAGTATGTACTTGGTTGCAAATGCAATGCCAGGGTTAAAGCAAACAAGAAAATATGAGGGAGAGAAACCTTGCAAATATTCATAAAATAGGTCTTTGTTGGAAAGACGTGAGTGCAAATTCTTTGGAAGCAGTGGGGGGAGCAGTGACATCCAAGGGAAGGTTGGAGCCTCAGGGCAGCTGGGGAGGTTCCAGATAAGCCAAGAAGGAGCCTGTGTTCCCCCTCTAGGGATGGGCGGAAAGAGCTGGCACGTGGAGAAAGCCCCCTTGCTCTGGGAGCACAGAGAAGTGCGGTGTGGTGGGAGGGTGGGGAGCAAAGGGGAAGCTGCTGAGGCCTGAGTACCAGCTTGACAGGGCTCTGGTGTTCTCTGCCCTGGGCCATCTTGAACTTGACCCTGTAGGGAATTTACTTCCCTTCCAACAAACGAGTGACATGACATAAAACCTTGAAAAGCTCTGGTCTTTCAGAAGCTTGGAAGTCATCAAACTAGGCAAGGCAGACCTCTTTCCGGACTCAGAAAAACCCCAGTCCTCGAGAGGACGTGGCCACAGGGATGGAGGGCTGGGTGGGTGGTAGACCGTCAGTCCCTGGGTAGGAAATACTGAGCCTGAGATCTTTCTCCTGTCATCGAGGTCACCTTGCTCCTTCTGATTTTGAGGGGGATAGCGCTGAACATGAGATCTATATTTAGGACTTGGCTGAAACCCTTGGTAACATCAAATCACCACTCCACCCGAGTCCCCGAGAAGACATGTCAGGGATGATGAGTCCACGCCCGCTCGTGCAGCCATGCCCTCCTAGAGCCTGAGGACAGCATCACCCTCCAACCACAGCCTTTCTGTCTCGAGCCCGTGGCTCGCACTCCTGTTCCTGCTTGACCCTGAGCTCCAGGCACTCCTGTCGTCACGTCTGAGTGAACTTCTAGGGTGAAATGTGTTTGTTCCCCCCATTTCTCAGTCTTAGCCAGCCACCTTCGCCTGGGAGTGAACATCTTGCCTGATCATTTTTTTCTCAGCTCCTTGCCCTTGTCTTAGAGACGCTGCTGCTTTACCCTTTGTTCCTTGCGTGGCCGAGCATCCTCCCCCAGGAAATCTAGAAGGAGGTTGGCCTCTGGGTTTGCGTGGCAGCAACTCTTGGAGGCCTGTGCCTGTTGCTTTTCCTGCTTCTTTCACTTCCACGAGGTGTCCGTGGCTGCGGCCCATCTGCCCCCCAGCACTGGGCACGCCTGCTGGGACACAAACCTTCAGGCCACATGTCTTTGGATACTTCAACCACAAATAAGTCCACTGAGAGGTCAACAAACAGGCCAGCTCCCGATGGAGCCCAAGCATAGAGTTGAGTGAGGAGCCATGCAGAGAACCCCAGATCCTCCCCGAATCCCGTTCTCAGCCTTGAGTGAGCTCACCCATGTGTTCTCTGGGGGCCCAGATCAAACAGGCAGCGGCCATTGCAATCATGTGATGAAGAGTTGGCACCTTTCCGTAGAATGAGGTGTTCATGTTGCTAGGGCCTAGCTTGGATCTCAGGAGACAGCAGGATGTACAGTGTTTCCAAATGCAAGACTAAGGCAGTATAGTGCTAATGTTGGGGGCGGAGAGACAAATTAGGGTTAGCACTTGCAAAAAGAAAGTTTCTCCTCCTTCAGTCATTGCTTTCTTCTCTCCCTCATGTCCCTCACCACAAGACCTAAAATGTTAGTGTCCAGCTTTCCAGCAAACGTGGAGGCTGCCTCTCCCGTTGTCCAACAGCCCCTGGCTGGACACACAGAGCAGCACACAGAGTGAAACGAGGAGAGGCAGCCCAGGGCTGTGTTCAAGTCCTGTCTGACTGTGGAATGTCTTCCCTGGAGGAATCTCACAATTAACCAATCTTCCCAGGGAATCCCCGAGGTTGGCCATCAAACCTGATGACAAGGCCCCTCTGCAAATGCCCTTTCTTGAATTTAAGTGTGATGAGGAAGTTACGGAAGGCCAGGTTCCAACCGATGCCACTTTAGAGAATCTAGATGTCGCCAAGAAGGTATTTTTTTAAATGAGGTGGAAATCAGTAGACTTTGAGTAAATCAGATAATCCTCTGTAATGTGGTGGACTTCGTCCAATCAGTGGAAGGCATTAAGAGACTAGACTGAGGCTGGTGGAGGAGGAGGGAATCCTGTCTTCTTTCTGCCTTCAGATTCGAGCTACAAGTACATCAACTCTCCACTGGGCCTCCAGCCTGCTGCCCGTAACTGTGGATTTCAGACTTGTCAGCCCCACAATCTCCTGAGCTAATTCCTTAGAATAAATCTCTTTAGACACAAACACACACACACACACACACACACACACACACACACACACACACCCTTTGGTTCTGTTTCTCTGGAAAACTCTGAGTAATACAAGGACTAACTAATCACTCAACCTGCCCCCCGCCCCGACCAGCTAAATAGTTATCAGCGACCAAACTGGTGAAGTGTCAACATGAGTGAATTATTCTCAGGGAGACCAGTAGACTCTCATGGGGCTCAAGGCTTTCTTTCTTTCCTTTTTATTTATTTATTTTAAAATTTGTTTATTTATTTATTTATTCTAAGAGACAGGCCAAGGGGAGGGGGAGGGGCAGAAAGAGAGGGAGAGAGAGAATCTCAAGCTCCCCCTCCCCCAGTGTGGGGCTCGATCCCACAACCCCGAGATCATGACCAGAGCCAAAATCAGGAGTTAGACACTTAACTGCTTGAGCCACCCAGGTGCCCCATCATGGAGCTCAAGGCTTTCTTAAAAGCCCAAGTCACATAATCTAGAAGTCCTTGATCTGTCAGACAGAAACCACTGTGACTTCTCATGTTTCTCTTCAGGCACCGTTCCCTTAGTGCTCTTTCTCCTTCTCTTTCCTCCCATCAGTAGCTCGGATTGAGGTCTCCGTCCTCCACTCTCCATTCTTTGCTCTGCGGACTCCGCCTCTCAGCACAGCAGACATTTCACATTAAGGGAAAAGCTCGGCTCTAGGTGGCTTTGATATGATGACTAGATATTAGTTCAGGGAGAATAGAGAAAAAAAGCCATTGGTTCTACTCTAGAAGAATGGCCAAAATGATTCTATCTGAGGGGAGGCTTTGCATTAAAACTCACGCTTGTCATTCGTTACGAGACACGCAAAGTAGTCTGTAGTATGATTTCACCTGGCTGAGAGCTCCAGCGTCCTTCGAATGAGTCTGTGTCTTCAGCAGTCCAGGAAGTGGGAATTACTTTGCTGGGAAGAGCACGATGCCCAGAAAGAGCCTGAGGTCTTCAGTGACTCAGAGACGGAGTCAGAGCAAAAGCCTCTGTCTTCTACACTTCTCAAGTGTCGTTTTCATGAATCCAGTAGAAACTTGTTCCCCAAGACCCAAAGCAAAGTCCCTACAAGCAAAACTTCTCCCATCCCAAAAAGCCAACCCACCTATATAATCTGATAAATCACTCCAGGGGGAACTCTCTGTATTCATTCTAAATACAGGTTCTGCATTGTTCTCTCACTTTGAGATTTGGGGTCCCAGGAAGGGCATCTCCAGGACGTTTCTCTCATTGGCCTAAAGGTGCAGCATGCCATTTCTGAAATGAACAAATTCAGTGGCTGATTTCCTACGCTTCTTTAAACGGATGCTTGATTTTGTGAGTGGAGAGCAGGAGGCTCAATTTTAGAAAAATCATTCGTTAAAAAGTACAGTGGAATCTGCCACACAAGAAAACATGCTCATGGCATACAAGGTATTCCTCATTTTTAAACACATTTTATCTAGCTTGATCTGCTCCTATATTCACAATCCATAGCTCTCTGGGTATAATTATGGGTTTTTCACCAAAATTCAGTCCAATGAATAAAAGAGTTACCATCACCAAGGATATACCAATTTTGGAGACAGCTTCAAAAGATACATTTCAAAGAAGTCTTAAGTAACAGTAACATTATCAGAATAACAAAT
The DNA here is from genome assembly GCA_028534135.1 of Potos flavus. Classification (NCBI taxonomy): domain Eukaryota; kingdom Metazoa; phylum Chordata; class Mammalia; order Carnivora; family Procyonidae; genus Potos; species Potos flavus. The sequence goes on along the minus strand of CM052883.1, from coordinate 68,882,610 downwards.
TGCCCAACCAAGAGACATCTTTGAAGTTAATGGATATTCAAGGCTTGTTTGTTTCTTTAAAATTCCCAATGCTTGACAGCTAGACCTTGTGCACTGGACATTTCTGTCAGAACTGATGAATAAACTCAAAACCAGATTCTTTGCTTGGGGATCCACTGATGATAATATTTGCAAACAACTCCTCCCTTCCTGAGCACTTTATGGCATTATTTTATCAGATTCTCACATCTGTCCTATGAGTGGCGTTATTAGCTTCACCTCACAGATGAGGAAATGAAGATCCAAGGAGACCAAATAATCAGCCCTAAAGTCAGTAAATGGTAGAAAGTGGTAGAAAGCATGTTTTAAAAAGAGTTTTCACCCAGTAAGTGGCAGAGCTGGGATTTGAACACTGAATTTCTGACTCCAGAAGCCATGATCTTTCTGCCATGCGATGCAGTTCAGAGCTGACTTTTCCTATTGAAATGAAATAAGAAAAGATTGCACACTTGATAACCATATTTGTTCAGAATGAAGGCATAGGATTGTAAAACAGAGCAAAGCCTCCTTGCTTCACCTTACAACCCCAACAGAGAGCTAAAAAGAACCTTAGCAACTGTCTGGTTTAGCAGCTTGGCGCAGTGGATCCCCAGTTCCCTGGAGGCTGTGCGGGGAGTGAGAGAGACGCCTGGCCCGAGAACATGGCGCAACTCTAAACACAGGACTATTCCCCTCTTCATTTGGAAATGGAGATACAAGGATCTGGAGAATCTCAACTTCATCCTTGGACTCTTGGCTCCAAATCCACTGATCTTCTTCTTCCTCCAGGCTCAATTCCACCCTAAATTTCTATCTTTTCAGTTAGTAGATGGAATTTGAGGGCCACACCATCATGGCCCATGGCCTTCTTAATGACCGATATGATTCCATCTCTCCTTCCCTAACCCTCCTGTCCCTCTCCAGTCTCACAATGTCAAGTCCTGACTCCTCGGCAGGACAGTCAAGGCTCTTCACGACTTGGCCCCAGTTCACCAACTCAGCTTCATGTCCCTCAGTCTCCTGTTCCATCTCAGTCTCTTGCCCCACCTCGTGCCCGAGTCTGAGCTCTGGGCTCACCAAGGTGGCTGGGCTCCCAACTCACTGCCTCTGCTCTCAGGCCTTTACTGTGCCCTGCACTGTGCCCCACGCCTCCTCATCTACCTGGGGAATTCAAACTTCAATCTCAAATCATCAATGAATCCCTGCCTAAGGTTGTCCCTAAGTTCTCGGCACAGCTTAAAGTATTTTTTCCCTAAGGATTTCATTGTTCTGCCTTTATTTTGGCAATTGTTATATTATTTCACGATCGTTTGTGTGCATGTCTTTCTTCTCACTAGGCTACAAGCAGGCATTTTGTCTTTCCAGTTTTATATTTCTAGCCTGGAATAGTGTTTGGCACATAATGGGTATTTATTTACCATGATTATTGTTGTCCATAAACATTTATTTTTAATCATTATGTATCAATTTAAATAACTAATTATTAATAAAATAAATATTAATATCAATAATTAATGAAGACATTAATAATTTAATCAAATTACTTCTTAATTGTGAAATTAAGTATAAATATTAATGGATTAAATAAAATATTAATATTTGTATGAATGTGCATTTATTGTATAGGAATATAAATAAATACATTTACTGCATGAATGAATGACTCTCAGATGCCTGGAAGCCCTATGGTTCTTAGGATAAATTATAAACCCTTTACCTTGGCCTTCAAGGCCCCTCCTGATCCTATCCCTGCCCACCCTTCAGTCATCTCATGCTGCTCTCCCACCAGCCCCCTTCTTTTCTACACCTGGGCATCTGCACTTGCTGTTCCCTTGAACTTTGATGGCTGATTCAGTCTTATCCAAGGTCTCACCTCAGGGGCACCACACCCCCGCCACTTCCAACAAGAACCTTTCCCTGGTCATTCTTATCTAAAATGCACAAATCCCCATTACCCCACACACACACCTATTTTTCTTTCCTCCTGAGGCTCAGCATTTATTACTGTACAGCGCTTACTCATTTGTTCCTCTTTTGCTTCCCAATATACTGATTACGTCCCAAATGGAGAACTTTGTCTTTCTCAGTCATCATTAAATTCCAAGAGTGGAGCATTACGTGGCATCTAGTAAATGCCTACATGTTTGTTGAACAAATGATTAAATGGGGTCATGCACCTGTGTGGTTTATGGAGTTGTTGGTTTCCCACAACCTCCCCCTGACTCCTGATGGATTTATTCCAACCTTCAAACTGTTCAGCATCAGACTAGACGACATGTTGCCTCTCATATTTGAGGATGAGGTAGTGACCTGTCAAGACTGGGGCTTTTTCCCCAGAAGAGAGGATGGATTTACCCAAAGCTTGGGCTCTGGAGTCAGAGGCTGAAGGGAATCCTACCCCCGCACTTGACAGCTGGGGGGCCCCATCAGTGTTACGCAGTCCCTGAGCACCTGGTTCCTCCCCCGTTACCAAAAACTGACAATAATTGTCCCTACCTCACAATAGATTTGTGAGCAGTAAATACAATCTTAATGCACCAAAGCCCATAGTTCACATTCAACCATCTACTATTATTATTATCAGACATATTTTTCCAGGTCCCCAAGGACTATAGTCCAAATGTCCAAGAAGGGAGGATGAAAATGGACACTAAGACAAAAACCAAGAGACTAGATTCTAGTCTGAGTTTTGCTACAAACCAGCTGAGTGACCCTGGGCACATCCCTTCTCTGGACCCCATTTTTCTTATTCTATAAAGGAAATGAAGCCAGTTTCATAAGCATTCGCAGGCCCTTGGGTTCTGGGGTCTGAGATCTTGGCTTACGGAAACTCTAATGCGCTGCATGCACATGGGGGAAAGCCACAACATCATCCAGCTCTCCCTACTCTCTCCATACACGTAACAGTATCCATGGGTGGCAAGTTCCCAGTTCAAGCCCCAGGGTCCCATCCCCTTCTCATTGTTATCTCAGGGAAACAGCAGGACCTGGCTGTGCCCACTCCTCCCACCCCTCATTATTTCTGGCAGAAACACTCCCCATAAAAAGTTTGCAGATTATAGAATGCTAGAACTGCCAAGGGCCCCTGGGGGGTCATCTAATCCTTTTTTCTCTCTCAAAAATATCTATCTTACCCATCAGCAGATGAATGGATAAGCAAAATGTGCAAATACATTTGCTAGAATATTAGTAATGAGAAGGAAGGAAGTTCTGGCACAGGCTTAATATAGATGAACCTTGAAGACATGATGCTCAGTGAAATAAAGGGTAAATATTGTATGATTCCATTTTTTCGAGGTATATCTAGAATAGGCAAATGCATAGAGACAGAAGTAGAATAGAGGTTACCTGGACTGTGGGGAGGGAAATGGGGAGTTAGTGTTTAACGGGTGCAGAGTTTCTGTTGGGGAAGATGGAAAAGTTTTGGGTATAGGCGGTGGTGACAGTTAGTTACACAACATTGAGAATGTATTTAATGCCACTGAATTGTACACTTATGAATGAACAAAAAGGTCAATTTTATTTTATGTATATTTTCCCACGAGAATTTTAAAAAACGTAGTCTATTATCTAAATCAGGACTCCCAGGGGCCCAACCCAAATCCTCTGAGATTCTCGAGGTGAACCACAGAGGCTGCAGGTGCAACAAGCTCCCCAGGTGATTCTAATAAAACAGAAGTTCAGGGAACTACTCATCCAACCCTCTCATTTTACAGATGGGAAGTCTGAGGCCAGAGGCCTACCCCCTTCTCTTAAAACCTCACAGCTGGTAGGAAAGGGAGCACCCACTCAGCCATAGTGCTGTCTCTGGAGGAGGACACTCATCACATATGCATGGCTTTGGGGACACCTCCAGTAAGGAGCTAGAACAGCGGGAAGGGCCTGCGGGAACACCAGGAGGTGGTGTGGAGTTGGGTAGGCGTGGCAGGTTAATGCCACTGCTTAGCAGGACACTCCGCCTTGACCTCGGCCGGCGAGAGCGACCATGCAGCTCTCTTACCACTTAGACTTCATCCAGGGACAGGGGAAGAACCGTAGGTCTCCACGAGGGAGGCCTCACATTTGCAAGGGAGTGCCCGGCAGGAGGCGCCAGGAGGGATGTGATACCCTAGAGCAGGGCCTGCACTGGCCACCAGGGGGGCGGGAAAGAGCAGAGGGGCCCCTAGCGGGGAGCCACTCTGATTGCCAATCCCCTTTGTCCTTTGCTACTTTCTGCTAAGTTTCCCCTGGCCCAACCCTAAAGAGAAAAACAGATAGCTTTTCTATTATGTTCAGAGTCATCTTCCGTGCAGTCATTGCTTCATTTGTTTGACTCAGGTGCCAGGGTCTGCGCTGTGCTCTGAGGTAGAGAGGTGAGTAAAAAGTGAGTGGTCATATAACAGGCAAGGGATAGTCGGAGCGGTGGACATGTGGCTGCCAGAAAGGAGACTGACATGGGGTCAGGCAGAGCAGGAGTCAAGGGCAGGCTCAGCCCCTCACCTGATGCAGGGACCTGAGCTAGTCACTGAACTCTGAGTCTTTTTTTTTTTTAATTGTGGCAAAATATACAGAACCTACAATTTACCATTTAAACTATTTTACCTGTACCACTCTGTGGCATGAGGCACATTCACATTGCTGTCCAGCCGTCACCACCATTCATCCATCCACAGATTTTTTTCTTTTCAAACTGAATCTCCATCCTTTAAACGACTCCCTGCTCCCACTTTTTTCCAGACCTGGGCAACCACCATTCTTTCTGTGTCCATGAATGTGACTAATCTAGGTACCTCCTATCAGTAGAATCATACAGTATTAGTCTTTCCATGACTAGTTTATTTCACTGAGCATAACATCCTTGAAGCTCATCCATGTTGTAGCCTGTGTTAGAATTTCATTTGGAGGCTTTTTAAAAATTACTCCTGTGCAAAATGGTGACGACTGGGATCTCTCCAGAAAGAATACAGTAAGAATCAGAGATAAAATATGTAACACTCTATCATAGAGCAGCTGCTCAGTATGCAAAAGATATTATTATTATTATTATTATTTCTACCTCTATCCTCAGTATGATCAGGTGTGCAAAGAGTCTGCAAGCAGAGTGGTAAGAGTCGAATCTGCCTGTGCATCTGGGGCTGTGAGGTTTGGGGAGGAGCTTCAGAAGCCACTCATGGTAATATGGAATAATCTGAAGGGGGGGGGCAGTGATATGGAAATAGGAAGAAGAGTAAGTTAAGGCGGTGGTTTGGGAGCCTGGCCTCATTCTCTCCACATGGTGTGTGTAGGGGTGGAGTCCTGGTGGAAGGGATGCAGGGGGTTCTTCATCCTGCAGTCTGTGATGGTCTCCCAACACAACGTGGAGAAACTCCTCTGGGCCAGCATGGGGATGAAAGGCCTCTCTGGCACTGAATGCAGAAATGCAGAGTGTGAAAGTGAAGGCTGTAGCAGGAGAGGCTGTGAGAGGAAGTGGGTGGAGCTTCCCAGGGGAAACACCCCTTACCGGGCATCCAGGAGGCAGGTCCCGGCAACAGAAGGCCACTGCCTTTGGGTGCGCGGCAGGCACCAGGTCAGCAGGTGTGGAGGAAGCAGCAAGAGTCATAGGCAGAGGCAACAGCAGAAACAGGTATCAGCGTGTGGCTCAGGGAGTTTGCCATGATCCAGATGCTCTGTGGGAGCTGGGATTCTACCAGTCACTGTTCAGTAAAGCCAGTTCCCTATACTCCCTCGGGGAATGAAGACTGGCTAGGGGGAAAACCAGTTACCAGGAAATGCCAGGAATGGGGGTGGCACCCGCCTCACTCCAAGCTGAGGCTCTGCCCATGCCAAAATCTACACAAGTCTGTTAGCAGGGACAGAGGAGGCTCTGAAGAAAGAGCCGACGGGACAAGGGACAAGACAGGACAACCTAAGAAAGACAAACACAAAGCCTGCCTGCCCCGTCAGCTACCAAAGTTATCTCACAAGAGGAAACCAGCCACCATGAGCAAGAACCAGCAGACATGACAGAGGGCCAAACTACATAGCCCAGAACTCGCAGCCATCGAGCCACAATCTGGAATAAGTTTTGCTATATGATTAAAGATACATAAGAAAATAGAATTGTGTAAAAGAAAAATAAGCAGATTTGGAAAATAAATACAACTTCTAAAAATGAAAAATGTAATAATTGAAATTTAAAACTCAATAGATGCTTAAAAAGCAGAAGTAAAGCAACAGAAAAGGAAATAAGTGGACTGGAAACAGGATCTGAGGAAATGGAAGAGATATGTGATAGAATGCATGAAAAATAAAATGAGAAAGTTTCATATATATACCTAATAGGAGTTCCAGAAAGAAAGAACGTAGAAGATGAGGGAGAGAAAATATTCAGAGACTATTCTCCAGCATATGTCTATCGTACCATTCTTGGACCCAGGCGAGCAGGCGCTCTGCCGTGGGTCCTGCACCTCAGGGAGCCACGTGCTTTGGAGTGCCTGCCTTGCAGTTTTCTACATTCCCCTCCAAAGGCAAGGACTGAGCAGAGCTGGTAGTGTTCAGGCAAGCTGCCCAGAGCCTGGAACAGGGCCCATGAATCATGGTTCTATCTCTACTCTACAAGGCACTCTCTGACTCTCCATCTGGTATAGGGGGTCAACCAGATGTCTCGGGTCTTTTCCCTGTGGGCTGTCCTGGGGTCCCCAGGGCCAGATCCTAGACCCAGAGTGACAGCCTCATAAGTGGGATCCCTCCCATTTGTCAAAGCAGAACAACTTTCTTGGCATCATATGTGATCGGGCTGCCAAAATGATGCTGACATGCTGATTTTGTTGGTGCAAATGATTTATACTGACAAGGATCCACAAAAAATATTTGCTCGGGGCCCCACACATCTCATCATTTATCAGCAATAACAAATACCCGTGAGCCTACATGCCATAAAAGACAGGGAACGTCTTTAAGGGAGATGGAAAAACAGCTATCCACAAAGGCATGGGAAGAGCCTGAGCCCAAGGACTCTACAACAATGGAGGTCATGTGGCTTTGGACCAATATTTTCAAAATATTGAAAACCCTCAACCTCGAATTCTGTATCCAAATTAAAATCTCGTTTAAATGCAAGGGTCAAATAAAGAAATCTTAAGATAAAAACAGAATTTGCCAATATTGGAGCCTCGTTGAGAAACTAAAGATTTTTATTCAAGAAGAAAGAAGGGGACCTGACTGGCTCATTTGGTAGAGTGTGCAACTCTTAATCTCAGGGTCGTGAGTTTGAGCCCCACATTGGGAGTAGAGCTTACTTTAGGAAAAAAAAAAAGAAAAAAAAGAAATGAACGTGGATGGAAAGAGTAAAGTAAAAGAAACAATGGTGGGCAAATAAAAAAGTAATAAAAATAAATATCTGGCCAAATGAATTATAAGATCACAATGATAGCCACAACTGGGAGAAGGGTTGAAAACAAAATGGGTGTTTATTCTCTTGAGTTTGGGGAGTGTGTAAACATGTTAAAATATATTGAATTTTACACTTTAAATATGTCACTATTATTCTTGTCAATTATATCTCAATAAAGCTTTTGAATAAAGAAAGAGAAGTGAAACTGAAGTATGTAACAGTAATAACATGAAGGATGGGGGAAGGAATCAGAGTTATGGCTGCTAAGATCTCCATGTTATTCAGAAGGAGGTTAAAAATATTCACACTAGACTCTAAGGCAAGTATGTAGTTTTAAAATTTAAGTGTAACTAAAAAAAAAAAAAAAAAGGAACAGATTACATAACTTCTAAACCACCAGAGGGGGGGGAAAGGGAATAAAGACTGTAAAATCTTTTTCTCTTGAAAAACCCAAGAGAAAGCAAGGAAAGAAAAAGAAGAAAAAAGATGGTAAATAGGAAGCACAGAATCACATTATTAATGTCTCAGAGACCACAATTAGTATAAATTGTTTAAACTCAATAATAAAATGCAAAGACTAGCAAATTGAATAAAAAACAAAATCCAGCTATGGGTCTTTTCACTTAAAAGAAACATACATAGCGGTGCCTGAGTGGCTTAGTTAGTTAAGCATCTGACTCTTGCTCTCAGCTCAGTTCTTAATCTCAGGGTCATGAGTTCAAGCTCAACATTAAAAAAAAGAAGAAGAAAAGAAAAGATACATATAACAGAAGAATGAAGAATAAGCAAATAAACAGGAAAAATTATCCAGGTAAATACTGCTCTAAAGATAGTGATATCAATACAAGATCAAATGAACTTTAAGGCAAAAAATAAATTTATTAGAGTTATAAAAGAGGACCATTGTATAATCAGAAAAAAACAAGAGGAAACATAGCTGTGTATGGACCTAATGGCATAGGCTCAAATATATAATTAGGCAAATAAAATATGGACAAGATATAAAATATGGGCAGAATTACACAGGGAAATTGTTTAATCGACCTTTGCAGTGGGAGCTTTTAGCACATTTCACACAATAAATTCAGTGAAGTTAAAAAAAGCTGATAGTTTTCTAATTGAACTTGATTTTGCTGATTCAAAACTTTTTCTGGAACAGCAAAGGGTCAGGAATAGCCAAGACGTTTCTGAGGTCAAATACGGTGAAAATACTATAAAGAGAAGGTAATTATGTCAGTGCCATCAGCAGCAAAAACCAGGCAATAGAACATGAGAACATGACACATGACAGGTGATGCTGCAGGCCACAGGGGGTCAGGACAGTCGGTTATCTGTAGGAAAATTTTAAATAAAGTGGAAGATCTTTCTCATGCCATACACACACAAAAAGTCCCATTGTAATCAAAGACCTAAATGTTCAAAGCAAAACTCTACATGTTTACGCTAAAATCCATTTTGGCCTTGGGTGGGGAAAGATGTCTTTAATAAGACAGAAGCACAAACTGTAAAGGAGGATACAGACAAATTTGACTGCAATTGACCCTTGGACAATGCAGAGGTTCGGGGCAACCCTCAAGCCCTGAACAGTCAAAAATCCCCATATAAATTATGACTCCCCCCAAAACATAACTACTGATCACATACTGTTTACTGATTATGTAAACAGTATATTATATGTGTTATATACCATATTCTTACAATAAAGCAAGCTAGAGAAAAGAAAATGTTACCAGAAAAATCATAAGGGAGGGAAAGTACATTTCCATCCTGTACGTATAATTTGTTGAAAGAAACCCATCGTGGCGTTCAAACCCGTGTCGCTTAAGCGGCAGCTGTACATGCAAATTTAAAACTATTCTATCACAAAAGTAACCAGATGCAAATGGATAAGCCAAACCACACAAAGGGAGAAGGTACTTGCAAGGCCTATAACCAATCAAGGGTTGGTAGCTTGGTTGATGAGAAAAAGAAAAATATCAGCTGTCAAGATGGTAGGTATATTTACCTCTCCAGAAAGAGGGAGGGAAAGCGTTGGGGGTGGTGGTGGGGAATGGTGAAACTTTAATTTGTTTGTTAAAGACCCCGGAGGCAACTACAGACAAGAGTCAATGTCTGTGTAATCTCAGGTGTGATTATGTAGATGGGTTTTAAAAAAAAACACACATTTTTAATTTATTCATGAGAGAGAGAGAGAGAGAGAGAGCAAGAGCACAAGCAGAGGGGAGGGCCAGAGGGAGAGGAAGTAGCAGACGCCCTGCTGAGCAGATTGCAGGACTTGGGGCTCGATCCCAGGACCCTGAGATCATGACCTGAGGTCATGGGAAAAGGCAGCCGCTTAACTGACTGAGCCACCCAGGTGCCCCTACATGGATGTATGTATATGGCTTTCTCTATGTTTCCTCTACATCCAGAGAGGGTATAGGAGGTAAGTAGGGAAAATGAGTGAGGAGTGGAAACTTCGGGGAACAAAGACAGAAATCTGTTTGGGCATCTTTCCTATTAAATTGACCCTCTTTATAAGCTGACTTACTTGTGGAGCATAAGGAATAACATGGAGGACATTAGGAGAAGGAAAAGAGGGGCGCCTGGGTGGCTCAGTGGGTTAAAGCCTCTGCCTTCAGCTCAGGTCATGATCTCAGTGTCCTGGGATCGAGCCCCGCATCGGGCTCTCTGCTCAGCAGGGAGCTTGCTTCCCCCTCTCTCTCTGCCTGCTTCTCTGCCTGCTTGTGATCTCTCTCTCTCTGTCAAATAAATAAATAAAATCTTAAAAAAAAGAAAAAAGAATTAAAGGAAAAGTGAAGGGGGGAATCGGAGGGGGAGACAAACCATGAGAGACTGTAGACTCCAAGAAACAAACTATGGGTTTTAGAGGGGTGGGGGAGATGGGTGAGTCTGGTGATGGGTATTAAGGAGGGCACGGATTGCATGGAGCACTGCGGGTTATACGTACACAATAAATCTTGAAACACTGCATCAAAAACTAATGATGTACTGTATGGTGACTAACATAACACAATTTTAAAAAAAAGCAAAAAAAATTATAAGCTGACTGTCCACATACTCCCCTTTTCAATCATAATTTAATGCTCAAAATGAATACCTGAGCCTAAAGATAAACTTATGAGTGCCTATACAGGCGAATGTGTTATTGTGTGGTTTGAATGACACGTGGGGTCAGCTGGGCAAGAACTGCCCTCCCCGTCACCTTCAGGGCTCCTCCCATCCTTCGGGGACGCAGACCCCTCTCCCAGTAGGAGGGTGTTGGACCAGGGAGCACTTATTCAGACATAGTGACCAAAGCATGTGTACCTTGGAAGTCACCCAAACTGCCCACAGGTGCCTTTCCCTAATGACCCATCACTCCAGACACCTGGCACCATGAGGCTGCCCGGATTCAGGAAGGCCAGGAGCCCTTTGGCCCCATGGAAGCTATTAGACTCACCGTCACACTGATGCTTTTCAGCAAGTCCGCTGGGGTATGCAGCTGATACCAGTCATCTTGGCATGAGGTGGGGAGAGGAAGAATCTCTCCTTTGTTGTGGCCTCTCTGGGCCCTGCGGCTCACATTCCAGGGAAGGGCATCCAAGCTGCTGGCCGCGTGCACCCCCTCACCCTCTCGCTCAACGACTCTGTCCCCCGAGGTATAGATTTCTACCTGCAGCACGTCCCGTCTCAGACACTGCTGTATTTTCTCATTCCGACAAAGCCCCCTCGAGGAGGCCGCTGTGTCCGCCGGAGCCTCCAAGGGGGAGGAGCAGGCGGGGAGCCGGCCGTGTACCTGCACCCAAGCCTCATGGTGGGGAACTCTGTGCGCGCGGGAGGCATCGTCATCCGGAGTGAGCCTGCTCCTGCGTGTTGGCAAACCTGCCTCGGCCTCTTCTGGGCCATGCAGCTATTTTGATGACGTCCCAGGACCTGGGCTGGGTTGTGCCAGCCTGGAGTCATCTGGGACCCTGCGTTCATGTCTGGTTCCACACCCAGCTTGTGGTCACCCTCTTAAAACCATCAGTCACTTTTTAACAAGGGACCCATGGGGACCCTTCCTCCACCCCGGGCCTTGACTGCAGTGTTTCCATGTGAACGGCAAGGGTAGGGGCATGAGCAGACAAGGGGGGGTCGGAGGGAAGATACGACAGAAGCATAGTGAAGGGGGTGCTCTGCCGTGAGCTGAAAGATGGCTTCCCCTTCTCGCCTCTCCTTTCCCTGCAACGGCCCTGCCTGCGGTTCTCATTTCAGAATGCCCGTCGTGCCAACGAGGACCCGGTCTCTGAAAGCCCTGTCCTGTGAGCTGAGTGAGCCCCTGCCCAGGGGACAAGGGGTGGACAACACTGCCTCTGGTTTCACTGTGTTTTAAGTATCTTGAAACACTATAACTTGAAAATGAAGAGGAAACCTCCTTTGGAATTCCTGATATAACCTAATCAGAGAAAACCAAATGCCTAAGTAGAGCAAAAGCATCTGAGGATGGCTTTCGATTAAGAATCGGGTGGCATTTGTGAAGCTCTGGGGTCTGAGGTCTAGGTTATCTTGAGAAGGCCAACTGGTGACTCCCTCTCTCTGGTTGTGGATTCATGGTTATGTCCGTTTTTGGTGACGAGTTGGCTCGTCTTTACTTCCTGTGTTTTACAAAGGGGCTCCGATGATCTGTGTTTTGGGGAGCCAGGGTGGTAGGAAGAAATTGGGGGGACCTCCAAAAACTGGTCAAGAGAACCCTGGACCTGAGATCTTCCTCAGACTTTACGATGTCTTAGTTCATTCTTCCTCCAACATTGTAAAGGCTAGAAAAGTCACACTTTAGGGAAAGTACAGGATTTTGACAAATCCAACCCATTCTATGAAAATCCCCTCAATTCCATGAGCCTTGGTCTCAGCAGGGGTGGGGTGAGATGTTCTGCCTTGCCAACTTAGGCCTGTAGAGTGAGAGCTGAAAAGAACCTTCTACATAATGTAGTCCTGAATATAAATATATCCATATGGGAAAAGTGTGACTCAGAGAGGGAAAACCAGTGCCTCGGGATCATTTCTGTCATCACGTTATCATCCCCATAAACCACCCACATATTCATTCCCCACTAAATCTGCTTTAAGCACTGCTTTCACCCCCTTTCCCACCACAACCAACATGGATAGAAGGCAACTGGGTGGCATCGTCAAGAAGGGTCAGCTGAGCAGGGACCCAGTTCATACTGTCCCAGAGCCGAGCCCCTTCCCCAGTCCCTGACTGCCAAGATGGAGGATTCCAAAACTGTCGGTTCAAGGTGGGGTGTGAGATCCAAGTTGAGCAGCACATGGAAACCATTCTTGAAGTCTGAGAAGAGATTCATGGAGATGAGATGAGTTTGTAGGATCAAGAATATCTGTCGTTGGACGCCTGGGTGGCTCAGTCAGTTGAGCATCTGCCTTCAGCTCAGGTCATGATCCCAGGGTCCTGGGATCGAGTCCCACATCGGGCTCCTTGCTCGGCACGGAGCCTGCTTCTCCCTCTGTGTCTGCCTGCCTCTCTGTCTGCCTGCTTGTACTCTCTCTCTCTGGCAAGTAAATAAATAAAATCTTTAAAAAAAAAAAAAAGTCTGTCGCAAACCTGCTTATTTGAGATTTATAGCATGTTGCTAAACCAAAGGAACCCTACAGATATGGAGATAAACAGTTAACACAGAGCAGAAGGAAAGACTGTCATTGAGAACAATGTCCAAAGGGCTGGAATCAAAGCCAGAAGATGCTGATAGAGTCTAAATGTACTAAGGATCCTATTTTACAAGAGTTAGTTAGGCTGGAGCCCTTCAGGGTGGAACAATCCCCATTTTATTTTTAAAGATCATGCAGGAGGGGATTCTACCCACCCCCAACTCCTTCCCCAAAGAACCCTTTCTTTGTCCCCCTCTATCCCATGCCTCAGGATTAACTATTGCAAAGTTTTTCTCAAACCTAAATGCAATCCCTTATTCTAGTACCACCCCCATTTACATCATGTAAAAGAAATGGAAAATAGAGCTAATCTCCATCCTTGATAGTATAATGCCTCCCCCACAAAAACACTTAGGTCATTGGATCTATTTCCCAGTTATTTCATGCTTTCCTCACTGATCACATTTCTGAGTCTTTCCATCAACTGCCACAATGGGCCCTGGTTGGCCAGAGTCACTAAGTGACACTGTGAGGCAGGAGAAGGCCAAATGCCATCGGCTCCGTGGTAAAGTTAATTCTCTTTGACGTTGCCTCCCTGGCGAGAAGACAGGGTTGGGGGGGGATGGCTGCCCATTAACTGAAACGAAATAAGCTTCCCACTCAAGGATGAGAATAGGACACCAATAGCAAGAGGTGATAATTAGGGGCAGCAAATAAAAGGCGGTCCAATGTGGAAAAAATGCAAGCTCTTACACTAAGAAGGCTGAGAATCCCACACATAGTTATTAATGGCAAGGAGATAAAGTATTTGGAAAATACAAACACTGAAGGAGACCTCAGGGGAATGAAAAAGGCCAACAAATTATATGTGAGCTGGTAACGTGATATGGCCGAAACAACCACGCGAAACACAAGTAATTCCGAGCTGCATAGTTGAGGTATCAGGTCATGGACCAAGGAAGGGAGAGACCACTCCCTGAGCCCTCAGAGACCACATCCAGGGCCCTCAGACAGTAGAGAGATTTCGATGAGATGGAGGGAATTGGAAGGCGAGCAACCGCAAAGGGCAAGGAGTGGGAGGGATGGGTTTGGGAGGAGACTGACCCGAAGCTTTGCTTGGGGTGAGTGAGAGCCATGAGGGCCAGGCCTGGGGGGGTGGGGAGGGTGGGTACGGTCCTGTTGAGGGCAGGGAAGGCCACTACCCGAGGTGGCTGGAGGGGACTGGGAGACAGATAGCCCCGGAGAGAGCCAGAGGTCGTGGACTGTTGGCAGGAGTGGCTCTTCTGAGCACGTGGAGGCCAAGTAGCATCACAAGTCATGATGGCGTCTGCCCCACAGCATGCGACAGACCCCCAGGAGCCTTGGGTATGCCCAGTGGGAGAGGTGCGGGGGATTTTCTACCAGCCTTTCCAGAGAACCAAAACTGTGACACCATCAAAGGGTAAAATGCTCAAGGCCAAGGCTGCCTGTTCCAACCCTCACTCACCAAGACCCCGACTTCTGTGAGAGGCTGCCTGCTGAAGATATTTCTCATCTGGGGCTCCTGCCAGGCCTGGTCTTTCCATCCTTTCTCGTGACCTATTTTCTGCCTATATTTTCACAAAAAGCCAAGAGAAGAGCTGAAGGCAGTGGAAGACAGAGGGGACAATAAACCAAGAGTGTGGCGGAGGGGTCGGGAGATGCCTGGAGCAGTTGGGGGTCTGCTAGAGCACAGGCAGCCTCCGGGGGAGCCACACGGAAGGTCTGGCAGAAGGCGCCCAGCAGCCCCCCAGGGCACCAGACAGCAGGCTGCCGGCAGGGAACCATCCCCTGGGGCCTCGGTCAGCTTCATGACACACATCAGTCTTTCATGCTTCTGGCACACATTTACTGAGCCTCAGGGGCCCGGCGCTTCGCTAGACCCTTACAATGCAAAAACAAATAGCCTGAACCTCGGGGGGAAGTGGATGCGGGGAGGGGGGGGGGGGAGGAGCAGGGGAAATAGAAGTTGAGTCACAGATCACTGACAGGAAGGGCGAGGTCACTGAAGGGCACAGCCAGGCAGGAGGCATGAGCATGAAGTATATAACGTGGTGAGGAACAGCATGGATGCGGATTCACTCCGTCTGGATTTGAAGCTCTGTGGCGACTTAATGTCTCTGTGCCTCAGTTTCTCCATCCATAAAATAAGAATGAAAAAGAGTGCCTACCCCTCAGGGTTGTTCTGAGGATTAAACGTGTGACTGTGTCTGGCACAAAGGAAGTACTTGTTAAATCTGAGTGTCTTTTTCCATCATGGATCCAAAGAACTTGGAGAAATCCAGTATGTCTGAGTGGGACAGGAAGACAGCAAGCCAGAGGCAGAAGGGCTGGAAAGCAGGATGCTGATAGGGAGGGTGGGGCCTTTGAAGGCACCCCCAGGGAGGCACAAGGCCCCCCGGCTCTTTCAGAGAATCAGAGGAGAAATAGCTTTCTACTTCTTATTTATAGATTTAAGAGTAGATTACATTTTTTCCATGATTTCGAAGTCATGTTCCAATTACATGACCTACAGAACTAAAATTAAAACACTTCGGTATTTTTCTATTGCATAATTCAAGGGCTGTAGGAAGCTATCGCTTAATCGTGCATTTACTTGTGGCTGAAAGAACAAACAAACAAAGAAATGTCAGAGTCTAATTATTTGGCTCAAAAAAATGCATAACACTGGGGCAGCAAAAGTAGGTTACCAAAGATCATAAAATTAACAATCAAAACAAAAATAGTTGACATTTGAATGCTGATGGGATCCTGCCCCTGAACGAAATGCTCCAGTGGCCAGTCATCCTCTCAGACTCTTGGCCTGGAAATTTACGGTAAAAAGGCCCTGGTTGGGGGGTGGGGGGGGGGGGAGTGAGGGGTGCTGAGAGAAGAATGACCCCATTCCTATACTCAGGGGAAATCTCAGTAGATCTTTTAGATGATGAAGAGGAGACAGATTTTTTTTTTTTTTTTTTTTGAGGAGACAGATTTTTAAATTAATTTATAATCCCATCACCCGTGCTTCTTAAAAATATATACATCCCTTCCCCAAAAGCTACATTTCTGCAAGTGAAGGATGAAAGGGTCGTGCTGCTGGGGCGGGGGGGGGGGCATGTCCCCCCACCCCAGCTCTTGCACGAAGGAGCAGGAAAGCAGGTGGGGCTGGGTCTTGGTCGGTCCACATGTGCTGGGAAGCAGGGTGTTGTCTGTTCAAAGCCCTTCACCTCCCTCCCAGGCCCTGTTCTGGGTGGTGACCCCTGGGTGGGCGGGGCCAGCTCTCTCTGTCTCTGCTTTCCAGCAGGCATGGGTCCTCCTCTCTTCCGTTCACCCCGCTGGCTGAGATTTGGGGTAAGGCTTGGAAAGAGGCAGCTGCATCCGGCCTGGGGCCTCGGCTGTGTGCTCTAACTCCAGTTTCCAGAGTGTTTCAGAGCCTAGCAAGCAAAAACATGCTACTTTGGTTTACTTGGCCATCGTAGTTTGGGTGGGGGCCTCCTTCCTGGGGTCCCTGCAGCCCAGAGAGGGCTGGGTCGAAGCCGGACTCAGCATTAGTAGGGCCATGATGACCTCTTAAAACCGTCAGAGCCATCAGGCTGAAGCACACCTAGGTCCCCAGTCACAGTGGGACACGCCAGCATGGAACAGGGTCCCTCCAACATAAGGGCTAATGATGGGGACACGAGAGGGGACATGGCGGATGCCCGGAGAGCCAGCCTCTACCACCTCCAGGCACCCTCTCTCCCCCACCCCATTCCACATCCTGACTGCAAACCAAATGCTTCCTGGACTGCCCCAGAAAACGTAGCCTTGCCCACTGTCAGCGTTCTGAACCTTGGGGAGCCCATCCACAGGTACTTTCTCATGGGCCACGAGGCCACTTCATCATCGGCCATGAAGATGAGTCCAGGGTTCTGAGCACGGGAAGAGGCAACAGACATCGGCGAGGCCTGGGGAAGGACAGAGGTCTTCTCAGGTTCTCACCAGAGGCCCAGGACGGCTGTGGCCCAAATCCTGCCGAGACTCCACGTGGTCCATAAGTAAGAAGCGGCCCCAGGCTGATGAAGGCCTACGTGACCTCTCACACCAGCAACGTGAGCTCCCTCACACCTCTCCCGTACCGCTTTCCACATGGGCTTCATAAAAATTATAAGCTACTTTATCGGGGGTTGCTTGGAAATCCTTGAGGCCTCTTAAAATGCTGAGGTTTGGAGAGGCGACTCCAGAAGGGCAGGAGCTGTCTGAATGACTAAGTTTCAAACTGGCGACCTCGGAGCAAAACACTGGCTCTCCCGGCACCTCCAGGGGAGGGTGGCAACCGAGAAGGATCCCTCCTCTGACTGCCACAGCAGCCGCAGTGGAAAGAGTTAAGAAGAAAGTACTCAAAGGTCGGGAAATTCGATCTTGGATTTCCACAGCAGCCTTTCCTCTGCCCACACATTCCCACTAACCCTCCAGTGACAGGCTCAAGTCCCGCCAGATGCCACTTGAAAGGGAGTGGTTGGCTCTGTGCTTGCTGGAACTGCGAGTGTGCACATCGAAGGCCTTTGATAAATACTAGACGACACGACTCCTGCCCAGCTCCCCCTCCCCTGGGCCTGGAGCCAGCGTAGGGGGCCTGGGTGTCCTGGGGGTGGCAGGGGCACCGTGGCCTCTACGCAGACCAGAATTGGTCTACACATCCCCAGATTGGTGGGGACCAATGTCTACTCCATGAGAGTCCAGAGGACCCAAAGACACTCCTTAGTGCACTCACACAGCTCGTGTGCTGAGCGGTTACCATCCGCCTCGCTCGGTGCTGGGCGCGTCACATCAGCTGGTCACCTGCCAGCAGCTCTTTGCTGAGGGCCTGTTATGCCCCATGCTCTTCTAAGTGCTGGGGACACCGTGAGCAGCCAGATAGTGCCTTCCCACCCGGGGCTTACGTGGTCAGTGAGGAAGGGGGTGCGATGTAACAAGGGCCAGTGCCAGGGCAAGACTGGAGGAACTGGGGCCTGATGGGATAAAGTCAGGGGAAGCGTCGAGGGGGATGGAAGCCCAGCGGGGGACGCAGATGCTGGAGGGGTCCGTGTGTGCTGGTAGGTGCCTAATAACCTGTTCTTCACGATGAGTCCCTGGTTTGTGGCATGTGCTGATCTCTGTGGCTGATTTCACGTTACCAAGGTGATGTCATCAGAGGTGGCGTTGGGAAGAGATGCCCACAGCTGGCTCCTTGGAGTTGGTCTGAGCCGCCTCAAGCTCTCCAGGTGTCCCCAGTAGGTGAAAAGGATGAACTCTAAAGCTGGACAGATAGCGTTCAGATCAGAGCTCTGATGTTTATTAGCTGTGTGATCCGAGACAAGTGATCTAAGCTCTCTGTGCCTTAGTTTATCCCCCTGTAAAATGGGCACAACAAGAGTGCCTTGGGATTATTGTATTAAGTAAGTTTATATTTTTAAAGCGTTTAGAAAACACCTGGCATGTAGTAAGTGATATTTAAGTGTTTTCCAAATAAAACATAGAAGAAAGAGGAGGATGGTGGTCTGGTTCATGTTATGATACCTTTCTGGGTCCAAGAACCAACTCACAAATAGGTGTTATGCTATCAAAGCAGCAGAATGTCAGACAATAGCGTGAAGGAAAACTTCTGTTTTTAAAAATACATTGTTAGTCTTCAGCAGAGTGTAGTTCTTTAAGATAGACATCTACAGCCTTCAGAGTCAGGCTCATTTCTACCAGAGAGCCTTTGCACATGGTGTTCCCTCTGCTCTTCCCACAGACATCTCCGGGCTCATTCACGGTCCTCTTATAAGTCACTTTCCCAATGAAGCTGCCTCTGACCGCCCAATTTTAAATCATATACTTCCCTAGCTTCCATATTCCCTTCCCAATTTTCCCATAGAAATTATTGCTTGTTTTATTTTATTTTCTGTCATGTCCTACTAGAATGTGTCATGCAAGTAGAGAGTTTTGACATTTTTGCTCACTGTTGTATCCTTAGTGCTTAAAAAGTACCAAAGCAGGTGCTTCTCAGCATTTGTGACCTGAATAGAGGGACACGTCTTTTTGGGTTAAGCTAAATTGTCAGAATTATTAGCTTCATAATATTCATGCCAAACTGCGCTGAAGCTTTGGCTATAAATTTGAGCAGTCTTGATTTTAATCCAAATATCGAGGTGGCTCAGGATGACCTATCAATAAGATTGCCATCATACGATGCACTCATTGCTTCAACTCATCTTTGAATATTTTATTTTACAGACTTTTCTTCATGCTTATTCCTCCCCCTGGATGTGGACAGGAATTACTGAGAATTGATGTACCAGGCACTGAGGAAACAGACTTTCTCTACCTGTGGAGGTCGGCATTACAACGCTAGTTTTCTATAAAAGGAAGCTGAATCCATCCAAGGTGACAGCTAGTAAACGGTTGATCCAAGAATTTGCCCAGACTTATCAAACTCTAAACCTATGTTTTGTCTCTTCCGTCATGGGGCCTCTGAGTGTGAGTTCTAGCTTTCTGGTTTGTTTATTGGGTATTCTTTCTTTTCTTCCACAATAAAGTTGAGTTGATATACTCAAAGCCCTTTGTAGTTCTCTTTCCATAAATGATATATTTTAGGCATTGATATCAGTCAATTAATTAGATAGATGTCATGGTCCTCTTTTCTCCCATTTTTTTAGACCTCATGGCCTTTTGGTCATAGTATTTTATTTTATTTTATTTTTTAAGTAGGCTCCATACCCAGTGTGGAGCCCGACACGGGGCTTGAACTCACAACCCTGAGATCAAGACCTGAACTGATATCAAGTGTCAGACCCTTAACCGACTGAATCATCCAGGGACCCCTCGTCTTAGTATTTTAAAATTTATCTATTTTTCTTGATAACTAGCTTATCTATCTCTATCATTTACCTAAGATAATATGTGCAAAGCACTGTTCTAGGAAGTACATATGCAATAATGAGCAACACCGTAAAGTTCTCATGGTGCTTTCGTCTGTAGGTAAATAAAATTTTCCCCAACATTCATTCAACAAAATTTTATTGAATGCTCACTGGTGATAGGACTCTGTTTAAGGAGATACAAAGATATTATCTTTATCCTCAGGAGAGTGTCCCACATAGTAGGAGATACCCGTGTAAAGAATTTAATAGCATATTATAAAAAATTCTGCAGATTCCCCAAATGGTCAAATTGATAACAAGTGGTAATTACTTACCACTTACATAATGTAGCTTTTCTGCAGCAGGGTCCTTAGGCAATCAGAGCCCCTGCCTGTGAGCTACCAGGAAGACTTACACACACACACACACACACACACACACACACACATACACACACACACGAGCAGTAGTAGATTAAATCAGCATTTCATTTAATCTATGAAATGAATGATATGTATGTTTCACCTCTGTGTACATATACTTTCTAGTAACAGTTTCTTAAGACATTTACAGTGCCTATAAAACACAATGGCTATTACCACAAGATATATGTGAGCTACGATGAACTCTTGCAGTAATAACCGTGATTAATTCATAATCATCGTAACTCACTCATGACTTCCAAGGAAGTCAGGCTCACACTCTCCATGGTGCATTTCAGAATGCTTTTGCAAGATTGACATAACATACACAATAGCCACATTTAAAAACCATGACCTGAATGGGAAGTATATCTGATTGCTTAAAATTCTAGAAAACTGTCATCCCAAGGTCTCTGTCCTGGGTGAGTTTGGGCACCAATAGATTGCTAGCTCTGCCTTGGTTGGGAGACTGACCACATGACCTCAAATATTTCAAACAATTCAAGAGTTCCAGGAATCCTTATAATATTATGGCTAGGTGGTCATTTTCTTTTGCAAAGTTTAGGCAGGAACCGGCCACCCTTGTCCCTTGTCCTCTCACCAGAATATCCAGGGGTCACTGTCATCAGCACAGCCTTGCTTGGCTGCAAAGGGGCCCTGAAGCTCTTCCTCTACAGACTTGCAATGGCAAAAACCACCTCTTTTGTTTCTGACAAGCCAATGGGGCTATTTAAAGAGTTACCTAGAAACTAAAATAAATTAAAAATCGATAGCATTGCCAGGTGTGACAAAACCATATATGGAGGAGGACAATGTCACAATAACAGGGTTCAGCAAGGAGCCAGAATGATGCTACACAAGCAAATCCTGGCCTGAAATTGTCCTACCATGTTCAGAGCTGGTGGAATCTAATACTCCATTGTTCCGCTGGAACTGGCCTTGCCCGGTACCCCTCCCCCACCCACTGCAGGACTTGGGCTTCCTGTCCATCCGTTCCTATAACCTGGTTTCTCTGTCATCCAATCCTCTCCAGTCTGACTGGGGTGTCAGAAACCCAGTCAGGCCGGTTGTAAGGACTGGTTGGCCCCTCAGGCGCGATTCCTGTCTCTTCCGGACACCTCAGCAGCATTGGAGGTGGGACACGCCCTACTTAGACCTTTCCCCCTCATCCACTGACATCAGCTTCCAGAGGTCAGCTCAGTCCCTCACCTTAAACCAAATCTCTCAGTCCTGCCTGACTCTCACATTGTTTGCAGGGGAGAGGAAGGCACCTGACTTGTTCCAAGCCCAGCGAAGGACCACATCCTCCAGCCCTGGCCCCCAGCTCCCGTCTCCTCCCTTGGTTCATTCGGATGGCTCATCCCACAAGGAAAGCTTCCATCTCTCCTTGAGTACCTTGATGTACGCTCTTACAGTTCATGAGAGTTAAATACACATTAGAATAACGTCCATACCTAGCTTTGTCCCACCATGAGAAAGCGTATGAGCATTTCCTCACAGGAAGATTTCTGAAAGTACTAGCTCACAAATGGTTTTATTTAAAATGAATGTATGAAAACGTTTAATAATGATCTAGTAACAAGATACCAAAGTTCTAACTTATGAATAACATGAAAGTGAAACAATAAAAAGTAAATTCAAAAAAAAAAGAGTAAATTCAAGCTTTTGATAATCATCTCACAGTCTTTTCCTCATGGCATGACAAATCATGGTAGGGAGGCAGGGAGGAAAAATAGGTGTTGTCTTAACCCCAGCCGCCCTGGGACACCGGCGGCGGCCATTTGTTGCGACTCCTCCCTTCTCCCTAAATGTGGAACCTAGGGAGCTGCCAAAATGAGTTTGTGGCACAAAAGGACAAATGTTGTATGATTCCTCTTATAGGAGCTACTTACAACAGACAAATCCATGCAACAGAGAGCAGAATGGTGGTTATCAGGGACCGGGGAAGGGGTGGAAAGTTCTGGTTTAATCAGTCAGGAGACTCGGCTGGGATGACGAAAAGTGCCAGAGGTGGGTGGTGGCGATGTACTTAACACCACAGACCTGTACTCTGAAAAATGGTGAAAATGGTAAATTTTTATGTTACGTATACTTTACCACAATTTTTAGAGTGACAAACTCGAACACTCAGAACCCGGAAGTGTTCTCTTCCAATGAACCCTGTATTTTTGTCATTTATTTCACTTCAATTTAACAAACAAGTGAGATGCCCCATACGCAGAGCTAGGTGAGGGAGGCATAAAGTGGGTGGCCGGGTGTGTCATTTTTGAATCAGGTGTGTTGTGCTGAACCTCACAGTTTGTCTTTTGTGTTTTGTAGCTAGGAAACAACTTGAGAAAATACTGATAATGTGCACGTGTAACAACTCCTGAGTGGCCTTGAGTGTGATGTTCCTGGGTATTCCCGTCTGCGTTCTAGGCCCAGACAGACGCCCACTGCTCATCACTGCCTCCATCCCCACCCCCGCCCCTGCCCTCACCTTACCCCCCATACCTCCCACGCCCTGGCTCGCGCATGCGTGTGGGCCCCCAGGCTGGCCCCTGACTTCGTGGGCAGCAGAGGGAGACATGTAGTTCCCCCACTGCCCCTCGGGCAGCCCCACACCATGATGATGTCTGTTTACAAATATGTGGTTTCCTTACCTTTCCTCTGTCCCCTATCCCACCACATTCCTCTTAAAGTAAGGAATATTGGGCAACTTTATTCTTTAAGAAGTGACTACCTTAAGTGGAGAATATTTTATTTAATCTCATCCCAAATCTCCTTGAGGGAAAAAAAAACAGTTGTTATATTTTTATTATAGGGTTTGTAGTTGAATTATCTAAAGACCTGTCAACATAGTACATGGTTATGGTTAATAAATTTGCTTTTGGAATGCTGATTGTGTCTGTGGGAAACATCTGGTATCAGGAAAATCTGTTTATACTTGAGCATTCACCATTTTGTACACAAAGTCCTTTGTGTTTTACTGACCATGAAAAACCTCCTCCCTTATTAAATGAAGTAATAGTTCAAATCAGAATGTTATCACATTGGGAAAAGAGTGTTCTTTCCAAATTCTGTGAGGCAGTGTCTTTGACACATTAATGTTCTTAGAAGGAACATCTTATAAGTAAAAATGTGGTTGTCAATGTGTGTGTGTGAAAAATTCTGCTTCAGATTGATTCAGACCAGTTCAATTCTCCTTCAATTCCAGTGGAAGCAAAATGATTGTTAGTGACAGATACTGTGCTTCAAGAATATAACTGGCACAGAATCAGTAAAAAGTAAACTTGGTGAAATCTTCTTTTAAATTTGGCCTTTCACTTATTTGAAAGCAAAACATCAATTTTGGGAAAATGAAATATGGATAAAAGCCACACTAGATATAAAATATAAGATGTGATGACTGTTCTCAATGAAATTTTCATATCATTTATATATTATTTGATCACCGCATGTCTCTCAAATTCCAAAGATTCTTGCCTCCGATTAGCTTGAAAGTGACAGAACATGGGAGGATGGTCGCCTAATGACAGAGACTGTAGCAAACAGCGGGGCGGGGATAGTGTGTGCCCTGTGGAGTCTGGGAGTCCCTGGTTAGACCTGATGGTGCTCTTCCACTGTCGGGGGCGGGGCGGGGGTGGGAGAGGCAGTAGGTGGGGGGGCGGGTGTAGTACTGACCGTAGAAAGCTTGGGAAATGCAGAGCCTGACTAACAGATGCAGCTCCTTCTGTGCCCTGTCTAGGAATGGAGGCCATCAACACAGGCTATGCAGTTGTCCAGAGACAAAACAAAATCATACCAGGGCTCGCAATCCCATAAATTCCAATAGAGCACGCAGGCTAATCATTACAGTTTTTTATTTCCTTTTCTAGGCAGGAAACTTGTCCTTGCCCTTTTCGGTTTATGGCATTAGGAAATTATTTGCTTCCTTGGGGAAGGTGCTGGTTAATCTTTTGGGGTGATGTGACCTGACAGTAATAGGATTGGAAGACATGGTGATCGACAGCCGGTGAATAAAGCACTTCCCGGGGGGACCTCCTCGCACATGGTAACCAGAGCCTGGAGGCTCCCATGTCTTCCTGGCTTTGCTCCTTCCTTCTTCTGGCCAACTCAGTGACCTGGGCTGACACAGGGCAGGGGAGACCAAGAAGGGCAGGCCCTCTAGGGTCACTGAAGGCTTCCTATGAGGATGTGTTCTTGGAGGGGTTGGGGTAGAACTTTGCAAAGCCCAAGGCATATCTCAGAGGGCTCTTCCCTGCACCCCCTTCAGAGTGGGCAGAAGCTTCTGCACCATGGGGATAGTCTCAGGCCTCGTATCTCCAGGTTTTGGAATAGCTGAGTTGAAACAAATACTTGGGAAAACAGATTCTTCTCTAAATTGTCTCCCAGTAAGCTGAACTGAAATTTAAGTACTTGTAAAGGGGGCTTTCGTGTGTTTTACCTCCTTCCTTTTTCCACACAGTGAAAAACATTCCCTAAATGAAATTTTAGATAGAAGCCCAATGCGTAAAATCTGTCCCTCAGGGTTGTCAATCCCACATCCCCACGGTGACCCCCAAGGTGGAACTCCTGGGAATCACAAGGCTCTGTCTGAGAAACACAGACCCCAAGAAATTCCCAGAAACAGCCCCGCCCTAGCCCCTACTCTTTCCCTCTAGAGCCCCACTCCATGCAGACTCAGACCCATAGGAGTACCGGACCCGAGCAGAGCTTTCTGCCCTGTTTGGGGGAAGGCAGGGTAGCACAGATCCCTTTGGGAATTGGAAACTGTGAATTCTCAGACCAGGAATATGCACATACATACAAAATTTTACATGTAAATTTAGGTGCCCCATGGACCCTTTGAGGCCCATCCATTCGGTTCAGCTGCACCACAGTCCCTGCAGACCGATCTCCTTCAATGGAGCAATTTCTTTTTAGATCATAGACGAGACACATTAGAAATCATTCCTTTACTGAACAAATAGCTTTTGAGTAATCACGATGAGTCAGGTTCTTTTCTTTTTTTTTTTTTTCAAGATTTTATTTATTTATTTGACAGAGAGATCACAAGTAGGCAGAGGCAGGCAGAGAGAGAGGGG
Organism: Potos flavus; assembly: GCA_028534135.1. Lineage (NCBI taxonomy): Eukaryota > Metazoa > Chordata > Mammalia > Carnivora > Procyonidae > Potos > Potos flavus. Next base: position 68,857,268 of record CM052883.1, on the reverse strand, counting down.
GAAGCAGGCTCTCTGCTGAACAGAGACCCCGAGGACCCCGAGATCATGACCTGAGCCTAAGGCAGAGGCTTTAACCCACTGAGCCACCCAGGCGCCCCAAGTCAGGTGCTTTTCAAAACACGGGATGCAACAGAGACTCAGACCGATGATGTCTCTGCCCTTAGAGAGCTTACATTTTAGAGAGGAAGAGACAATAGAAATAGTTGAATAAATTGCATGAGGAGTTCTGATTCTGATAACTGAAGGAAAAGGCCTAATGGGTGGGGCTGGAGAGAGTGTGTCAGAGCCCTCCCAGGGGCAGGCAGGATGATATCTCCAGGAGGGGGCATTGGAGCTGAGACCCAGAGGACAGGACGGAGGACGAGCACTCCCTAGGGAGCGCTGGGGGAGGACAGACATTCTAGGCAGAGCGAGCAGCAAGTGTGGAAATGGGGGAGAAGCGTGTCAACCAGAAGAAAGCAAGAAAGCGAGTGTGCACGGGCAGCCATGCTAGGAAACACATCGGAGGGGGTTGTGGTTCATTCCTGGTTTAAAGGGATATGTCTGGGTCTTGGAGGAAGGACAAGGACGAGAGCACCCGCTCCCTCCCATGCACCCCACATACTGGCCAGGAGCTCGCCTGCCCCTGACACCTTATTCCTCTGTGCTCCTCCCACCAGGCACCTCCCTTCTGCCTGGCACGGGCCTCATTCTGGTCCAAGTCTTCTCCCCTTGAGGAGGGGCAGCGGCCCACCTCTCCGCGCATTTCCCATGGGACTGCACACGGGGAACCGGTCGAAGGTTAGTTCCCGTACGTGTTGAAAGAAAGCAGCCGGCGTCCGTGTGGCCCAGGCCTTCCGCTGTGTCAGGGTTGGAGGGACTGCTGACCAGCCTAAGACCAACCTCAGAGAAACAAGGAGCCGAGAGCCCTGCCTTCTGGGGGGGCCACCTGAAGGCCTTGCTCTTTAGTAAGTGATCTCTTTACACTCTGTGGGGTACAAGTGTTTTAAACATGTGCTTGTGCCAGCTGGTATGTTTTATAAACCAAATTTATTAACTGTGTAAACCATTAAATGTGTAAGTAAACAAACTTCTAGGGCTATTTGTGGCAGAGATTTCCTATAGTGAGAGATGAAAACTTGGCTCATGGCATTTAGGAAGATCCTAAGCTGTGAGCAGGACATTCCTCTCTGTCTCTGTCTCTCTGTCTCTCTGTCTCTCTCTCTCTCTCTCTCTCACACACACACACACACACACACACGTGCATTGCTGATGGAGAGAGAGCACTGGTCAGATGACAACAAATGACATCCAACAGTCAGGGAGTCCCTGTCCCAGAGACCGAGCCTGGTTAATTCTCTGGCTTTGCTCCTCTCCATTCTGAGGGTGTCCCTACACCTTAGCTGCTTTGACCTTCCACCTGCCTTTGGACGGCTACTGGTCTTCCAAAGGGACACTCGTATGCTGGTTTCCTATCTTGTTTTCCTAACTTGCAGAAAGAAACAAAAGGGATTCTAAAACTCTGAGCCAGGCAGCTCCCAGAAAGAGGTGTGCCCAGAATAATGGCCTCGGTGCCTGAGGGTGGGTCTGGGCCTGCCTCCCCTGAGGCGGCGACTCCCATGGGCCACTGGAGGTGGAATCCAAGGCCTTTTCTAAGGTGTCTGTCTGACGACAAAGGCGAGTTGTAGGTGGGGAACCAAAGTCAAACAAAGAGGGCAGCAGGAACGGCTGGGCACTCCCTTCCCTGGCCTGGCCCTTACTGTGAGGGTGGGGCCTAGGAAGAGCTCACGCACTTGGCAAGAGTTCACACGGGTGTGGAAGCACACCCTGAAGGATCCTGAGAACATCATCATCAGGCCCAGGTGTGAGGGATACAGGAGATGGAGAGGCGCCCAACAGGCCAATGGCCGACCGCCAGCTGTTAGAAACCCTGGTGACTCAGGAGAGTGACCAGAACTCCAAATACCAGAATGTGGTATTCCGGTCAGAAATCCTGGGAATGCCCAAATCAGTCTGTCAATCACCCCTCTTCCCTGTGGTTGAGCAGAGACAGATACAGACACAAAGATGGGAGGGAGAAGGGAGGTTGCTGTCCGCTTGCTCCCCTCTCCCCCCACCCTAGAGGACTATAACATGATTCCAGAAGGGTTACAATTCATTCATTGCCCACTATTGGGCCAAACAATGTCCACATGATTTTCATTTAAAAAGTAGGGGCTATTTAGTCTCATATTATGTGACAACACTTAGACTTCTCCTGCCCCAAGCCCCAGACTATTAAGGAATTGTATTCTCCCAGAATCATCCTCTCTCAACTTCACTATGATGCCCCAAGTTTGGAAAACAAGATCTATGTACCCAACTGTAAGGATAGAGGCAATTTTAAGGCTTTATGCCCCTGGAAACATTGTCTAACCTATTCAAGAAGTGTCTCTCACACTTTCTATCCCCTTAACCTTCTGGAAAATTCCTCCGTTAAAATCGCTCAAAACTCAAATGGCACTGAGGCTACAGCAGGTTTGCCCAACAAATTCACAAAGGTCAGCATGAAAGGACTAATCCAGAGTGAGTGCACATTAGGCAAACTCGTTCTCAAATACAGTTGACACTTGAACAACATGAGGGCTAGGGGGTGCTGACCCCTTCCATGCAGTTGAAAATCCATGTATAACTTTGATTCCCCAAAGCTTAACTACTAATACCCTCCTATTGACCAGAAACTTCACCAATAACATAGTCAATTAACACATAACTGGTGTATGTATTATATACTGTATTCCTACAATAAAGCAAGCTAGAGAAAAGAAAATGTGAAGAAAATCATAAGAAAGAGAAAATACATTTACAGTTCTGTACATGCATTCGTTGAAAAGAATTTGCAGGTGAGTGGGTCAGCACAGTTCAAACCAATGTTGTTCGAGGGTCAGCTTTACTGCTAGTGGTAATGTGTACTGATATGAACTTTCTAGAAGGAAATGTGGGAAAATGCACCAAAAGCGTCAAGCACGTTGATACTGTTGGGCCCAGGAATTGCATTTCTAGGACTTTCTCTTAAGGAAATCCCCATAAATGTTCACAAAGATTAATTAGAAAAGTATTTAATCTCAGTGTTGTTTGGCAACAACCTAAATGTGCAAAGTGGGTAGTAGGACGTTCTGTTGTCTGAAGGAAATGCTTCTTCCCTAGCCTCTAGTTCTGTGGGCTTTTCCTCAGTCCTCCCGGCTGTTCCCTTTCTTCATCGCTCTCCCCCAGGGCTAGTGTAGGAGCTGGGACCCAGCGGGTTATCTGCTTGAAGCTTTCCCTGAGGTGGGTTCTTCCCGTGTATGAACAGAGGGATGGAGTCCGCAAGCCCAATTTATCTCCCTTGGTGAGCTATGCCTCCCCATTTAGCTTTAATTAGGAAGGAGGGTTAGTTTTTGGTTCTCCACCTGCTGTGAAAAACCAGTCTCAGTGGACTGGGGTAGGAAAGATGGGTGCTCCTTACCGACCTCTCTCGAAGACCCTCAGAAACATTCAGTAGAACTATGTAGCCATGAAAACTGGCATCGAAAAATATTTATGATTCCAATGGTCATATTTTAAAGCAAAAAAGCCAGTTATAAAGCAAGATGTAGTTTGTTGCTGAGAAAACTGAAGGGACACCAACGTTTTGTGGTTATTTTCTTCTTGCTCATTCTGTGTTCTCTAGTTTTTTTACCCAAAGTTGTGTCGATTTTTAAAAGAATAAAATCTGTATTGAACAACTTACCCTGCTCATCGTAATCTCCTCTGAAGCCTTCCTCGTGCTCCTCCCAGCTCCCTGGCGTCATGGCGCCCCTCTGTGTCCTCCCACCCCTCATCCATCCTGTGCCAGGACAGTTCCGTTACCTCACCGTGTACGATAATCACTTATTTAGTTCTCTCTTTTCCACTCAATTCAAGCTCCTTTGGGCAGGGACCATATCTTATCCATCTCTGTGACCATAACACCTGGCAAGGCACTCGTATCATAACTGGTGCTCATAGATGTTCATCCAATGTATTGCTGATGGAAGGACAAATGACGTTTTAATAAGGTTCCCAGTACCTTGAGAGTGGTGACAGGGTAAACATTGACAGCTAGGTCTTCTGTCAAGACTGAAGAAATGGAGGGGGGGCTGGAAGTCAGGAGTGTCATGAGCTCTTTTCAGTGGCAAGAGGTTATCCTCCTCGAGTGAAGGAAGGCAGATCCTCTTCCTTGCAGGTGGCCATCCATGTGGGGCATTTTGGGGGTGTGCTGGCCTGAATGAACTCGGGAAGGCCCTCTCCATCTTAGGATTCTAAGGTCAGGGGTTAGGCAAGTGAGACTTGACTGTTCCACCGTGGAACAGCCCCACCCCTCAGCCTGTGCCCCTTCTCACACAATGGGAAGCACCTGTGCTTGGGGAACTAGCGATCTTGTGGGTAAATGGGACAGATGTGTGTGGAATCCTGCACCTGAGGACTCCTCCCCACTCCCAGGCTCTAGGGGGATCAACATCTTTGTCTCGACTATAGAAGAGCAGCTGCAGCTGGAAAATTGTCCATTCTGGTAGCCTTTGGCTTCGGGCCACACACAGCACCTCATAGCACCTCGCTCTGCCCCACAGAGCCACCATGTCATAATCCCTCTCCTGTGGTAGTTCTTCTATTGTTTTCATCTGTCCAGGATCCTTCTTTTGCTAATGGGGGGCCTACTGTGACCATCTCCCTCGGTGTGGCTGCCTTCCTTCTTGCTCATACCATGCTTCCAATTGACTGGCCCTCTTCCACCTCCCCGGGTGCACTTGTGACCCAGACTTTATGGATCCTCACATAACCAACACAGCAGAGCACCCCTCCAGCTCCAGTGCCTGGCTCAGGGCTGAACACGTGACCAAGACGGGTCCAATCAGAATCAACCCAGGGATGCGGCAGAGCCATCGGGAAACAGGTGTTCTCTCCCCATTGGGGTTACTAATCTGTAGGACGGGAGCCTGAAGCTGCTGCGGATTCTGCCTACTGCAGTGGGGGGCAGGGGGACCTGCTGGGGAGTGAAAACCACAGAACATAGATAGCTCTTCGGCCAAGAACAGAATTGGGAGGTTGGCAATTACTTAAAAAAATTTTATTTATTTATTTTGAGAGAGAGAGAGAGAGAGAACAATGTAAGCAAGGGCAGAGGCAGGAGAGAGAGAATCTCAAGCAGGCTCCACACTGAACACAGAGCCCAATGTGGGGCTCGATCTTACCACCCTGAGCTCATGACCTGAGCCGAAATTAAGAGTCAGACACTTAACTGACTGAGCCACCCAGGTGCCCAGTAATTACTTTTCATTGGCTTTTTGATCTTGGACAAATTTAAATTCTGTAAGTGTATCCTTGGTTAATAATGATAATTATGAAATGTTTGAGTGAGGATCAAATAAGCTAATATACATGAAACAATGTAAACTGTAAAAAGCCATTTCCATTTAAAAGTTAGCAGGTTATTGAAACTGTGAGTGTGTGAGTGTGTGTGTGTGTGTGTGTCAGTAAGAGGAGAAACTGGAAGGAAGAAGATAAAACTGTAAGGAGCTGTGACCAGGAGATTTTCCCCAGCACCTAGCATAGCGTCTGATTCATAGCAAGACACACAGAATTAATGTTCATTAAATGAATGAAATGCGAGGCAGAAGGATTCATTGCAATAGAACAGCACTTCCTCTGAAAATAATTTCATGCAAATTTAATGTGATTGTTCGTGGTTTCTGTGGGGGCTGTGGAAATGTACTGTTTAGATCTTCTTCAGGAGAGTCTGCAGTGGGGATTAGAGTTGACTGACAGCACCAGCTGCTAAGCCTTCGGGTCCAGCAGTGTTGGTAGACTCTGTTTCCCCTGGGAATGCTCTGTTTCCCCATGCTCATGACTGAGCATGGTGAGGGTACTAGTGCTGGGCCATTTCTGCTGCTATTTTTAGCAGCTTAATTGAGGTATAATTCATATACCACAAAATTCACTTATTTAAAGTATATACATCAATGGTTTTTAGTATATTCACAAAGTTGTGCAACCATCACCACTAATTTTAGAACATTTTCATCATCCCTAAGTGAAACCCCACACCCATTACCACTCACTCCCCATTTCATCCACCTGCCATTCCCCAGGCAATTGCTAAGCTGCTTTCTGTCTCCCTACGTTTGTCTATTTTGGACATTTTATATGTTTGGAATCACAAAATTTGTGGTCTTTCTTACACTTAGCATAATATTGTCAAGTTTCATCCACAGTGTAACGTGTAATGACACTTTTTTTTTCCTTTTACTCCCAAATAATATTTCCCTGTGACTATATATCACTTTTGTTTATCCACTTATCGATTGATGAACTGGATGGTTTCTACTTTTTGGCTACTATGACTAAAATTTCTATGAACATTCATGTATAAATTTTGGGATGGACAGATTTCACATACACGTATGAATGGGTCATATTCATATATATTCATATAAAGATCTCATATAATCAGTATATTCCTATTTCATTTCTTGGGTATACACCTAGGGGTGAAATTGCTGAGTCATATGATAACTCTATATTTAACTTTTTATTAAATATAAAGAGTAACTACCAAATTGTTTTCCAAAGCAGCTGCGCCATATTACTGTCCCATCAGCAATATGAGATTTCCAGTTTCTCCATATCCCCACAGCACTTGTTATTGTCTTTTTCATTCTAGCCATCCTTGTGGGTGTGAAGTAGTATGTTATTGTTGTTTTGATTTGAGTTTCTCTGTTGGTTAATGACATGGAGTATCTTTTCATGTGCTTACTGGCTAATTGTAGATCCTCTCTGGAGAAATATCTATGTGGATTCTTTGCCAGTTTGTAACTGGGTGATTTGTCCTTTTATTACTGAGTTATAAAAATTCTTTATATATAAGTCCCCTATCAGAGATAGAATTTGCAAATGTCTTCTCCCATTCTGTAGGTTGTCTTTTTGCTTTCTTGTTGGCGTAATTTGCAGCAAAATTGAAAAGTTTAAAACTTTTGATGCAGTTCAATTTATCGGTTTTTTATTTTGTCACTAGTCTTTTTGGTGTCATATCTAAGAAACCATTGCTTAACCCAAGTCAAAAAAATGTACACTTGTGTTTATGGTTTTAGCTCTTACATTCAAGCCTATGATCGATTTTGAGTAAATGTTGGTATATGGTGTGAAGTAGACATCCAATTTCATTCTTTTGTATGGGGAAATCTAGCTATTCCTGAACCATTTGTTGGAAAGAGTATTCCTTCTCCCATTATAAGGAAGTTAGCACTCAAAAATCAATTGACCATAAATGTAAAGCTTTATCTCTGGACTCTCAGTGTGATTCCATTGGTTTGTATGTCTGTCCTTATGTGATTATACACTGTCCTGATTACTTAGCTTTCTGGTACGTTTTGAAATGGGGAAGTGTGAGTCCTTTGACTTCTTTTTTTTTCAAGATGGTTTTGGCTATTCAGAATCCTTTACATTTCCATATGAATGCTGGATAACTTCTGTGGGGTGCAGGACTCCTCTGATTAGCAATTTTGACTTGGGGACTCCCCATTGGCCTGCCCCACACTGTCTCTGATGTTCCTTCCCCACCCCTCTCCTTTATCAGATGTCAGACCTGCATCAAGGTCTGCATCTAAGGCTCTCCCCGCATACTTCTGCTACCTCCTATTTATCTTTCACAGGCATTTCCCTCAATAAATCTCCTATACATCTAACCCTGTCTCACCATCTGCTTCTCCAAGGGACCTGAACTGGCTCCATTTCCTAAGCATGGATTTTCTAAATTCCACTCCAAACCCTTTGATACCCTTGGAGATATATCAGAAATTTCAAGAAACTCCTAGAAAATGCTTCTTCTTTTAAACTGATGGGGGCCCAAGATCCTCTTTATAAGGAGACCAAGCAGGTATAGCTCTGAATGTCCCAACCTGTAGCCCTTCAACAGTGAGCGCTGAAATGGCTCACATCTCAGGTGAAGATGAAGTAAGTCTTTTGGGTTGCTTTTCATTTGATCACCCAAAACCATGTGACATGACAGTTTTTTCCTTGTGGTTTAACCCAATTTGATTCTAGATTTATGTTATTTGCAGCCCAAAGCATCCTAACCACTGTTGGCAGCCCATGAATGCTGTGAGACACCTTCAAAGCATTCTTATAAGAAACTGTTTCACTCAAGAAGTTCAAGTTTGCATTCTGTCATTTTCAGTCAAGAAAGTAAAGAAAATGTTCATGTTTCTAAAAATCCTGTAGAAAATAGATAAATTGACAGTAATTTTGTATAGCAAGTGAAAATCAATCTTCATTCCAACTTCCTCTATGTGACAATATTTAATCTACCTTTGTAAAGACTACATAAAAAGTGGTTATATAGAAATTTAGAAGAAAACTGAGGGGTAATGAGAATTATGAGCATTCAAATGCACTAGTTACTTTCAAGAAGGTAAACTTTCCAAACAAAATAGAAATGTCTCATCGATCAGGAAAGCATACAGAAACAATTGCACTTCTGATCAAACCTTATCTTTTGAAGTAAAAAAAGGAGGTAGACATAGTTACCAGATTCAGGGAGAAAACTGTTATGGAAAAAAGTAGTTTAGCAAGAACTTGCTAATCATCAATATGCTACCACATCGCAGACAACTATTAGTCACTGGGTAAATAAAGACAAAAGGATACACATCCTGGCTTCAGTTTGTTGTGGGGCGATAAATATTGATAAAGTATAATTATAGATTTATTTTCTAAAAACAGTTTTACTGAGATATAAACTCATATGCCATAAAATTCACCCACATAAAGTGTACAATGCAATGGTTTTGGTATATTATATTATTAACTTCTAAATATTACGATAACATATTTATAACGAAATTTGTCATGTTAACCATTTTTAAGTGTGTGATTCAGCGGCATTAATTACATGCACGTTACTTTGCAACCATCACCACTATCTTTTGACAAAACCTTTTCATCACCTGATATAGAAACTCTATTAAGGAATAATCCCATTACCTCTCTCCCAGCCCCAGGCAACTTCTAGTCTGATTTCTGTCTCTATGAATTTGCCTATTCTAGATATTTCATGTAAATGTAATTATACGATATTTGTCATTTTATGCCTGGCTTCTTTCACTTAGCATGATGTTGCGTGTTACAGCATGTGTCAGAACTTCTTTCCTTTTTATAGCTGAATGACAGTCCATGATATGGATATACTACATTTTGTTTATCCATTCAGCAGTTGATGGACAGTTGGGCTGTTTCCATCTATTGGCTATTATGAATTATGCTGCAATGAATGCTGGTGTACAAATATCAATTCTAATTCCTGCTTTCAATTCTTTGGGTATATACTTAAGAGTGGAATTGCTAGGTCATATGGTGATTCTATATTTAGCTCTTTGAGGAACATACTTGCAGGTTTCTGATGATGGTGGATTAGGCATTTCGGCCAACCTTTCCACAGAAGACAATTTTTAAAAACCAGATGAAATATTTCTTAAAAATCTTCAAAGCATTCAAGAGCAAACTGTCTAATAGGAAACTGGTTGAGATCTGGGAGAGATTAGGAATTTTGAGAGGTGAGCTCCGGCACTCAGTGTGTTTTGCTCTGAAAATGTTTGTGAATCTAGAAAAGACAGCTATGCATTTAAACTGTACTTCTGACGGGTCTGCAGGGCCATTTCAAGGAGTAAGGGTAAACTAGGAGTACAGGTAATATTCCTAACTACTTAGGACTGGATGCGGAAAGGAGGAAGGGTAAAATAGAAATAAAACAGCTCCTGTATGGATTTTAGCACAGTTTCGAGTTATCTGTGTTGCCCAGAAAAGTTACTAGTCCTAAAATTAGAAGCATGTGATCCAGATTACTAGTGCTTTGTGTACTCTCTAGAGAAAGATGGCATCACATTATTTCTAGAAGTAATTTTGCAAATACAGTCTCTAGTACTCAATGAAAGCAACGGGCATAAATAAATGAGACTCAGAGAAACAATAGATACTGGAATTACCAGACACAACTGTAAAGAAACTATGTTTATCATGTTGAAGAAGAGTCAAATTTGAAATGTTCAGAAGGAAACTGGAAGCTATTAACAATGCCACAGCCAATTAGAAAAAGAAACCAGAAACAAATTCCAATTTGAAAAAGAAACCAGAAACAAATTCCAGAACTGAAAACATATAGCAATTAAGAACTTCGATAGATTTAGCATATTAAACATAGCTGAAGATAGAATTAGTAAACCGAAAGCTAGACCAGGTAAAAGCTATTTAGAATGAAGGACAAAGGATGAAAAAAGAGAAGGGAAGGTAAGAGACACAGAGGACACAGTGAGAGGTCTAACATACATTTCATTGGAGTCCCAAAAGGACACGGGCCAGCACAATATTTGAAGAGACAATGACTCAAAAGTTCCCAAAACATGAAAAAATAGTTAATCCGCAGATCTAAGAATCAATAAATTCCAAGCAGGCTAACTAATAAGTAATCAATAAGAGAAACAAATCTGCAGCTAGATACATAGTAGTGGAACTAAAAAATAACAAAGAGAAAAGTTTTAAAAAGAGCCAGGGCAGGAGGGAATAAAAACAGATAACTCTCAAACAAGCAAGGCTCTGATGAACTACTGACTTTTCTGATAGCAACAGTGAAGCCAGAAGGCGGTGGCGCAGTTTGTAGAGTGTGATGAAAGAGCCGCCAATGGAAGTCTCTACCCGATGAAAGTATGCTCTTAAAATGAAATGAGACATTCTCATGATGAAACTTTAGAAAAAATAATGAATGAAATAAAATAAAGACTTCATAGGCAAATGAAAATGGAGAGACATTTGAGCAGATCCATATTGAAAGAAATTCTGAAGGTCATCTTCAATCCCACAGTGAAAGTGAGAGGTGCAGGAAAGAATAAAAAGCAATCAAGATGGTAGACATACACTTGAATCTTAATGAATACTAACTATTTGAATAATAAAAATTATACATATACATATAAAACAAAGAACACAAAGTTTCCAAACTAATAGAGGAAATAACAAAAAATGGAATAATAAACAATGCAGTAATAATAGATGTCAATAGAAGAATGCAAGAAAGGAGAAAAAAGAGAACATAAAATAGGTAAAACAAATCACATAGTAAGATGATTGATTTAACAGCAACGAATTAGTATTTTACATGAAACATAAATGAACTAGGTGATCCAGGTAAAAGATGAAGAATATCAGAAGAAGAAACAATATATCATGTATAAAAGACACACCAAACATTTAAGGAAATAGTAAAAAAATGGAAAATATAACATGCAAGCATTAATCAAAAGAAAACTATGAGGGCTGCCCGGGTGGCTCAGTCTGTCAAAAGTCTGCCTTCGGCTCAGGTCATGATCTCAGAGTCCTGGGATCGAGCCCCAAGTCAGACCCCCTTCTCAGCAGGGAGTCTGCTTCTCCCTCTCCTTCTGCCCCTCCCCCACTCATGCTCTCTCTTTCTCTCTCTCTCTCTCTCAAAAAAAAATGAAGAAAGAAAATCTTCTTTAAAAAAGAAAGAAAGAAAACTAGGAGCATAATAAATCAGGCAAAATAGATTTTAAGCAAAAAAGTGTAACTAGAGATAATCACATCATAATGATGAAAAAAATTAAATACCAGGAAGATATAACTAGTCTAAATTTGATGTTAGCAATATGGCCTCAAATCTATAGAGCAAAAATTGACCACATTACAATGGTAAATAGATAAATCCACAATTATGGCAAGAGATTTTTTAACAAATCTTTTAGTAAATGGTAGAGTAAGTGGACAAAAGTTCAAGAAAATGGCCATCGCACCTAATAACTAGTAAAAACACATTCTTTTCAAGCACATATAACATGCTTACTATGTTGACCAAATACAGGATAATTAAGCAGGTCTCAATACATTTCAAAAGATTGAAATAGTACAGAATACATGTTCTGACTAAATGTAAGAAAGACTCACCTGTTAGACCACATTATGCTATATTTTAAACTGAGTAATCATGATAATGAAAATAGTACATGTAAAAACCTTTGGAATGTAACTTAAAAAGTACTCAGAATGGCGCGCCTGGGTGGCTCAGTGGGTTAAAGCGTCTGCCTTTGGCTCAGGTCATGATCTCAGGGTCCTAGGATTGAGCTCTGCATCAGGCTCTCTGCCTGCTTCTCTACCTACTTGTGATCTCTCTCTGTCAAATAAATAAAAAAAATCTTTAAAAAAAAAGTATTTAAAAGAATGTTTATAGCCTTAAATGCATATTTTAGGAAAAACAAAAGGTGGAAAATTAAAAATTAATAAGCTAGGCATCCACCCAAGAAATAAGAAAAAGAACAGCAAAATAAACATGAGGAAAGTCAGAGAGGATAATAAATAGTTCAAAAATTAACAAAAAGAAAACAAACACAAAAAAGAGGATCAACAATTCCAATGGTTTGTTCTTGGAAATGAATGAGATCAACGAACTTCTCATGGGACTAATCAAGAGAGAAAAGAAGACACACACAAAAAAGCAATGTAAGTTAAACAAATTTAACATGATTTATATAATTTTTTTCTGATATGAACTTAAATATTTAATTCATCTGGAATATATCTAGGTATTCTTTTTCTTTTTCCAATTAATTTTATTTTATTTTTTCAGTGTTCCAAGATTCATTGTTCATGTACCACACCCAGTGCTCCATGCAATATGTGCCCTCCTCAATACCCACCACCAGGCTCACCCAACCCCCCACTCCCCTCCCCTCCAAAAACCTCAGTTTGTTGCTCAGAGTCCACAGTCTCTCTTGGTTCATCTCCCCCTCCGATTTCTCCCAATTCACGCTTCCTTTCCTTCTCACAATGTCCTCCGTGTTTTTCCTTACGCTCCACACGTAAGTGAAACCATATGATAATTGACTCTCTCTGCTTGACTTATTTCACTCAGCATAATCTCTTCCAGTCCCGTCCATGTTGATACAAAAGTTGGGTATTCATCCTTTCTGATGGAGGCATAATATTCCATTGTATATATGGACCATATCTTCTTGATCCATTCATCTGTTGAAGGGCATCTTGGCTCTTTCCACAGTTTGGCAACTGTGGCCATTGCTGCTATGAACATTGGGGTACATGTGGCCCTTCTTTGATTTTAAAAACACACACACACAAACTTGAAAAATTGATTTGAAGACAGATTTCAAAATTTGAAAAACTCCCACCAACATAACAGGACTTATGAGAACAATGGGATGGGGCAGAGACTCAAAGGCCAGGAAGTGACCACTAACAAAATGAACATGTGAATGATGAGTCCCACAGGACAGCCAAGGGAGGCCATCTCGGTGCATGATCACAGAGCACAAAAATAACGAGGCACAGTGCTGGCCCGGGGCGCATGGAGCACAGGACTGGGGATGACCTGACACAAGCTGGAGGGAGGAGGGGTCCTTGCATTCAGGCATTCAATTTTATGTTCTTCCTATAAAGCTAAAAGTTTCCTTCTCAGCAAAGCAGAGGGTTTTCTCCTTTTCTGCTGCTGTTTATAAGTCAGCTCGCACTATTTTCGATCGCCTTGCTTAGGAAAAGATCTCCCATGAACCCATCCAGCATCCACATTACTTGTTATCACTCACCTATTTTCCAAGCAAGTATGACCTAATTTGTGTGATGAAAAACACATATTGTAGCAGAACAGATTGTGATGAGAAGGAAAATGAGGACATGGTAAGAGTCTTGCATACACTGTAAATGGGTATCATCAACGTTTTTATGCCAATGTGATGCAATCTGCTCTCATTCTCGAAGCTCTTGCAGGCTCCTTGGGCTTCCAGGTTGAAATGGGACATAAGATTTATGTCCAATTATTCCCAGGCCAGCTTTAATATTCATCCAGCTACCTGATTCCCTCATGATCAGCAAAGTTGGTGCCCAGCTCTATGTCCTGAAGGAAATTCCCCAAGAACTTTTGCCTTCTTCTCCCCCATTCTGGCTGCCTCTGCCCCTCAGGCATTCCATCCGTCCCTTTTCCTTTCAGGCCAATTGAACATAAATCCCTCAATGAGTTTAGGCTTTATCAAGCAAGAGCCAGATGAGGGTTTAAGGCAAATTTATATGTAGTAACACTTCCTTCTATTCTTTAACTGAGATGTATATAAAATACAGTGGAGTGTGGGAGAAGATGTGACTCTCTGTCTGGAGTAGTCATGAGAAACTTCCCAGAGCAATTAGTGCTCCAGCTGAGACTTTGAAAGATGTGCAGGGATGTTCCAGGCTGGTTAGCAGAGGAGACAGACATTTTGAAGATAGGGAAGATGTATCTGAAGCTAGAGGAGGAGGAATGGGAAAAGTACAGAGATCACAGGGACGTGGGTAAGCCTCTTAGGTATTCTTGGCAGGGCCTGGTACCCATGAGTCAACCAACAAAATTTAGAGAAGCATTGAGAAGAGTTTGCATTGTATCCTAAAAATTAGCAGTCTTTCCCCTTCCAGAGACGTAGGTCTCATAATTGGGAAGTGATGAGGTTGTGAACACGACCGTCTTGCTTGTCAAGTCATAAAGTAAGGAGGCACGCAAGCTAATCTAACCTTCCTCCTGATGCAGAACTCCCTTCTGAAGCATCCCTGATTGATGCTTATCAGCTTCTACTCAAACATTTCCAGTGATGGAGGGGCCCATTTATCAGAATCCCTGTGTCATCATTAGCAGCTCAAGGTATTAACAAGATAGCCCTTATACTGAGTCAAAACTAGATAGCCTCTGTGGCTTTAGGTCCCTGACAGTGTTGCCCTTCTGGGGATCGTAGGTAAGTCCGGTCCTTCCTCCCATGTGGCAGTTTCAAAAATATCTGCAGAAAGCCATCATGTCTTTTCTCCAGGCTTTGTCCAGTTCTTTTCCCGACTCCTCATTTATCATGACTAATAGGAGCTATGGCCCAGCATGTCCCTAACCCTCCCCAGCACTGGACACCATCACTATCCCCACCCTGGAAACCCTTCCCTCCCTTGGCCAATGTGATCCACCCTCTCTTCCCATTTTGTCCAGTTCAACAATTTGCAAAGGCTGTGTGTCATTCACTGCTGGGTGCTGGGGACAGAGGAACTGCTCAGACCTCATTCCCCTTCAGTTCTCTAGACTTTGTCTCTCTTCAGGCTCTTCCCTTTCATAGTATAGAAGAAAAAGCATGGTCATATACAGATTGCACAGAACTCCTTAAAATATGAATACCCATTAACTAAGGACTGAGCTACTACAATGTGCAAGAGACTGTAAGAGACTCACCCCGAAACAACTAAGATGTAGCCTTTCACCTTTGGGAATTAACAGTCTAGTAGCAGGGGTACTAGACATGTTCACAAATATATACATTGTCAAGTAGAAGGCACAAGAGCTCTTAAAAAGATTTAATTATATGCCTTAAGTCAAGATTAAAGGAGAGAAACCTGCTTATGGTCTCAGGCAAGTGGCATCTGAGTTGAAACCTGATGTAAGTGTAGGATTTGGGCATGTGGGACAGAAGGGAGGACATTCCAGGCAGAAGCAGCTGCATAAAAAAGGCACTCACAAGGTGAGACAGAAGGCCCGCAGGGCCCAGAATGGGGGCAGCTGTCAGTTTCATGCTAAACTTGGCATTGCTTTCAAATGTTTGACAGGGCCTCAGTGTAAGGTTTGTTTGGTAGCAACATGACATGGTGAGCAACATGTTTTGGGGGGCGGGGTCCTCCCCTAGCCACTGAGATGAGTGGGATGGAGCCGTGATGGCACCAGTTTGGGGGGTTACAAAGGGGGCTGAGTCAGAGGGAGGCCTGGGGAAGTGGGAGGAGAGAGCTGGAGCCCCAAGCAGAGGGAGGATCTTCAGGGATGGACCAGATGGGGGAGAGGAAGATCGAGGTGAGTTCTTGGTTTAGAAATTCAGTGACTGAGAAGATGGTACTACTTTTAACAGAAGTGGGGCATTTAAAGCTACATGTAATAATGGCCTCGAGGAAGAGGGAAGACTTTCTCATGTAGAAAGGCTGGGTATCTAAAAACTAGTGCTTTTGTTCTGTGTGCAAATGAGGTACCACGGAGGAGATGTGCTTTTGGACTTCTGGACTGAATGTTTGTGTCCCCCCAAATCACATGTTGAAGCCCCAATCCCAAGATGATGGTATTTGGTGGTGGGGCTCTTGGGAGATAATTAGGTCATGACGGTGGAGCCCCCATGAGGGATTAGTGTCCTCAAGAGAAGGGGCCAGACTAGCTCGCTTTCTGCCATGTGAGGATACAGGGAAAAGGTGGCTCTTGGCAATTGGGAAGAGAGCACTCACCAGAACCAGACCCGACTGACACCTCGATCTCTGACTTCCGACCTTCAGAACTGTGAGAAATAAATTTCTGTTGTTTAAGCCCCCAAGTCTGTGGTACTTTGTTGTAGTAGCCAGAGCTAAGACGCAACTAATGGCCTGAATGAATCCTTTCCTGCTTGAGATGCTTGTAGGGGGTTCTGCTTCCTTCCCTGAACCCAGGGCGCAATGTGCATCCTTGTTGGAAGATGGGAGGAACAAGAGAGACCCCTGCCACAGCCAGGAACACTGACCCAAAGGAGCAGCAGATGTGCCACAAAGGGTTTATAAAGGAAGGGTCTGCCCACAGGGTCAAGTGCTGCAGAAAAAGTAGGGAATGTGAGAATGTGAGAATGTGAGAATGTGAGAATGAAGATAAAGTAGGCATGGCAATTCGAAAACCACCTCAGAAAACACTGTCACGCTGAGGGGCAGAAGCCAGACTGCAGAGAGGAGCTGGAGGCCGAGGAAGCCTCTCAAGAGGTTCTGGAAGGAAGGGGGTCAGACCACAGTGCTGCGGGGACATGGATGAAGCATCTTACAACCTATACGTGTCACAAACTAAAGCTACTTAATCACGACCATTTGAAACCCAAATGGCTTTCGAACTTTGTCAACTATGAACATTACTTAAAGCCCCCTAAAAATCAGCAGCTTTTAGTTTGTGGGGGAAGTGAATATAAAATCATCTGGCTAGCTTTGAGTTTCTCTGGTTCTTTCGGGCAGCAATCCCTTGTCTGTTCTGGAATCCTTTGTTCATTCATCTCCCGGGAGTGGACTATCTTACTTCGGAGTGGACGCAGGCAGATCCATCCACATGACTCGCTGTGCGTTCATTTCCGTCTTCTTGTTCTTACCTTCCCTTCCCGCAAGAGCTTCCTGAAGACCTGCTTGCCCTTCGTATCCTTATCTGACTGGCAACAACACACCGGAAGTCCCTTGATTCTTCAGCACCTACTGACCACACTATTAGCAACTTGAGGGCAGAGTTCAGATTTTATTCTTTGTATTTAGAGCACCCAGCATGGTGCTTAAAAAGTGGTCCATAATTCAGTTTGAACAAATACCAACTGCACTGAGAATCCATTCATGGATGGGCACAAATGAGACAAACATACTACATGTCGCACTTCTTATCATGCATGTTTTTACATGTTCCTTCGAAGTGATTCTCAGGAGCTCAGCTACTGTATGTACCGTAAAAACTGTAGGGTTGTGTCTCTCACCCCCAGCGGGACATTAATGCTGCTCTTACTTAAGGAGCCCACTTAATGTTGTCAGGAATACATTCCCCTGGCCTTTGACCTCTCAGGAACCATAGGGCTCGCTAAGTATTTTAATGTCATGTTTGATGATCAAACCAAAGACCTGCTGGCCAACAGTGGTGAGTGTTCCCCTTTGTCCCGAAGATGTGCTCCATGCAGCCTTCCTTTACATTCGCGACTCATCGCTCTGGAAGCACTGTGGAAAATTGGATTGCCACTGTTGTCTTAGACCATGCAGGCTGCTGTAACAAAATACCCCAGACCGCGTGACTCAGCAACCACAGAAATTCGCTCCTCATGGTTCTAGATGCTAGAGGTCCAAGATCATGGTATCACTTTTGATGTACGAATTTCGGGAGGACACAAATGTTCATATCATAGCGTGTGTCCTGGCTATTATTATTATTACTACTATTTTTTTAAATTTCCAACCTAAAATGCAAAGGGACTTTGAGAACACATAGTGAGCGACAAGCCTGCCGATAAAGAGCCGTCTGTGCTTTGGAACCGGCTTATTTCATAAACAGTCTGCAGGCAATTAGAAACACATTGTGCTACGGAGTTGTTTGCAGTGCTTATCTTTCATCGTCTCTTTGTGCGCATTTATGATCTTCGCTCTCAATCTACACCCTTTTTCTCCAGCTGTAGCAAATCGATCATGCAGGATTCGCCTCCTCTGATGCACGTGTGCCCGCATCTTTGAGTGAGCGCCATAAATTTCAAAGACGTCATCATCCTGGTGGAGAGGAGAGTTTCCAGGCTTACAGGATGCACACAGTACCCCGCGCTGCCCTCCACTCACTAGCTGCCCTTCGGGTTGGGGTGAAGCGCTTACTCCTGTGCTTCATTCCTATTAAACTCTGTGTAACTTGGGATGCTTTTGCTGGAAGACTATCCTGGTTCAACTGTGGCATCTATAGGGTTGTGTCAGCCAACAGGTCCCCGACACGCTGTCTTGTCGGGGGTCATCACTTCTTGAAGGGAGAGAAAGTAGGACAACCAGGCCTTCTTCTTGCCCTGCCTTTTTTTTCTAGAAATAGGAAATCCTTTTTGTTGCTAGGCATAACGATTACGAAAGACCGAATGGGAAAAGCATTACCTGAAGAAACACAATTTGGTACTAAATTTAATGTGTTTTTACTAAATTTAATAAATTTTAATCGATCAACCTTCAAACATTTCTTTGGGTTAAAAAGCTCAGAATGGAGCTCCTCAGAGCAGCTTGACCCTACAACACAGGCAGGAAGGTTTGACGGGGTTTGCTCCTTTCCAAGGGTGGGTGCTTTCTACCTGCTCCCACCTCACCCAGGAGCCCTCACTCCCGGCTCCAAGATCTTCGCTAACAGCTTTCTCCCACTCGACTGGTAAGAGAGCACACAAATCACTTTGCACTCAATCCCAAGTTAACATAAAAAGCCATAAAGACAATTTCCCCCAAATGTCCAGGACATTTGCTTTCTCGAGACTCCCTCTTCCTGCTAAATAGCTGCAGATTAGCATAGGACTTGTATTTCAGAATTAAACACAGGCCTGGCTTGCCACTGAGCACTCCCTCCCAGTAAGTAATGCCTTTTCTGCAGCTAGCCATGTAAAGGATGCTGGAGTAAAAATTAACAAGAACAATGGGTCAAAGAGGTTCCTACACATTTTCTAAAGCAAACATACAGCCATGTTTGAGATTTCTTTGCTGAGGCTTGTTTAATCCTGGTTTCCTTGGTGTGTTTTTTTTTTTTTTTAAAGATTTTATTTGTTTATTTGACAGACAGAGATCACAAGTAGGCAGAGAGGCAGGCAGAGAGAGAGAGGGAAGCAGGCTCCCGGCTGAGCAGAGAGCCCGATACGGGGCTCGATCTCAGGACCCTGAGATCATGACCTGAGCCGAAGGCAGAGGCTTTAACCCACTGAGCCACCCAGGCTCCCCTCCTTGGTGTTTCTTTAATTCACTCTTTTCATAAATTCAAAAAAAAAAACACTCAACGTTTCCTCACTGGACCTTTTGTGGATTCTTCTTAAACCAGGGATAGGAGCAGAGAAATTTCCATAAATCTCATCACTGTTAATAACTATACCTGATGGATTTTTAAGAAGTTTCCAGAAGGATCAGGTTCCAACCTTCCATTTCTTCTATGGTTCAAGCCTGCTTGCACAATATTTCCTGTACCTGATCCTCCTTTTCATGTCTTTGAATGCTTATTACTTTATGCCCGACCACACTGGAGGCTTTTACTGATGTTCTGATACATATCTGGCACTTGAGATTGGTCAAAGGCCGCTAAGCTGAGTCAGAAATGCTCCGGGCCTTACTGAGACAGATACCTAAGGAATAGGTCAAGCGCAACAGGGAATGAAGTGTGAACTTCAAGGATGAGGGCCCAGAGAGGAACGAATAACCCTT
Source organism: Potos flavus (assembly GCA_028534135.1). Classification (NCBI taxonomy): domain Eukaryota; kingdom Metazoa; phylum Chordata; class Mammalia; order Carnivora; family Procyonidae; genus Potos; species Potos flavus. The sequence continues at coordinate 68,837,309 of CM052883.1, read as the reverse complement.
TTGGTAGGGTTTCTACTCAGCAACTGGAAAGAATGGAATGCCACTAACCAAAACAGTGACTCAGGAGGAGTATTTGAGACAGAAGATGAGTTTGATTTTGAAGGTTGATTTTGATGTGTCTTCAAGATATACAGGTAACATAGACAGCTTGAGAAACAGCCGGAATTCAGAACAAAGGTTCTAAAAACAGCATGCCCCTTGACAACCCACATGGCACCTTGATGCTCAGTGTTTGCATCATGGAAGGGAACATGTATAGTATAGAATGTCCTGCCTGCTACTTGGGGAACTTTCTAGGTCAAATGTATTTTATATTTAAGCATTAAATAAATTTATGTTTTCTGGGTCTTTTATGTATTAGATACATTTTATATTCTGGAGTCCTTGGTTATTTCATATTACAAAAAAGCTGAATTCTGGCTTTGAATATGGGCAAATTAGAGCCCCATGCTTTGCTAAGGTGAATTAACCACACCGATACCACACCAACTCTCCTTTGAGTTACTTTTCCAATCCATACCTACCATCTATTACAAGATTTTGCTTAAGACCTGTCCGTCTGGAAGGATTCTCTAACTGGTACTCTTATGGGAATGAAGACTTGCCATCCACATTTTACACCATCCACATGACTCCATGGGCTCAGAGTTGGCTTTTATAGGGTGTCTCCCAAGTGTCTCTACTGGGGATCACTTCACTCACCCCAAAGAATCGCTATAGGGATAAAATATTTAAAAACAGGAACACAGTGCGTGCGGAAGTGCAACTAACCACTGATCGAAGGAGTACTATGCTGATGCCTCTGGAGTTCAGAAAGGCACCTGACACAATTCTTCATGATCTTTCGTGTGTGTGTATAACACAGAGAAGTGTAACTGGAGGACGGCTCATAATTGCTGGATGATCTTACTCAAAAGATGAAGAGTAAGTAATATATCAACTTAAGAACGGTCACTGAAGGCCCACCACTGCTTACGCCTAGTTCTTTTCTGCCCACATTTTTTTTTTCTAAAATCAAGTTTGAGTCACAATTAGATGAGCACATGGATGGGATATTTACCTAATTCCTCCCCGCCACCACCACACAGTTTAATGCCAAGTTCTGTCAATGAATATTCCAGAATGTCTCTGTCTTTCCTCACCATCCTATCCCAATCTACCCTAATGCAAGTCCTGGTCTTTCTGGGTCTGATGTTTTAACATTACGTCATATTCTACTTCATCTTCTAACTGTCCATGGACATTGGCCTTCTCAAGCAGAAAGACGGCATATGATACAAGGTTCTGTGGCCTGTATGGGTCATGTGACCATGCAACACTCTTTTGGTGTCTATGCGTGCACCTAAGAGCGTGCAGAAAATAAGCATGTTCCCCTGAAGACTTGTCTAAAGTGGGAAAGGCAGTGGACGAGGAGCCAAAGAAGCCCCTTCTAGTTCTACATCTGCCAGGAACCAGCTCTGCAACACCGGACAAGTCACCAAGCCTGCCTGCCTCACTAGTGACATAGTTATGATATCTGCCTGTTACCTCCTAGGTGATGAGCACCACGTGAGGCGACTATAGGACGTGGTTCTTTGTAAACTGAAAAATACCACATACACATCCAACACTACTGTTATTAATATTTTAGCTCAGTCACTTCTCCCAAATCAGACTAAATATTGGGTATTAATACAATTTTTGACTATACAAATTGCTCCCTGTATGGCCCAGAGACGTTTTCCGAATTTGCTTCCATCAGCCGAGCATTTCTTCGGAGTTGGGAGAATGCTTTAAATTTGGCTCTGTTGTGAATATTAAACTTTTTGTAAATTTTAAATTACTAAAATTAGCACATTGCCTACTTTAAAAGGTTTGGGAATAGAAGAAGAATGGAGAAAAATAAAAGGCCAATATCCCAACACTGAAGATAACCACATTAATACTTTAGTCATTATCCTATAGTTCTTTTTAGTGTTTCTATATTCGTAAGTACTTTAATTGGATTTTTGGAAACTGGTGATATATCATAACTACAAGAGAGAATTTTTCCCAGAGGAACTGCTGTGCACTTATGGGTTTATTCCCATCATAAGGAAAAGCATTCAGAATAAAATAATTTGCTATTATGATTTATCCAGCTGTTATTGTGAAAAGAGGCAATGACCCCTCTGCATTTTTAGAAGCTCCATAGAGATTTCCTTTCCTTTGATGCTTGGTCTAAATTACTTTTTCTTTTAGCCATTTTTATAAAAAGGTACAAAGCTGGGATGTTTCCTGAGCTCTTGTATATCTGAGAATGCCATTTTGTATCTCAGCCTTTACCTCTCAAAACTACTTTTTTTCATTGTCCTGTGGCATTTAATGGAGATGCACAATTGCATTCTGGGATCACTGTAATTTTTGTTCATTTACATGTAAGCCTATTATTTCCAGCTGAATGCTTTTAGCAGTTACTTCCCACTTTTGTGAAAAATGTCATCCATAGGTACTCCAGAAAAGGGGGTGGGGGTCCTACAATCAAAGATTTGGGAAATATTGGTGCCTATATGCAATACTAGAGATGTTCTGTAATTGTAGGATGGCTAATCTTCAACACTTAGCATTTCCCAAATGTATTTCACAACAGGACCCTTTTGAGCTCACAGAACACTAAGGACCAGCTCCCAGGAAGCGTTCTGCAAAGCCCAATCTGAAATGTGCTGGCTTATAATTTTAATTATATTTATAATTAACCTCTCAAAAGAAAAGGCAGATTGTGTCTAAGCAAGGGTCTCTTTTCACTGTTTTCTTTGTTTTGGTCTGGAATGCAGGATTTTTATTCTTTCTAAAAATTGTTGTAAAATGTACACATTACATACAATTTACCATTTTAATCATTTTTAATAGTACAGTTCAGTGGTATTAAGTACATTCACGCTATTGGGCAACCATCAAAGATTCCCTTTTAAATTGCACACTCATTTTTTTCTCTCTTGAAAGTTTCCTTAAATTCACTGGTTAGCACGTACTCGCCAGAGCACCTACAATGTGCTAGATGCTGTTTCGAGTAACAGGAATACAGGAGGACACAAGAATTTATTTTTTGTGATTGCCTTTGATCCAACTGTTCTGGCTTCGTCCTCAGGAATTCTACCACCTGGAGGAGGTGGCTCTCCGCTCTGTTTCCTGGCCCTCGGCTCTCACCACATCCCTTTGACCTGCATCCTGAGATGTTTCTCAAGTTTGATCTCAACAACTTTGCTCTTTTCTTCTCAGATAATTCTTAAAACCATTGGACTAATGTTTGTTTCTTTGCATTTCTTCCTTCCTTAGTCCACCTATCTTCTTCTTTAGCTTATCCTATCACCTGATTTCTGCTCACCCTTTCTTCTATGGCTTCATTGATAGTGTTTTTTCTCAACTCTCACTAAGAATACCAGAGCGGTCTTCTACGATGTGCTTTACTTCCTTTAACAAAGAATTTTCCAGGTTATATTCTTCTAGGTGATCTCTCCCTTTCCTTTGTTCTGAAGAATGTTTGCACATAGGCTCCCCACGGATTTTTCTCCTCCCTCACCTCCAGCTGAAAAGGGACTGGTAAAGACCCAGAGGTCTCTCACTGTTGGTGTGCCTGCGAGCTGGTCAGAGAACCTTTTCAGACATACTTATGACCAACTGGCAGGTTGGTGTCAATTTCTTCAAGTCCATTCCCAGAACAGAGTTATCATTTGCATTGTGCAACTTTGTTAGGTAAGATCTTTCCTCACCTTGGCTCAGAGACTGTGAACGAATGGGGTGGAGTGCAGACACAGCTACATTCCTCCCTGGGCACTAGTATCGGGGCTCTTCCTGCTGCCATCATCCCCCAGGCTGTGTCCTCCCTTAGAGGGGGCTCTACTACCAGGCTTGCCCTACCTCCTGCCAAGTATTCTCTGGGAGATGCAGTTTCCGAGTGTTCCTAGACAGAAATTCAAATGGGGAGCAGCTGGAAGAGGGATAAATGGCAGCCCTGTGGCTGAGGGGAAGTACCGCCCAGGTGTTGGGCCAGCAGCTCGGCTCTGTGGCCGGTACAAGCTTTGGGTTTCTCAGTGCCAGCAGGAGGTGGGGACAGAATGAGAGGTCTGCCCCCTTGCATCCAGGGGGATCCGGCATGCCTGCATCACTGACATTTCTTCATCTGGTCTCATCTGTTTCCAGGCTTGTAGAAATTCCTCTAGATCTCATGCATCGGCTGGACATGTGTCCTGGTTGCGGGGATTTCAAATCTGGCCTTTTTGCACCATCTTTGGTCATTAAGGAGAAGCCGAAGAGGCTGCTGGCAGATGTCATTTTAAGCCAAAGTCTATAATTAAATTCTTCACTTTGATGCTGGGAAAACCCCACTGAAGAATTTCCTTCCTATTATTAACACACAGCGCTACAATATGCAAGAATGTAAAGCAGATGGGTTCAGGATGAAGTCAGACCCAGGCTGAATTCCCCTTTCCTCCTTTATGCTGGATCTTGGCACATCCCTTGGTAATTGCACTTATCTTTGTACATTCGTAATCAAGCCAGAAAAGCACGAGTTCAAGTCCTCTCTGTTCTGAGTCCATCTGTGTAGCCTAAGCACTCAGAGCAACTCAGTGCAGTCAACTATAAGCACTCTGAAAACCGTACTTGCTCCAAGCACATTTTCCAATGGTCATCGTTCAAAAGAACTATATTGTGTAACTCTCCTGAAGACTGTTTGAAACTAAGTTTGCTTTTAATTAAGTCTCTAATTTAACCAATTAGAGATCAATGCAAGGGGAAAAGTTCAACAGGAGACTGGTTGGCTTAAGGAAGTGCCCATACCCTGAATTTAACAACACTAGGCTCTAGTTTTTATTAGCTCACTGAGTAGATTTCCATATGTTCAAAAATCTGCCAAACAGGCTAAAAGCCAGCATAATTAAAACAAATTATTTATTCCAAGTTTCATCAGTTTAAGGGTTTTCAGAAGTTATTACAGAAGTGAATACTGAAATCAGAAACGAGTGTTCACAGCTGTAGCATTTACAACAAAGTTCATATCTACACGACCTTGGTCTGAAAGAGCCAAGGTGCTTCCATCATTCAGAATCCATGAGGAAAGTTTCGAAGTCCGGATCCAAGTCGGAAACAAGGGCACTTACAAAGTCATCAATAGAAGGACACTTCTGAAGCATACCTGCAAACAAAGAAAAGATCAGCCAGCACATCCACCTGCAGACAATAAAGAGGGACAAAGACACTATACGCAAGGGGAATATTCTGGCTTTTTGAAGTGAGAGCTTGTATGACCTGCCTATGTACACATTATAAAAAGTCATGAGTGAAAAAAAATTCTTGGGCAGTGGGTGGACCCTGAGACTATTTATGATTTTAATATATTTTTACTATCTAGTCAGCAGTTAACATCGAGATTTAGGAGCAAATTCGTTTCCCAAGAGTTTTTATATTGTAGATATTACTATATACTTGGAGTGATGTTAGAAGGCTGAATTTTTAGTTACCTTTGAGTGAGTTGGTTTAGAACTTAATACATTTAGTTGTTTATCAAGTTTTATTATCAAGTTCCATACACTTTAAAATCAATCAAATGTTATTCTTTGGCAGAAATCTTGTACCAGAATCAAGGTATTGGCTTTCCTACAGATTTTCCTATTTTGGAGAACTCCTAGCTTTGCAACTTTCTAAATGGGTAATGAGGAAGTCACTTAAAATCTCCGGTACTCAGATTTCCTCATCTCACATGCAAGATAACTCTATCAAGGTACTCAGATTTCCTCATCTAACATGCAAGGTGGCTATCAAGACAAAACAAGAAGATGTAGTAGAAAACAATGAGACATTGTGTCTAGCACATATTCACAGTTCAGTAAAAAGCTAAATCTATCTCTACTCTTTACTCCAAAGAAGCCAAAGACAAACATTCAAGCAATCAACCTGTTGCCTTGACCTGTATTCTTGGCAGATAACGCTAAATCAAGGGTTGGACAGGACTCTATACACTGGTATTTAATTTGGGGGTGGATCCCATAAAACTCATTCTAACACAGAGACATTAAAAGATTGCCAGAGTCCTCTATTACTATCTCAATCTTTAATGAAATTCAATATAATATATCTTGAGTATTTGCTGTGTATAAAGGATCAGTCCAGGTCAGTCAAAGACGAACAGGCTAAGTCATAATATGACTAACTGTAAAAGCTAAAATTATGAAGTGTGTCAAAGAAAATACCTTTGTGACTTTGAGGTAGGCAAAGGTTTCTTAGGACAAGAAAGTAAAAAAGAAAAACATTGCGATATTAAATTTCATCAAAATAAGAAACTTCTATTCTTTAAAAGAAAATAAATAGGTAAATGACAGAATGGGAGAAAATACTCAAAATAATATATATCTCACACTGGTTTGGTATCCAAAATACATAAAGGACTCCTTCAACAACATAAAAAGAATTTTAAAAAATTTAAAATGGACAAAAGATTTGAGTAGACCTTTCACAAAAGAAGACAACCAAATAAACACAATTAACAGGCACTGAGAAGATACAACATCATTGTCATCTGGGAAAAGAAAACTGAAACAACGATGAGACACCACAACACACCCACCAGAGTGGCTGAAATTGCAAAGGCCAAATGTAGGCAAGGCTGTGGGCCAACCTGCACTGTCACACATGAGTGGTGGAAGGGTGAAATGGTATAACCACTCTAGAAAAAGATCTAGTGGTTTCTTATAAAATTAAGCACATACCTACCGCCCGCCCCATAACCCCGCAATTTCCTCCTAGGTATTGACCTGAGAGAAATGAAACAAACAAAACAAAAAAAGAGCTTTACAACCCTAAACTGGAAACAATGCAAGTTCCCATCAACAGGATATGGATAAGCATACGTGGTATGTTCCGGAAAATGGAATACCACTCAGCGACAAAAAGGAACAACCCACTGATATATGCAACAACGTGGGTGAATCTCAAAAGACTTATGTAAAGGAGTACCTCCTGTTTGATTTCATTTATAGGAAGTCCAAAAGTGGGCCCAACTAGTCTGTGGTGAAAAAACATCAGAACAGTGGATGCTCTCAGGAGTGGAGACGACAGTCTACTGAGAAGGGACAAAAGCCAACTTTCTGGTGTGATGGTAATGTTCTATACCTGGATAGTGATTGGTTATTAAGGTGCATACTTGCATCAGAATTCATTAAATGGTACATTAAAGATTTATGCATTTCACTGTATATAAATTTTATCTAAAAAGGAAAAATAAGAAAATATGCATATAAAAATGTCAGGGGTAAAATGTACTGCCACCTGACATGTGCTTTGAAAAATTACATATATTATATATATGATACGTGTACAGAGTGAATTCATGGGCTGACAGAGGAATGGATGGCTGGATATGTGACAAAGACAACAAAATGTTCATTGTAGAATCTAAATGGAAAATATATGAGTGTTTACTGTACTATTCATTCAACTTTTCTGAATGCCTGAAAATGTTCAACATAAAACGTTTGGAAAAAAGTCAACTGTGGGTGTTAACAGCGTACAAAGTGCCATTGGTGGGACAAGAGAGGGTGGGAGATGAATTCTGATGAGAGATTCAGAAGGCTTTGGGGAGGGATTTGGGGAGGGAAACTTGAAGGATAGAGAAGATTCGGGTTCAAATTAGGGCCCTCCTAGGACCTCTCCTAGGTGGAGAGGACCTCCCAGGAAGGTACCAAAGTGGGAGAAGGCAGAATGTATACCGACCATGAAGTGGTCTGGTGGGGCTGGAGGAAGGCTGGAGGAGGCTCTGGGAGACATGTTTTGCGAAGACTCTAAGGATCAGAATCAGAGTGACCAGGATGGGAAGGTAACTGAGCCAGAGGGCTGGAGGAAAACCAATAGCTTGTCCCATTTAGGTGCCCAGGTGTGCTCAACGTGCAGCCACCAGGCCTCAGTCAGCAGTGAGAACAGAGAGCTCAGGGGCGGGGCCAGGATGCGACACACAAGCATGGTCATTCCCAGCGGTGAGAGGGACCACGTGGGAAACTGCCCAAGGACTGGTTTTTGTGGTGGACATAAAAAAAGCCGCTCTGGGGTGCCTGGGCGGCTCAGTGGGTTAAAGCCTCTGCCTTCGGCTCAGGTCATGATCTCAGGGTCCTGGGATCGAGCCCCGCATCGGGCTCTCTGCTCAGCAGGGAGCCTGCCTCTCCCTCTCTCTCTGCCTGCCTCTCTGCCTACTTGTGATCTCTCTCTCTCTGTCAAATAAATAAATAAAATCTTAAAAAAAAAAACAAAAAACAGAGGCTCCAAGCACACTTGTAAGCCACTAACTACACCTGGAGTAGTTAAGAACAATAAGAATATCATAATTGTAATTTCAATTGCGGACCAAAATATTTTCATCCTCATTCAAGTTCAAATTCTAGTATCTCCGTTCAGGAAATACCTGAGAAATAAGGAGCAGTTACTGAAAGACAATGTCATTGCTTTGTCTTTATTTACAACACAGAAGTTCAAAACACAATTTTCTTTTTACAATAAAATAATCTTTATGGGTGAAAGAAGGTCTTTCCTCTGATGCAGCTGTGTCACTAAGGAGAGAAATGTTGAGTCTTTGACGATTGCTAGTATAGGGATATTTAGATGTAGGTTATTGCTTAAGTAGAAGCAATTTGATTAATAAATCAGGTTTCATGTGTTTCCTACACACCAAGTTTCTTTATGCAGGGAACAGCTGTAGGGAAAACATTTAAACATGGCTTTCAATCAAATGTGTTAACCTATTACACCCTTTTCTTCCTTTTAGTATGTGAAACATTCTATAATTAAATGACTGGTCATTTATAATTAAATGCCTGAAAATGTCAGAAAGTAAGACCCGTCTATTCAGAGCCAAACTATTCAGTTAAGCGTGGCCTCCTGCCTCTTTGAAGTGGTTCATTTTAACTCGACAAACTGCCAATATAAATATGACCTTGTTCTGTCCTTCTTGGGACACAGACCTAACTAGCACACCTCCTTCTCCAATTTCCCATCCTCAGCCATGCCTGCATCTCAGAGAACGGCAATCATGGCCGCAGCAAAAGCTTTTTAAAAATATACACGCTCCTGGTATTTTTAAGTCAAATCTGGTCAGCAGTAAATGGTTTGGCAATTGTGTACATCATGTGATGGTGAAAGATGAAGGTCCCTAAAAGAGGAAATCAAGACCCAAAGGGATAAAGAATAGCTCCTGAGGCAAGACTTCTCTTGGCATATTGTCATGGTATCCTTGCTTTAATTAGATTTAAATGTTCTGCAAGTGTCAACATGAACTAACTTCTACACAGAGAATTAAAAGAAAAATGCAGTGTTTTCAGGCAGTTTCCCACGTTAAAAATTGAAATTAGATATGTGTGTATGGTCAAAAAAACTCCAGGAACTCTTTTATTTTTTTAAGAAGCTGACAAAGATGTCCCCTTTGTCTTCAAGTCTTGATCTTAAAGGGTGATGATTAGACCTGCAGTTTCTTGGGAATCCCTGGGAGCCAGCTTGGGACTGCTAAGTCCAGAAATGGATGGAATTTACAAACATATTTCACTGTGGAAGTCACCTAACTTGGGGGGGGGGTGCTGCAGAAAGACAGACTGATGTTGCCTGCCAAAAGGGCTGAAATTGCACAACTACAAAAAGTGTTGACAGCAATGTAAGAAAGACAAAACCGCATTAGGACAGACATTGTACATATTAGTTCATAAAAAGGAAAAGAGGTAGTTGAGCTTCATCTACTTGTCGTAGAGGAAGAGAGAATACATAATGAGTAGTCGAAGAATGATGATTTAATTTATTTTTCTCCTCATTTTACCTGAGAGGCAAATGGGCTAATAAAAGTTGGTACAAGCCAGAACACTTTCGTCTCCACTGCTCTGCTCAAACTGGCATGTTTCATAACCTTGAAGTACAAGGGCAATTATGCTGGGCCTGATGAAAATAAATTATGATATCAAAAGGATTCCAAGACTGACTCCTGAAGCAATAAAGGTTTCCAAATCGTACTACGTGCTCTTCTTTCTAGTGCCCTATTGGCACAGAGCTGGAAATAAAGTAAAGATAAAGATACCGGGCAGGAGGACCTGACCCCCGACAGCTGGTCTAGAAAGGGCTTATGGGAAAAAAGTGATAATGGCAGTCACCTGCTGAGCAATCACTGTGCGCCAGGCACTGTGCTAAAACACACCTGGGAGGAACCTATCTCACAAGTAAGAAAACAGTGAAGAGGGGTCACAAAACTCTTAGTTTTTGTTGAACCCTGGAAGGCTGGTGCCAGAGCCCATGTTCCCAGAGCACTGTGATATATATTATATTGCCTCAGGCCCCAGAATTTTGCAAAACAACACATTCTGAAAAGGTGCATCTTCCAACATCAGCATCCCGGATATGACAAAACCCACTTGTGTGGAGATATTCTGGGGGGCGGGGGAGGGTCTGACAGCTTCCCGATGCCACCCGTGGCTGTATGGACCCAGCTTATTAACTGTCCCCCTCCTGCCTTGAAGACAGAGCTGAAATGTCCATTGTTTTTTGGGCAGGTGGGTTTTGATGCTACCGAGGACGCTTCACCCACAGTCAGAAGGACTGAAATACGCAAGGAGGTAGAGCACAGAGAACACGGGGAGCGAGCTCTGCTGAAGAGGCTGGACCGGGAAAATGGCTCTTCCTCTCCGGGCACAAGGCTCGGCCATGCTCAGCGGCCGCTGCAGCTGTCGGCATGGTACCGGCAGAAAAAAAGTAGCTGGGAGTTCTGTACTTACAGAGGTTTCCTGGGTGGCCTCCAAGTATCTGTGGTAACCCCTCGCAAACAGAACCCCTTACACGTTTAAGGGGCTCCCAACTAGGCCTATTTCTATGCTTTTACCAAGAACGGATTTTGCCGGCTCTGGGATGAGTTGTGTATGTGTACAAAGCTGCACATTCACGCCCTGTTAGTCTGTGGTCTGGAATCCATAATCTAACCAGACCATCATTTAAATATCAACGCATTCTTGGCAGGAACTCTTTAACCTCCTGAGTGCCCGTCTGGATGTGCAACTAATACAATTCTTTGAGAACATGACAGGGCACCTGGTTGGCGGCGTGATTAAGCCTCTGAGACAACCTGGCAGAGATGGACTCCTGCTCTGGCCCCTTTACCAAGCACCTTGAGAATACAGGGAATGGTTGGGGGCACTTTAAAAACATCAGAATTATTTTGAGCCTCAGAAGAGAAGTAGAACAGTTACATCTCTTTGGGTCCATTTCCTATATTGTGGAACACAAAGCAAGGGTGCCCAAGTCAAGAAAACTGTGGCTGAGTGTGACCAAAGTTTAGTGAAAGCAAAGAAGGGTGACTGAAGGGGCGCCTGGGTGGCTCAGTGGGCTAAGCCTCTGCCTTCAGCTCAGGTCATGATCTCAGGGTCCTGAGATCGAGCCCCACATCGGGCTCTCTGCTCAGCAGGGAGCTTACTTCCCCCCCCACTCTCTGCCTGCCTCTCTGCCTACTTGTGATCTCTCTCTTTCTGTCAAATAAATAAATAAAATCTTTAAAAAAAGAAAAAAGAAGGGTGACTGAAGTAACTACAAATAAAATCTCTGTAAGGGTTTTTTCTTTCAACTACTCACTCACTGTGGACCAGGGTGTCTAAAGTCAATTGAAGGTAGGCAAAAAGATGACTTAATTATGTATTAGGAAGATACAATACATATACTGCATATAAAAATGACTAAGAATCTGTTTTATAGAAATATATGTTCTAAGAGTGTAGTTCTCCAAAGAACATCATGGGTATCACCTGGAACCTGCTAGAAATACAAATGTTGGGTCTGGACCCCCCAGGCCTAACGAATCAGGAACTGGGAGTGGGCTCGGCAGTCAGCGACCCTGATGAAGTGTGAGAACTACAGCCCAGATGGACATGCGGAAACTGATTAAAGTGGAAAATGAGATCGGGTTTCTCTCCACGGGCAACCATAACTTGAAAAGTATGGGGCAAGAAACATGTATGAGTTTTCTATTTAACTAAACTAAAAAATATTTGTTTCTCAAGTGAAATGGGAAACAATCTTAGGAAACAAAAGCAGGATTTGTTTGGGACGCTGTTCAAAGTTATGATTACCAAGCCTCAAGAGAGAAGACACAGCTGGCTGGAAAAGCACCTAAAAGGATCAAGTGGATTTGGCATGAAAAGAGTCTGAAAATCTGTGGGCGGAGGAGGAGACCAGAAGGGAAGCTGCCATAAGGCACAGAGCTGTGGGAGGAGCACGACACTGTGACTGGCCTTGCTCGAGAGGTCGGTCTCCCAGATGGGAGGCATGCTTCAGGGGCTGGCTGGCGGCAGGGTTTTTATTGTAGAAAAGGAAGCAGAGGTCGGTCTCCCAGATGGGAGGCATGCTTCAGGGGCTGGCTGGCGGCAGGGTTTTTATTGTAGAAAAGGAAGCAGAGTGTATTTTGCTTACTAGCAGCTCCCTGGGAAACTGTGCTTTGTGTTTATCGATTATTGACTCTTGTGAGGACAGCTCGGAACACATCTCAGAGGCTTCCTTCCTGTGGCAATTCTGACTGTTCTGTAATCAGACCTCAGTCGCTAGGAGCCCAGAGGGCCCAGCTGGGGCTCCTTCTCCAGGAAAAAGACCAGGAAGTCACAACAGGAGCCGGTAGTCGGCAAGAATGTCATGAATTCTGGGAAAATGGAGTCATCACTGGGTGGTTCATAGCAGAGGGCGTGCTGGACGTTGCTGAGGTCGACTCCCCGCAGACCTGGCAAGCTGCTTCCTTTAAGAGGTTCAGAAAGGACACCCCACCTGGCTGCCGAGCTCCATGCACCATGGCCGTGAGCAGAACCATAGCCATGCCCTACTCCATTTAAGACAGAAAGTCTGGGCACCCGGGTGGCTCAGTAGGTTAGGCCTCTGCCTTCAGCTCAGGTTATGATCTCAGGGTCCTGGGATCCAGCCCCTCACTGGGCTCCTTGCTCAGTGGGGAGTCTGCCCCTCCCTTCTGCTCATACGCACGTGCTCTCTCTCTCAAATAAATAAATAAGGTCTTTTAAAAAATTTTAAAAAAATAAGACAGAAAGCCTGTTCAAACATTTACAAAAAATTTAATGTTCTGAGTACCTGTGTGCCAAGCACTGTGTGCTGAAGACACTAGGCACACGGATATGAACAGGACATTATTTCTGTTCTTGACCAGTTCACTATTTGGGGAGAAAACCATGGAAATACATAATGTTAATGTAGAAGAAAGGTGTATATAAGGTGCAGAATTGGCACAAACGAGGGAGTGATCGAGTTAGAGCCCATCATGGCACCAGCACCCCGAAGACCCCATCTGTTCCTTCTCCCAAGATGTGGGAAGCTGCTCTTTCCGGGCCCTGCTGCGACTTCTCCCTTTGATTCTCCCTTTGATTCTGCGGCCACCTCCATATTGTTTCAAAACATTCTGCTTTGGTAAGCCTGATTTGGTTCTACTTTTTTTTCAAGAAGATCCTCAGTTGATAAAAAGATCAGTTCACAAGTTATTAAAAGGGATTTAGTGACGCCTGGGGACACTGATATTTTTTTGATTAAGGATCAACTTTCTAGACCCAGAGCTTAAACAGGTAACTTTTTTTTTCATTTAAATGACTCTGTCTTTCCTCAGATTCATAAAATCTGAGTGATAGACAGCAAGCTTTATGTCAGATTTCCTCTCTCCAAGTTCACTGGCAAAGAAAGGAGATCTTTTCCGCCAAAGAGGAAACCCAAGTTATTCCTCCGCCTCACCATCTTGGCCAGATGTGGTAGAAGTGTGACGGGAGGTCTGCTAAGAAGCAGGGTGGGATTGTCTCAGTAGTTTTTTGGTCCTCCTGAAGCTGGTTCTTTCCTTGCAGAATCAAGGAGGGGGGGGAATTGCCCTTAGATTTGTGGGTTTCAAAGGTGCAATGAAATTTCGTGGATTGGATGTGTGTCCAGAACTGTCCAGGAGAGATGAGGCCTGGGTGTTGCATATTTGGGCCCCAGGTGGATACAGGCCTGCTATCTATGGGACTGGCCAGGTGTTCAGAGCCCCAAATGGCCAGGGACAAATATCTCAGCAGTTCTGTTAATGATCATTCAATGCTAAAAGCCAAACATAATCTTACATTTCCAGACACTGGTATTTGGTTTAAATTCTATCAGTCAGGTGTGTAATTAGGACCTACAGGTGTCATTTATTTAGGGGGTCAGGCTGGTGGACCAAGAAAAGCTAGAGACTCCCAAAGAGAAATGTCCTGGGAACCCCCTACTGAGACCAGAGCCTGCTCCACCAAAACCAGCCAGAGTCCCTACCATGTGGTTCGAAAAACAGCCTTGGGGGCAACGCGCAGGTTAGGGTTTTAGGCTGAATGGAACATTATCTGGTTTGGCATAGCATTTTTGAACTTCAATCTCAGTATAATTCTCCTTTTCTGACTACACAAAAGTTTTCCTTTTAAGGGTTACCAAGGGGGAATAGAGAGGAAAGATAAATTCTTCCTTTTCTAAGCAAAACTTGAGATGCCTCTAGACAAGGCAGTATATGGTACTGATGGTTAGAGCAAGGGTTTGGTGAGTGATTACCTGAGATAACCAACTGCTTAAGAGACCTTAGTCAGTTACTTCACTTCCTACACCTTACTTCTGCTAAGAGCAATCCGCATGAAGGTAAAGCGTTAGAGTGTAATATAATGTTTGAAGATCATAAAATTGGCATAGTGTCATCTACTTTGCTAGACGGCCATAAGAATTAAAAAAAGATAGCACATTTAAGACAGAAAATGTTCCATAACTGATAGCAATAACAATCAGATCCAAAGGCTTATGAAAACCTACTTCCCAGTTCAGCGAGTTAAAGGATAAGGTTGTTTATTTACTTATTTATTTGCACAAGTCGAATTCCAAAGCATTGGTCTACGATTAAGTATTTAGGATATGATCATCGAACTCACAATCACAAGCTAATTACCCAGCTAATGAATCACCACTTGCTTTACTTTTTTCTACTTTTTGTCATCTGCTTTTTAGCAGGGTGATGGGGACTGAGGAGGGCACGTGTTGTGACGAGCACTGGGTGTTCTACATAACGAATGCATTGCTGAACACTACATCAGAAGCTAATGATGTACTATACAGTGGCTAACTGAACATAATAAACAAATAAATAAATAAAAGAAGGAAACAAAAGATGCAACTAAAATTGATCTATTTTTCTCCCTTATTAGTAGCTGTGAGAAAAGGTTTATCAAGAAGAGATCACTAGGATGATGGGAAAGTTCTGGAAATGGACAGTGATGATGGTTACACAGAATTGTAAATACTTGTGAATTGTGAAGGCCGCTGAAACATATATTTAAGAATGGTTGAAATGGTAAGTTTTATGTCATATATACTTTGCCACAATTTTAAAAACAATGAGGAAGAGGTCCCAAAGCACTAAGATAGAGCCTTTGCTTTGCCCAGACGGTCAGCTGGCTTTGGAACCTCCAGCTTCCGTTAGCAGTGAGGGGGATATGCCAATGGGCAGATTCTCTCTCCAGATCTAGGAATGAGTGAAAAGGCACGGCTGTGTATTCCCAACACCACTACCAGCTCTAAAAACCCATCATAAGAGTAAATGGCTATTTTTTTGTGCACTGAAATAATTGTATGTGCCAAACGCAGCTCAGCCAGATGAAGAATTATAGTACAAAGGCTGGCCTGGCAGCTTAAAAAGTCTAAAGTGAGTTTTATGAGATCAGAACTCTCATTCCAGATTTGTCTCTCCCAAGCCTAGGGCAACTGTATTGCTCACCTTCTCCACTTTGAAGTTTTTCTCTGCTACAAGGCTGTGGTTTACCCACACCTTTTTCTAAAGGTGGATTCCCACTATCTATGATCAGTTCCTGGGAAAACCAGGGTATCAGCCAGAAAGTGAAATTCCTTTCTTCCTTTGAACTGAAAAAACCCGATTGCACCCTACCCTAGGCTGGGTTACCATCGGTCTCTGGTCAGACAGGAGGTTCTGTCTCAGGGGCGGCCGAATGGATTGACACAGAGCGTCTGAGTTTCCTGTGGGACAGAAGCTGATCCAGCCAGTTGAGCCCTACATATGTGATCTGTTTACAAATTGGTTTATTTTAACTTCGTCGTCAGATGTAATAATTCCATTTACAATTACACTTCTGGGTTACAAAACATTTTGCCTTTTGAAGCTCTGTGTCTTCCTTAAACAAACACACCCACCTATTAAACACGGACACACCCTCTTCAAAAATCAGTACATTTACAAAAGGGAGGTCTGAGACTTGAGAACACAGGTGCTCCCTTCTCTTCCATCTCTTTCTTCCAAAAAGCTCTCAGCTATTTCAGAGGCCACGTTGAGTAAATATCCAAACAAGCCAAAGATTAGGGATTCTATTGACTTGCCTATTATTCCCGGTTGCCATTTACTTCTATTATTGAAACTATCTCATAATCCTGGAGCCACTAAATTCTAAGTCTGGTTCCATGACATGCTTTCCTCATTTGTTCCTGCCACGCCGTGCAAGAAAAGAAGGTCGCTGCCAACGAGTATGTTGTAAAGTACCCCACCTTGCCAGGCATGCACGTGCTCTCTCTCATCAAATCTGGTTTTGCTGCAGAACAACTTACTACATGTAAGCCAGCTGATACCTTATCAACACCAGTTAGGATACGCCAACATCTGTCCCCGGGACAGCTTGCTCTGGGAACCCAACGGTATCCTCCTTGAACATCAGTGCATTCGTGACAAGCAACGTAGGTGCCAAACATTGTAAAAGAACAAGCGGGAAAACACAGCAGAAGATGAGCACAACCGTTTCTAAAGCCAAAGCTCCCTGGTATAAGCTGAAAAGTAAGTTTAAGAGATAACCAGTGCACCCTGAACGTGAGTCATGGTTCCACCCTTTGCTCCCGTGTGACCCTGGGCAGTAAAGGACACGAGCGCCACAGGACCTTGCAGAGCTGTCAATGTGGCGAGCCCAGCACAGCACCTGGGACAGCAAACACACTGCACGGGTGTTTCTAGAAGTAGTTACTGTTTCGGCTCTCGTGCTTCTTGTTGCTACTGCTGTTACTCTCATCCCGCCACCCAGCTACCGAAATATAAAAGCAGTAGATATTAGTCGTAACTGCTTAATATCCAACATAAAGTACTAGTTATCTCAGGAAAATCAGTATGCGAGGCTACTGTGGTGTTTTGACAAAATTCCTATGCTAAAATGAAAAAAGCATGTGTATGGAACAGAAGACAGTGGGGAATGAGGGGCCAGAATTCCAATTGAGTGTGTGATTTAAGATTTCGAGAATTTTTTAAAGCTCTGTTTTCTTTAAACTGCTTGAAGGGAAAACATAAGTGGAGTTTAGCCATCCTCCTGACCCTATGGCTCAATCAAACTAAACATAGCTTTAGTTCTGTAAGGAGAAAGATTAAAAAAAACCCACACGTGTTACTTGACATCCTCTACCTTGTGTGATGAGGTAGAAAAAGAAATTGATAATGTTATTCAAATATTTGAGAGGTGAACACTCTGAGATTAAGAAGGGATTATTCTATTTAAGAAAAAAACTTTAATGTCAATATGAACTATTAAGCAAAAGAAAATTAGGTTTTGGCTTGATCATTCCTTAATCTAGTTTCGTTATTAGTAATGTTACATAATAATCAAAAGGAAAAAGTTTCTCTTAGAGATAGTTGAAAAGCCTCAAATAAACATTGGAAGATATCTTGTAAAACGATCTTTCAGGAAAGGATCCAGTTAAACCGAGAGGCATTTTCCTGTCTCTATGCTTTCTGGCAACATTTCAAATAAGAGTTGGTTAGTGAATGCCAGTTTCAACTGTTCCACTAAAATCGGCTCTAAATCTCTTCCACTACTATTATTATTTTGCCTTTGATTGGTATGCTCGCTAGATGGAAATGCACCAGTGTCCCTCAGCACCCAGTCTTGCCTAAGAAACTTAGGGCTTCTAATTTGCTCCGCACTTGAAGCTTGATGCCTCCGGGTGTCAAGCTAAGAATCTAGATCAAGAGCTTTGGGGAAACACCATCTGCTTTTCTAACCTGTTTTTAGCCCACTGCCAGCAGCACACATTTGTAACCACATGTTAAGAACACCATCTATAATGACCATCTTTAAAGAAGATTTTATAACATTTCCATTAAGCAATCAAGAAGAGCTGAAAGAATATTATCTACATTCCTTTAGAACGTAGTTACAGTTGATAGAATCTAAAAATGAAATTGCTGGTGTCCTTCCTGGAATGAGTCCACTACAAGTTATTTACTTGGGAACAGAAAGGCTCTCACATCTCAAATAAAGCCCAACTCCAGAGACATTATCTAACATGACCACACAAATGGCAGAGGGCTCCACGACATCTACACGACAAGTAGAAAATGACAGCTTCCCGGGATTCAGAGAAGACGACCAAAGTGGGCACAACTCACCCAAAGTAAACAGCCACAAAAAAGTGTACCACGAGTCTACAGCTCCAAGAGGGCAGGGGAGGAGTGCTGTGAGCTGGCAGAGGCAGTGGGCACCCCAAGGGCTTTGAAGATATGATGGCCTGGGTCAAATCCTGATGAGGCCATTTAAAAGCTTGGCACATAAAGTTACTCAGTTTCTCTAGGCTTTACTTCCCCTGTGTGTGAAGTGGGGACAACGCCAGACTGCAGATTAATGTTGGGTGCCTTACAGATACTGTCTGTGTCCACATCTAATACGCTTTTTTTTTGGAAAGATTTTATTTATTTATTTGACACAGAGAGAGAGAGAGAGAGAGAGAGAGAGAGAATGTGCGGGCGCATGCACAAGCAGGGGGGCAGGGCAGAGGCAGAAGCAGACTCCCCGCTGAGTAGGGAGCCCCATGTGGGGCTTCATCCCAGGACCCTGGGATCATGACCTGAGCCGAAGGCAGATGCTTAACGGGCTGAGCCACCCAGATGCCCCCCACATCTAACACACTTTCGTTGTGACTTCCATTATGTCATTGTCCCTTGACCTTTCCTGTATAGCGAGTCTCCTTCCTGCATGGACTATGTGAAATCATTTGGGCAGGAACTTGTGACACCCAGGGTTTAATAAGAGGTGCTCTACTCTGAGCACCGGTGAACACACGGTGCCATGGCCTTTTGTCTAAAGGAGTTCTCGACCCGCCTCCTCCAGCCAGTTGTTTGATAATCAATACTCACTCGCAAGCAAGGCATTGTACTGAAACAAAAAGTGCCATATATGTCTATGTATACACATAGTACATATTGACAGGTTAAAAGTGAAAATTCTGAAAAAAAAGTTAAAATTCTGTTTAAAAGTTACGTCTCCACAGGCTTTTCATCCTCTTTGCTAGCAAAAATTATGTTGTTGAATTTAGTCAGTGGAATATTGACAAGAAATAGAAAAAAAAACAAAAACCCAAGGATAGTTGATGGTTCTGGGTTAAGTTTTACAGAAGAAAAAGATCTGTCATTTCTGGGTAAAGGCTGATTTCCTTTTGCTGGTTTAAAGAAATCAATACGCCATGTAGTTTCTATCACCCTACACTGTAAAAATTATACAAAATGCTCATCAGTTTCTAGTACAGTTTATGCAGTTATCTGTTTGATGTATTTGATCACAGGAATTACTTATTCCCAGTGCCCCAAAGGCTATTTATGTAGAAATTAAAACAAAAACCAAAAACCAAAAACCTGCCGCTCTTTCCATAAAGGCATTCCACTTATAAGACCCACATCTTTTCTCTTTTGTTTATCTGTATCATTGAAATACTGACCTTGTATTTTTATAAGCAAAGAGCCTCTGAGTGGCTCTTCCAAGGACGGGTGCCTCTGATTGTTACCAAATGCTACCTGTCTCTGGGATTAGACTGGGTATGTTTTGGTTAGAGCATCTGGGGAAATCAGGTTGCAGACTCCCAGATGTGGTGCCCATTAACATAACAGGTATGTAGAGAACTTTCCCGAGGGTCAGCATTCTGTCATATTTACTTAGGTCTATACCGTCAGCACACCCCCTTCCAGGCTGCCTCACCTGCTTGTCCAGTCAGTGCCCGGTACGAAGGTGGCTGGCTGGGGGCAGGAGTGGCTGAAACCCAGGAACCCTGCAGGCCCCCAGCCTGTGTGCCGGTGGAGGCTGCAAGCCCTCAAGTGGGCACCTTTCCACAATTCCACTTCCCAGAGGGGGCTCCCCTTTGTAAATCTGACAGGACGCTATACCTCTCACATAAATGTGGGATCTCTACATGATTCCTCTTTATTTCTGTGTCCCTCAAGTGCCTGGTTAGCAGCATTCAATAAACATTCACTAAGCTTAGATGAATTAACGACATCGACAACTAACAATGCTTTTTTTATTCCATCACATTATTTACCGGTCCCTAACCTAAGGATATTAAAGTGTTACATTTGAACCGAAGACAGAATTCGGGACAGCTCCTCAGTCTTAGGCAAAGCAGGTGTGGGTAAAAGCAAATGGTCCCGGAAGCCAACACATGCAAGGTGGCTGGCAGGAGGCAGAGACGTCAGAGGGAGGTGGTGTCGAAGGCCAAAGCCTCAGGGACCACTTGGCTCCAGGAAGAGTTTTACTTAGAGTTGGTCCTACTCTAATGAAGCCCCAAGAGTTGACTCACCTCGTTTAACAGAGCTCACTACTTATTGCCATGAATCAAGTTGCAGAATTGATCTCTGACCTCCCACAGCAAGGAAAGCATTTTCCACTTTAACGCTTGTTTCTTAAATAACTATTCATTCACCACACTGACTTGCTCTTGTATAATAGGAATTCTGAAACACAAGGAATGATCCATTTTATTCTACCCTGTAGAACAATGGTCACGTACAGTGTAATAAATATAGGTGTTGTTTATAGGAAAAGCTCCACCAAGAACACAAAATACGTTGGGTAGCGAAATGCACGGTATTTACTTAGGAGCTGTAGCTCCCCTCTACCTGATAATGAAGCCTCTTCGATCAGAAACGGATTGAGGCCAGAGAAGCTGGGGTCCCGGTGTGGGTGCAGCAGGGAGGAGGAAGCTAGAATGAGAGGCACGAGGACCAGACACGATGCCACGAAATCAGAGAAGAGGGGAGACACGGAACAAGCAGGTAACAAACAGAACACAGTCACCGTATATATTTTTCTTTTACATTAGAAAAGAGCTTTGCAAAAATATGTGGGCCCACTAAAGCCTTGGAAGTATTGATGTGATAGAAAACTTCTTAGGCAAGGTGAATAAAAACCTGTCCCTCTTCTAATAATCACCAGTTTTTTGTGGCACAAGAAATATTTCACCTTTTACGTGTATTTCATACTTATGTATTCGCTCATTTAACATATGTTTACTGACTGCCTACTGCAGGCACTGGGCACAAGGTGGTGCACAGAACACTTCCCCTCCTCTCCCGGAGCTTACAGCTTCTTGGAGAGCATAGACCACAGACCAATAAATGAAATATAGGTTATATTATGCCAGGAAGTAAATATGTGCTAGCAAAAAAACAAAACAAAGCAGAGTAAGGAGCTAGAGGGTACCAGGGAAGGCCTGACAATGAGATGGAAATAAAGATGATCTATATTTCTAAACATCTGAGCAACCCAACCAAAGTCATCTGATTTACCTCAAACAGCACAGTTCTGCTTGGCAGGCTAGTAGTTTTAAGTCATCTTATCTTTTAATATTTAATATATCCAAGGGGCTGCCTCACAAGTCACAAATATAAAATGCACTCTGGGGTGGGCACTCATGTGCCACAGGGCACGTCTGTGAGCATGTCCTGGTATTTATTTACACAGAGCCCCCCTCCCGTCCAGCGGGCACAGATGTTGGCTAAGTCAGGCAGAATCTGTCCTGTGTTCATCTCTCCCTTGAAAATCCCACTTAATTAAACAAATAAAGAGCAAAGAGGCATATTTAAAAAACAAACTCAGGAATAACCGTCCAAAGCCTGCGTGCATTTATTATTCTCCTATACGTGGCAAGATTTAGGGATTAACCAGATAACACGATTAAACGTTAACTGCATGTTTTAAAACTGCAAGTAATAACTACAACCAATTTGTAGTGCCATCAACCAGTGGAAATTGCCTTTTCTCTTGAAGTCACTGCGTGTAATTTGTGAAGATTGGGAAAATCAATCAAGCTGGTGTTGAACAATGACAGTTTATGTAGTTTTCTTACTTTTAAACATCAGCTGTACTTCTGCCGACAGACAAGACTTCCTGCTCCTTGCCTGCTGTCATGTTCGTGCCGTACAAATAACACCAACGGTAAAGCCCCACACTAAGCACGTTTGGCCTATTAGGTTAGTAATCAGGCTATTAAAAAAACAAATAAATAAAAGCATCAGTGCTCATTACCTAAAGACACTGTGTCAACAAGACACCGATCTTTTCAAGCAGACAGTATATTTTGGGTCCATTTTAATACTTGTGTCATCCTGTCGATGAGAGCTGTCTCAAAGTGGGACAAATTTGCCTTGTGACAAAGTGGGTTTCCCATCATTCCAACTGTCTGGGAAGAAAAGCTTCTGGAAGCTAATCAGTACCAGGTCCCTTCGGTAACTCTGGAATTGAAACCCCTTGACTTGGGAGCTTCTCGAGCTGAATTCCACCTGGGGGCTGAACTGTTTTAGGGCAATGGGCCTACTTGTTGGTTCTAGGTTTCTCTCATACCCTTTCTAATACATCACACTTCAGTCGGCCACTGCTCCTCGGCTCTGATCAACAGGCTCCTGCAGCTCTTAAGAGCATGACCACCTCTCCCACAGCAAAAGGAGGGACTGGGGAGTCATCTGTGACATCCTTCCCACTTACTCACTTTCACGCAGAATCTATTCCAAGACCTGCTGCTCTTCCTTCATAAACGGTCTTCGATCAGGAAACCTCTTTTCATCCCGACCACCTACTCTCCTGGGCTGGTCGCCCTCATCTCTCACCAGGATTACTGCCAACAAGGGGCCTATTCAAACCAGCCTTACCACAGCCCCTCCTCAGCAGGCAGTGGATACTATAAACCATAAATCTCATCTTGTCACTACCTGCCTTGGAAATACTCTCTGTGCGTTCTTGTGGTCCTCAGAATAAATGCGTGGAAACGTGGCAAATGGAGTTGGGGGGGAAGGGAGCAAACCACAGGTGGCAGTGTCATTACCAAAAATCTTACCAAAGAGGCTTTTTTTGTTTTTATACTGACTATTTTAAAGATAGTTTTATATTTACTGAAGAAGGGTGAGGACAGAGCGTTCCCAGGCAGCACACCCAGCCAGTCCGTCCGGCTCCTCTGCTGTTAATAGCTTCTCTTGGTTGGGCACACATGTCATAACTAGTTAACCAATATTCATTGGTTAGCCAAATTGGTCACAACAGTAACCAATATTACTGTTAACTAAAGTCATACTTTATTCACATTTCCTCAGTTTTTATCTAATGTCCTCGTTCTGCTCCAAGGTCCCACCGAGGACACCACCCAGCACGTAGTTGTCACACTTCCTTAGGTTCCTCTGGACCTTGAACGTTTCTTTGATTCCCTGACCTTGACAGTTTTGAGGTGTAATGTTCAGGTAGTCTGTTCTAGTCCCTCAGTTTGGGTTATGGGTTTGGGAAGGAAGACCACAGAGGTGACGTGCCCCTTTCGGCACGTCCTATCAAGGGGGTATCCTATCAAGACTTCACAGCTGAGACTGGCCTTGAACACCTGCCTGAGGAAGTATTTCTCAGCTTCTCCTCTAAAGTTACTGTAATTGTTCCCCACCCCTTTCCATATTGGATTCCTTTGGAAGGAAGTCACTCTGCACAGCCTACACTTAAGGGGTGGGGAGTCATGCTCCACTTCCTTGGAAGTACTGGGGGAGGACTATCGATACAAATTATTTGAAATTCTTCTGTATGGGAGATTTGTTTATTTTCCCCATTTATTTATTTACTTATTTAGTCATTCAATCATTTATATCAGTATTAACTCACAGACATAAGTTTTATACTTTGTGCTATATTCCAATAACTGCCTTATTTGGTTGTGCAAATTGTTATGGCTTTGGCCACTGGAACTCTTTTAGCGGGCGTTTGCCTCCTTTGACATACACACCCATCCTTGCATGTGGTTCTTATTTCCGGGTGCTCCCGGCTCACACTATTACACTCAGCCCTAGAATCAACCATTTCTCCAAGGAGCTCTGGTTCCTTTTAATGGAGAATGCTCTGAAACCAAGAGCCGAGTGCTAGGTGCACTCACTGCTACCAGGACCAAGAAGGTTTTTAAAGAAAACAGTAGTTATCACTATTAATTGTATTAATCTCCCTGAGGTACAACAGGGATGATCTCTTGGAATATAAACCACAGTCCTCTGGTTTATTTCTTGGAGAAAAATAATCTGTAATAAGTTAGAATAGATGATACAGGGTAATTATAGCAAAAATGCATGTGTTTTGAAAACCATAAAGCTCTGCAGAAATGTAAGGTATTATGACTCTAATCAGCTTAAGGTAAGGCCCTGTGGGCTTCTAGACTTTGGTTTCGTGAGTCAGTTTGGCAACACAGGAAAACAAACTGAAGGGAGTTCCACTGAGAATGAACTCATTTATCTACTATTTCTTTTAGTTTTATCTGATGTTTGGTCTTTTTAAAAACTCTGTCAAGTTATTACTTTGTATCTCTACTTGCATACTGCTTTTGGCCCCAGAGACATAAAAATGAAGCTGAGTGTCTTTTCTGGAAACAAACACAGAAGTAAAGTTGTTTAGTGTTGGAAATAACCTCCTGGAATGTGAAAGTCGTGGACTTTAACCTTTCCTTTCCCCCACAAAATTCTTTGTGCAAAGGTTGAAGGGTAGAGCACAAGGAATGCTATAACCAGAGGCAGAAACATGAAACTTCACTGGGCATCAAGCTTATTTGGCTGTGGTGAGAATCTTTCTCTTGGAACCACCATGACTAAAAATGATTATAAACTAAGTTGATAGCTTTACCACAAAAGTCTAAAAGAGCTCCTACAAAAACAGATTAAGGAAAATTTTATTGCTGATCAGTGGATGTCAGGCAGGCCTCTCTGATGTCAATGGGAATAGTTAGCATGTGACATTAAAAACAAACCACAAGCTTTGGGGGCTCATGAAGGCCTCAAGGCTCATGTCGCTGACATCTCCCACATTCTAAAGACCAGCTCGATCTCAAGATAGAATTGAGAGATCAGCTGAGGAAGACATGGGAGTCAGGAAGAGAGGCAGCACATAAAGAGAATGAACACTGACTAAGTTTCATTACCGCCGAAAATGGGGACCATATGGGGACTATATTAGGTAGCATAGCAGGAGGCCCCTAGCATGGAGCAGTTTCTCAAAATGTTAGTTTTGTTCTGATTATCTAAAAGATAAATATGAACCTAAAAACTCAACAAGGGCCATTTACCCAAACTTTGAGAGGACATACAATACAAGAAGATAATTTACAAAGGAAGATCTGCCTGAGTAAGCCATCTGTCATTCACGAACTGCTGAAATCATCTAACCTCTTTCGCCAATAGTCACATCATTCCACTCTTGTATTTGGTATCGTAAGAAACAACTCTGCTTCCCAGTGGGTGCAAAATATTACTCCCTTGCTACTCACAAAACTTGCTGCATGTTTGTCTTCTAGAAAACCATACATTTTCTGAAATGATTGTAACAGAAACCGGACTTTGGATCACATCCACCAGGGCACACTTAAAAGTATCCTAGTATAGACTTAAAAATAGCAAAATGAATGAAAATACCATAACATCGTTGTTTCTTTTAAGCAAAAACTTTAAGTTCTTTTACAACTCAGAAATGTGATACTTAATATAAACCAAAAAACCCTGGTGTATGTAATGAAGAGCAGCAAAGCTCCACGGGGGCAACTGAATACAACGAGTTCGACCTCATGCCAGAATTCTTGGCAATGAAGAAAGCTGGTTTTGGTCAAGTATTGCCAAACTGTTGAGCAGGGGGATTAAGTAAACGAATATTGTGCTTATAACCTCTATCTTTACATGGGCCATGAATGTGTTTAAAAGCAGATAAGGACAGAACTTCCATCTGTGATGCTCCTTCTATTTCATCACTTGGGCGACATCCCCCCCCCCCCCACGCAGGCGGACCGAGACAGGAGCTGAGGACAAGCACGTTAGAAGGAAGTCAAGTTGTGACGTCCAATCACACCTTCTCTCCTCAAGGGAGGGTGAGGGACTTTCTCAAGAAGTAGCAGAGCTAGGAACTGCGGGTCCTGGGTGGCTGTACCACGTGACCTGTCTTCTCCCAGGCGGGGAGTGCTGTTTGAACGACTATGTAACCACTGCGTTGTTTTCAAATGGTGTTTAGAGTGTTGAGAGCAAAAGTACAGCCTCTAACTGTGGCTTGGATTGCCGGGGGGGGGGCCCCCTAGGTGCAGAGCCGGAGTCAGCACACAGACGGCGCTGTGCGGCAGGAACCTCTAACTGAGGAACATGAAGCAGACAGTGGGAGAAAGGAAAGAGGAGTGCCGTGTTCTCGGGCACTTCCCTTGGACCAGGTTCTGACCACAAGGAGGCTCATCTGTTGGCGGGACCAGAAAAGATCAAGGGACTCGGAGCTAATGACGACTCATTCTAAACACAGGTCACCTGTGTCGTCTTTATTATTCAAAGATCAAAAGCATGGCGTATTTGATTTCTTTGAATCTGTATCGTTCAAAGAGCATGAGTATAAGGCAGAGGTATCCTGACTCTAAGGAATGGCCTGGAGTTTATTTGAAATGTTAAGTCTTAAAGTAGGAGGTTAATGAAGTTGTCCTTTGGTCAGAGAGGCACATAGTTTGAAGGGAGGTGTTCTTTCTTTATCCTTTGCTACTTAATATAACTCTGTAACTCTTTATTTTACCTAGTAAGTAGCTAAGTAACATATATAAACACCTATAAAAAATTACATTTTCATACAAGAGTAACACCTTTTAGATTGCTTAAGCTTTTATATCACAACTCTCAGTAATTTCACCAGTCACTACTCCCCAGGATTCCCCAGTGTTTGGCTATGAGCCATCCCCTAAGACATTCCTGTTTGGGGGTACAGGCTGGCTGCCTACAAGAAAATGAGAAGCCACTACTGGTCTTGTCTTACAAATCCAGCCCTATAAAGTGACAACAGTCATAAACTTCTCTGCATGTCCCCCATTCATCTTTGACATGTAGCAAATCATGTGAATTAATGAAATCTGACAGAACAACATTAAGAAAAATATTAAAGTTTAAAAGCAGAACCATTCTATTGTTGATGTTAACTGGAATCTGAATACTTTATCATCTCTGGTTTGAACCACAGTCTTGCTTTTCTCTCCCAAGAGTGCGAATTTCAGTGTGGAAAATATTAAGTTTCTTCACACAATGATGTTTTCATATAAAGAACAGAATTTTTAGAGAGGTTTGTTACAACATTCTTGGAAGTGAGTAGAAAAATACCAGCCAAAGGACAAACATAGAAAAGGATTGGATTTTTTTTTTTTCTTTTGAGGGAACCATATGTAAGCTAATATTTGTGTGCAGACAGCGTTTAGATCCTGGTCTCAAAGAGGAAAAGCTAAGCATGGCTACTGGGAGAGTATATACAACAGAAAACCTACAGGAGGAAGCAAATTGAAGCACCCCTTCTTGACTCACAGTGGGCTTTCTGTGAGGGACCAAAAACTACCAGCTGAGAAATACACAATATGCACTCTCGGTGGTTTATTATTATGAGCCGAGGAATTTTCCTTTTACGTGGGTCCATCAGAGACTCTTACCCCAGTGTCCTGTTCTGCAAACATATGAAATAGCACAGACTGCTGAAGAGCATAGTCTCTGCGGCCAGAAATCACAGGTTCAAATCCTGACTGATCCACTCACTGCCTCTAACATGGGTCAAGGACCTGACCTGTTGCAGCATCTGGAAAATGGGAATAGTGATCCTTCCTACCTCATAGGAAGCTAGGAGATTAAGTTAATCAAGCGTGTAAACCATGTAAAACCCTTCCCTGGATGTAGCAGAGTTCAGGATGGGCCATTAAGGTGCGAGTGGGAACTGAGGCACCACCGCCAGGCCTTGCTGCATCTCAGGAGGACAACTGAGAGGCACAGTGTACTGCCGGGAGACCAAAGTGCTGTTGTGGGGGACTTCTGTCATCTCGGTTGGGCCAGGCTACATGAAACTGTAGGCTCTCTGGGCCGGCTGATTTGTTTTCTAAACATACTATGGCACTGGGTAGATCGTGCCCGGAAGAGCGCACCCTCCTGGCCAAGTTGACGAAATACAAGTTCCACAAGAGCGGCCTGTTTGTCTCTGTGTCCTTTGCTCCTGCCCTCGGCACAGCATGGGGCATAACAGTGCCTCGCTCTTATGAGGAGTAGTCAATGCGGACATGCTGAGTAAAAGGAACGGCTGAAGGGAAGGAGCTCTGTGGAAATGAGCAATAGGTATTAGATGGAATAGATGTAGACAAGGAAACATTTATGTCAGACCCATTACTATCCTACTTCTCCAATATCAGATGTATTTCCTAAAAGCAATTTTTATCAGCTAGTTAGAGGGGTCAGCTGCAAATATAATTGCTGATATATTGAGAATATCCAATGATATTCACATCTTCCTTAAAATATTTCTGAGAACATTTTGTGCAAAATCATGATGGTCACTTCCATTTACAATTAAATTTTCAGTGAAAACATTTAAATGAAAAAATTAACCCCCCACATTACATAGGAAAACAAGCACTGTGGTACCTGAAAGAGAAGATTTAATTAGGTCCTAATTTTCCCATGGGTAAAAAATCCAGCCCAATGCCTTGGAATTTCTAGCAAAGATCTAGCTAAACTTTTGGAGAAAGAAATGAGTTCTTTAGGCTAAAGAAATACACTGTGACCTGTTAAAGTCTAAAGGCAAATTTTCTGGTAATTTATGACAAATTGACAAATTTCTTTAGAGTGTTAGCAACATTTTAAAAGTTAAAAACAGAAATTTTACGCCAGCATCTAAAGAAATGGCAGTAACTAAAAATTAAATTGTTGTTTGAGATATAAGAAATAGATGCTTACCACAAAGTACACAGCTGAAGCCTCATCTCTAACGGGGAAAATGTATGGAGACTTGACTATGAACAGCTTTCATTATAGATGGTATAAAAACATAACTCAAAGAACCAATACTAAAACATAAAACCCATAAAACAGGAGGGCAGTGAGTGGATGGGCGAAACAGATGGAGGGGATTGAGGTACCAACTGCCAGTTATAAAATAAATAAGTCCGGAGATGAAAACCACAGCATCGGGAATACAGTAAATCATATTGTAACAACAGTGTTTGGTGACAGATGGTAGCTACGCTTCCGGTGGTAAGCATGGCGTAATGTACAGACCTGTCCAATCACTATGCTGTACACCCAAACTAATACAACGTTGTATGTCAACCATACTCAATAATTTAAAAATATATATAACCCATAAAACCTTTAAAAAAAAAAAAGGATGACGGAGAAGTTGCCAATCCTTGTTTTGTTTTACCTTGCACCATGAGCATGGGCTCCTTGCCCCCGCCATGTGCTAGCATCTCCCTGCGATAGCGCTCCCCTGCTGCCCTGCGGGGGAGAGAAGAGACTCCATTAAGGCCCTGCTCACACTTGTCCTAGTTTCTCAAAATGAAGCCACACTGACATCATATACAGAAGAGCTGCCACCACGGGACAACTCGGCTCTCCGTTTTCTTGCTTCTAAAACTCTAATTCCAATTTTTAAGTTATTCTGATTAAGCAAAACCAGGCGTGAAATATTTACTGTAAAAGGAGAACTGAATTTCAGCTTTTTGTGTCATAGCAAGCAATCGCTCTTCGAAGAAAGGATTATTTAGGTTAGGTAGGATGTATAAGTAAAAGGTATCCCATTGTCCATCACCTCTGGTTGAGATCTTAAAGTGAGGTTTGGGATTTATTTCCACTGAGGTGAAACAGAGGGAGAAAAACAACACTGTGAAATCAAAGTGAAAGAGACAAAGCTGGCAGGAGAGGCTTAATTACACCCAGAGAGGGAGAGCTCTGCTAAGGGTAACTGATGGAACAGGAAACTGACTCCTGACCTCCGATGCTCTTTGTCTGCTGGGTTCTATAGGGAACACTGTCTCTAATAACACCTGCAGGCAGATTTTGAAGAATCTTTACAGACAGAAATTCTCTAACTTAGCGGCACCTGGACACAAGCTATTTAGTGCTATTTTTGTATTTTATGGAAAATGCAATTCCTTTTATGCCAGATGACTACACACCATGATGACATATGGTACATAAATGATGCTGTTTTCATCCCACTATTTCTGGAGCATCTTTATGTATGGGCAATGTTGGGAACATGGTTTCTAACCAGAATTTCTGATTAGAAATTACAGTATCAAAAATATGTTGAGGTCAAACACTATGTGGATGCCAAGGCCAAGTGTGTCATGAATTAGGAAGCATGCACAGAAGGCTGGGCCCACCCAGGGAGGGGACGGGGTGGCTGAGAGGCTCCACGCGACCCCCGGCTTGGGGGGCCAGATCTCCTGCCAGCCCCAGTCTGCAGCTCCCCTCTCCTCGGGCAGACTCCTGCTCTCAGGCCGCTGGTTCTTGGTGTGCCTCAGAGAGCCAGGTGAGGCTTCCGGTCTGGTGATTTTTCAGAAGTGGGATCAAAAAGGATCTTTTGACATAGGTTAGACATTTTCTAGTCCAGTGAGTATTTTTACTAGCTTACTTTTACATGTCTATAAAAGTACGGCAAACTACATGTCTAGGCAAGAATGCACATATAAACAAGATATAAATGCTTGGAAATATATGTATTTAATAGTACGTGGTTTTCTAGTAAAGTGCAGCTCCTTTAAACAAGATAATATTTTGCCTAGTTTATAGAAATCTCCAGTAAAGAATCATAATCCACCAAACTGATTTATTATACTCAATTTTGGCTTTAGGTCCTTTGAAAATAATAAAATCTGAAAAGCAGACCAAATGTCTGCAGTGTGCAAAGGGCGGAAGACAAAATAACATGTGGGTACCAAGCTGTAAAACATTTAAAAATTCTATTACATCAGATTCAAGTTCAAAAGGCTTTGGAACTGAATGTGATTATTAAATGCTAAGAAAATCCAAACCTACATCCAACTGCATGAAAAGCTGGGGGCTGGGCAGGAGACAGGGAGGGAGAAGGGGCTAGGAATTAGCAGACCTGCCTTATAATTTCACTCCAGTCTGTTCGCCCGGAAGCCTTGGGCAAACCGCTTGTCCCCTCGGAGCCTCAGTTTCCTCTCACAAGAAGTACCTGCTCTGCCAAGGTTGCCATTGATGTAACATAACGTGCCCTATGGAAACGTTAGGGCACTCTAAAAATCCAAGGGGCCATTAATTTTAAACCACATAAAAGCGGTGAAGATACGGCATCATCCATGGCTGCCTGAGAGGTATTCGCAGATATGTCTATTTGTGTGGTGAGGAGATAAGATGCTTTAAATGAGTGTTAGAACAGATCGTAATTAGTGGTTTGCTTTCAAAGGAAGCTCCTTCTAAGGACTCCATGAGACCAGAACTCGACCTCCCCAAGGTTCCTGGTGTTGGAGGGAAGCCTGTGGGAATCACGAGGAGAACCACTCAGGGGGCAGTGGGGCTATCCTGTGCTTCTCCTGTGGGGTGGAGGTTACTGAGATCCTGGGGATGCAGGGATCCCAGACCCCACTCTCCCTCCTTCTCTCCTTCTCCAGCCCACCACTGTGCATGGCTTCCTCCACTGTGGGGAAAGGGGTGAGCATCCTGTGTCCCTAGCTGAAATCAACCAACCCAATTCCCTCACAGGATCATTTAAGGCTCACACAGTCACCGGCTAACTGGATGAAATATGCTCTGGACAGGGCCAAGAGTCACTACACGATCATGTCCGTGGCAGCTGCAGATTGTGCTGTTTGAACTGCTGCCCATCCTGATGATGGAAACAGTGAGCAAGGCTGCTCAGGAGGGCACCCAGGAGCCAAGCAGTGGGGCGCGATGTGGGGCAGGGGTTCTGCAGCTACCAATGCTAAGCAGTGGTCAGTGGACCCCATGAAGGGGAGCCATGGAGGAATGGTCGGGGGAGCAGCTCTCCTTCTTCCGACTGCCACTGTCTTACATGGGAAGAAAGTTCCAAAGTCAGGCAGAGGGGGAACCTTCCAGAACAAAGTGGACACTAGCATTGATAATCAAAGTTTCCAATGGTGCTGCTCCCAAATGAACAACAGTAGCAAGTCCTTTGTTGGGCAATAAAAAAGGAAATCAGGTGCTGGTCCCTATGAGTGAATCCTTGTAAGCTTGTGCTGAAAATGAGGAAGCCTGTCCAAAGGAACAGGGAGGACCGAGCAGCAGGGTACAGACAATGAGAGAGGCTGGAACAACTAAGAAAACCCACCAGGGAGGCATGGAAGCAGAGCAGTCTAGAGGCCCACTTTCGAGAAGCAAAGAGCTCTCACACAAAGGGTCCCCACAGACATGGCGGGAGGGTGCCACACCATCACCAGCGTGCGGCAGCTGCACAGGGCTAGAGAGCAAGGCAGAGGTTCAGGGCCAGGCTCTCTCTCCGGAAGCGGGAAGGAGGCCCAGCTGGAAGGTGTGGTGTGGGCTAGGTGGCAAGTGGCTGAGGGTCTCAGCCTGGCCTCAGATGTAGCGGGGTGGGGAATACTGGCATTGGAGGAGAATTCCCGCCCCTTATTACCTGTTAAAAGGGTCTTGTTGAAAACACTCCTTCCAAACCATGGAAGCTACTGCCCTGGACATCAGGTAAGAGTAATACTTGGCACCATACCCCACAAGGTGGCTGAATCGAAGCTGCCAGGCCTGCCAAAAGAGAAACACAGCACAGGAAATATGAAGTCTTTGTATTTTCAGATATCGTGTATGAGAACACAATGGAAGCACATAACGAATCCGCAAAGGTTTTAAGTTAAAATTTTCTAGAGGGCCCCATCACTCATGATATTAATATTCTTCCACATTTTATACTCTCTTATGGACTGGCGTGCTCCCCCCGAAAGTTCGTATGTTGAAGCCCTAACCCCAGTACCTCAGAATGTGACTGTACTGGAGAGGGGGCCTTGAAAAGGGTGGTCAGGCTAAACTGAAGCAGTTAGGGTGGGCCCTAATCCAGTAGGACCGGAGTCTTCGTAAGAAGAGAGAGACACCGGGGTTGGGCTCAGAGGAAAGGTCACGTGAGGGCACAGTAAGAAGGCAGTCATCTGCCAGCCAAGGAGAGGGGCCTCGAAGAAACCAAGCCTGCCACACCTAATTGTTTCCAAGTTCATCACTGCTGGGATTCATTTCTGTGACAGACACGGAGAGAGGACAGCCCACACTCAGCAGGAGGGGTGAAGGTCATGGAGCAGGGACAAACTTGCACATCTGCTGTAGCTGCTTGGAATGCCTGGTCATCAACACCAGGAGAGGGAATTATGGGTCTGGCACTGAGTGCATCCATTTCTTTTTTTTTTTTTTTGATGACAATGATGTAGTTATTTTAAGAAAGGCCATGTGAGTTTTCATGGGAGAATACCCTTCCACTGGAAAATTCTTGTCCTACAAATACTGTTCTTTCTTGGTACCTAAAAGCTGAAACATCTACTTTCTGGTTGGTTAGTAGTAAGAAGGTTATCCAAGTGCCAACGCATAAACTTACCACAGCCTATTCATGGTAAAATGTTGCTACAACAAAAGCTAGAATTAAGAGAGCGGTCCTCAAAAGACATATTTATGACCTAAAAATTTTTACTTTTCTAAAACAAATATGCAATAATCCACTGTTTTCTGATGTGTGCTTTACTTGACATTAACATTTTTTGAGAAAAAAAATTGAAGCCTAAGTTTTTCAAAAGAATGTAACCAAAAAACTGAGCTTTATTCATGACAGATGGATGTATTATTCTTTCATTCATAATTCAATTTTTTCACTTTTTTAATGAAGGTATAATTGATATATTACATTAGTTTCAGGTGTACAACATAATGATTCAGTATTTGTATATTTTTTGAAACAATCACCACAGTAAGCTAGAAGCTTTTTTTTTTTTAATGAAGATAATCATTCTCTAACAAATCTTTTAACTCCTCGGAAAATAAAATATAAGGTGTAATCCTTACCATAAATCTATAAACTAAATAAGCAAATTGTACCTGATTAAGATCAAATATTTAAAAAAATAATAAAACCCGATGGTTCCTTGATCACAGTGTGTGGCAAGTTTTAGAACACAGTCTAAGTCTTATATCTACTACACAGGGACTCTAACAACAAGATCACAGCACTAGTTTACTCTCTGTAAGTGTCCAACACATCAAGACGAATATTTTGTCTGGATTGGGCAAAGGAGTTGTTAAAAAGAAGGTGTGCTAATGTAGCATTGTATGATGTGTCAACCATATTCAATTTTAAAAAACTACTTAAAAAAAGGAATAACACAAATAAATGGAAAGTTGCAAATGGGGAAAAAAAAAGGAAGGTATGCTGGAGCACTGAAACTGATTTTGAACACGAGGATATCAGGGCAGAGAGAAACAATCACCCTCCGTACCCACTTTCCCTGTTTTTCAAAGTGGCTACGTTTGGAAGTTAAATGAGTGCCTTGTGAGTCATGTTCTGAAAGGAAAGAGACGTGCGCCTTGCTCCTGTGCTGTCCTATGTTCGGCCATCTATGACGGTGAGATCCCACCCCTGGGGAGCCGCAAGCCAGGAGTGTGGTTTCTGACTCCACGTCGCCACTGCCAGCACTGGGTGGGTGCGCTCACAAGGCGGTTATCTGGGGTCTGTTATAGTAACCAGACCTGGATCCTTCCTTGTTGGCCCCAGGCCCAGGTGCCAGCACCATAAGCACATGAAGGGCAGTTAGAGCTGAGGCCCCAGAAGCTCAACTGTGATCTCGCCCCAGATGGGAGAATGTGGCTGCACACTCTCCAGCCAACAGGTACCCTCAGCCGGGCATGGGGGAAGGGGGGCATGGAAAGTAGAGATGGGCTTTCTTTCCCATCCTGTTTCCTATGCAAGCAGTATTTAAATTGAAGGCAAATTTGACCCACCTATGGGTCAAATTCCATTATGATAAACTTTGAGTAACTGAAGTTTTAGTCAAAGGGTTGGGTCTTTCGGAATTCACTTATAACACATTCAACAGTTCCGTATACTCTGTCTTATTAAAAAAGGGGATCTATGCAAATGTTTGCGTTATGCCGCCATCTTAATGGACCACTGGTAATCTTTCTTGTATAAAGCCACTGGGATACAACGATATCTTTTGTCATGGAATATGACCTGCTGTTTTAGTCTGATACTCCACTGATACTGGTTCTTACGCTATTGACGATGTCAGCCTCTCTCAAGGTGGACGCCTCAGGACAGGAAGCACACAGTTGCAGAGGTCCTGTCTTTGAAACTTCTTCTTGGTGATCCGCCATAACTAGTGTGGTAGCCCTTATAGTACAGAGCAGAGTTTAATTTTGTTTAGATTCCAGCTGAACGCAGTTTTGTGTTGCCTCGAAAGCAGGCCTACTTCAATAGAGGCACCTGATTCGAGCTAAGAAATTGCTAAGTTCGTTCATGTCATCGGCTCATAACTAAGTCCTCACATAAACAGAGTAATAAAAATAAGACCTTTCAGAAGTGTAGAAAGAGACATCAGGGTTTGTGCAATGCTCAATTTCCTGAGCTGCCACGGCGTCTGCCTTATAGCAACATGCCTACCTGGGTAGAGATATTCTGTCACAGGGCGCACTCGTCGTGTCTTGTTCTGTAATTACAGGTTTGAGTTCGGTACTACACCCTTTCCTACCTCAAGACATGCTAGATAAATTACACCCACCTGACACCTTTCATCAGTGATTTGCAAATTTATGGTGGACGAAGACCTACAGTTCCACTGCTGCTAACCACAAATAGTTGAATTCCTTCTGATTCAACCTAATAGTAAGTCTTTGTTATAATTCACTCGTTCGTCAGGAAAAGGAAAAGACAGCATTTCATTTTAAGCTCAGGAATGATGACATGCTCTTCCTTTGAAGTCGCTTTTTTCTTCCCGAGGGACACTGCCGGATGGACAGACATTTTCACCCTTCCTTTGAAGTGTAATGTGCGGATCTGGTCTTAAAACAAAGGACACAAATACCTTTGCGGTTTTTTTTTTTCTGACTGGAAGTGTAGATCTTCCAACCCTGACACTATCCCAAGGCATGGCTATTTCAGACTTCTTGGTCAGACACTCCCAGTGATCCCACAGACAAGAACGTGGAGCAGGTGAAGAGCATTCTAGGAACTCTGTGGAAACTATCACTTGCTTTAGAACTCAGGGAAGGGGAGGCTCTCTGAGGATTCTTATTCACTGTAGCCCCTTCCTAACCATGTGATTTTTCTCCATCCAAATGAGAGACAAGGCCAGGAATGGAAAGGCAGCAAAGGAGCTGGTTACCTACCATTTAGTTCAGTTTCAGACCTAGAAGAGGAGTCAGTGCAGAGTAAGCACTCATTAACCAAATGTTAAATGTTCAGTGATTGAACTTATCATTTCTCTTATTATACTCTCAAATAGCACATCATTTCTTCATCTCTAGCTATATGTGTATGAATGCATTTAGCTAAAATTTATTTTAAAACAATCTTCTCGGTGACATAAATTGCATGAGAACAGGAATGACACCCACTGCCTCTTTGGTGTGTGTCACATGAACTAAAATTTCCTTAAGAGCAAAGACCACAATACTGTGCCTATGTCTGGACCCAGCACAGTATGGGAACTACAAAGGGAATTCAACAGCTGTCTGTTAGACAGATGGATGAATGGATGGACAGACACTGTAGGATTCTTTCAGGATGATGCTCAATGCTACTGAAAAATTAGCCTTTAATTGCAGTGAGGAGGCCAGGAATAATATCCATAGCACAAACAAGAGGATATTACAGAGCTAAAAGCAAATTTTGGATCTTATGCTATTAATAATGCTTTTTTTAAACTACATTTTTAACTACATTATTTCATAGATGATACAAGACTTTTGGAGCTAATTTTGACACCAGATCTCCAGGCCTGGACTATGTACACAATCTGTGTCATGCTTCCTAGGGTAGTGACTTCAATCTCCTCCAAGCTTTGTAGAATCTAAACAACGAGCCTAGCAATACCATGTAAGCTCAGAAAGGCCTACTGTTCAATGTGTACCTGTCATAATTAGGGTAACTAAAAGACAGCAAGAAAGAAAGAAGCAAATTCCTGATCTAGTCTTTATAGACAGACCATTTTGACTTTTTACATTCTCTACGCACAATACTGTTGGTTTGGGGAGTACCTCTTATGATACCAAATCTGTGGCATCCAACTGTTCAACCACAATGGGAAGCAGAAGGAGATATTTTTCCATCTGCTTTCTCATGTTTATATTCCCTCTCTCCCAACGCATGTGTACATATATATTTTCCATGATTCAATATGGACTGATATTTCTAATTTGATAAAAAAGAGTCCCTATTGACACTTTACCAAAACCTGAGAAATGACAGTGCCAAACAGGAACTCTCCATTTGTAATACAAAGTGATTTTAAATGAAACACAGCTATTGTGCCTGACAAACTTCCAGGTGGCCCCCATGATCTCGTTCACATCTTTGTGAAATCACTCCCCTTGAGTGTGGGCAGGACTTGTGCCTTGCTTCTCACTAACAGACTATGGCAACAGCAATGGAATGTCACCTTCACGATTAGTTGTGCTATACGTAATGTCTCGTCTGGTTAGCAGACTCACTCTAGAAACCCTCCGAGGTGGCCTGAGGAAGTCGGCAGCCATGTTGGAGAAAACCACCTGGTAGGAAGCCAGGTGAATCCTCTCGACTCTGGGAGGAAGGATTTAAGATGTAGGAGTGGCCTCTCAGACATAGTCCTATAGCTGACAGCAAGAAGTCAGGACCCTGGGTCCCATAACTGCAAAGATATGAATTCTGCCAGTGACCCGGGTGAGGCAGTCGGGCCCCAGACGAGACTGTAGTGGGCTGATACCTTGGCTGCAGCCTGTGACTCCCCAAGCATGGGGTGCGGCTATGCTGGGCTCTGCCTCCTGACACACAGAAACTGAGATGGCTACTGGTTTAAGCCAGTAAGTTTGTGGTAATTTGTTATACAGCAAGAGAAACTGTGTATTATTATTTATTTCAAAAAGTGAGAGTTGTATTCAGAAGTACTAGGAGAAATGAGCCCCAGAAAATATGGAAGGGATACCTATATTTATTAAATGTGTCTTCATCAAAATCTTTTGAGGATGACATTTTTAATAGATATTTCATAAATTTTTATAAATAGTTTAACATTTTACAAAAAGAATCAAGAAAGAGTAATTTGGTCAAGGCTCCTGGCCAACATTGTTAAGCAGCTCCTCCTCATTCCCTTCTTCCTCTTAGAAATGGAATCACACCCTTTCTCTAACACGTCTAAGCAAGGCTGCCGTCGCTCTGGCAGAGACGACACTTCCCAGGCTTCCTCGAGTGGCTACACCATGTTCTCGCAGACACAGGTGAGTGGAGGTAATGTGTACAACCCTGTCCTTCAAAAGAATGCTGCTCATCCCCCTCCTCTTTCCCCTTCTCTGCTAGCCTTGAGCACTGAAAACTAGTACCACCTTGGATGCAGATCAAAGCCACGTGTTGAGGAGCCACCAATCCGCCAGCCCCATCTGCACACCCTTGCCTTGTCAGGCAGGAGGAAATGAACTGTATCTCATTTAAGTCATTGTATTTTGTTTTTCCAACTGATGACCATGCAGGTCACACGTGTAGAGACAGAACTCACAGCCAGGTGTCTTTCTGAAATCAAAGCCCAGGCTCTCTCGCTACTCCATACTGCACATCCCGAAGTATCGAATTAAATTATGTGACCTACTACTTTCCACAAATGGGAAAATTATAATCACCCTGATTTCAAATTCTGGACCCTCAGAACATATCCCTATGCATGATTTGTGTGTGTATATTTGACACTCATGACTTAGACTTTAATTTCTATCATACCAGCTTAAACGCATCAAAAACATACCACGCAGCTATTTTTACAGCTAAAAAAGGAAAGACCTTATTATACACGTGATAATAAGAGTAAGTGTTATAATAAGTTAAAATGTTAACACTGCTGGACTTAGGGTAGGCCTCTGGGACCTGAGTGGCCTACAGCTGACAGCCAGGGAAAAGCTGGCTTGTGCATATTAATACTAAACCTAAGTATAATAATAAGAGTAAGTTAAAATGTTAACACTGTTCTACATAAAAATATTTATCCACATTACATAAATCCTTTTCCGCATAACCATTCAAGCTTGAATAATTTCCCAAAGCGCCATTAAGAGAATTTTCTAAGCCCAAGACAGACTTCTATGCCATATTTGTTTATGACACAAATCCTAATGACAACTGGAAGACATTTTCTATGCTAATGGTAGAATTATGGCCTATTTTCAGAAGGCCCAGTATTAGAAGAAAAAAATCACCCTTAACAAACTGACCAAATCTCTTCAGGCAATTAATAGTAACATCAGTCATATCATTATCGATGCACAAAATATTAATAAGGAGTACATCTCTTTAGTATGTCAATTGTCAGTTGTCTTCACATATGGATATTGAAAAAAAAAGCTTCAAAAAAACAAAAACCCTGGAAATACTGGATTGTGCCTGTCAGAACTAATCCATTAGCAGAGCAAAGGTGTAGCTGATTCAAATGTTTATGTTGTTAAAGTGCTTATTAGATGAAACATGGATAGGTGATATTAATCTAACTAAATAAGATAATAAATGAAAAACCACAAGCATGGAACTGGAACCAAGAGATGTTGGCTTTTTTCTTCCTAATTGAATCTCTTTAACACTTTTTTCCCCTTGCCTGGACCACCTCGTGAGAAAAAGGAGGTTCCTCTCCATTCTAAAGGAACCCATGCTCACGTAATGAGAACTGCCACAGAATATGAGGGCTTCTGCGATCAGGAGGCCACCCAGGGGAGCGAGAGGGACCCCTGTAAGAACAGGACACAATCAGGCACAGCTCTGGTGTTAATACATTCACCAAAAGCAGCGAGATACTAAAACAAACACAAAACAATTGACAAAATAGCTGCAGTAATTCCATACCTAACAATAATTACTCTAAATGTAAATGGACTGAATTCTCCAATTAAAAGACACAGAGTGGCTGGCTGGATTTTTTTTTTTTTTAGAAGACCCAACTATATGCTGGTGACAAAAGATTCACCTCAGCTTTAAGGACACACAAAGGCTCAACGTGCAGGTATGGAAAAATATATTCCATGCAAATGGGAAGCAAAAGAGAACAAGGAGAGCTATACTTACAACAACAACAAAGAATAACTTTAAGACAAAACAGTAACAGAGATAAAGAAAGTCATTATTTAGTGTTAACAAAGTCAATTCATCAAGAATATAGAACAGCTGTAAATATATATGCTCCCAACATAAGAGCACCTAAATATGTTAAGCAAATGCTAACAGATCTGAAGAGTAAAACGGACAATCAAACTATAATAGCAGGGAACTTCAATAGCCAACTTTCAACAATGGATAGATCATCCAGACAGAAAATCAACAGGGAAACATTAAAACCATTCTTTTGATCAAATGGTCCTAACAGACATATATGCAGATCATCCTATCCAACAACAGCAGACTACATACTCTTCGCAAGCACACACAGAACATTCTCCAGCACAGGTCATATGATAGGTCATGAAAAAGTCTTACCAAATTTAAGAAGACTGAAATCATACCAAGTATCTTCTCTGACTACAATGGCATGAAAACTAGATGTTCATAACAGGAGGAAAGCTTGAAAATTCACAAATATGTGGAAATTCAACAACACACTTCTGAACAACTAATGGGTCAAAGAAGAAACCAAAAGGCAAAATCAAAAAATATCTTGAAACAAACAAAAACAAAGGTGCAACATATGAAAATCTATGGAATGCTGCAAAAGCAGATTTAAGGTGGAAGATAGCAAAAAAAATAAAAAAAATTTAAAAAATCAACCTAACTTCTAAGGAACTAGAAAAGAAGGAACCAATTAACCCCAAAATTAGCAGAAGTAAAGGAAATAACAAAGATCAGAGTGGAAATAGATGAAATAGTGACTAAAAGACAATAGAAAATAACAATGAAGTGAATAGTTTTTTTAAAAGATTTATTTATCTATTTATTGGGAGGGAGGGGCAGAGGGAGAAAAAGAGTAAGAATCTTTAAGCAGACTCCCTGCTGAGCACAGAGCCTGATGTGGGGCTCACTCCCAGGACCCTAAGATTATAATCCAAGACAAAATCAAGAGTTGGCCCCCCAAACGAATGAGCCACCCAGGCACCCCTAGAGCAGTTTTGGTTTTTTTTTTAAAGAAACAAAATAGATGAACCATATCCAGATATACCAAGAGAAGAAGTGAGAGGATAACATTAGTAATGAAAGAAAACATTACAACTGATACCACAGAAATATAAAGGATCATAGAGACTATAAATAATTAGATAGCAACAAATTGGACAACCTAGAAAAAATGGATGCATTCCTAGAAATATACAATCTACCAAGACTGAATCAAGAAAAAATAGGAAATCTGAACAAATTACTAGTAAGGAGACCGAATCAGGAATTAAAAACCTCCGAACAAACACAAGTTCAAGACCAGATGGCTTCACAGGTGAATTCCACCAAATGTT
>CM052883.1:68631587-68795102 GCA_028534135.1 Potos flavus | reverse complement strand
AATACACTGAATATAGAGGAAATGTACCTCAACATATTAAAGGCCATATATGACAAACCTCATGCCATGCCAAACCTCAGCTAACTTCATACTCGATGATGAAAACAGTGAAACTTTTTCCTCTCAGATAAGGAAGTAGACAAAAATGCCCATTCCGGAAACTTTTACCACTGTAGTACTAGAAGTTATACCCAGAGCAATTATGCAAGAAAATGAAATAAAAGGCATACAAATCAGAAAAGAAGTAAAACTGTCTCTATGGTGACATGATATTACATAAAGAAAACCCTAAAAATTCCACACACAAAAAAACATGTTAGGCTAATAAACAATTCAGTAAGTTGCAGGATATAAAATCAATGTATAAAAATCAGTTGCATTTGTATACCAACAATGAACTCTCAGAAAGAGAAATTAAGAAAACAATCCCATTCACAATTGCATCAAAAAGAATAAAATATTTAGGAATAAATTTAACCATGGAAGTGAAAGATCTGTACACTGAACGCTACTGAAGAAGACACAAATGGGAAGGTATTTCATGTTCATGGATTGGAAGAATTAATATTGCTAAAATAACCATACTACCCAAAGCCATCTATAGATTCAATGCAAATTGAAGTCCCTATCAAAATTCTAATGGCATTTTTCCACACAATTAGAAAAAAAAATCATAAAATTTGTATGAAATCACAAAAGACCCCCAATAGCCAAAGCAATTTTGAGAAAGAAGAACAAAGCTGGAGAGAACAGGCTTCCTAATTTCAAATTATATTACAAAGCTATAGTAACCAAAACAGTATGGCGTTCGTTGTAGGGAGGGAGATAAGACAGCAGAAGAGTAGGTGTCCTCATTTCATCTGGTCCCCTGAATTTAGCCAGATAACTACCAATCATTCTGAACACCTATGCATTCAATCTGAGATGTAAGCAAAGAATTGCTGGGATTCTACAAATAGAAAAGCAACCATTTTTTGCAAGGTAGGAGTTGCGGAGAAGTGTATTGGAGGGGATATATGGGAAGATAAATGGCAGGGAGAGGGAGCCTCCAAAAGTCAGCTACCGGAAAGTGATATAGCCCCGGACTGCAAAACTGGAACTTTTAAGAATCTGGTCCAGTGAGAGACATCCCTGCCTGAACGGTGTTCAAGTGGCAAAGAGGGCAGAATCCTAAGTGGGACAATCTGGTCTCTGGGTTCCCTGGGGTCACAGAAAATGGGGGTCCCAGAGCCAGCAAAATTTCCAAGCACTGGAGCAGGAAACCTGGTATGGTCAGCGAGGCAGGAGTGGGCTCTCAGTTTGGTTTGCCATAAACCAAAATCGGGGCACAACTGGACAGCCACTCCCCGGGCAGGGGCCCTACAACTGGCAGGCCCGCTGCAACCTTCTACCCCTCCTCCCCAGGAGGATCAGTGCAGGTTTACACTGCAGGAGTCTGCAGAATTTGACACAAAGTGGAAGACTGCTTTTCCCTGAGGGTTTACTGAAGAGAGAGGGCTGTGAACTTTCAGCTCCAGGGTATTTTTATTTTCATCCTCTGAAGCAGTGACACAGAAAG
Source organism: Potos flavus (assembly GCA_028534135.1). NCBI lineage: Eukaryota > Metazoa > Chordata > Mammalia > Carnivora > Procyonidae > Potos > Potos flavus. The sequence continues at coordinate 68,793,544 of CM052883.1, read as the reverse complement.
CCTTCAGGGAACAAAAGCCATACAGAAGAAAGTGAAGCAGCTTACTCTAAGTCCCCTTGCAAGGGGCAGCCATCTCCACCGAGGCAAAGACACCTGAAAATCAGCACAGCAGGCCCCTCCCCCAGAAGACCAGCTGGAACATCAAGGGAATACCAAGTTTACCAAGCACACACAACTGCAAAACTCCAGCAATAGGGGAAAATAGTATATAGAATTCAAGGTTTTTTTCCTCATGAATCTTTTATATTTCAGTTTAAAATTTTCCTTTTCTTTTTTCCTTTTTTTCCTTTTCGACTAGTTTCTTACTTTATCAATTCTTTGTTTTTAAGTCTTTTTTTAAACTTTCATTTTTACATTTACATTTTATAGATATACTCTTCACTTTTGGCTTCCTTTCACTGTATTCAATTTTATCTTTGTATATATGTAAGTTTTGCTTTCTTTACAATTTTGGGACTTGGTGTCTTCTAACAGACCAAAATACACCCAGGACCATGTGGATCCTGTTTTGTCCACCGGGAAGATTATATTCTTTTTTCCCTTTTTTATTCTTTTTCTTTTCATTTTGGTTTTTGACCTCTTTGGATTTGTTTAGTGTGTATTTCGCTTGGGTTATGGTTGATATTTTTGATTCTGTTCTCTTGTTCATCCTTTCTTCTCTGGGAAAAATGACTAAAAGGCAGAATTCACAACAAAGGAAAGAATGAGAGGTAATTCTCTCTGTCACAGATCTAATCAATATGGATATAAGTAAAATCTCAGAGCTGGAATTCAGGATAATGATTATAAAGTTATTAGCTGGGCTTGAAAAAGCATAAAATATACTAGAGAATCTCTTAGTGCAGAAATAAAATCTAATAAGTCTGAAATTAAAATTCTTTAACTGAGATGCAGTCTAAGTTGGATGCTCTAACAGCTAGGATAAATAAGGCAGAAGAGAGACAGACACAGAAGGCAAGATGATGGAAAGGAGGGAAGCTGAGAAAAAGAGAGAAAAACAACTAATGTACCATGAAGGGAGGCTTCAAGAAATCAGCTATACCATAAAGTGAAACAATATTAGAATTATTGGGGTCCCAGAGGAAGAAGAAAGAGAGGGACAGAAGGTATATTTGAGCAAACCATAGCGGAGAACTTCTCTAATTAGGGAAAGAAAACAGGCATTTAAGTCCAATGGTAGAGAGAACACCACCCAAAATCAATAAAAATAGATCAACAGCCTGACATATACTAGTGAAGCTTGGCAAATTTCAGAGATATACAGAGAAAATCCTGAAAACAGCTTGAGGCAAGAGCACCTTAACCTACAATGGTAGAAACATTAAGATGCCAGAAGACTTATACACAGAGACCTGGCAGGCCAGAAAGGGCTGGCATGATGTATTCAGGGTACTAAATGAGAAAAACATGCAGCCAATACTTTATCCAGGAAGGGTGTCATTCAGAATGGAAGGAGAGATAAAGAGCTTCCAGGACAAACAGAAACTGAAAAAATTTATAATCACTAAAGCAACCCTGCAAAAATTTTAAAGGAGATCCTGTAAGTGAAGAGAGAGCCCCAAAGTAACATAGACCAGAAAGAAAACAGAGACAATCTACAGAAACATGGACTTTACAGGTAATACAATGTCACTAAATTCATATCTGTCAATAGTTACTCTGAATGTAAATGGGCTAAATGCTCCAATCAAAAGACAAAGGGTATCAGATTGGATAAAGAAAAGCAAAACCCATCCATTTGCTGTCTACAAGAGACCCATTTTAGACCTAAAGAGACCTCCAGGGGTGCCTGGGTGGCTCAGTGGGTTAAAGCCTCTGCCTTCGGCTCAGGTCATGATCTCAGAGTCCTGGGATTGAGCCCCGCATCGGGTTCTCTGCTCAGCAGGGAGCCTGCTTTTTCCCTTCTTTCTCTGCCTGCCTCTCTGCCTACTTGTGATCCCTCTCTCTCTGTCAAATAAATAAAATCTGTAAAAAAAAAAAAAAAAAAAAAAAAAGCTGGGGTAGGAATCCTCATATCAGACAAATTAGATTTTAAACCAAAGACTGTAGTAAGGGATGAAGAGGGACACTATATCATACTTAAAGGGTCTATCCAACAAGAAGATCTAACAATTATAAATATTTATGCTCCTAACTTGGGAGCAGCCAATTATATCAACCAATTAATAACCAAATTAAAGAAACACATTGATAGGGACACCTGGGTGGCTCGGTTGGTTAGGCGGCTGCCTTCGGCTTGGGTCATGATCCAGGGTCCTGGGATCGAGTCCCACATCGGGCTCCTTGCTTGGCGGGGAGCCTGCTTCTCCCTCTGCCCCTGCCTGCCACTCTGCCTGCTTGTGCTCTCTCTCTCTCTCTCTCTGACAAAAAAAAAAAAAAAAAGAAACACATTGATAATTGTACAATAATATTGGGGGACTTCAACACCCCACTCACAGCAATGGACAGATCACCTAAGCAGAAAATGAACAAGGAAGCAAGGGCTCTGAATGACACACTGGACCAGATGGACTTCACAGATATATACAGAGCCTTCCATCCTAAAGCAACAGAATACACATTCTTCTCAAGTGCACATGGAACTTTCTACAGAATAGATCACATACCGGGTCACAAATCAGTCCTCAACCGATACCAAAAGATTGGGATTATTCCCTGCGTATTTTCAGACCACAGTGCTTTCAAACTTGAACTCAATTACAAGAGGAAATTTGGAAGGAACTCAAACATTTGGAGGTTAAAGAGCATCCAACTCAAGAATGAATGGGTCAACCAGGAAATTAAAAAGAATTTTAAAAACATATGGAAACAAATGAAAATGAAAACACACTGTTCAAAACCTTTGGGATACAGCAAAAGTGGTCCTAAGAGCAATACAAGCCTTTCTCAAAAAATGAGAAAAGTCTCAAATATACAAGCTAACCTTACACCCAAAGGAGATGGAAAAAGAACAGAAAATAAAGCCTAAACCAAACAGGAGAAGAGAAATAATAAAGATTAGAGCAGAAATCAATAAAATAGAAACGAGAAGAACTGTAGAACAGATCAATGAAATTAGAAGCTGGTTCTTTGAAAGAATTAATAAGATTGATAACCCCCTAGCCAGACTTACCAAAAGAAAAAAGAAAGGACCCAAATTAACAAAATCATGAATGAAAGAGGAGAGATAACAACCAACACCAAGGAAATACAATTTTAAGAACACATTATGAGCAAGTATGCCAAAAAATTAGGCAATCTGGAAGAAATGGACACATTCTTGGAAACACGTATACTACCAAAACTGAAACAGGAAGAAATAGAAAACCTGTGAACAGACCCATAACAAGCAAGGAAATTGAAGCAGTAATAAAAAATCTCCCAAAGGAGATTCACAAATAGGAGTCCAGGGCCTAATGGCTTCCCGTATTAATTCTACCAAACACTTAAAGAACTAATACCTATTTTTTCTTAAGCTGTTTCAAAAAATAGAAAAGGAAAAAAAAAATAAAAATAAAAAAATAAAATAAAATAAATAAAAATAAAAAAATAAAAAAACAAAAAATAGAAAAGGAAGGAAAACTTCCAAAGTCATTCTATGAGGCCAGCATTACTTGATCCCAAAACCAGACAAAGACCCCACTAAAAAAGGGGTTTATAGACCAATATCCCTGATGAACATGGATGCCAAAATACTTACCAAGATACTAGCCAATAGGATCCAACAGTATATTAAAAGGATTATTCACCAAGACCAAGTGGGATTTATTCCTGGGCTCCAAGGTTGGTTCAACATTCGCAAATCAGTCAACGTGATACATCACATTGATAAAATAAAGGAAAAGAACTATATGATCCACTCAATTGATGCAGAAAAAGCATCTGACAAAATTTGGACTCCTTTCTTGATTAAAACTCTTCACAGTGTAGGGATAAAGGGAACATACCTCAATATCATAAAAGTCATCTACAAAAAGAGAATATTATTCTCAATGGGGAAAAACAGAGTTTTTCCTTCTCTCAGTTTTTCCTTTAATGTCAGGAACACAACAGGGATGCCCACTCTTACCATGTTATGGTATAAGAGGTACTAGCCTCAGCAATCAGATAACAAAAAGAAATAAAAGTCATTCATATTAGCAAAGAAGTCAAACTCTTACTCTTTGCAGATGATATGATACTTTATGTGGAAAACCCAAAAGACTCCACCCCAAAACTGCTAGAACTCATACAGGAATTCAGCAAAGTGGCAGGATATAAACTCAATGCACAGAAATAAATTGCATTTCTATACACTAACAATGAGACAGAAGAAAGAGAAACTAAGAAGTTGATCCCATTTACAACTGCACCAAAAACCATAAGATACCTAGGAATAAACCTAACGAAAGAAGTAAAGGATCTGTACTCTAAAATCTGGAGAACACTTATGAAAGAAATTGAGGAAGACACAAAGAAATAGAAAAACATTCCATGCTCATGGATTAGAAGAATAAATATTGTTAAAATGTCTGGGCTACCGAGAGCAATCTACACGTTCAACACAATCCCTATCAAAATACCATCACCATTTTTCACACAGCTGGAATAAATAATCCTGAAATTTGTATGGAACCAGAAAAGACCTTGAATAGCCAGAGGAATGCTGAAAAAGAAAACCAAAGCTGGAGGCATCACAATTCTATTACAAAGCTGTGATCACCAAGACAGTATGGTATTGGCATGAAAACAGACACATAGATTAATGGAACAGAACAGAGAGCCCAGGAATGGACCCTCAACTCTATGGCCAACTAATTTTTGACAAAGCAGGGAAAAATATCCAATGGAAAAAGGACAGTCTCTCCAATAAATGGTGCTGGGAAATTGGACAGCCTGTTGTGGAAGAATGAAACTGAACCATTTTCTTACACCATCCACAAAGATAAACTCAAAATGGATGAAAGACCTAAATGTTAGATAGGAATCCATCAAAATCCTAGAGAACACAGTCTAAATTCTTAGACATCAGCCACAGAAACTTCTTGCTAGACATGTCTCCAAAGGCAAGGGAAACAAAAGCAAAAATGAACTATTGGGACTTCATCAAGATAAAAAGCTTCTGCACAGCAAAGGAAATAGTCAACAAAATTAAAAGGCAACCTATGGAATGGGAGAAGATATTTGCAAATGACATATCAGATAAAGGGCTGGTATCCAAGACCTATAAAGAACTTATCAAACTCAACACCCAAAAAACAAATAATCCAGTAAAGAAATGGGCAGAAGACGTGAATAGACATTTCTCCAAAGAAGACATCCAAATGGCCAACAGACACATGAAAAAGTGCTCCATATTACTTGGCATCAGGGAAATACAAATCAAAACCATACTAAGATACCACCTCACACCAGTCAGAATAGCTAAGATTAACAAGACAGAAAACAACAAATGGTGGTGAGGATCGGAGAAAGGGAAACCCTCTTGTGCTGTTGGTGTGAATGCAAGCTGGTACAACCACTCTGCAAAACAGTATGGAGGTTCCTCAATAAGTTAAAAATAGAGCTACCCTATAACCCAGCAATTGCACTACTAGGTATTTACCCCAAAGATACAAATGTAGTGATGCAAAGGGGCACCTGCACCCCAATGTTCATAGCAGCAATGTCCACAATAGCCAAATTGTGGAAAGAGCCGAGATGTCCTTCAACAGATGAATGGATAAAGAAGATGTGATGTGTGTATATTTATATACAGTAGAGTATTACTCAGCCATCAGAAACGATGAATACGTATGTAACATTTACATTGATTTAGATGGAACTGGAGGCTATTATGCTGAACGAAATATGTTAATCAGGGAAAGACAATTAGCATACAGTTTCATTCATATAACAAATATAAGAAACAGCACAGAGGATCATAGGGGAAAGGCAAGGAAACTGAATGGGAAGTCATCAGAGAGGGAAAAAAACCATGAGAGACTCTTAACTATAGGAAAAAACCTGAGGGTTGCTGGAGGGGAGGTGGGTAGGGGATGGGGTAACTGAGTGATGGCATTAAGGAAGGCACGTGATGTGATGAGCACTGGGTGTTATATGCAACTGATGAATTACTGAACACTACTGAACACTCTGAAACTAATGATGTACTATATGTTGGCTAATTGAATTTAAATTTAAAAAAAAGAAAAAGAAACACACAAACAAAAAGTATGGCATTGGCATAAAAACAGGCACATAAATCAATGGAACAGAATAGAGAGCCCAGAAATAAACCCACACATATACGGTCAATTATTTTACAACAGATGAGCCAAGAATATTCAATGGGGAAAGGATAGTCTCTTAAATAAACGGTGGTGGGAAACGTGGATGGCCACATGCAAAAGAATGAGACTAGACTGCTATCTTACACCATTTACAAAAATCAACTCAAAATGGATTACAGAGTTGAATGTAAGAACTGAAACAATAAAAGTTCTAGAGGAAAACACAGGCACTAAACTCCTTGACATTGGTCTATCAGTGATATTTTGGATTTGACACCAGAAACAAAGGAAAAAATGCAAAAATAAACAAGTGGGGCTGCATAAAACTAAAAAGCTTCTGCACAGCGAAGGAAGCCAACAACAAAGTGAAAAGGCAACCTATGAAATGGGAGAAAATATCTGTAAACCACATATCCGATAAAAGGTTAATATCCAAAATATACAAATAACTCATATAACTCAATAACAACAACAAAACAAATTTAAAAGTGGGTGAAGGATCCAAATAGACATTTTTCCAAAGATGATATACAAATAGCCAATAGGCACATTAAAAGATGTCGGACATCACTAATCATCAGGGAAATGCAAATCAAAACCACAGTGAGATATCCCATCTGTTGGAACGGCTCTCATCAAAAAGTCCAATGAGTGTTGCTGAGGATATGGAGAAAAGTTGTTGGTGGGAATGTAAATTGGAGTAGCCATTATGGAAAACGGTATGGACATTCCTCAAGAACTTAAAAATAGAATTACATTATGACCCAGCAATCCCACTTCTGGGTATATACTCAAAGGAAATGAAATAACTAACTTGAAGAGGATTCTTCACTTCCATGTTCATTGCAGCATTACAACCTAAGTGTCACCAACAGATCAATAAAGAAAATCTGGTATCTATATGGAATATTATCCAGTCTCAAAAATCAGGAAATCCTATCATTTGTCATATGAATGAACCCATAAATTCATATGAATTTATCATATGAATGAACCCAGAGGGCACTGTGCTGAATGAAACAAGCCAGACAGAGAAAGAGATACAGCATGATATCACTTATATGTGGAATCTTTAAAAAACAAACAAATAAATAAGTCAAACCCATAGAATGAGAGAGTAGAAAAGTGGTTGCTCGGGGTACTGGGGACAAGGGGTAAGAGAAGTCGGGATAGATTGGTAAAAGAATACAAACTTCTCAGTTATAGGAGTAATAAAGTCTGAGGATCTAATGTATAATATGGTGGGTAGAGTCATACTGTATTGTATGAGTGAAATTTGCTAAGAGTAGAACTTAAATGTTCTCACCAAAAAAAAAAAAAAAGACAAAGGTAAATATGTGAGGTGATAAATGTGTTAATTAACTCGGTGGAAGGGGATTCTTTCACAATGTATATGTATCTATATCACATTACCATGTTGTTACACTGTATCTTAGAGTTGCATCATTTATATCTAGATAAAGAGAAAAAAAGAACATATACATATTTTCAAAAAAAGAAGAGGGATACTGCTTCTATCTTCACTGTGATTATGAGCAGTTCAAGAAAAGAAGTGGGTGTCTTTGTACATCAAGACAAAAACCACGAAAGCAAACCTGGAAAAGAACATGAGTTTCCCTTGTAGACAATGGGATTTTCGGCTTATGCATAAACAAGGGATGCAGAAGGCAGTGACTTCTCAGTGTGGAAGAAAATCCAAGAGGAGGTGCATCACCCATGGGCTCCCTATAGGAACTCACATGGGGGAATGGACATAATGAGGCTGTGAGAGCAGCCACTCGACTCTTCTTTCCCTTCTCCAAGGGACCAGCTTATTTATAGGGTTATAACCACCTCCAACCTAGCCTGGAGCAGGCAGACAACATTCCTAGCCTAGAAGATAAAGGTGCAAAACAAAAGGGGGAAGGACAAATGGAACGATTCAATGTCAAATATAGGCTTGTCGACTTCTCTCATTAAACAGACAAGGAGAACCCTGGAATCTCTTCCTTAGACCCCTTAGCTGTTAGATGTCATGTCCTATCACTTTTTCCTCCTCACTCTGCTTTTTGGCTCATCAGAAAACACAGTCTTGTCCTTGCTTTTCTGTCTGCCTCAGATACTCTTTCCCCAGAGACATCTGTATGGCTCAATTCCCTCACTTTCTTCAGTTTCTGCTCAAATGATCCTTTACTGACCCGGCCTTCTGTGAGGTTAAAAAGGAACACCGCCTCACTCAGTGCTAATCGGGGGCACAGTCAGGAGGCTGAGAATGCAGGCCATTCCTCAGTGTTACTGCTGCCCTCCTGCCCCTGGTAGCTGAGCCCTCGTGGCAGGAGGGGCCCGCTTGTCCCGAGTTCCTGCTCATCCGAGCTCCCACCATGGAGGGCTTTGCTTGAGCTTCCACAATCATCCATGGTGCTTGGCCAGGGCCTGGTTCCCCTGCCTGCCGCCTCAGCCTTACCCCAGTCCCTCTGGGGCCGCGGATCTCCGTGATGTTGCACCCGAATGCTTGGCTGCAGCCACTTTGCACCCCCGCCCCCACCGGGACCACACCTGGCCCTGTCCTCGTTCACTTCATTGGTCAGCCCCTGGGACTACTGTAGTGGAGTGGCTAAGGGGAAAATGATTCATGGAGGTGAAAGATTAAAAAAAACAACACTTGTTTAATGTTTTCAAAATACCATCCCAGTTACAAATGAGTTTATATTGTGCTTTTAAAGCCTTCACAGAGAAAGCTAGAGAGGCTGTGTTTCCTTCCCTGACCCCAGCGAGCCCCTGGAATCTGCACTAGCAGCAAGGGCCTGCACACGCTACTCACAGCTGCCCAACTTCCTGTCCTCCTCGCCTAGGGCACGACGCACGACCGTTAAGCATAGAGGCTCAAAAACCATCCATCTTTTCAAAATTTGCTGAACGTTCCCAGCATGTCAGGTACAGGGGGGAGCAATTGTGGACACTGCCCCCACAGCCTACTGCAGAGACAGACACGACACAGAGTGTCACTGGAATGATCATATGACAAGTGCCATGTGATTCCGGGCTTGGGACTAACCAACCGTAGGAACATCATCTGATGCTAGGACCTCCCTAAACCCTCATCTTGAGCCTGTGACCATGATCATACCCACCTCTGAGGATTGCTTCGTGGGTTAAACGAGAGAAAGTAAGCGAAAGGCATGTGTTGGCCTTCATGGATGGCTCAGTTTGTCAGCTATGAATACAGTCCTTTGCAAGCGGGAGAACGCCATGTATCTCTTTGTATCCTGTGCCAAGCACAGTGTCCTCAAAAAATATTCACAAAAAGGTGATAAAAAGAGTAGGAAAACTAGAATCAAACCACTGTAATTTAGACACAACTAACATCAGTAAGCCAAATTCTCTTTCTATAATTAACTAGTTTCAATAATCACTAAAATCATAACAATGTCAAGAAATAGGCCAAAAAATTAATTTACTGACTATACACACACACACACACACACACGTCTGAATTTCTGAAGTGATAAAATAAGACTGTCACTAAAAAAAAAAAAAGATTGTCACTAACTTTTATTAACTCCTCGTAAGATTGAACAAATGGCTATAGTTAACACCAAAGAATTTATGACTCTTAGGCAGATAATGCTCCAAAAGTCCTATTATATTATCCCTAAAAGTTGTGAAATCTGGTATCTCCACAGTAACACTTTCATCTTGCTGGCTCTCACCTAATAACTTCCAGTGATATTTCCTCAGCTTCCTGGATCTGAGTGACTGCTGCTTTCCAAACCTATTTTGTTTCTTTTTTTTTTCCCCCAAATACTTTTATTTTATTTTTTCAGTGTTACCAGATTCATTCACACGGTGGAAGATCCCTCCAGATCGTATGAGAAAGTGCACCTTATGAACTTTCCTTTATGTTGCCTATGACGCACACAGCTAGAGAGGCGCATGAGGAAATGTGTCTCACTGAGGGTTATGCTCCTGGCAAGATGAAAGTGAGTCGGTAAAGCTGGGGAACACCTTCACCTCCGGGAACCCATGCTGACCACCTCCCCGCCCCCATGCAATACTAGAAAGGCACTCCAGAAGTTTATGAAGTGACGGCACATTCTGAAGGGCCACTCAGGGCCCGTGACAGTATGTCTTCTGTAGGTCGTGTTACTACCTGTATTTTGTACAGAAAAACCAGCAGAAATAAAATACGTGACTGATGTGCTGAAATTACAAGGGTTGCCTGCTTTCTATCAACATGTCATCAATCCTTTCTGATGATCCTGTCTGAAGAATTTCCAAAATTCCTGATGGAACAGCTTTTAGCAATTTCTTACAAAAAAAAGAAACCACCAGAGTTATGGTTGAAACATATGGAAAACGTGGGTAATGACAAACAGTACATATTATTGCCATTCAAAAACAGTGTCAGATAAAAAGAATCGACTAACCATGAGTAAATATTTGCAGTCACTATAAAAAAAAGCAGCACCTAGGTATTATTCTAACTGTATAAAAATAGTATCAACCAACATCATCTTATACTGTTATAGTAATAGGAGCTATATACTGACTTTCCCCTGCTTACATCTCTTAAGTTTGAAAGTTCAAGGTGTAATCTTCAAAAGGATCAGCCATAAGTGATGGCTTGTCTAGGGCTGAAATGAACTGATGGCCTTCTAGTTCCTTCTAAATCTAAAGGTTACTAAGTTAAACCTTACTCCACACAACAATAGCCAGGACGCACATCGGAGGCTAGCTGGTCATTTCAGTGTCCTCCCTCACCGGAAGGAGAAGAACCCATCCGGTGTCACCCTCACAGCCCTTCCCTGCTCCAAGGCTAAATGATGTCAGCATTCACTCTTCTCTTAAAAACTCAGGCGAAATCCACACGCCATAAAATCCATCCTTTTAAACACAGTCCAGTGACTTTAGTATCTTCAAAGCTGTGCAACCATCATCACTCATTCCAGAATATTTTCATCATCCCCAAGAGAAATCCCTTACCCATTAGCAGCCACTCTACATTCCCTCCCTCCTCCTAGCCCCTGACCACTACCAATCTACTTTCTGTACCTACAGATTTGCCTATTCTGAACATTTTATATATATGGACTCATACAATAGATAGCCTTTCATGCTTGGCTTCCTTCACTTAGCATAACATTTTTAAGAGTTATTCATGCTGTAGCACATGTCAGTATTTAATTCCTTTTTGTGGTCAAATAATATTTTGTTGTAGTGATATACAACTCTTGTTTGTCCCTTCATCCAAATGTCAACTGAAGAACATTCAGATTGTTTCCACTTTGGGGCTATTATAAATAATGCTGCTATTAACAATTGCATACCAATTTTTGGGTGGACATGTGTTTTCAGTTCTATTGCGTATATAGCTAAAAGTGGAGTTGCTCAGTCACATGGTAAATCTGTTTAACTCTTTGGGGAACTGCCAAACTGTTTCCCAAAGCATCACACCATTTTATACTCCCACTGGAAGTGTACAGAGTTCTGATTTCTTCCTGTCCTTGGTAATACTTATCATTGCCTATCTCTTCTATGATTTCCATCCCAGTAGGGGTAAAGAAGTGTATCTAATTGTGGTTCTGATCTGCATTTCCCTAAGGACAAATGATGTTGAGCATTTGTTATCTTGTCTTTTTGTTGACAGGTGCAAGGTAATATCACACTTGTGGTTTTGATTTGCATTTCCCTGACAATTACTGATACCAAGCACTTTTTCTGGTACCTGGTGGCCATTTGTAGGTCTTCTTTGAAAAAAGGTCTATCCAGATCCTCTACCTATCTTTTAATAAGATTGTTTTTCTCTTGAATTATAGGAGTTCTTTACATATATATATATCCGTCTAGGCTGATGTCTCACTCATGTAGTCACAGAGGCCCAAGCTGCTGTATGCAGTTCCAGGGCTCCGGCAGGGAAGGGAAAAGAACAGGAGAGACTCAGGGGCCTGGTGTCAGCAAACAAGAATTCTTGTGGGGCAAATGCTGTGCTGTGCCGTTTCTTAGGTAGCAGAACATGCTGGTTTTGTCTACAGAGAAAGTCACTGTTATCCGTAGTCACTCTGACTGCGTGGCTGCGATTGGTCGCCCCCATTTTTCTTCCTTGTTCCTAGCCATCTCTATATGTCTCAGTTTTGCCAGTCTAGTTTAGGGGTGAAACTGAAGTGTGATCTTTGTGTGGTGCCCCGAAAGGCTGAGGAAGCTGGCCACTCATGCTGCTCTTCCTTTTCAGGCAAGGTGGATACTTTCTAGTGGGAATTTCCCTTGTGGTGCTGAGCAATGGCGGCTCAGGGGATGAGATGATGCAGGCAAAATTCAGCTGTCTGCCTTCTCTTCTTACATGGTTATTCTCAGGTCTTTTTATTCCACTGTGTTGCCAAAGTTTCTTTTTTAATTGCAAAAATCCCCAGTAAGGATTCTAGGTTGTCACAGGTTGATTTGGGCAATGGACTCCCATCCAAGTACTAACCAGGCCCAACCCTGCTTAACTTCCAAGATCAGACGAGATCAGGCACATTCATGGTGGTATGGCCAGTGTTGCCAAAGTTTCTTAAGTGGACTCCAGGGCTCTCCCAGATCTATTTTTGTGCGTGGGTAGCTACCTAATTATTGAGCTTTGGAAGGAATGGAGACTGGGGTCTCCAATGTGGACATTTTGGTGATGTCATTCTTGGAATTCCACAGTCTTGATTACTATAGATTCTGTAGTAAGTTTTGAAATTGGGAAGTGTGAGCCTCTGACGTTTTTCTTCTTTTTCAAGATTGTTTTGGCTATTCTGGGTCCCCTGTGTTTCGATATCAATTTTATGATTAGCTTGTCAATTTTGGCAAAAACAAAACAAAACAGCTGAGATTTCACAACTGTATTGAATCTGTAGGTCAATTTGGGAAGTACTGCCATCTTAGCAAGTCTTCCAGTCCATGAACATGAGACATCTTTTCATTTCCTTAGGGCTTCTTTAATTTCTTTCAATAATGTTTTATGGTTTTCTGTACACAAGTGTTCGACTTTTTCATTAAATTTATTCGTAAGTACTTTATTCTGTTTGATGCTATTATAAATGGAACTATTTTAATTTTTGGACTGTTTATTGCTAAAGTATAGAAATACAATTGAGTTTTGTTATTAATCTTATATCCTGCCATCTTGCTGAACCCATTTATTAACTAATAGTTTTTCATGGATTCCCTAGGATTTTCCAAATACAAGATCATTTCATTTGCAATAGAAATAATTTTACCTCCTCCTTTCCAATCTTAATGCCTTTTACACCTTTTTCTTGCCTAATTGCTCTGGCTAAAACCTCTAATATGGTATTTAATAAAAGCAGAAATGGCGGACAATATTGTTCTATTCCTATCTTAGGAGAAAGCTTTCAATCTTTCAGCGCTGAGTATGGTATTAACTGTGGGTTTTTCCTAGATGCTCTTTATCAGGTTGGAGATCAGCAGTGACTTATGATTCCTTATCCCCAGTTACATTCAATCGATCCTCAGGTCCTGAAAATTTTATCCCAATATATTTCTTCTATTTCTTCCCTTATGTCCATGCCTACCATCAATGCCCAGATTTATTAGACTCTTATCATCTTCTGACTAGACTGTAAGACCTTCAAAGCAGGAGCTATGGGCATGTGTGTATATATATATATATATATATATATATATATATATAGTGACTAAAAGAATCACATTCACTAAACAAGATCAAGATACTACGGAAAAGAAAGAAGCAGCAGCAGCTACTGGTGATAAAAACATAATTGTGAAAAGCAAAAAACAAAACTAAAACTAACTAAAACAATAGTGAAGACAGGAGGAAGAAAAAAAACTCTAGGTGATCTCCCAGGATAGAGCATAGAACCAAAGCCGAACAGGAATCCTGGAAGGAAGGAAGGAAGGAAGGAAGGAAGGAAGGAAGGAAGGGGGGAGGGAGGGAGGGAGGGAAGGAGGGAGGGAGGAAGTGGCTGGAGGGGCTTCAGGTCTACAGCAGTGTGGATCTGACACTTCAACAAACTGTCCCGAATGAAACAAATAAAATACTGGGTAAAACATATTAAAAAAAAAAAAAATATATATATATATATATATATATATATATGTATGTATGTATACATATATATATACACACACATATATATATACGCACATACATACATATACATATATATATATATATTTGCGAATGTGTTGCTGAGATAGGAGAAAATAAAATGTTATCAAAATTATCAAGTAGAACATTTTTACAAATAAAAATGGGTGTTTTTAAGCATCTGGTAAAATCCACTCTATTTTTATATTTCTTTGAACCTATTACTGGGATAGACCCTTTCTTCCCTGCCTTCAATATTTTTATCCTCCAACCCATCTCCACATTAAAATCTTCCCTTTCCCCTACAGCTTATACCTGCTCCTGTCACTACTCTGCTTATAAACTTTAAACCTCCAGGGTCTCCCCAGGATCCCTCCAGGATCATGTATAAGCCTCTGTGCAGACACAAAGGACTCTTTACTGTTTAACCATAATTTCATTTTCAACACCCAGACAACAACCCCTCTTTCCACACCAAGGTCCCTATTGTCAAGCAATCCATACAAGCATATTCCCTAATAACCCTTTATCATACCTCCCTTGTCCCTTTTTCCCTCCCCCCACCCCACACTGCCTTATACTGGGGTAAAACCTGACTTAGAGGTGACTTAAGCACAGAGGCACCTGGGTGGCTCAGTTGGTTTGGATTTAAAATTTGGTAATATTCATTCAACATATTCATAAGTTGCAAACATAGTTTTCCTGGACCCTTCAGCTAGGGTACCCAGTGTTAATACCCCACACAACCAGAACACACTGTGGAGTCCAAGAAACGAGCACTGGCACCATCCTGTTAACTCCGTGTTCTGAATTATTTCTACGTCCTGTACTTGCTTTTATGATCACCTCTGAAGTTGATGGTCTTTTATTTTCAGGGTGGGTCCTGGGATTGAGCTCCCTGCTCAGTGGGGAATCTGCTTCTTCCTCTGCCCTTCCCCTTCCCCACTCATGCACTCTCTTTCTCTCAAATAAATAAAATCTAAAAAAAAAAAGAGGTGACTAAGCACAGATAAAATGTGATTTCTGATGCCATGAGGCATGATTAAACACCTCCCTGCCTGGAAGAGAGCTCTCACAGCACCACACTACATTTCTCACACTAACTTCTATACGTCTATACCCATCTTTCCCGAAAGACAAGGTCTGTCAAATGAATTAACCCCACATGAGGAGAAATGGTGGTGTTGGGATTAAATAGGAGTTGTAGTTTTATTTCTCAGTAATGTAGCTTAAAATATCACTATTTTATAGCTACAAAAAAAAGGTTTTATGGTTGATTTGAAAAGAAGGGTAGAATAAGCAAAAAAAAGATGGGCACAATAAGTTAACGCAGTGTTTTTCAAACTGTGGAGCCATTATCTATGAGTGGTTTGTGAAATCAATATAATAGGTTGTGACCAGCATTTAAAAAATGAAAATGCAGAATAGAAAATACTGGAGTACAATGCACATAGTTAGGGTAACTTTTAGTCAGTGATATTTTTGTTTCAGTTTCATACATAAACACACACACCTAAACATACAGACATATATTTGTGTAACAGATCATAATATAATGCATTTCTTACTGTGGGGTTTGTCAAAATGCTTTAAAGTCAATGAGTTAATGGTTCAAGGACACAGATAAGAAAACCAGCACCACTCTAAGTAGAGAGAGAAGCCAAGGATATGACAACAGATGAAGAAGCTTAAGATGGGTGATCTCATAGCATATACTAGATTTTACCTGCGGGGAAGTAGATTATGCCGAGATAAACCACCTCTGTGGCTCTCTACATTTAGCACTTTGAGATATTTGTGTTTTTCTAACATTATAATCAGAACGCAGGCACTGGAATGATGTGCCAGTCTCTACCGATTCTGCTTCTCTTGGTCCTGTGTTGATGATGTTCGTGAAATCTCGTTATCATCGACATAGAACAAAAGGAGTCGTAGGCTATAGATGAAAATTATGAACCGCTTTTAGCTAACCACTCTGAGATGTCCCACCCCGAAAAATAAAAGACCATCAACTTCCGAGGTGATCATAACAGGCAGGTAGAGGACGTAGAAGTAATTCAGAACATGGAGTTAACAGGATGGTGCCAGTGCTGGTTTCTTGGACGCCATGATATGTTCTGGTTGTGTGGGATATTGTCACTGGGGAACCTGGCTGAAGGGTCCAGGAGAACTATGTTTGCAACTTATGAAAATGTTGAATGAGTATTACCAAGTTTTAATCCAAAATAAGAGGTTATTAAAAATAAGTGGGATTAAAGTGCTCTGTGGATTCTTAGGATCGATGCCAATGGGCTAATTGAGATTACTCCACCACTGTGACTATGCTCATTACTCACGATGGAGACAAACCAGCTTACGGCTGAATTCTCTTATTTCAGATGAGCCAGCTTAGGCACATCTAGGATTACTCCACTTTTTTTTCAACACTGTGCTTTTCTAAACTAAACTGTGGCCATATATTAGTCTCCAAAATCTTTTTATATATTTCTTTATTCACTTTAATTTAATTTCAGTATAGGACTGGCTAAACATTTCAGAGGATATACTAAGTTTTGAGAGGGAAAACGGGTTGCAAAGAGTGGCTATGAAATAAGTGTAAACTATCATTTGATTTATAGACCTCCGCTGCTCTCGTTTAAAGGACTTAGCACCAGGAAAGGGTTGTTTAGACTGTACTTTGGCTTAAGTGGAAAAAAGTTATTGCTGAAATTGTATAAATCATCTCAAATATTGTTTGATTTTGGCTTTTAAGAGTCTGAGTTTTCATAAGTATTCAGAGAAAGTTTGGTTCACTTTTCACTCTCCATAAATCAGCAAGTATTTCAAAGCCTCTCTGAGACACAGAAAAATATACACATGTGAAAAGAATGATTGCACCATCCCTAAGTTAAGGATCTGAAGATAATGCATGTTAAAGAAAGCAACTAACTGGGTCCTTGGTTTGTAATTATTAAATATGTAAAGATGTGCAAGAGACACCAAGATGAGCTATTCTCGTACATTAATGACCACATATGGTCACGGAAGGCAGTTAGAGGGGCACAAATCCACCACTGTGGTGCTCACTAGCTGTACATTATCACAGGGACCTCCGGCTACCTTTCAGGAACAGAGATCATCCTCAAAAGTCACTGACAAAAGAATGTGGCACACATGAGAGATTCCCATCTATTTTAATGTATTAATTTACTTTTCCCGCTATTACCCGTCCTATATGCAAGTGATGAGGTTTTCTTCCCATATGCCATTTTGAGCATTTAAATTGCCCCTTTTGAGTAAACAAACAAAGGGAATATAGTCAGTGGTACTCTAATAGTGTTGTCTGGTGACTGATGGGAGCTACACTTGTGGTGAGCAGAACATAGTGTACAAACTTGTTGAATCACTGTGTTGTACCACTGAAACTAATTTAACATTCTGTGTCAACTACACTCAAAAACAATTCCCCCTTTCAGTAAATGTTTATTATACTGACAACAATAATAATGCTTAACATTCGTTTTGCATTTACTATGTGCCAGGCATTGGGCTAAGTGCTTTTGACAAATATTATTTCTTTCAATCTACGATAACCATACTGGGTTTGATATTGACATTTTATGGATGAAGATCTGATGCTTAAGACTCGGTCTAGGCCATTTGATTCTGGAGCTCTGTACCCCATCTTATCCCTTCATTGTCTACCACATAGAGCCACCCTCACCCTCCGTAGAGAAGCCATCTTGGCTCAGGTTGTCATTCCTCTACACAGAACTTTGGCTTTTACATCCTATTTCCCCATAGAACTTTCTTACTTCTCTCTTTGTAATCTGAATATGTGACCCTTTTTCCTGCAACATTCTTTTCTTTCCAACATACACTCTGGCCCTCTTTCAAATCACAGGTCAAATGCAAAACATTTCGACCTAGGCCATTGCAACTTCTTGCTAGACACATCTCCAAAGGCAAGGGAAACAAAAGCAAACATGAACTATTGGGACTTCATCAAGATAAAAAGCTTCTGCACAGCAAATAGTCAACAAAACTAAAAGGCAACCTATGGAATGGGAGAAGATATTTGGACATGACAAATCATATTTTGGGCTAGTATCCAAAATCTAAAAAGAACTTATCAAACTCAACAACCCAAAAACAAATAATCCAGTTAAGAAATGGGCAGAAGACATGAATAGACATTTCTTCAAAGAAGACATACAAATGGCCAATAGACACATGAAAAAATGTGCCACATCACTTGGCATCAGGGAAGTACAAATCAAAACCACAATGAGATACCACCCACACCAGTCAGAATCACTAAAATTAACAAGTCAGGAAATGACAAATGTTGGCGAGGACATGGAGAACAGGGATCCTTCCTACACTGTCAGTGGGAATGCAAACTGGAGGTTCTTCAAAAAGTTAAAAATACAATTGCATTATAGGTATTTATCTAAAGGATACAAACACAGTGATCAAAGGGGCACATACACCCCAATGTTTATAGTAACAATGTCCACAATAGCCAAACTATGGAAAGAGCCCAGATGTCCATCAACTGATGAACAGATAAAGAAGATACAGTATATACATACAATAGAATATTACTCAGCCATCAAAAACAAAAAATCTTGCCATTTGTAATGACATAAATGGAACTAGAGGGTATTATACTAAGCAAAATAAGTCAATCAGAGAAATAAAATTATCATATGATTTCACTCATACGTGGAATTTAAGAAACAAAATAGCGGAGCACAGAGGAAGGGAGGGAAAAATAAAACAATCAATCAGGGAGGGAGACAAAGCATGAGAGACTCTTAACCATAGGAAAGAAACTGAGGGTTTGCTGGTGGGGGGAGGTGGTTGGGGGATGGGGTAACTGGGTGATGGACATTAAGGAGGGCACATGACGTAATGAGCCCTGGGTGTTATATGCAATTGATGAATCACTACATTCTACCCCTGAAACTAATAATACACTATATGTTAACTATATTGAACTTAAAGAACTAAATTTTTTTTTCATTAAAACCATAAACCAAACAAGTATGCTCAACTTCCCTATTATATTTAGCATTACTTTGAAAGTTCAAGCCACTGAACCAGTCAAGGACATGTGGACACATAAAGATTGGAAAGGGGCAGCAAAAATGTTATTTATATGTGCTGTGAGATATATAATATACATATATCTCTATATAAGTATTTATATATATAAACATATCTGGAAAGCCCCTAAAATCTAATGAATAAGTATCAGAAACAGTAAGTTGTTCATCCAGAGTGTCAACCACAAAAGTAACAAACTAAAATAAATAACTTTCTATATACTAATAGTGACTGGCTAGAAAAAGTAAGGGGGAGAAATATATAATATCCACTCACAATAGCAAAAGAAAAATACCTTAAAATAGGAATACATTTAACAAGATATATGAGAGACTACTAGTAAGAATGTTATAAATACATGACAGTGTGACAGGGATAAATAAATAGAACAGTGGAGCAAAGGCATGTCTATTAAAAAATAACCAACAACCAAGAATAAACCTCCCACAAATGATTATCCAGTCTGGGTAGAACCCCTGAAATGGAAAGGCCAGAAACAAACCTTGTTCAGGGAAACTCTGCATCTCACAGAGGAGGACTTTTCAAATCAGTAGGGAAAAATGGGTTACTCAGAAACCTATTAGAAAAGCTAAAGCTGGTTCCAAATGTCATAACCTTACACCACCATGAACTTAAACAAAGATTGGAAAGTGAAAAATAAAACCACAAGAGTACAAGAAGAAAATATGGGCAAAAATTTAAATAAGGTTAGGCCAGCAAGATCTCTTTGAGGCTGACAGGAAACTGAAAGAAAAGTGTGACAGATTTAACTAAAAACATTTACCACCATCAAGCAAACTAACAAAAATAAAACCTAAATGTTAAAAAAGAATCATAAAAGGGGCGCCTGGGTGGCTCAGTTGGTTAGGCGACTGCCTTCAGCTCAGGTCATGATTCTGGAGTCCCGGGATCGAGTCCCACATCAGGCTCCCAGCTCTGCAGGGAGTCTGCTTCTCCCTCTGACCTTCTCTCCTCTCATGTTCTCTCTCACTTTCTCTCTCTCTCAAATAAATAAATAAAATCTTTAAAAAAAAAAAAAGAATCATAAAAGCTGAAAGATAAATAACAAAATGGAGGAAATATTTATGACAAAAAGAATAAAAAGCTGATGACCCTATAAAAATCAGTCACAAAAAGATCAATATAGAGATGAGAAAATGACAAATATAAGCAAAATTCAACTCCTATCCTTCACAAAGATGGTAAAATACCACAGAGAAGCCATTGGTTTCACCAGTAACAAAAGAATTGCAAGCAGAAATAAGTTACTGTATTTGTGGTCTTATCAACTTGGCATAAATTAAAATCAAATCCGTAATCGGGGTCATCAAGGGAAAGCTATCTAGATTTCAACTTTGCAACATGCGCTGGAACATAAGCTGTATATGAATCTTCTAACCAAGCAATCCCATCCCTAGGAATTTATTTTAAGGCTAGAGTGGTCACAAGACATATGCATCCACAGAGTGATCTGTAGTCCTTCTATAACCTTGAAAATCGGGTTCAGAACCTTGAACAAGAGTAAGGACCAGGATATAGGGTCAGGGGCATAGTTTCAGAGCAGAAGGAGGGAGTGTGAGTACCAGATGGGGCCTAGGGAAACACACAGTGGAGGGGAGGCCTCGGCTTGGCACAGAGCTGCAAGTCAAGCATATACGGTCTGCTCTGCACATGGTATCAGCACATTGTGCCTGGCACCCAGGAATGAAGGTCCTTGGAAAATGTCTGATGAACAAGAATGAGCGAAGTCTAAACTACATTTCATGGAGGATTGAGTTTAATCCTAGTAAAGACATCCGAGACTTCAAGGTGATTTGGGAAAGTAAGAGAATCCCATTACATACTCAGTTTCAAAGAAATCCACTCACTTCCATTTATTAACATATGTGTATGTGTTTTCCAGGCAAAGAACACACTTTCTCTCTGCTGTGTGTTCTCGACCATGTACATGAGCACAGTGCTGGGCGATGGAAAACTGCCCGGTGTCATAGAGCTGGGTAGCACCTCGAAAGCCATCTCTTCCAGGATGCGCCTTTTCTGAGGCAAGAGAGCCTGCATTCTCAACCTCTAAGATCACTTAAAAAGGAGAGAGAAAGTATTTAGGCTCTGGGGCAGTGTACTTTATATTCAGAACTAAGGCCAAGGGGTGGCGGGGCGGGGGCCTTCTACTCTGAAGCTAATCTAAGCTCAGCCCTGCTCCTTCATCTCAGTTGGGCTCCCAGGATTAGAAGGGCTATGCGACCATGGTCATTTCAATGACCTTTACATCTTTAATGGCACAGAAAGAACTGAATGCCTGTGTTACTGGAAGCCAACTAAAGCTATATGTGTATGCATGTCTGCCCTTCCAATTTGACAAGGAATACGTGCTCATTATAGAAAAATTGGAATGAAAAATATAAAAAAGAAAATGAAAGGTGCCTGGGTGGCTCAGTCGGTTGAGCCTCTGACTCTTGGTTTCAGCTTGGGTCGTGATCTTATGGATCATGGGATCAAGCCCTTTGCTCTGCACTGGGTGGAGAGTCTGCTTCTCTCCCTCTCTCTGCCTCTCCCCTGACTGTCTCTAAAATAAATAAACAAATCTTTAAAAATATGAAACTCACCCCTAATCCATGATTATGGTAGACATTTGTTAATGTTAAAGCTCCCTTCAGTCTGTTTTCAAAAGGCAAAAATCACACTACCTACAATTTTATCATGTTTTTCACTAACCTGATTTTGAGAATTTGTTATAAACATTAATGGCTATATACTATTTCATTGTATGGACTATATGAGTCAGGTTATACTAAGTTACGATTACAGTAACATGAATCCTAACATCTCAGGGGCCTCAAACGGCAAAGATTTGTTCCTGGAGCAGATGACACATCTCTTTCAGGTCAACACTCTTCTCATGTCAGCAGCACGTAGGCACCCGGGTTCTCAGGGTCTCTATCACCTAGGTCACTGGTTGTTAGGCCAAGGGGAAGGAAATATGGACAAGCGCATGGTGGCTCTTAAAGGCTGCAGCCTAGCCAGGAGACCCATCACTTCAGCTCATTTCTCTGGCCAAGTCAAGGCACATGACAACGGACTCCATGGAGCAAGAACATGCAATTCCACCACACACCAGAGATGGAAGCAGAGTGGTAGTGAACAGGCCTAACGACAAGCACAGGGTACAACAGAGTTTGCTTACCTGTTCCTTGAGTGTAGGACTCTTTCTCATTTTTTGTAAACATGGTGATTATCAAGTATAGAGCTTTTTTTTGTTTTCTATGTATACTTTTAGAATAAATTCTTCAATGCTACATTACTGGCTTAAGAGGTATGCAAGCTTTCATGCTCTTGATCCCTCCCGTCAAACCAATTTCTCCTCTTTTGAACACATACAAAAATATCTACACCAGTGTATCAATATGGTCACTAGAGTGTTATCTTTTTTTTTTTAATATTATTTATTTATTTATTTGATAGAGAGACACAAGCAGGGGGAGTGGGAGAGGGAGAAGCAGGCTCCCTGCTCAGGGAGCCTGCTGATAAAGGAGCCTGATGTGGAACTCGATCCCAGGACCTCAGGATCATGACCTGAGTCGAGGGCAGACGCTTAACGACTGAGCCACCCAGGCGCCCCTAGAGTGTTGTCTTTTAATAAAAAACATATGACAAGTGAATGTGTCATTTTGCTGTTATTTCCACTTGTATATTTTTGCATGCTAGGAAAGTCAAGCCATTTTTCCCATATATACTAATCATTTGCATTGTCCTCTTTTGTGACTGACTTTTATCTTCTTTGTCCGTTTTCTTTGGGGGAGTGTTGAGATTTTGTTGTTGTTATTCCCCTACCTTTCTTTTTTATATTTGTATGCACTCTTTATGCAGCAACAATGTAAACCATTTGTCATAAATGTCATAATTTTTGAAAACCAGTATGCTTATCTGTGAATTTTTTTCATGCTTTCTGTGAGAAATTCTAATTTTTGTGATCAAATCTATTAATCTGTAATCTCATTTGTGATTTCTTCCATTTCTTTTTAACCTATTACCCTTCTCTAAATGAAAGAGGAGATATTTTTTTAATGGCTTTTTTTTTTCTATTTAAGTGTCTACTCCATCTGGAGTTTATTTCATGACAGTAAATAAGTATAAAGTTAGACAATATGTACATGAATCTTCATTCTATTCTTTCCCTACAATATAACTCCAAAGTTAAAGCTCAGAAGCTTTCCTAACTTTGGAGAAGCTTTCCAGACTGAATGGGCATACTGGCCTCTGCCACTACCTAGAGTATCAGGAACAAATAAACAGAAATACCATCCTTCCATTCTGCAAACTAATGTGAACACGTGTCTCATTTTCCATGCCCTGCTCTTCAACTCCCAATTTCTCCAGTATGATCAATTTTGAGCTTTCTCCATGCAACTGCCATAGTCTCCAAGTGAGACCACTGGTTTCCAGGACAGCCTGTTCTTACCTTTCCCTCCAACTTCATTGGTTTCTCTCTCCCATTCTCCCTTGTTGTTTCTTCCTCAGTTTCCAGCCCTCTAAATGATGGCCCAGGGGTCATCTTTTATACATAACTTTTTCAATTTATACTCACTCTAAAGGGTGATCTCATCCAGTCCCTTGGCTTTGATACGATCTATGTGTGGATAACTGCAAATCCCTATCTCCAGCACACACTGTTTCCCTGAGCTTTTCACTTGTATATCCACCTGCCTACATGACATCTTCTCTTGTTTGACTGTGGTATCTCACACTTAGTATTTCTAAAACTGATTTACACACACACACACACACACACACACACACACACGCCCTGAGACCTAGCCTTCCCACAGTCTTCTCCATGTTAATGGCAATGCTGTCCCTTGGCAGTTCAGGCCAAAACCCCTGCAATCACTCTTGACTCCTCTCCCTCTTTTATACTACAGATTCTATCTATCTGCCCTCTACCTGAAACCCTCGGATGGCTTCTTATTTCATCCTCATTAGAGCCAAAATCCTTATACAAAGAAGGCATTCAAATGGCCTATAAAGATATGAAGAAACGCCCAGTCTTATTAGTCATGAGAAAAGTACAAACTAAAACCACGATGAGCTATGGCTCCATACTCTCAGAATGGCTAAAATTTAAAGGACAATATCAAGTACTGGACAGGATATGGAGCAAATGGTGCACTCAAACATTGCCTGTTGGTACGCAAACTCAGGAGAACTATTTTGAAAAAAAAAAAAAAGTATGGCAAGAGCTGCAATAAAACTAAAGTATACCCAATATTACTCCTGGGTATATATTCAACAAAAACAAATGCTTAAACCTACCAGAAGACATATACATGAATATTCACAGGAACTTTATTCATAATAACCCCAAAAGGGAAATAGCCCAAATGTCCGTCAATGGACAGTGGAAAAGATAAGTAAGTTGTAGCATATTAAAAATGGAATACTTCAAAGCAGTGGAAAAGATGGATTACTAACACACCCAACAAGATGAATGGGTTCTCACAGACATAATGTATGAAAGAAGTGAGACTCAAAAGAGTACATACCATATGATGGCACTTAGATGAGGTCAGAAACAGGCAAAACTAGTGGTTACCTTGTGGGGAAGGTATATTGACTGACAGGTTGCAGGGGCCTCCTGAGGTACTAGAAATGGTGTATATCTTGATCTGGGTAGCAGTTACACAGGTGTATACATATATAAAATTTCATGGAGCTGTACGTTAAGATTTAAGTGTATTGTGTAAGTTATGCCTCCAGTAAGAAAAAAAAAACCTTCTATAAATATTTGTTGGGCACCTACCACGCATAATAAGTAACCTGCAGGAATAATGAACAAATCAGAAATGGAGCCTGCAGCTATGTAAATTTCATTCCCATTGGGAAGACCGAAATTAATCAAATGACATCAAGAAATTATGATGTGGGATGATTGATATGAAGGGAGAGACCTTGGTTCTGTGAGAGTGTGCAACAGAGGAACTGGCTAGGCCTGGGAGAGTGCCATTTCCAGTAGACATACAGTGAGAAGAAAGGAGAGAGTGCTCCGGACAGAGGGAAGTAAATGCCAAGAACCTGGTGCCAAAGAAAGGAGGGTGTGTTCGGCTGGACAAAGCTGGAGTGACCCAACCACACAAGAACGCATGAGCCACACAGGTCTTTGGCCTTTAGCTTAAGAGCCATGGAAGGAACTGAAGGGCTTTAAGGGAAGCGGTGTCATAATCAAATTTGTATTCAGGAAAGATCTTACTGATAGCTGTGGGGATATGAGAGAGGGAAAGTAGGTAAGGGGATACTCATTATGAGAATTGTAATTGCCCAGTCTAAAGTCAGCTCACCTGGGGAGAGAAGGCAGGAAGAGAGCGAGGAAGGTTGTTCCTGAGACTGCAGATTTGATGTATCTTTATATTTAATAGAAGTGATTTCAACTTCAGGTCAGCACATGAGAAACAACAGTTAACACTGGGTACCCCTATGGAAAGGGGTCAAGGGCCAGGGGGCTAGAGTACAGCGGAGATGTTACACTGGGAGCCTTTTATATCTTACGATTTTTAGGCATGTATGCATATTCTTACTCAAAATGTAATTAAAATGTAAAAGTAATATCACTCAACGGGAGGTTTCCTTACATTACTAATGTTGCCCTTGGCCTCCCTGTTGGTCACAAGGCATAGAGATAAAGACATTGTAATAAGCCCCTCTGGGTACTCTCACTTCGTGAATAATAGTGAGGTCCCTGCGTCCTGCTCCCAGCTCACATGCATGGTGGTTGAGAATACGATTTACCTTAGAGAATCACTAGAGAAGAAGCTTCCTAAAATGTAAACTGCCTAAAATCTAAAAGACACACGTGCATCATTTAAAATATATAGTTTACCTGGTAGAGAAAAAACTTAATATTCTGGATTTTTATTTCATTATTTTTAACCTATGTAAATTTGCAGGAAAAAAAAAAAAAAGTAGGTCTCTTCGTGAAAACCAAGACAAAAATGAAAGCCAGTGACTTGGCTTAAAGGACTCTATTATAAAAACAACTCGGGTAGTCCTATAATTTCCTCCTGTTTTAAATCAATGAGATCTAGAGTTGCAGCTGTCCCACAAACTGAAACCATATAAATTTTTAGAAAATGAGTCAATCATGAGATTAAAGTTTCAATTTATAACACTTCTGTGTTTTAGTTACAAAGTCGTAAATAAATCTAGCATGACAGAGAAGGTAAATATTTTCTCAGTTGTTTATGCAGCCAAAGAGGAAAGGAATTTAACATGCAATTAACTACTTAGGTTTTTTCAGATATGCACCATATGGTCTTTGTACTTAAGAGAAAGCAAAAAATAAATATTGTTTTGTTTAATCTAACATTTGCTTAGCAACACCAAATACTCCAAATTTGTGCAACGTGAGCAGTACCTTCACCTCACGGAAGAGTTTTTCCATTTGTACAAGAGCTAGCACGGAAGAATAGGAGGGAAATAGAAGTTCTTCTCCAGGAAGAAAAAAAAAAATAAATGAAATAGGAGCAATGAAGATTTTTATTAAATGATTTAGGTTGAATTCTCTGGAGAGAGAATAATGAACTTTTAACCACCCAGGGGCTCTAGTTCTATTGTTTAATTAATAGCATTTTTTTCACATTAAAAAAAGGAACCTTTCTGCCATTCTTTATGCCAATATTGGAACAAGTGTTAGGTTAAGAATAGTAAAGGTCAAAAGCAGACCTCAGACTTCTACACTTGATCTTAGCCAAAAGGCCGAGAAGCGATAGACCTCAGACTTCTGTATAAAGACTCCTATGTGACGTGATCAGTTTCTCTCATCAGGCTTACCTTAAAAGTAACTGGAAAAAATCTGCTTGCCATTTTAATCTAGATGGTAGAAATCACTTAAGGGCTAATTATGTCTTATCTTAATGATTCACCAGTTTTTCTAAAATTAAAGCTTTTAATATAAAATCATCAACACTTGGTTCTATATACAATCAATAAGCTGTAATATAATTTTAAATTAAAGTTATGAAATCTCTTATGAAAACCTTTGAAGTAGACACTTAAAATTAAAACTTTTAAAGCATAATTTTTAATCTATCTGAATGCACATATGTCAGATATTTACAAGAATTTCTATACAGGTACCCTGATATACTCATATATTTTGAAGAAAGAAGCCCTTCAAAATTGGCTACCAAGTAAACAGGAAAGAAAATAAACCCTAATAGCAATAAATCAAAGTCTTCACACCCAAACTGTGTGCAGTAAGGCCATTTTCTCATAGTGGGTGTTTTTGTTTTTCTTCTTTTTGAGACTTAAAAGAAAATAACACAAAACTCCATACTGTAAGATAAATATGGTAAAAGTACTTTCAAAATCTCTCTGCACTCTTCATTATATTGATTTCATCTCCCTACTTCCAGCCTTCCACATGGTTAAGAGGTCTGTTTGAAAGTTAATCTGGGATGAGCACACTGTATAAACAACTGGGTTTACCATTGGTTGCACTCCATCTCCCAACTGGTAAATTAGAGGTTACTTTCCTTTGCACGTATTATCATGACAACACCAAAATCAGCTTAAGAATCCGCTCTAAAAATTGAGCAATTTCAAGATGGGAAGCCCTCAAATTACACCTAAATTGCATGCTAAAAGTTCATTTATTAGTGTTATTTGGGAACTCGAACACACATCCAAAATAAATGTTCTATAAATGATATTCCAAGCTACCATACAGTCAATGTAACCCTGAAATAATAGAAAAGAGCAGAGCATTATACTGCTGTAATTGCAGTATTTCTGCAGAAACAGAGAACAGTATTTTAAAATTTTGGTTTTTGCTGGTACTTGAAAAAAAAACTATTCCAATTAGATCTTCTCCAACCACATTGGCTGATTCACTGTGTGTCCATTGCTGAAATATTCCCAAGTCATCTCCTAAATTTCCCTTCATCTCACTCAGCAAATTCTCCCTGCTCGATGCTGTCCGTGACCATAGCTTATAGTTCTCTCTCTCTCTCTCTCTCTCTCTCTCTCTCTCTCTGGGGTGAAGGTCTTTCAAATCTATATAGCTCCAACCTTGATCTGTTTTCTGGGCTTCAAACCCATTGATCCAACTGCTGCTCACAGGCATCTCCACTTGGATATTCTACTGTCACTTTAATACACTTTCTACTGTACTCAACATCTTTGCACCCCTCATGCCATAAATACCCCTCCTGTATTTCATGTTCCACTCAGCGTCATCCTGGTCCCCCAGCCCCACAGATGGCCTCCTTCACATCATTCCCCACTCCTTCTTCTCTTCTCTCACCTCCCAACCTATCAACCACCACATCCCCAGGTCTGTCTGATGGCCCATCCAAGCCCCTAATCCACTCCTCTAGTCTTCCCAGCCACCTGTGAATTTGTGCTTGACCTCCAGGTGGTTGGCCAGATTTATACCTGCACAAATTCTTACTAATCAGAGTCACCACATCAGCAAGGTTGAGGAAGACTGTCAGAACCCGATGAAAAAAACAAAAGGCCCCTCTTTTTCTCATGAATATATCAGGTACAAAGCCCCCCCTTTGAAAAAAAAAATCAGAGTCTCAACATATCCTTTGTATTAGCTGTATTATGCTTCAAAATGTCTCAATCTTTCAGCTTTTATGTTCAGTCCATCTGCTCACAAAGCAATTTGAGGGGCTCAAAGAATATTTTGCTTAATAATGAAATGTTTGGGGGCACCTGGGTGGCTCAGTGGGTTAAAGCCTCTGCCTTCGGCTCAGGTCATGATCTCAGGGTCCTGGGATCGAGCCCCGCATCGGGCTCGCTGCTCAGCGAGGAGCCTGCTTCCCCCTCTTTCTCTCTGCCTGCCTCTCTGCCTACTTGTGATCTCTCCCCTCTCTGTCAAATAAATAAATAAAGTCTTAAAAAAAAAATAATGAAATGTTTGGCGGACAGCCAGACAGAATTATAATTATGTATACGTACCCCCAAATAAGCCACTGCTAATAGACGCTCCATGAAGGAAGGATTTTAGTCTGTTTCATCCACACTATATCCCCATCTCCTAGGCAGTGTATGGCACACAGTAGGCACTTAATAAAAATATATATTATAAATATACCAATTGTTAAAAATAATTCACAAATGTTACCTATAATAATATAAGTAACATAACTGAATTAGAGTACAAATATATAAACTGGGATTTGGAAATAATTTTCTTTGTGCTACATAACAAAAGGGTGTTTGCTCTTTGATATATCTGACTAAATTTAGCACAACTTCCAGCTACTCTAATGAGAAGGTATGCTATAGATAATTACACTTAATGTGAATTATATAGATCTCTTCCATATAATTAGACATCATAGACATAAGTCTTAATAGAAATCAGTCTCCAGTGGCAGAAGCCTTTTTGAAATGATGCACCTTGAGCATGTGGAAGCCAATCAGGTATGTTCCCTGAGAAGCCTGCAGCACACGCCCACCCAGAAAGACCCACAGGCAAGCAATGCGTGGAGATCATACCCATTCCCGTCTCCCTTACCTCAAGCAAAACGCAATTCATGTGCTACTTGTACTCAGTGTCATACTGGGCTGTCATGAATTTGTGGCTGGATTTAAAAAATTGGAGCTTTTCAATGTGGAAGGGATAATCTTCACAAGAAACATGCCTTCTTTTCGTGTTCTTTGTTGGTGCTTGTTCTTACACGAATAATGACCAGGTATCAACATGTCATTCAATCCCAGTAAACTGCTATCCTAAAATATTCAAGTTTTAATATATTCTAAATATCCTAAAATATTCAAGCTTTAATCAAGACAGGAAATTTTAAATTAAAATGGACAAGAAAGACCATCTTCTCAGACACATTATTATGATATTTTCATGAAATAGAGACAGGTGCTCAGGACTTCCTTTTTCTGTACACATCAGTGTCTTCTTTTTTCCTTTTTCTAAGATTTAAGAGAGAGTGTGCACGCGAGCGGGGGAAGGGCAAAGGGAGAGAATCTTCAAGCAACCTCCCCACTGAGCGGGGAGCCAACTCGGGGCTCGATCCCAGGACCCATGAGATCATGACCTGAGCCAAAACCAAGAATCAGACACTTAATAGACGCCCCCACATGACTGTTTTCAACATGAGGTGGGTAAAGGACCAAGAAGGTCTCACTGGCAGCAAGATTCATTCAGAGAATACGGTTAGTCCCAGGAGAGTTACATGCGAGATGCAGTTTGACCAACAAAGTTCACAAATCTACAAAATTAGTTCAAACAGGTGAGATACAAATGAGTCATTAACAAATCTTGGAAGACTGCAGTCTATGAGCAGAGTCAGTTGTTCATGCTTTGAACTTGAAAAATATGCACGAGGACAGAACGGAAGGGTTATAAGGCTAGAGAAAGGTTTTTCCCCAGACTTTCCCAAACATGACTGCCCCTCAACTGCTCTAGAGTACTGGAGTATTATAAAAATAAAAATACAGCATTTTCTACTTTCTGAATTAATAATGAAGGAGATACACAATCATTTAGAAACAAAATATTCTGAGAAGAGATGGTGGTTAATATGTCAACAAAACATTATGCTCTGAATAGAATGAAAGTGGTAACAGTACAAGACTAGCCTTTTGGTACATACTATAAAGTTGTCCCCTACAACCAAACAAGAGCTTTTTGGGCTCCTAGCAAACTACTGTTAGAATAGCAAGAAAATTACAAATTGAATTTGTCCATATATTATACAGAGTACTTTAGCTCTCTCATAAACATTAGCAAATCACTGACATAATAAGGCCATTTATTCACTTGAAAAACAAGCACCCATTTTTCATTGTGGAATATTAATGGAGCTTCCCCTGTCAAAGAGTTGCATAATGTAAGTGCAGAGTTTGCTAAAATATGACCTACACGGGGCTAATGCCTAGAAATGAACCAGGAAGACTTTCGTGGTCAGCAAGCTTGGGAACACAGCACGAGAGACTAGGAATGTTCATTAGCTCGCTGCAGATGCTGAGAAGCCCTGCAATAGAGAACCCCGTTCCAAATTATTTAACTGAGTACCTCTCAAACATAACTGATGGGATACTTTATTCCCAAGATGAGCTATTTATGCACTTAGGGAGACATTAATGTAGACACATACATAATCACCTTCTAAAAGTTTAGGCCACATTACATACATATAATTTGTGCAGTCTCTATCAACATTATGAATACTCTGTAGGTTATTATTTTTTAAAGATTTTTATTTATTTATGACAGAGAGAGCGAGAGAGGGAACACAAGCATGGGGAGCTGGAGAGGGAGAAGCAGGCTCTCCACTGAGCCAGGAGCCAGATATGGGGCTCGATCCCAGGACACTGGGATCATGACCTGAGCAGAAGGAAGACGCTTAACCATTGAGCCACCCAGGCACCCCTGTAGGTTGTTGTTTAAATTATTTTCTCCTTTTCTCATGGTTTCATTTGAGGGAATAAAAGGATTCATCTGAGAGAAACACTTTCTGCAGAAAAGTTTATAGGAAAATTGTCACTCTTTGGGCCTGCAAGGCGGGATGCTCTGAAGCCCCCCTCCCTGGTCAATACTCATGATAAACCCGCAGTCATTCTCCATTTCCTCCACATCCATGTCCAGCCTACCACCTCTCCTTAAGGATTCTGCTTTCTACACTGTTCTCCTACCTACTTCAATCTTACCTTCTCCATGGCCTCTCTCCTAGTTCAAACCACCACCTCTATCCTGGCCCCTAAGTAGCTTCCCAACTGGTCTCCCTAACTCCATTCTTTACCGCATATGTTGAAGCCAAAATAACCTCTTAACACTTAGAAATATTTTCTACATACTCATGTCCTACTACATACTACTAAGGTAGGGAGAATAATGAAACTATCAATGTTATACCCACTAATAAATTTAAGAAATAAGATACTTCTAAGACTTCTATGATCCCATCTATTGCTCCAGAGGTACATACCATCTGAATTTTGTGCTTACTATTCCTTCGCTTTTCTTCATACTTTTACTGCTTATGTATTTACCTATGATAATGAACTTAGTTTTGCATGATTTTGAACTTTATTACACATGTATACAGTTTAATTTTTTTTATTTGACAGATAAACAAAATTATTTTATTAATATATTATTTTATTTTATATTTATTTATATTTATTAATGTATTATTTTATTAATATATTATTAATAAAAAATTTATTTTATTTATTTATCGTGCCTGTTAAATTCAGTTGTGCCTGCGTCGCTCAATTTCCACTGAATAGTATTCCAGTCAATAAATATGACACAAAGTATTTACCCATTTTCCATTGACAGTCACTTGGGTTCTTTCCAGAATCCCACCTCTTCCTTTTTTTCCGTGTACAAACAGTGCTGTTATAAACCTTCCTATTCTTAACAAGACAACACTTCTCTAGGTTGGATATATGAGTTGTGTTGCTGGGTCATAGGGAATGTCCATCTTCAGCTTTGCCGATAATGCCCAACTGTTTTCTAAAGTGGCCACACCAAATGTGCACTCCTATGCACAGAGGTAAGAGCCTCTGTGACTCCACACCCTTGTCGACACTGGGTATAGTCAACTGTCCCATTTTTTTTGCCAGACTGGTGAGACTAGGCTGCTATCCTAATGTGGTTTGAATTAGCAGTCACTGATGAATATGGAGGTCGTTTTATATGGCTCACTGCACGTCTATGCCTTTTGCCCATTCAAAGCACTTCAAAAATACTCCTTTTCCAGGATGGTATATTTTATGTTATGTGGGTTTTTTTTTTTTTACCATAACAAAAGTAAATAACTAACTAAAGAAAATATCCTAGTTATAGGTGTTGAAAATACCTACTTCCAGTCTGTAGCTTTCCTTTCACTATTTTTTACATTTCTTTTGATAAACAGAAGATTCGAATTTCCATATAGTTGAATTTACCAGTCTTGTCTTATGATTAATGCCTTTTACACTGTAAATAAGATATAAAATAGTCTGAGTAAGCAAAAAAGAGGCAATCAGAAAGACATTCTTTTGTATTCTAAAAATTTAAAGCTTTACTTCTCACATTTGGGTCTTCAACCCACTTCATATTTGTGTGTAGAATGAGAACAAGATACATGTTTCATCTTATCCATATGGATGATCAATCCTCACAGCACCATTTTTCAAAAAGACTAGTGTCTTTTTACACGGCCACCAGTTTAGGCCCGGGAGTCCATACGTGTGTTGAAGCCACATTTGGGCTCCTGGCTCTTTTCCACTGTTCTGTTTGTCCGTCCCACACCATCACACTGCCTCAGCTCTTACTGCTTTATTGGGACACTAATCCCAAGTGGGCAACTCTACCAACTTGCTGCTGTTCTTCAAAATTGCCCTTGCTATTCTTGGGCCATTGCTCTTCCAGTTAAAACTGTACAGGCTCAAACAAACAAACCAATAGAATTACATTAAGTAATTAGAGAATAATACTAGAGAAAAAAATAATAGTAGAGAAAAAAATTAATATTTTTGGTATTAAATCTTATCTATAAATATGGTTCAGTTCCTTATTTGTTTAGGATTTTGAAAATAAAGATAATACACTTTTTATTTTAGATTTTTTTCAAGTTTTTATTTAAATTCCAGTTAGTTAACATACAGTGTAATATTAGCTTCAGGTGTACAATATGGTGATTCAACACTTCAATACAACACCCCATGCTCATCACAGCGAGTGCATTCCTTACTCCCCACCATCTATTTAACCCATTCCCCCACCCACCTCCCCTCCAGTAATCTTCAGTTTGTTCTGTATAGTTAAGATCTGTTTCTTTTTCTCCTGCTTCGTTCATATGTTTTGTTTCTTAAATTCCACATATGAGTGAGATCATATGGTATTTGTCTTTCTCTAACTGACTTATTTCACTTAGCATTATATCCTCTAGCTCCATCCACATCATTGCAAATGGCAAGATTTCATTCTTCTTGATGGCTGAGTAATATTCCAGAGTGTGTGTGTGTGTGTGTGTGTGTGTGTGTGTGTGTGTGTGTGAGAGAGAGTGATACACATACCCACACCATAGCTTCTTTATCAGTTGATGGACATTCATCTCTTTCCATAATTTGGCCATCGTTGATAATGTTGCTATGAACACAGGAGTGTATATATCCCTTCAAATCAGTACTTTTGTATCCTTTGGGTAAATACCTAGTAGTATAATTGCTGGATCATAGCGTAGTTCTATATTTAACTTTTTGAGGAAGCTCCACACTGTTTTCCACAGTGGCTGTACCAGTCTGCATTCCCACCAAAAGTATTAAAAGGTTCCCCTTTCTCCACATCCTTGCCAACACCTGTTGTTTCCTGAGTTGTTCATTTTAGCCATTCTGACTAAATGGGTTACCAACTCACTGTAATTTTGATTTGTATTTCCCTGATGAGTGATGTTGTGAATCTTTTCATGTGTCTGTCATCTGGATGTCTTCTTTGGAAAATATCTATTCATGTCATCTGCCCATTTTTTTTAACTGTTTGTTTTTTGGATGTTCTACATTATAAGTTCTTTATATATTTTGGATACTAACCTTTTATCAGATATGTCATTTGCAAATATCTCCTTCCATTTCATAGGTTGCCTTTTAGTTTTGTTGGTTATTTCCTTCACTGTGCAGCAAGTTTTTATTTTGATGAAGTCCCAATAGCTTATTTTTACTTTTGTTTCCCTTGCCGCAGGAGACCCATCTAGTAAAAAGTTTCAATGGCCAAGGTCAAAGAGGTTACTTCATGTGTTCTCCTCTAGGATTTTGATGGTTTCCTGTCTCACATTTAGGTCTTTCATCCATTTTGAATTTATTTTTGTATACGGTGTAAGAAAGTGGTCCAGTTTCATTCTTCTGCATGTGGCTGTCCAGTTTTCCCAACACCATTTATTGAAGAGATTGTCTTCTTCCCACTGAATATTCTTTCCTGTTTTGTTGAAGATTAGTTGACCATATAGTTGTGGATTCATTTCTGGATTTTTTATTCTGTTCCACTGACCTACGTGTCTGTTTTCATGCCAGGACCATACTGTCTTCATGACTACACCTCTGTAACATAACTTGAAGTCTGAAATTGTGATGCCTCCAGGATTGCTTTTTTTTTTTTTTCAGGATTGCTATGGCTATTTGAGGTCTTTTATGGTTTCATACAAATTTTAGGATTTTTTTTTAGCTCTGTGAAAAAATGCTATGGTATTTTGATAGGGACTGCATTAAATCCATAGATTGCTTTGGGTAGTACAGACATCTTAATAATATTTGTTCTTATTTTAGGTTTTTTTAGTAGGTACCTCATACTTTTTATTTCCACATTGGTATCTTTAAAATTGCTTTTCAGTTTGTTGATGATAAGTAGAGATGGAATATTAATTTTTATACATTGTTTATCCAAAAAAGTTGCTAACTTCTCATTAATTTCACTAATTTACCTATACATACTTTGGATTTTCTCAGTAATCAATCATCTGCAAATAATGACAGTTTTGTTACTTCCTTTCTAATGCTTATATTTTTTCTTTTCCTTGTCTTATTGCCCTGATGAATGCTGCACTGAATAATTCCAATGAGCATCCCCAACTTATTCTTTATTTTTATAGAAATGTTTGTTATAAGCTTAGTGATGAATTGAATGAAAAAATGCAGAAGTTTTTAAGAAGGAAGAATAGAATATTTATGCAAACCTAAACAAGCTCTGTTTCTTTGAAAAAGAAGAAGAAGACGACGATGACGACAAGCCTTAAAAGAGTCTTTCTTCTCTAAAGGTAGCTATGCTTCTTCTAAAGACCACTTAAAACAATACTCAAAGGGCTATGGCTACTGACAATAAACAAGGGAGACAATCCTAGTGAAGAGACATATCTTTATATTTTCTCAAAAGGTAACAGTATCATCCTTCCTTTTAAATTAAAAATAATTTACTGATAGTTGATTCAGAACTTGGTTGCCATCGTTACCTCATCTTTGTATATTATTTGACAGAAGACTCCTGGATGGTAGGGAGGTGTGAGTTCTCTTCTAAGGAAAGGTAGAGCTACATCATGATATGATTTAAGATAAAGAATGGTGAGGTGGGGGCCAGCAGCTTGGCCAACCTCAAGTTCTGCTCCATAGGAAAGCTTCTCAGTTCCTCCTAATTTTGGCCTTCCTATGACTTTACCACTTTCTGGTCTTGTTATAACTACATGGAGTTTAAGTCACATCCATTTTAAAATGAAGCAAAGAAGACTATATAAACTCAGCACAAAAACACACAAGCACAACAGCACATGAATCAGACAGTGTTCGATAAACTGGAAAAAAGCTACTAAACCTAGGCAATTGTTATTATGATTTATCACCCTGAAGAATAGTTAGCTTATTCTCATTACCACAAATTTTCACTAATATAGATAATTCAGAGCTCAATAATACACGGCCTTAGAACAATAAATTACATATAAGGTCAAAAATAGGTATGTAGTATGACTAGCATTATATATCTGGAGCAGATGATTAAGCTTCTAAGACAACCAAAAGTATTGATAAGAAGTATTATAAAGACAAAATGCACTGTTACTTTACTTGTCTGGTCAATTTGAACTGTTTCCATGTACGTCTGAGTATCAGGACCTGAAGATCCACTGGACAATTAGCACTAACTGATGAGCCTTTACTCAGCATTTTACACACTACAAAGCATCTTCAAATTCGTTCTCTATCAAACTGGCTAAGCTGGAAGAATACAAACTGGGCCCTACCAGCAGCCACCCCACCACTCGTCAGGGCTGCCTGCCTGAGAACCAAACGAATCCCAAAAAAGACAGACCCGAGAAATGGAAAGAAAGAAAAATGTTTCGAACGATATTGTGTAAGAACTAGATCCAACTTATCTGAAACCAGATATACCCTTGCACCTTCCAGTTATGAGACTCAATAAATTACTTTTTCAGCTCAAGCAATAGGAGTTGGGTTTCTACCAGCTGCAACTGAGAGTCCTGAGTAACGTAAGTGTCGGTCGCGTTGCTAACTGCACCAGCCAACACTCTCTCCACCACACCCAGCCTCCCTTAGGGCAATGGAACAGCGTGATTTCATGAACCCCAACGCAACCTAAATGGTCTTAGAGAAGACATGTAAAGCGTATGAGCCTCAATATGAGCCCCAAATATGGGGATATTATCTAATTTACAAGTTTCTTTGAGAGTGAAATTCGAGGTTCTCTTGCAAAGCAGCTAGATGGAGTCTAGCACCTAGCACTCAGTAAGTGATAATAATACTCCGACTTTCCAAGCTGACTGGCCATACTAAGTGAGATAGGATATGCAAAACTTCTATTATAATCCCTTATACAAATAAGGTACTCAATAAATGTCAATTCCCTTTGCAATGAAAATGATTAGGGGCTGATAATCACATTCATCTTACACCGCTAACCATCTTTTCCATTATAGGAAAATAACAAAAAAGAATACAGACTAACTCCAATGACCTTTTTCACCCCGACCTTTCCAGGAATCCAGAAACACACTGCTAACAGGAAGAAAATAAGCACATGTAAATGGATGGTTGGAGATACTAAATGGGCCAGGCAATTTCTAGCATTTACCTATAGGAAACTTTGACCTACATGTAGGGATTTCAAATTCTGCAAGGAGAAGGTGACCATGACCTACTCACTCTGACGGAGACACTAGCTGGACCGTTCGGTGGCACACAACAGGATCAAAATGCAAGACTCACGGTATTTGGAACGTATGGCAAGCCATAAAATTTCTCCTGTGTTTCCCTGAGAATGTCTGTGGTTGATGTCCTCAGGGGGTGCTTCCCATGGTAGATCTGATCCAGAGTGGCATAAAAGACCTAGACAGATGAAAATGTCCACTTAGTCTTGGCAGTCCATCCTTCCATCTAAGACATGGTGGGCCAAAGACATTACAAGCGTACCAGAATAATAATTACACATACCAATTGAAAACATTCAGATTTAAGTGTATATGGCTTGAGACATATTTGTACCACATTTAAGACCACACTGATGATGAAAAGGAAAGCTTTCAACCGTTTCATGATGAAGGATATTAAAAAATTTTGGGGGGGCGCCTTGGTGGCTCAATCACTGAGCGTCTGCCTTCGGCTCGGGTCATGATCCCAGGGTCCTGGGATCAAACCCCACATGAGACTCCCTGGTCAGCGGGAAGCCTGCTTCTCCCTCCCACTCTCTCTCCCTGTTTGCGTTCCCTCTCTCGCTGTCTCTGTCAAATAAATTAATGAAAAAAAAATTTTTTTTTGGACACTATCTATAAGGTACTCTTTATGTAAAATGGAGTAAATTAAATCTGTGACCACAAAACTGGAATTTGGCCCATAGATATCTATAGATACACATAAAATAAATAGTTGGAAATATGAAAAAAAATGAAGTTACAACTTGTGACCCTCTGGATCTAATAAATCCTGTTTGGTTTCTTCCTAGAATCCTGCTATATCTTAAATGGGGGCAATGAAATGGTCCAAATCCCAGTTTTGTGAGGAGAAGAGACAGAACATGAAATAGATGAGGCGAGGTGAAGAAAAAGAATAGCAATCTTTCATCTGGCAAGTACAGATGTTACAAAGAATTCTGGTGCAGCTGTTGCCAAGTCTGGAGCTAGGGCCAAGAAGGCCCCCACACCCGGTGTCAGGAGATACCAGGGAAGCAGCTGCTGTGCACAGGCAGTTCTGCCTTACGGAGGTGACCGGGAGAGAACGATCACTCACCTCTGAGGAGAGGACACAGGCCATTGAAACATGATAGGAGAATAAAAGCATTAGTTTAATCATGACATCTGCTGCTTACAAAGTTCTGAAAGCTAAATTTTACAGAGCAAATCTGAAGTAAAGATAAAGGGCTTTTTCACTGGAACATTCGGCTTGAGTATTAACACTGAAGTTCACCTGAAGCAAGGACGTAGAAAACTTGCTTTATTTTAAAGGAAAAATTCTGACATGCAATTATGTTTCTGATATGTATCTTTCTGATGTAAAAATGGAATTTGTAGAGAATGTGCAGCTGTTGACTTAAAAGAACTGAGGATTAGTTTGGATAAAAGAAAAAATTTAAATGACCTCTAGCTTTTGGCTTCATTTGATATAGAATTATGGTTCTAAATTATAAGTCAAGTTTAAACCTTCCCTAGAAAAATACAGAGACTTCCTAAATATAAATATTGCTTTACTCTAACTGGTAATCTAAACATATAGCTAAATATAGCTCTTTCAATTCTATATTCTATAATGAGTAACAATGCATAAG
Organism: Potos flavus; assembly: GCA_028534135.1. Taxonomy (NCBI): domain Eukaryota; kingdom Metazoa; phylum Chordata; class Mammalia; order Carnivora; family Procyonidae; genus Potos; species Potos flavus. The sequence goes on along the minus strand of CM052883.1, from coordinate 68,753,892 downwards.
GTAATCAGAGGAGCCAAAATTACTCATCCGCATCTTGTCTATATCCTAAGAGAATAAGTTACTAGGAACTGCAACTTAAATTCTAACTTCCACTAAGGTGTTTTGTTTTCTGTTTTTTGTTTGCCAATCTATAAACAAATGGGAATTCAGAAGTTTCATTCCTATAGTTACGCCTTCCACAAATGAAAGGCATAAACATGGAATGACTTTTTTTTAATGACAAAAACAGAGCGAAATAAATGAAATGTGCATGTGTTTCATGCTTATTTGCTGATAAACCAAACAATTCTAAAGTGATGAGCCTATTTGCCCACCCAGGGAGTCACGCTCGCCGGGGACCAATTGCCTTAGAGCAACAGAAAAACGGAAGCCTATTTTTAAAACAATGCACAAGAGGAAAAAAAAATTGCAATTTTAAGAATATTGTATATACCCCCTTAGAAACCTGGAACAATTCATTTCCTTTCCACCCTTATTTGTGTGCACTGTACAAGGGGGCTATTGTGGAACAGGAAAGCTGGCACGGGGAGCTCTTCTGGCAAGAATTTGCCTCCCTCTCCTTTCTCTTCCTCTCTGTCTCTCAGGGGGTTATTCTTTTGGAGGGTGGAAGGAAGGAAAGGTTGGTTTTCCATTTTAAAAGAAAATCTTCGGAACAAATATTCAAAAAGAAAGCCACAACCCAGGCTTTTAAAAGGTAGGACTTCCACTATAGGTATCAGCAAATCAAAAGACTTTTGCTGAGTAATGCTAATTTTTTCAAATAATTCAGAGATCTTTTTAAAATTATATTGATATGCAGAGACATTAATGTAAATCAAATATAAATCCACAGTTTTCTCTATAGCGTACATTTTCTTCAAATATATATTTTAAGGTACAACATAAACAGAGTTCATAAGGGCTAAACTTTACAAAACCATAGAGCAATTAAATGGAGCCCACACTTTTAAATAGGTAGCTGGATCATTATAAAATGAATATTGCCTGAGATGAAAGACGGGTGTTTAGGCTGTGTTTACAGAATTCTCAAAACCTGATGAAGAGTAAGAATTCCATAAACAATCTCAGTAATTACAAGTAACCGAAACATCTGGTATCATGTAGACCTGACATCCAGATGGTTCCTAAGATTTTTCTAGTCTATATCTGGAAACCTAGAAAACTGGCTTTGAATATTAACTAAAACTAACAGTCGTTACTGTTTAAACTTCATGTCAAAACTACAAAATTAAAAAAAAATACAAAGGGACATAAAATATAACATGGTTACTGAAATGTATGATTTAGAAGAAGTCACGTGCCTTTCCCAACCTTTGATTTTCCCGACTGAAAATGGGAAATATCCACTTCACAAGGATAGTATGAGGACTGAACGAGTCAGTTTGGGTCAAGTTCTTTGAACTCAGATGAAAGATGTCTTAGAAGCATAATTATTATAATAAACATGCAGCACTGGCAAGAATTTAAAGTTATATATTTATTTTGAATAATCATTCTGAAAAACTTCAGAACAAAGGTACATACATACCTGAAGTTGCATATCAGCGGCAGCACACACCTTTTTCGATTCACAAAGCCGAGACACCATATTTTTAGGCAGTGACTTGAAAAACAAAAGAAGATACACGCGAGTAAGTTGTTCAATAAGTTGCTGTACTGTGTGCTTATGGGGTAGGAAAGTTAAAAATGACAGCAAATGAAAAAATGAGTAACTGAATTTAGTCACAGTGACTGTCAAATTAAGGTTTGTACATGAAAATACGGCACTATAGGGAACTAAGATAGTGGCACTGATCTTTAAAAATCTGTTTAAAATCTTAGTAAAGGTAAAAAAAAAAACAACTTAGTAATAAGTGATTGCTTTTTCTGTTCCTTTGTTACCAGTGAAAGTTTGTTCAAGTGCTCTGTTGACTTTTAAGTGCATCAAATAATGGCTGATAGGAATAAGGGAGTCAAGTGTGGAGAAACAGATGATAATCCATGGTGTCAGCCAGTATTAAAGCTGAACTGATATCCTAACAAATAACCACAATAATGAATTGTACACTCTTTTACTCCCCAACCTGAAAGAACTGCAGAGCTTGGAAACTCAGTATAATGACCCTATCTGATTTAAGGCTTCCTCCCCGAGAATAATTAGGCCTAATCACATAACATCACATATTTGCTTAGAAATACACTAATAATGTAGTCAAGGAAGCACTTCAGTCAACTTACTCTACTTTACTATCATTAATATTGATGTTTATTGAAGACAGCTACCACTTTATACAACCCTATGTATAATCTAAATGAAGCAAAAAGCCCCTCTACAGAGAAACCCATTCTAGAAGACACCGGGGGCAGGTTCCTAGCACTAACATTGTGTAAATTAACTATCCACGAATGACCACCGTGAGCTGTCTGCTGGAAGGGGGACTGGGCACTGCCATATTTACACGTATCGCCTCAGAGTGCCCAGCCCACAGCAGACACTCTATAAACACTTCCAGAAGGAACAAATGAGCACTAGAATGATCATTTAAGAGAGGCTTAAGTGAAAGACTACAGCAGTACATGATGAAGGCTCAGACCACAAAGCCTATTCTCTCTTCTTCCTGTTTGGCTATAAGAAAGGCACACCGGGCAAAAAAAGCAAATTTTAAGGAATTAAGACATGGATTGAAGGAGTATAGTTATATAGTGTAGATTCTGACACAGGTGAAAAGGCCTGGGGCTTTCTCACACCGGGGGCAGCCATCTTGTATAAAACAAAAATTCCCTCAGACAGGATTTTAAAAAGTCAAGATTTAGTTAAGTCATAGATGCTAAAAGCCTCTATTGGAATGTTCAATTTCCTTAAGCCTCACTTTATATTATATCTTCAGCTGACAGGACTTGTGCTATACTTGGATTTTTCATGCCTCGCAAAACTTTAATAGTTTTGTTTTCATTTAAAAAAAAAAAGTATGTGGAAGGATGGTGTTTTCTCATTTTTCCAACAATGAAAAATACAGTGGGTGAGCACTGTATTAGGTCTCCGGGACAGAAAATGGCAAACATGAACTTCCTGGGTTGGCATTCCTCATGTAAGCACAATTTTAACAAGAGTTAACAATTATCTTAAGTGCTAAGATGGAAAAGCAGTGCAAGTCAGTGGGACAGCCATGACCTGAAAAGGCTTACCCGAGGAACTAATATAGACGTGAAATTTGCACAATGAACAGGCATTAAGGAGAAAGGGATGGGTTGCAGGGAGAAAGAAGCATCTTAGGCAGAAGAAACGCCGCGTGGGAAGGGCAGAAGAGGGTCCTTGGCAGGTGGGGAGGGAGCCATGGGCAGGCAAGCAGGGTGCCAGCACGCTGGAGAGGAAGGTAAGAGCCAAGCAGGGACACTGGTCTCTATCCTCAGACTCTGCCTCATGGTAAGCCACTGGGGAGTTATAAGTGAAGAAGTCACAAGGTCAGATCTGTTTTTAAAAGGTTCTTTTGGCTGCTGTGTAGATACTGGGGAGGAGGAAGGCAGAAATGGGTTAGGAAAAAACCAGGAGGCTATAGTTAGTGCACCAGTGACGCACATCAGTAACGCAAGCCACCGCCAGAAGGCCAGGGGCAGGGGCACCATGGGAGAGGGCTGGAGCCAAGTGGGAGGTGAGACCCAGAACACAGCACTCTTTCCAGGAGTGTGCCGCAAAGGTGCAGAGGGTAAGGCAGTACTGCAGAAGAAAAGAGGGAGAGGGAGAGGTCTTGTCCGAGGTTGGAAAATGTACAAGCAAGCTTAAGAAATGGTGATGGCAATGAGCCCTACAGGGACACAGACTGCAGATGTAGACAGGAGAAGAGACAATGAGATAAGAGCGCAAGGTTCCTGAACAGGCAAGAGGAGAAGCGGCATAGACTACAGGAGAGAGGAGACTCAGATGTCCAGCTGTGGGAGGGGCTGGATTCCCAGGCTTAAGGAGGTTAGAGAAAGTTGTGGAGAGTGGTCCACCGAGAAGTGCAGAATCATCAGCCCTGGGAGAACCCTGGGATCCCAGTCTGGCCTAGGGTATGGCAGAACTGAGGATGAGGCAGATGGGGGAACAGAAGGTAGGTGAGGAGGAACGTCAAGTCAGCAGTGGGAGATGGAGAAGGTAGGAAGGTGCCCCTGCTTAGCGGAAACAAGCAGCCTCCAGGGCCCACAGCAGTGGTCAGGCATCTTTGAAAGGTTTACTACTTCTGCTCTGCAGACAATGATATGGAAATGCCAAGTAATGGATCTCAGTGCTAAACCCAACATAACCCCTTTCCATTAGGAAGTAGCTTATTTATTTCGAGGCCAATACCTCAGATTCAAACCCACATAGAAATGGCAAACATTAAATGAACAAATTTAATGAAGCTTAATTCTTTCCTTGTCAGGTTTACAATAAAACAAAAGATGTAAAGAAAGAGAGCATGTAAGAACAGAGACAGCTAAAAACAGTTCATCAAAAATTATGTAATAAAAGGAAACACATTCTATAGATATAGAAAACGTTACTCTGGGGGAAATGAGTACCACTGCTAGTGAAAGTGACATGGGACCTCTGTGTTATTTTTTGCAACTTTCCATGAATCTGTAATTATTTCAAAATAAAAGGACAAGTACAAAAAAACCTCCTAAAATTATGTATTCAAGGCCTAGTATACATACTGTAGTAAATTCAAGGAACGTTTACCAAAAATATACAGAAACATATAGAAGGTAAGTACAATCCTGGCAGACTAGTTCAAAGGGAAGTCATTAAGCTACCAAAATACAAATCAAATAATATATTTATATCATGTGAGGTGTAAATAGGTAAGAGTTTTGTTTTTTAAGAGAAGTTGGGAGGGGAAAGGAAAAAGAGCAGACGCTGAGTCTTTTTTTTTTAAATAATTTTTTTAAAGATTTTTTGTATTTATCAGAGAAAGAGACAGAGCACAGAGTGCTCAGAGAAAGAGACAGAGTGAGCACAAGCAAGGGGAGAGGCAGAGGCAGAGGGAGCAGGCTCCCCGCTGAGCAGGGAGCCCGATGCAGGGCTTGATCCCAGGACCCTGAGAACATGATCTGAGCTGAATGCAGACACTTAAGTGACTGAGCCATCCGGGTGTCCCGGTAAAGAGATTTTTTAAAAATCTAGTTTGGGGGATTAAGGAGTATATTTGTGATGAGCACCAGATGTTGTATGGAAATGCTGAATTACTATATTGTACACCTGAAACTAATATTACACTGTATGTTAATGACTTGGAATTTGAATAAAAACTTAAAAAAATAAAAAATAAAAATCTAGTTTGGCTCTTAGTCAATTGAGATTAATAAATGCATTGCAGCTGTTGGAACAGAGTTACAAGCATAGCTTGGAGATACTGCAGATTTGGTTTGCAGACCACCGAAATAAAGCGAGTATCACAAGAGAGTCCAATGAATTGTTTGGTCTCTCAGTGCATATAAAGTTATATTTACACTATACTGTAGTCTATTCAGTGTGCAATAGCATTATGTCTAAATAAACAATGTATATACAGTCATTTAAAAACACTTCATTGCTAAAAAATGCTAACCACCACCTAAGCTTTCAGTGAGTGGTAATCACTGACCACAGCTCACCGTAACAAATGCAGCAAAATGAAAGTTTGAAATATTCCAAGAATTACCAAAATGTGGCACACAAACATAAAGTGAACAAACGCTGTTGGAAATATGGCACCGACACACTTGCTTGGTGCAAAGTTGCTACAAAACTTCAATTTGTAAAAATGTAATAACTGCAAAGCCCAATGAAGCAAAGCATAGTAAAATGAAGTATGCCTGTATATATTTATATTATTCTCTTGAAAAGTACATCCTTTTTTTCTTAACAAAAAATAAGGTGAAAACCTAAATACCATACAAATTGATTGTCGAGTTATATGAGAATTTTTAATAGAAATAATTAGAAGTTAGATCTTAAATTTCAGATTCGAAAAATGATTCCTGGTTAAGATTTTCTTCTGTAGATATCACTTTACCAGAGGCATGACAACCAATATTGAAAAAAATTCAATTTTTGCTGTCATTCTGCAAGTGGGTCTATCTACCGCAGCTGTTTCACATTATTGTCTCCTAACGTGAAGAGTCTCACATTTGATATATTGAAGAAACAGAAAATGAATACATCCAAGCTGACAGGTAATGAGCAACTATGTATAAGTGAAAATGTATTTAAGACACCTGAACCTCAAACAATATTGTAATTATTTTTTATTACATTAAATTGAAAATTCATCGAAGTTCACAGCATCAGAAGTAATAACTCTTTCACCATATCATCAACTGCATTTTTTATCAGACTATTTCAATCTTCATAATTTCCATGGTAGAAAATACTTCCACTGATCACTAAAGCGCCTATCCTGACAGCGGTATGTAATTCCCAGTTCTCCATGGGATCTGGACACTGCCATATTCATTCAAGATTAAGAGGAATCCTACTTGCAGACTAAGAATAAAATTCAAACTGATGGGTGGAGAATGATGGCATAAGAAATGGCACAGCTGGACAGCTGTCTTGGGCCTTTCAGGCTATTTCCAAGATCCTAACTTCTGCCTGCTGAAATGGCTACTTCATATCATCCCATAAATCCAGAAATACCATTCCTTTCAGGAACCTTCTTCTTGGATTTTAAAGGAGAACTGAGAACCTGATCTGCCTTAAACCAACACCCTTCTGACTCTGAACTTCCATTATTATGCTTCGCTTGAGTGTAAAGGAAAGAGAACAGCTTTTGGAGCCAGACTAAACCAAGTCTGAATCCTTTTTCTTTTCTTTTTCTCTAAGTCTGAATCCTAACTGTGCCACTTACCAGTTTGGCGGCATAATGTCGGGCAACGTACTGAACTTCTCCAAGACACACTTTCCTCATTGACAAAACGTATTATCTTTTTGCAGAATTAGATGAGAATTCAACAGAATGTATTTTTAAAACATACTATGTCCGGTTTAACAGAGTAGATGCTGAGTAAATGGTAGCTACTATAATTTACTATTATAATTGCCCTGTGTAATACAATAATCATTGACTTTGGTAAACTTTATTTACATTTTACTGTTTTAGCTACATATTCTGTAAATATGGCCTGTTTTAGATTTAGAAATTCTTAGGAGACAGAAATTATAGCTCCATAGTTCTCTCTACGTAGCACCTAACAATCAAGTTCTTAATAAGGAAATGTACTTTTGTAGTTTCCTATTTATATTTCTCTTCATCTGCATAATAGCCAAATATGCATAAGGAAATACATGTGCCTCCTCAAATTGCCCAGCTTTAGAAGAGGATCCTTTCTCCATCATGGTGTTTAGAACAATGAAATCAACTAACATGTTATTACTTTCTCTTCCATAGTTCAATACCTGCCACAAAACTTGGCCATTAACTCACTGAAGAGATTTCCTCTCACTTTAAGTAGAATTGGTTATCAAACAGTGGTCAGTTCTTCATCTGCAGGGTCCAGCTCTTACTTAGAAAACGTTCCCTTTCTGATGACATTTTAATCAAATGTATCTCATGCTACGGATCTTGATATTTCAAACTTTCACGGTTTCCGACAAGTCTGCTGTGAATGCTATCTGATCCTCTGTGTTTCCCCCCTCCCCCCCACCCCCCACCCCTGCCCCGGTTGCCTTCAAGGTTTTCTCTTTATCTTTGACTATGATGTATCTGGGTGTGTTCTTTTTGTTACTTATCCTGCTTGGGGTTCTCCAAGCATCTTGGATCTCTGGCTGGATTTTCATGATTTTTGGCAAATTCTCAGCCATTATGCCTTCAAACAGTTCTTCTGCCTTATTATCTCACTCTTCTTCTTTGTGCAACTCCACTAGCCCCAAAGTTCTTGGACACTCACGCTCTGTTTTGTCCCTACTTTTTTCTCCCCCTTTGTATTTCAGTTTGGGTAATTTCTACTGACCTGCCTTCAAGTTCACTGAGCTCACATACTTTCCTCAGCTGTGTCAAGTGTACTGATGAGCCCCTCAAAGGAATTCTTCTTCTATGATACGATGGCATTATTTCCTGCATTTCCATTCGAGTGTTTCTCATAGTTTCCACCTTCTGCTTCATCTGCTTAAGTATGTTGTCCACTTTTTCCTTTAACAGAGTTATTTAAATCCCTGTCTGATAGTTACTTTGAATTTATTCTAGGTATTAGTTATTTTAAAGTCCCTGGGTCTGACTCTATAGATTTCTTTACCTTTGAGCAAGGAGGCGGGGTTTTGTGCTGTTCTGTGCAGCAGCCAATCGCCTCCTGTAGGCCTGCAACACTGGGGAGGGCCCCATGTGGTCTCCCACCCTGTGCCCAGGATTTCTCATGCGTAAGCGGTGAAGGCTGACAGAAAAGAGCCTACAAGTGAGTGCAAACTCCCCCTGCATCAGGGCCCGCAGCTATGCCAGACTGATAGGACAGCCCACACTTGGCCTCTGACAATTTGTTAAAATGCTCTCTGATTTTTCTTTCCCCTTCTGCATGGCAGCCAGGCCTTCCGGCATGCTTTGCCACAGGGGAGCCGGTCTGTGGCTTCTTGGATTCAGTCTCATGGGTCTAGGACCTCAACGTTCTTAGAAGCTCAAGAAAAGTTAGGATTTTATCTGTCATTTTTCCTGTAGTTAACTTGGGAGCAGTGCTTTTTCCAGCTTTCCACGTGCCCAACGGATTAGACTTTCATTTGTACGACCACTTAGGCTTTTAGCTTCCAAAGGAAAAAGAAAGGCAGAAAAAGTTTTGTAAAGGGTGAACGACTCTCCATTAAGTCAGGAATCAGACATCATTAAAGATTATCATAAAGAAACCTGCAATGCACTAGCAGCTATGCTAAGACAGTTGATTTTAATACCATCAAGCAGGCATCTATGAGTATGAGTTAGTGGGCTTTAGCCAAAAAACAGTTCACTCAACAAATATTTATTCATTGCCCGTTATATGACAGGCAAAGTTGATACATCAGTGAATAAAACTGATAAAAATCCCAGTTCTCAAGGAACTTATATTCTAGGAGACCCTGTCATTATTATTTTTAAATTACCAATGGGGAAAAGAGGGGACACTTTTCATTATCTCAGCTCCTATAGGGTTAAAGAATAAAGTGCCAGAGATTTAAAGCACTGTCTCCTTTGGTTTACCAAAATGATCAAACTGTGCTGATGACAAGGCTGTGTACACATGCGATCTTTATACATTTTCAATTCCTTTGTGAGTTTTCTTACCTCGTATTTAAATAAGAGCAAGTAGTCAACAGTGAATGAGGGTTAGATATGCATGTAATTCACATTTATATGCTTTCAAGGAATGAAATGGTAAAATACGCAAATACATTATCTCAATGTATACTAAAAGCACCAACAATTATTCATCCATTCACTCAATAAATCCTCAGTATAAGGTGCCACTCTAGGGATCATGGGAAGAAGAAAGAAAACACCATCTCTTGCCCTCAAAAGAATGACAATTTGGATACCTGCTTCCCAAGAGGAAACCTGTGCTGTATGTTGTAGCTGTGTAACTTCAGGCTTTTAAAGTTACTTTCATTTATTTACGTACCCCTCCAAATTCAATCTTGCAATTCAACTATACTGCCGCTTGATGGTGAAAGCAACCCTTTGCAAAATTTGTTTATTAATACCCAGGGGAGCGCCTGGGTGGCACAGTTGGTTGAGTGTCAGATTCTTGATTTCGGCTCAGGTCATGATCTCAGGGTCATGAGATTGAGCCCCACGTGGGGCTCTGTGCTCAGCGCAGAGTCTGCTTGAGTATCTCTCTCCCTCTCCATCTGCCCCTTCCCCCTCAGTGTGCTTGCTCACTCTCCCTCTCTCAAATAAATAAATCTTTAAAAAAAATACAAGTTCCTCCCAAAAAAGGGATTAGTGGTAATAATAAAAATTCCAGTCAATATTAATTGGCATATAACTAATAGATGATTAGATTAGAAATAGGAAAATGAAGGTGGGAAAATAAAATGAGGTCAGAATGGAAGTTAGACACATAAACATATGTGTCTCATGCTTTCATTCATCTTCACAGCTGGGTCATAAATTTAGCTCTAGTCAGAGAGAGAAACTCAATGAGGTGCCTATTCAAACTGCTATGAATACAGGTCTAGATCCTTCATCTGGGATTCCATAATCCAGAAAGGTCTAAAGACTGAAAGTTTTTCACAAATGGCAAAACGTGGCCTGAACAAAAGTAAAGTCTGCAAAGTGTTAATCCCACTTTGTAAATATGCAGAAATATGAATTCCTTTGACTACAAGGTACTCTGTCAGACCCACTAGTTTTTTTAAATTCAAAATATACAACATATAAACCATTTTTCTTTTCTAAAATCCAAAATACACTCAATTCCAAAGTATGCAATCCCAAAGTTGTAGACAGAAAATAATGAATCTCTGTGTAGCATATATTATGCCTGAAATATAAAGTGAACTTTCCACTGAAAAGAAAACAGACAAAAAATAAAGTTTTTCATTCAAAGTGTTCCACAGACACTACTGTGTACTTCCTGAAGAGATTTATAAGTGTGTCATTAACAATGGGTTAAATAATCAAATAAGTGAGAGACTCCTCTACATTCTTCATTTTGTATCTATGGAACCCAACTGGGTCTGAAGTACCTTGGCCTTCATTGGACACTGGCTGACTCCCACGCCCGGTTTCCTGAGAGAAGGCCCTGCCTTGTGGTAGAAGATACAGCAAAAAAAGGTCTGGTTTGTCCATGAGATTCCCCAAAATTAATTTCTTTCCTGAAGATTCCCAGATCTAGTTAGCATATTCAAAGTTATGAGTAGTCCTACCTTCTAAAGAACAGAAACTTTAATTAACTTCTACACTTATTTCCCAAAGTTATTTGAGCACAAAACATGCTTCCACACCATAATACATCTTTATAGTATCAAGTGATTCAATATATAGGACACTAGATGGGAAATAATTCGCTAAGGAAATTAAATGTGAACTGTAAATACAAGAAAAATTATTACAAATGAAACTTCTTTTTAAAAATGCTCAAATACAGTTGTATCATTCTCACTAATCTTTACATTTCTCTCTGATCCTAAATTTACCCACTTTCTTCAGAAAGCTTCTTTTCAGCTCTTTAAATCCCACCTTGGTACTCTCCTCTCCAGAGGCCAGCAGACTCCTCAGGTTTTCTGGAAACTGGTCTCCAGGATGCCCCAGCTGCTTCTTCAGCCCCACCCCTTCAGTGCCTTGGCCAGAGCAGTCTTTTCTAACCCATGCGAGCTGATGGAGCTAACGAAGGAGAATACGCTAACATGCTTTCCTTTATGTCCAGGAAACAAACAGGCTGAGTTCCAAAAGGACACTTTTCTCTAGTCTCCTCACCGCAATAGCACGTCCCAAAGCTCCTCTGGCTTCCCCGCTCCAACCACCTGCTGGTCTCCAAGCCACAGACAGAAGACACGTCAGCCTCACACAACTTGAGTACACACTGAAAATGCCAAATAATCGCAGCCCCACATCCCACGTTTGTCCCCTGCAAAATTCTTTTTCTACACCAAAAAGAGGCAAATTTCCATTTTGTTCTTTTTCAGGTATGTCCTAGTTATCAATATTGTTTTCAAGGGGCCATCTCAGCTAAATACAATAGTACATCTAGTTATACCCTTTTTTAAAATTAATTTTACTTTATTTTTTCAGTGTTCCAAGATTCATTGTTCATGTACCACATCCAGTGCTCCATGCAATACGTGCCCTCTTAGCAGTTTGCAACCTTACAAAATGATCTTAGTATGGAATAGTTCAGACATAGTTTTCTGAAGCAATCCGGATCCCTCACCAAGGGCAGACTATTTTGAACAAGGTGTGAGAACACGAATGCAGATTTATTTCAAAGTAATAGTTACTGAATGAACTTTATATGTCAGATAATTTATGCCCTAACCTGAGTTTCTTTTATAAAAACACCGGTAGTTTTTTGGGTGTTTTTTTTTTTTTTTTTTTTTTTTTCTGTCTCTATAGAATGCTGCTGAGTCTGAACTAGCCTTGGTTTGATGTTGGCTCACTCCTTTGTGCACTGAGCCGAGGCTCTGCCCACAGAGCTATAAAGACAAGTCAGGTTTGTCAGGGAGACCCGCTGGGCTCATCTTTGCAAAGCATTCCACTGTGTGCAAGGGGCCCTACCAAGCTGCTGGTTAATACAACAATGAATTCTTCCTACTCCTGCCACATGAACAGGAAAAGGAATGTATGTTGAAATGAACAAAGCAAGGGAAAATGCCCCAAGTACCACAAAAGAGGTATGGATAGAGTAATGGAGGAAATTATAAGACAGCAATTACTTAAAGCACCTAAAAGGCAATTACTCTAACAATTAATTGTGTCTCCTGTATTATTAGAGTGGTGGTATTTCAAAGATTCACCCTAGCTATAAAATATAGAAAGACACTGTGGTTTTTACCCTCCACTGCTAAACAGGAAAATGGTAGACTTGTTCCTAAAATGGGAATGTAATATACCAATAATTAACTACCATGACCTAATTTATTTTAATAATCCAATATGAGGCAACCCTCTCGGGTCCCCTCCCTCTTTGGGAGCTTCGTAAACTACAGGGTCCCGGCCTCAGTCTCAGAGGCCGGTAGGCTCCACTGTTCCATGCCACGGTTCTGCTCTGCACAGAGTAGCAGTTCCTATTTCTAGCATTTTGTTCATTTATTCATGCTATCTTATGCATCAGGTGGTTTCAGTTTAGGTTTCTGGAGCCCCAACCAGACTCTGAGGCATAGCCATCCTGGTGTGAAAGGTCCCTCTAAAACCCCTGAGAGACCGGAAGCCCCATCCTTCTCTGCGCACCTAAAGTACACGGCTGTGCTAGAACCCGCTCCCAGCACTCAATTCTTCTTTTTAATGCCAGAACACAACTGTGGTCAAAAAGACAAAACAAAAGACCATAAAATTGATCTTTTCTTCCGTCAAGGAGGTAAAGTCTAGTTTCCTGCTTGTAATTAAAATATGAATAATAAGGACAATTACCCAACTATATGGAGTCCAAAACAAGTAAAGCCCAGCAGCCTCAGCATCATCTGGGAGATTCTCGGAAATATAAAATCCTGGGTGCTCCATATCCACTGAGTCTGAATCTACATTTTAACCAGATCCCCAGGTGATTTTATGCACGGTCAAGTTTGAGATATCCGGGCTTAGAAAAACATAAGCATCACAAGTGCTCCAACAACAAAGGTGAGCAAAATTAAATTATCCTGATTTTACAGGTAGAACTGTGGGAAGGTAGCACCACGAGAAAGACAGAGGACTGCGTCTGCGGTCAGGCAGCTTGGGTTTTCTTTTTTTTTTTAGCTTGGGTTTTCTATGGCGACTCACTTGCTTTGGGATGGCAGGAAGTCTCTTGGTATCATGTTTTCTCAATTGTAAAATGAGGATAAAAATACCACTGTAAAAAATTCACATAAGGATTCATTGTGGTAATAGGCAGTCAGTCACCTTGTGGAAAGGATTAACTAGCTGGATGAACTTCGAGCCCCTGCATCTAACATATCTGTCTTGTTAAGGGCTGTCATGGCTAGGGGGACCACACATGCAGGTGGGCCTGGCAGTCCCAGGTTAGGACTACTGGTTCAGAATAATTAATAACAGCACCCTTCTTCCTTCCTAAAAGTGTTTTGGCTTGGACAATAAGTTACATCACTGTCCCGGTAACAACTAACTTCCTTGAGAGCTTCATGTGAGTCAAAGACGGCTAGTTGTGCACAGCCTATGGACACCGTCTCCCCAGGAAGGAAGGTGTTTACTTGATTCTTGGGATAGACACAAGCTACGCCATGGGCTGACCGAACACAGGAATAAAACTGTTAAAAATAATAATATCTTTTCTGTTATATTAAAAAAAGCACAATAGTTTTGGGAGCTTTCAGAACATCATCAAAAAATGCAAATGTTTTAGGGAACTTGGCATTACTTGAATTCTCTGAATGCTTCCCCATGAGCTCAACTTGTAAGCATGCAACCTCTTACATTTGCCAGACATTTTCTATCATTTCACAATCGCACCAGTCTAATTTAAATAATGTCTTGTTAAAAGTTTTGGCATCAAATTCTTCCAGAGCCAAGTCACTGTGATAAAATATCTTATTTATGGCCGTTTAGAAAATCTATTATGGTAAAAGCTGCATAAATATTAAAAGTTAAGACATTCTCTGGTACAAATCCTTGTTATGGTAATAAATTCAACTCTTTCCGAAGCAAAGAACCCCTACCGCTGATATCCTTTGGGAACGCGTTGGAGCTAATGACATAAACTTGTTGAGACATGGTCATCCAGAACAAGAAAAGCCTTCAGAGGCAGAAAGCCGAGCATCAAAGCTGTCCAGGCTACAAGTCGGCAGCTTGATACCATACCACCCCAAGCACTAAATCTCTGCGCGTGTCCATAACGGCAAAACAACTGGATTCGGCATGCATCAACTAGTCTGTTTTGCTATTATCCTGTAATCCACATGGCACATAATCAATATAATGAAAAGGCTGCCTAGTCCCCAAGAGACAAAATCTCAGATCTAAATCCACAGAAAATAACATTGCTTTTAACTTCTATGACTTGTAGTGGTGTTTTCTCACAAACTAAGATGAAATGAGAAAAAAAGAACCTTTAGAAATGCTTACGTGTTATCACAGACTCACTGACAGTTCAGAGAAACAGACAGAAGTATTTTGACTTTTACAGGATTCAGTTAAACATGTTTTTATGTTTAACTCAGTTAAGGTGTGATAAAAAATTCCAATAATACCATGCTGACAGTTTGCATACATTACTAAATTTGACAGACTAGAGTTTTTGAGGTAAGTATGGAGGCATTAATTTTTAACTTCTAAATTTGCATTTTTATTTTATATGAAAGAGCAGAAAAGTCTCAGACAAGTTCAGTGACTGATTAGAGGTCAACTATGTGTAGTAGGGGGACAGAGTCAGACCCGTCTCTGCCTCCCAGTTCAATGTTCTTGTCTAGACATAACTGAGAAGCATTAAAGCTGAAAATAAGAAAAGTTTCAAAACAACCTAAACTTGCCAAAACTAATCTAGTTCCAGTTGCTCTATAATTTTTACCTTCAATCGCTGTTCATATCTCCTGAGAGAGAGTGACAGGAGAAGATTTATTACAAGCCTATCTGTCTCCTTGGAAATAGATCTTAAGCAATTGTAGCCTTGGGCTGACTTTCACAAACTAAGGGAACAAACTAAACTTTATAATGACACAGCACAGAACAGTTCTCAAATGAAAGCACTAGAATTCTACTGTTCTAAAAATAACACTTACAATGGAAATAGGTCTGTGATTTTCTGAGACATACTGTAAAAGAAATATAAACCATTCCCTACCAGAGTAAAAACTAGAAAGAGAAAACATCCACATGTTATAATATTGATTTGAGCAACTGACAGAACTTTATGGAAGCTGTGATGTGAAACTAACAGATCTATTAATAAACCACAAATAGAAACTAAGAGACCAACCCCCATGTTACTACTTTGTGACCTATGGGCAAATTACTTAATGTAAGTCAGTTTCTATGAAGTGTGGATAGCCATGTACTTACTTCATTGCTAGATAGGATTAAATGAGATAAACATATAAAATAATAAATGTTCATTCCTATTATTTGTTGCTTTGATAAATATTTTGTGAGAAGGATAACTAGAGCAACAAGCATTTTAGTGGTGGCCAATGAACAAAATTGTACAAAAACTAGGTTCTCTCAAAAATCAAATGACTATATTTTTCTTTTTTTAAAAGATTTTATTTATTCACTTGAGAGAGAGAGAGAGCATGAGCAAGCAGAGGGGTAGAGGGTAGAAGGACTCCTCAAAGTGGGGAGCCCAACGTGGGGCTCAATCCCAGGACCCTGAGATCATCACCTAAGCCAAAGCCAGATGCCCAACCAACTAAGCCATCCAGGCACCCCTGTATCTTTCTTTTTTTGTGAAGACCTTACCTTTAAGTCATCTCTATCCCCAACATGGGGCTTGAACTCACAACCCCAAGACCAAGAGTCGCATCCTCTACTGAGTGAGCCAGCCAGCCGTCCCTCATAGGACTACTTAATGATTAGCGATGTAACTAGGGTTGCAAAATTATCAGAAAAAATAGACTTTAAGATGAAAAATTATAGGGGCGCCTGGGTGGCTCAGAGGGTTAAAGCCTCTGCCTTCAGCTCAGGTCATGATCTCAGGGTCCTGGGATCGAGCCCCACATCGGGCTCTCTGCTCAGCAGAGAGCCTGCTTCCCCCTCTCTCTCTGCCTGCCTCTCTGCCTACTTGTGATCTCTCTCTCTGTCAAATAAATAAATAAAATCTTAAAAAAAAAAAAAAGATGAAAAATTATAAAGATTAAGAGGAGAACACTGTTTATGCCTCTAAAAATTTACTCAAAATACATGGAGTAAAAAAAGACAGAAAAATGTGTAAGGCAGTGAAAATACTGGGTATGATACCATCATGATGGATGCTTGCCATTACACATTTGTCCAGACTCACAGGATGTACGATGCCAAGAGTGAACCCTAATGTAAACTATGGACTTGGGGTGATGATGATATGTTAGTGCAGGTTCAATAACTGTAACACACGTACCACCCTGCTGGGGGTTGTTGATAACAGGGGAGGCTACACCTGTGTGGGGGCAGGGGATATATGGGAAATCTTTGTACCATCTCCTCAGTGTTGCTGGGAACCAAAAACTGCTCTAAATAAATAAAGTCCTGATTAAAAAAAAAAAATTAGGTAAAACTAAGGTGAAAAAATTATCTATCCATCATCCTGGAAGATGATTTCCACCTCTCACAGTTTTTGCTAGTTCAAAGAAATTTAAAAATCTGAACAACACAATTACAAGATTGAATTAACAACAGACTTGTATGCAACCCCAGACCCAAAGATTAGAAAATACACAATGTACTGAAGCACAAACACAACATTCCCAAAAAATTGATGACGCACTAAGCCATAAAATACCAACAACCTACAAAGAATCAATACTGGGTAGACTAATTAGCTATTAATAAGTAAAAGATAAATAAGTCCTCTGCACAGTTTAAAACTTTTAAACTGTATTTCTAACAACTCGGTGGTCAAAGGGGAAATTACAATGGAAATTAGCAATATTAGAAATATTTTCTATGGGGGCGCCTGGGTGGCTCAGTGGGTTAAAGCCTCTGCCTTCGGCTCAGGTCATGATCTTGTGATCCTGGGATCGAGCCCAGCATAGGACTCTCTGCTCAGCAGGGAGCCTGCTTCCCCGTTCTCTCTGCCTGCCTCTCTGCCTACTTGCGATCTCTCTCTGTCAAATAAATAAATAAAATCCTTAAAAAAAGAAATATTTTCTATGAAAAGCATGGCATGCAGCTAAACCAGGCGCTGGCACAACTTAAAATTATAGCATTAAAATTTGAAAAGATATGTTAGGTAATACTGAAACTGAATTAGTTCAGTGTCCATCTTAATTGAGGGATACAAACACAGAAGGAGGAAGGAGAGAATAATAATAAAAACAGAAACTAAGGGGCGCCTGGGTGGCTCAGTTGGTTGAGTGACTGCCTTCGGCTCAGGTCATGATCCTGGAGTCCCAGGATCGAGTCCCGCATCGGGCTCCCGGCTCTGCGGGGAGTCGGCTTCTCCCTCTGACCTTCTCTCCTCTCATGCTCTCACTTTCTCTCTCTCTCAAATAAATTAAAAAAAAAAAAAAAAACAGAAACTAAGTGAACTAAAATAAACAATATAGAGGATAAACAAAATGTGCCTTGGTTCTTTGAAAACGCTAAAAAGACAAAGTTCTGCCAAGATTAATAGAGAAAAAAAATGAGAGGATGATATTAGGAATGAAAAGGATATAATTACACATTTAGCAGGATTTGAAGGATAAAAGAATGCTACAAATAACTTTATGCCAATAAACTTCAAAATTTGGATTAAATGGGTAAATTTCTAGAAAATTATAACTTAGCAAAGCTTACTTAAGAAGAAAAGAAGGCCCAAAGACTCCTGGGACTATTAAGGAATCAGTCATTTAAAAAATCTTCCCACAGAGAAAATAATAGCCCTGAATGATTTCTTATAGATGAATTCTGACAAAGTTTCAAGAAACAGATTATTACAATTGTATAAAAGCACTTCTAAGGAACAGAAGGGGAAAAAAAGGAGCATTCAGAAACTCGTTTTACGAAATGACATATTCTTAATACTAACAAAGCAAAGAACAAGAGGACAAAGAAAAAATCACAAGCCAGTCTCTCATAAATACAGATGCAAAAGTCCTCTGTATAAAAACATTAGCAAACTGAAGCCAGCGCTGTGTTAAAAAGAATAATAATTCAGGACTAAGCCTATTTAATCCTGCAATGCAAAAATGGCTTAACATTAACATCAATGTTCACTACATTAAGAAATTAAAAGAAAAGAACAGCCCAATTACCTGAAAAGATGCACACACACACACACACACACAAAATCTGATAAAATGCAATACCCACTAGTGATTAAAAAAAAAAAAGTAACTAGAAATAAGAGGGAATTTCTTTTTCCTGAGATTTCTACCAAATCTACAACAAATATCTTTATGGTAAGACAGTGAAAGCATTTCCTTTAGAAATCAGGATAAAGGGGGTGCCTGGGCAGCTCAGTCATTAAGTGTCTGCCTTCAGCTCAGGTCATGATCCCAGGGTCCTGGGATTGAGCCCCGCATCGGGCTCCCTGCTCAGCGGGAAGCCTGCTTCTCCCTCTCCCACTCCTGCTTATACTCCCTCTCTCACTGTCTCAGTTATTTAAATAAATAAGTAAATAAAATCTTTAAAAAAGAAATAGAAGTCAGGATAAAGGCAAATAATGCCCATATCACAGCTTCTATTCAACACTGCCCTGGAGATTCTGATAAGTCAAATAAGGCAAGAAAGAGAAATAAAGATATAGGGATTGAAAAGGATAGATAAAATTATCCTTTTTGCAGCAGAAGTAACTGCTTAAAAAAGGTTACAAATTCTACCAATAAGTTACGCAAAATAAAAAGAAAGTTTAGCAAAGTGTCTGGAAATACAATCTATATACAAAAAAGAATAAATAGCTCCTTTAAACACTAGCAGCAAACAATTAGAAAATATAATTTTAAAAATACACTATTTATAATAGTATCAAAAAGGCACAGTATCTAAGTGCACCAAAAGTTGAGCCTTAGGGAAAAAAATTTAAAATTTCATTAAAAGACTTAAAACACCTAACAAATGGAGAAGCATATCACAGTCATGTATTGGAAGATCAATATGGAGCTATACCAGTTCTCTCCAAATTGATCTATAGTTTTAATAATCCCAACCAAACTCTTCTCATTTTTTTTATATGGGTAAGTTAGTTCGAAATATGTATGAATGAACACAAACACCCAAGAATAGACAAGAAATTTCTGAAGAGCATATGGAGAAAGCCTTGGTGAAGCTGCCGTAATAAAACAGCATAGTATCAGGGCAGACAACGTAAACAATGAAATAAAAGAAAAATCCCATAAACAGATCATTGCATATAGTGGGTACATGCTTCATGATGGATCACTGGGGAAAGAATAAATGGTGCTGGGACGATGGCTATCCATGAGAAGAAAGGAAATTGGAGTCTGCCTTATACTAAACACAGACAGAATTTCCAACTTGATTATAGAGACCTAAAAATAAAGAAAAAGCATTAAAACTTTCAGAAGAAAATGGAAGAATATCTTTATGACTTCTAAGGAAACAAATATTTCTCAATTAAGATCTAAAAGGAATTAACCATAAAGAAAAGACAGCTCAATTCAACAATGTTAAAATGAAGGAATTAAATCCATTGAAAGACACCAAAAAGAAAGTGAAAAGATAAGCCATAAACTGAGAAACAGGATTATTGTTCTAAAAGATCAAGAAGGGGGAGAAATCAATAAGGAAAAAGTAAACCACCATATAGAAAAAGGCACATAAGACAAAGAGACACTTGACAGAAAACAAAAACAATAAAAACAGGAAAAGCTGTTCAACTTTCAAAGTAGCCAGGGAATTCTGTTGTCAATGAAGGCCACAAGAGCATTGCATTTCTTATCTACCAAATTGGCAAAATTCAAAGTCTGACAATATCAGATGTTGATGAGGCTGTGGTGTGATGGGAACCATTGTTAGGAGGAGGGCAAACAAGTACAAATATTTCAAAAAGCAATTTGGCATTATCACATAAACTTAAAAACAGACAGCCCCTACAAACCGAACAATTCCAGGCTTCCACATGAATATAAAAGGTATAAAAATGCTCACAGCAGAATTGGGTGAACTAGCAAGAACCTGGAAGAAGCCATGTTCCTAATGATAGGAGAATGACTTCAGAAGTTATGGGATGTTATACTGAATTGAAAGTAAATGCACACGTTGCACCCCTGAGGAGATTCAGGCATAGAACTGGAAAAAGTAGGGGCGCCTGGGTGGCTCAGTGGGTTAAAGCCTTCGGCTCAGGTCATGATCTCAGGGTCCTGGGATCGAGCCCCACATCGGGCTCTCTGCTCAGCGGGGAGCCTGCTTCCCCCTCTCTCTGCCTGCCTCTCTGCCTACTTGTGATCTCTCTCCCTGTCAAATAAATAAATAAAATCTTTAAAAAAAAAAAAAAAAAAGAACTGGAAAAAGCAAATCGCAGATTATAAACAGTATAATATCACTTTTGTACAGCTCAAAAGCAAAACTAAACACCATATTGCTTATGGAGAAATAACTCATGTGGCAAAAAAAATATTTTTAAATAAAAATTAATAAGAATTCAGGGCTGTCCTTTCTTCCAGAGAGGAGCATATGGCAATGTTTTACTTTTTAAGTTTGATGGCGGCTTCACAGCTGTTCATTCTACCAATGTTATTTTGCAACATTAAATATTAAATTAACAGTTTATTACTTTCAGAGGCATTTCCTTTCTAATCACTCATGAGCAGAATCTACTGAACTGAAACCAGCTTCATTATAATCCCCATCCACTATTATCAGTACCATTGGTTTTTTTCTGGAATGACATAGAACATTTACACTTTCTACTCTGACATGGCATCCTTCAGATATTATACAACATGCTGCAGTTTCTTTTTCCTAGTCTTACACCATTCCTAATATGAGATGGTTTCTAATTTTATACCAATGTAGCAGGCCACTCCTCAGAATGTTTCCTAGCTCAAAAATGTTACTGCAGAACATGGCATCCCACACTGAACAAAAATACTCAAGTACGATTGAAATACACTTGGTTTGCTGCCTACTCCATATAATATGCAGAGGGGGAACAATGCAAGTGGGGGGGTGGGGAGTAAGGGGGTTTAGAGATTATTAGTTGGAAAATATGGACTAAAAGGGACAGAGACAGATACTGCTAAAGGGAATTAGGGTGGTATGATATTGATATTTGATCTTCATCCCTGCCTGTATAATAACAATGAGAAAAACTCTGGATACTCCAAATAATCTGAGAGTCAGAGACAGCCTAGTTTCCTCATGTAGATATATAGGGATGAGAGTCAAGCATTAGGCTTTTGGACTACATTATGAAAGTGCTTATAGCATTTTTAACTTTGGGATAGAGGCTAAGACTATCTTATTTCCTTGAATCGAGGAATTCAATCATTGTTAAAAAAGAAAAAAAAATGTACCTGTGATTTTATAATAGGTGGGAAGGGGGCCATTAAATAAATAAACAGATAGCTAACAAGAGATGTTAGTTTCAGAATTACTAAAATAAGGAAAACAAAGTTGCATCACCTACTAAAATTAACTCAAAATGAATCAAAGACCTAAATACAAGACTTAAAAACTATAAAATTCTTAGAAAAAAACATATGGGAAAAGCTTCGTAACATCACATCTGGCAATGATTTAATGGATATGACACCAAAAGCACAGCCAACAAAAGAAAAAAACAGATCGACTTGACTATATCAAAATTAAAAACTGAACATTGAAGGACACAATCAACAGACTGAAAAGGCAACCCACAGAATGGGAGAAAATACTTTCAAATCATATATCTGATACGGGATTAACATTAAGAATACATAAAGAACTCCTACAACCCCCAACCAAAAAAGCAGACAACCCAATTATAATATGAGCGAAAGACTTGAACTGACACTTCTTTGAAGATATCCAAATGGTCAAAAAGCACATAAAAAGACGTTCAACATCACTAGTCTAGGCAAACAAAAATCAAAACCACAATGAGACACCACCTCACACCCATTAGGATGGCTACTATCAAAAAACAGAAAATAACAAGTGTTGACGAGGACGTGGAGAAATGGGAACCTTGTGCTCAACAGTACACAAAATAGGAATGTAAAATGATGTAGCCACTGTGGAGAACTCCATAGTGGTTCCTCAAAATATTTAAAACAGAATTTCTATAAGATCCAGCAATCTCAGTTCTTGGTATATATGCAAAGGAACTGAAAACAGAGACTCATGCAGGTATTCATAAACCCATCTTCCTAGAAGCATTATTCACAACAGTCAAAAGGCAGAAGCAACCCAAGTATCCATCAATGGATGAAGAGACACACAGGATGTGATCTATACATACAATGGAATGTTATTCATCCTTTAAAAAGAAGGAAACTCCAACAGAGGCTACAACATGATGAGCCTTAAAAACATTATGCTAAGTTACAAAAGGGCAAATACTGCAGGATTCCACTGATATGAGGTACCTCGAGTAGTCAAGTTCATAGAGACAGAAGGTAGACAGGTGGTTGCCAGTGGCTGGGGGAGAAGATCTGGGGAGTTGTTTAACAGGGACAGAACTTCAGTTTCAGAAGATGAAGAGAGTTCTAGAGATGGATGGTGGGGACAGGAGCAAAAAATAAGAATGTACTTCATAGCACTGACTGGCACACTAAAACATGGTTCAGATGGTAATTTTTATATTATTTTTAGTACAATAAAAAAATAAGTTGCATCTTACAGTGTTTAAGGGAGAATAAGGATCATGCTTCCAGAAGCGTGGGACCACCTGCAGATAATTTTCCACTTACTGGGAGCAACTGGGAAGGGGTTAGGCTCAAGGTGGGAAGCAAGGAGCACTGAGAAGAGAAGAGAGACGGTAACCTTCAGTTCCTCGGACGGCATAGGTCCCTAATGTAGCCTGAGCCAGAAGGCGATCGGTGGGAAACCCCATCAGACTGTTGATTCGGGTTCAGTCTACCATGTTCAAAAACCTGGGAGTTCTTCACATGAGCGGCTATCAAGTCTGTATTCCTTTTCTACTTGTGTTATTAATTTTAAGGTAATTGACGAGAAATTCTGCTTCAACTTTGATGTTGTCACTTGTCAAGACAGTTTTGAATCTGGAATGAGCACCTCTGGCATTTGTTATCTCTGACAGCTGTACGGCCTCTGCAAATCTGATAAGCATACTTCTCATTCCTCGACCACAAGGAATTCATTGGCTATGCCATGCTTTAGTTCAGATAAAATACTCGTAGGTGTTAATAAGTCACTGATACATTATCCTTACTCAGAGAGTTCTCTGGAATACACCACATGATGGTTAAAAAAAAAAAATTCGTTCCTAATATGTAGCAGAATAGGAAATGAAGCATAAAGATGCAACCCTGTAATTCTTCTTATGGGTTTTAATGTCATTTATTTACAAAGCCTTGGGTTTTAGGAATTAACTCCTTGTCCTTAAGGCTAGAACTGCCCTTAAAATGAAATCATCTAGCCATTTGGTATCTTAATTAGTAACAAGAAGAGGCAAGCCCTTTGTGAAACTCAAGGCATTCACACGTTCCGTGCCTCCTGGCACTCTTTCTGTTCTCCATAGGAATCGCAAAATTATTTTAAATTCTTGAGAGACTGTGTCTGCAAGTCCCTTTAGCCCACTGGACATGCCTTGTGAGTCTGAAACTTGAATTAATTCAAAGCAGCTTATTGCTTCTTTCCTGTTTCCTTTAGTTTGAAGTGTATTTTTGGACTTAATATTGTTTTCTTGAAATTCTCTTGTTCAAAAATGGCTCTTCTTATGGAAGAATGCCATAATAAAATAACAATTGTCCTTTTTTGGGACATTACACTATCCTCCAAGCAGTGGCTCTTGCCTTTCTTTGCTCTTCTGATTGTTCTGTAAATAGATAACATTTTTAAAACTGACTTTAGTAGCTGTGGGGAATTTCAGGCCAAGATTTCACTTTTGGCTTTAAGTATCACTCTGAGAGGCTCTGGGTACACTCCTGTAGTAACTCTGACCTCTGTGTGTTCTCCTCAGTGTTCAGATCCCCTTAGCAATCTAAGCTCCTCAGACAGTTCTTTTCCTGTGATGTTGCTTCTTCAGATGCCTCCTGCTTTTTCTCACGGGCCACACTTGAACTGCCAACTCTATGCCAATTACCCCTACACGTTGCAGGTTCTATTTGATTCTGGATTTCAGAGTTGTATTACTAATGGCCCCGTGGATACAGCCAAAAAAGAACTGTGTCTTCCTTCCTCAAACTTGGACCTCTTCCAGAATTCTCTCTTCATAGAGTCTCCGTCTGTGATTCCCCTCTCTCACCTCTCTTATTCAACTAGCCTCAAATCCTTCCAATGAAGTCTCCGATAGCTCCTGAACTCTGTTTCTCCAGGGCCCCCATGGCCAATGCCTTCATTCTGGCCCTCACCATTGCTTCACTACATATTTGCAAGCCTTCACGTAAGCCCTGCTCAGAGCTGAGCCGGGACACGAGTTCAGAGATGGAACCCAGGGAAGCTGTCTGCCAAAGGCTAATGAGAAAATGGGTTGGGGCAGAGTTGTCTGAGAGCCAGGAGGACTAGACACAACTACTCCCAAGAGGAAGTGTGATAGCAAAGCTTAGTGTAAACACTGCCAAGAAAAACTAGTCAAGTCACAAACAGTGGTCTAGTAAATGAGCTGGGATTAAAAAGTGTGTAGGGGCAAAAGGACTGAAGAGACTGAGAGTGAATCCTAGAAACCAAAACATTCCAGTGTATTTTTCTGTGTCCCCTTTCTCCTCCTTCTGCTCTTACCGCTACCAGCATCTTGCCATGGTATCAGATTTTTCCATGACTTTATAGGCTTTTCCTTTGGTCTGGAATAACCTTGTCTTCAGCTCTGTCTTAGTTCCCCTGAGATTTAAAAACCTTGAGTGTTAGAATGCTGTCTCACTTACTCTTGGCTATTTCTCAGATGCTGAGAACAGTGCCTGGTACATAATAAAAACTCAGTAACTACTTCCTGACCGAAGGAACTATGTATGTCCTTCGTGTTCTCAATAAATATATTTTAATGAGATGGGAAGGGGCTGCTGAGAACCGAATGGCAAACTGCCCCCTTTACATATTTTTTCCAGACCTGGCTCTTCCAGAACTTCCTGCACGAAGCCTCTCCCGGCACCCCTGGAGAAGTTCACAGCTCTCCTTTACGGTCCTGTGTGCCGTGCGTGTAGCTCTGCCCCAACGAGCGGCGTGCTCTGCCCCCTACAACAGGTGCAGGGAGCCAAGGGAGCAAGCACCAAAGGAGGGACTTAGTCAGGTCCTCCTGATCATTCCCAAACCCCAAAATGTGAACCCATGGGCAGCCTGTGCTATTATTTGATGGCTCGTGTTTCTGTTATTGGCCCGGTTATCTCTGCAGGTTAATGGACACGTGGCCAACGGATCACCAATATCTCAATTCTGTCACCTTAATAACTTAGATAGATTATGATGAAGACCCAGTGAGATTAGTTAGCCAGAAACTCCTCCATTACTCTACAGTTGACAAGAACAATTGGATGAAATCAAGGCCAAAAATCAGAAAAGACCAAATCACATTAGAAAAAGGGTCACACATAAAGGTGAGTTTGGCGCTTCTGATTCCATTCATTCCTTCATGTGTAATTTCTTTTAGCGCTTCTTAGGCGCTGCAGGATTCTAAGTGCTGAGGATCCAAAGATGACTATAATTTCACACCTGCACTCAAGGAGGTACAGTCTAAGGGGGGTAACACTAACCTATGTGATATTATATAATCAAAGTTCTCCGAGAATGGAAAGATCTTTCATAAAGTACATGTGGTTATGGCCAACTCGTTATAAGAGATCTCTCATTGTCTTCCTGCTTTACAAAATTTTAAAATCTTTAAACTTCCATTTTTAAATCCAATATTGAAATCAAAACCCTGAAGTCAAGGAATTTTCAGACCTCTTGTGCAAGCCATGATGGGAAAATATGGCCGGGCCACTCAGCTTTACAAAACACTGGAAAAATTTAGACAAGAGAACAAATACTCAGAAGCATAAGCAAAAGAGGGAAGACCACTGGCTTTTCTGAAGCGAGGCTGGTTTGAAGGCCTATTCTACAGAATCTGCTTGTTTCCCCTTCTGGAAAACAGGAACAGAGTGCTTCCCTCAGGGGATGGTTGTGAGGACTAAAAGGGTGAGGACGTAGCATAGAATACAGAGCAGCTATCTCTTGACACTATGACCCTACTGGCTGGCAAAAAAATAAAATAAGGTGGAAGGATTCTGGCCCCGAGAGAGAGTGACAGTTCTGAGGAGCTGCACATTACGCGGCGGGCCAAGAAAGCTGACCGCCACCACGCAGAGGACGGCACTGCAGTAGTGCTCCCCTACCTGCCCGGTCTGATAATGTCTGGCAAACTGGGTAACCACTCGATAATCATTTGCAAAGTACTCCATCAGAATAGACGGAACCTCAGCAAAGTCAGTAGGGCACCTGGTCCCTAAAATGGGGGGAAAAGAAAAAAAAAGTTGGCATGAATCAAATCAACATATTTATCTTACTTTTTATGTACTCTTTTAAAACTTTTATTTGGATTTCTGATGAACTATGATAAGATTTAATTCATTAAATCAATATTTTACTTCTATAAAATTATCGTACATATTTGCAGAAAAGTTTATTATAATCCCATATATTTTCCTATATATCAAAAGTAAAATAAAATATTTGCACAGCTGGATAAAACACCTTGTAAAGAAATGACTCACACCCTCTACAAACAAATCCATCCTTAGCTATGCTAGGCTATACATGAGACACAAATTAAAACATTCTTACAATTAATATACCATTTGTATCAATTCACCGAATTCTCCCACCAAATGCTTTTATCCTCCACTTCTTTGTTTGTTTGTTTGTTCTATTCCCTATGCTATACTTTTCATCTCCATGACTTATTTATTTTATAACTGGAAGTTAATACCTCTTAATCCCCTTCTATTTCGCCCATCCTCCCAGGCCCTCCCCACTGGCAACCATCAGTTTGTTCTCTGTATTTAAAAATCTGTTAGGTTTCTTTTTGTCTATTTGTTCATTTGTTTTTTAGATTCCACAAATAAGTGAAATCATCTGGTATTTGTCTTTCTCTGTCTGATTTATTTCACTTAGCATACTACCCTCTAGCTCCATCCATGTTGTTGCAAATGGCAAGATTTCGTTCTTTATGGCTCAGTACTATTCCATAGTATAAACATATACCACTTCTTCTTTATCCATACCCTTCATTTGTTTTAAAAGTACCTTTTTTAAAACCATTGTTTACTTCTTATGACAAAGCCAATGCAAAAAAGCCGTATTTTAAACTTAAAATAGCTAAAAGCAACAAATCCTGTAAGAACTTTTTGGTGACATTTTATGAATTCATCCAGCTCATCTATAGTCTTCTCAAGTATCTTCTTCTCCCCCAAAATACTATGTATACAAGTTAGTTAATAAATAACTAAATGAAAGCAATCTGAAGCTGACCATATAGGCTAGTGAGCTTAAGACTCAGTGATGAGACAACTAAGAGAAAAGACTACATATAATATCATTAAATATGGCCACATACCAGCATGAAAGACTGTCATCTTATACAGGGGGAAACCATAGCAAAATATTTTTTCAACTTGCTTTAATATGTATTCTAACTGAATTTGGAGAAAAAGAGGCAATATTCTTTCACTTACTAACTCTGTGCTAGGTACTAAGGAGACACGTATTTATTCCAACATACATAGCCAAAAACTTCAATTCCATATAAAATATGATAAAATGTAAAAGTGCAAACTCAGAAGAAAAGTGAGACAGTCCTCGGTCAAAACCGTTAGCAAGGAAGCAGAGAAATGTCAGATGATCAGGTTGAGTAACAACTAGAAGGATTAGGTGAGGCAACCTGCAGAAAATGACCACCTGACAATGTCAAATGATCAGATTTTCTAAATAAAGAGCTTTTTGTTCCAGTTTAAAATAAAACACATGTTTTTAAAAGACGGTTGTTAAACAGAAGTCCCCTCTTCGTGGCTCACCAGTGACATGTTGGTAACGAGTACGTCCCAGCATAGAATGCATGGCATGTCCCATTTCATGGAAGAGATTTTCCATCATTCCGGGAGTTAATAAAGTTGGTGAATTCCTTGAGGAATAGGGAAGATTCAACATAAGAACTACGACTGGGAGCTGATAGTTTCCATCTTCCTTTAATCTGCCTCCACGGATTGTAAAATGACAATCCTGGAAGAATCAGAAAGCATAACCGGAGAAGAGAGTATTAGGTGATCTGAAGAATAAAATATTCTCAATGAATATAAAATTACACCAAGACGTCTCAGTTCAAATTTACCTTAATTCCATTCTTCTATTTATTTAGTTATAGACACTTTTTCCTAACATTTTTTATTTTGCTAAAATTTTAAGTTTTTTAAAACGCCAGGTCCACCTTGCGCTTCCGTTGATTCACTCATTCACTCCAAAAATATGTATTGGGGTGATGCTACACCAGCTTAGATCCATGCGCTCAAGTGTACACAAGCTAATAGGAAGGGGACAGACACTGAGCTACTGTGGGAAGGGACACTAATGTCCCTTACTGAACCCTTCTACGTGTGGAGACACTTCTCATATCTATTGTCTTTATTGCTCAGAAGCAATGAACTCTATCACAAAGGGAGGAATTTGGAGTAACTTTCTCTAACAGGCTGAGATTCACATACACTGTATCACTTATTCTTCACAATAACCCCTTGAGGCAGCTCTCTCATTGTTCAGATGGGGAAACTGAAAGTGAGTCTTAGAAACATTGTGTCACATAAAGTCACATAAAGCATTACCTGATGTGGTTTGTCTGCTCTCTGGAAGAAATCACAGTAAATGTACCCCAACAATCCTTCAGATTCATGAACCACAGCCTGGAAAGAAATTACATTTAGTGGTAAATGAAGCCATCAGAAACTCTAAAAGTGGAAAAATATCCCTAACAAGAATCTAAATATAGAACATTCATAGCCATAACTACAGACATTTTATTACTTTCTACATCCCACGTGATCTAAAAACAGATTCTCTATTGTCCCCTCATCTCTTAGAAGATTTTGAAGATTTTATTTATTTATTTGACAAAGAGAGAGAGAGAGATCACAAGGAGGCAGAGAGGCAGGCAGAGAGAGAGCGGGAAGCAAGCTTCCCACTGAGCAGAGAGCCCGACCCCAGGCTGGATCCCAGGACCCTGAGATCATGACTGGAGCCGAAGGCAGAGGCTTTAACCCACTGAGCCACCCAGGCACCCCTCTCAGAAGATTTTGACTTGGGGATTTTGTCCAGGAGAGAAACCCTTCTTGTTTGAGCCCTTTGTCCCAACTGCCAGTGCCTCACGACACCGGGACCAAACCCAGCTCTTCAGACCGTTCACAAACCTCTCCACACACTTGGAAACAAGTGCTGGCTCGACAATTGTAGATCTAAATCTTACGATGTAGTCGTATGCCCCAAAATGCTAACCCCTGAATTCAGGTATAACAGAAGGTTGCTTCTGGCTTCAGTTGAAGGTCAGTAATATCATTATTTATGCTCTTCCCTCAAATTGGGCCTATAAAAGACATGCGGCTCATGGAGAGCCCAACAGCTGGCCTCCAGCTCGCCTCCTTTGTCTTATCACAACTTGAGGATTCTGCCACAGAGAACCTCAGCTTTATGCACTACAGCTTCGTGCAGGCATATATTCGTTAGTTCAACAAGTATCTCTTAAGGACCCTGAATTTATCAAGGCATTCAGATATCAGCAGTGAACCAAACTGGCAGAGTGCTGCCCAAGTGGGGCCCACATCCCATAGTGGGGGAAGCCTGGTGGGCTCACACTCTGCAATGGGGGAAGCTTTTCATTACTTGTATTTTGTCCTTTCGCTCTTACCAGTTTTTCTTTCATTGTATCTCTGTACTCTGTCAGTCTCCACCACTTTGTGAAGTACATAGTGCACAGATAAGCAGGTAATCAGTGCAGTGATAGAGTGTGCTCCTACTCTATCCTTTCAGTTCTAGCACCACGCCTATGCCACTCTCCCAGAACACAGCCACGACACCATCGGAGAGCTTCCTTCCCTTGAAATACAGTGTGGTAAGCAATAGGCAGAAAGTAAAACAGAGTAACAACAACACAAAGCCTTTGTGACAGACAGATAAGTCCATAAATCCTCATAATCTTATCAAGAAAAAAATAAACGTATTGATATCTCAAATAAAGTGGGCCCTAATAGGAGAAGGGGTAGATGCCAGGCTTGAGGTCACATTAGAACACAGAATATAAATCAATATATTATGTAAATATAAGCTCCTACAAGATGGAAATGGGGTTGAAAAAAACAGAAAAGTGACAGATGCAATAAATTCTGGAATTAACCAAAAGGCACACTGAACACTGCAGGAATATGAAAAGTAAGGACAAATTTCTCTTTAACCAGAATTTATCAACATACAAAGATTCAACTTTCTGTCAAGTCCCTAAAAAAATCTCTTTCAGAGGGGCACCTGGGTGGCTCAGTGGGTTAAAGCCTCTGCCTTCGGCTCAAGTCATGATCTCAGGGTCCTGGGATCAAGCCCCGCATTGGGCTCTCTGCTCAGCAGGAAGCCTGCTTCCCGCTCTCTCTCTGCCTGCCTCTCTGCCTACTTGTGATCTCTCTCTCTCTCTCTCTCTCTGTCAAATAAATAAATAAAATCTTTAAAAAAAAAAAATTCTTTCAGAGAATTCATTCTGCTCTTATACGTTTCTATCAGTTGGAGGGAACAAGTGATTTTATTTTATTTTATTTTATTTTAACTTTTAACTGATGAGTTTACTGTTTTGTCAAAACAAAGTATTTCTTTTTTTTTCCCCAAATACTTTTATTTTATTTTTTCAGTGTTACAAGATTCATTGTTTATGTACAAGTGATTTTAGAGAAAAATATTTTTTTCTAAGTCAGAAGCGGTGACCTGGACTTCTCATGAAACGGAAATAAGGGGCAAAGCTGCCTTGAAGATAAAACTGCTATTAACTCGATTACCAAACCCAAGAGATAAGGGAGTGCAACTCTACACTAACTGAATGCTTACCAGTTTGCGAACATCTTCACACCACACCTCTCCTTTTGCAGGTTGCTCTGCATACAACGTAATTCCTAACAGTTTGGTAAACAAAATATTTAGGCCTTCCATGCATGCTCCAAGGGAGAAAAATGGGCAATATAAACTGGGCTCAATATTATACCTAAAAGAAAGAAAAGAGGTTCAACAGCATTTTTGTTTATTTCAATTTCTTAAGGTAAATTCAGTTAACTCTTCATTTAAAATTTAGGATCATGGTAGGTTAAAAAAAAAAAAAAGGACTGAAAACAAAAAGGTACATCTCTATCTTTTAAGGGATTTTCAGAAGAAAGGCAGTCTAATTATTCTTAGTAGTAAGGAGTAGTAAGGAGTACTTCTTAGTAGTAAGAGTAGTATCAGTAATGAGTAATTAAGGTAGACACACCATTCCCTGAACTTCAGCCTTTTCGGGTTATTTACTTGCACTGACTTATTTAAACAATCCGTCTATCTCAATTATCCACACCACACATTCCTTTCTGCATACCTACAGACAGAATCTGACCAGGTTGAGCAATAATGAAATATGAAATATGTTGTATTCTAAAAAAATCATCTTATATTACATAAATAGTAAACAAACTCAAGTCCTGAAGCATACTAAGTGAATTTAAATCTCACTCTAGTAAAATATTTGTTAATGGAAAAAGTCTCTGAGACATCAACAATCAGATCTTAATGCATCTGTTTTAGAGTTAAATACCTTAAGTGAAGCATAACATACTGGCAAGGTTAATTATTCTTCATTCAAAACTGGCTTTTTAAGTCCTCTTCCAACATAAGCCAAACCACATCCAGAATATGTGATGTGAATGGTCACTTCTGAGTCATTAGGTCAGGCCAAACTTTATGACCACAGCTAGAAAGAATGGCTCTAGAATAATTGTAGATGCTTATTCTATTTCTACTCTCTGGAATTAACAAAATATATACTTAGGGTGACAGAAGGTAGGCACACTTGTGACGAGCACAGCACTACATATAACCTTCTCGAATCACTATGATGTACACCGGAAACTACCATAACATTGTGTGTCAACTATTCTTCAAGAAAAATTAATTAATTAAAATAAAAACAAAGTACATATAAGCTTTGATGCAGAACATAGACAAATGAATGCTTATTACTAAATGGATGACTGGATTTAGTGAGCATGTATAAATTACACCACAAAAGAGATTTTGACTACCAAAATCCACAAATTTACAACTTAATTCCTGATCAATTTTTCATAAAAACAGAATCTCACTGGTGAAAGACACGTCAGCAGTTCAGTGTCCTCGCTCACGGATTCATATACTTGTGCAGGCTCTCGAGAACCCTGCTGCTTGTTGGAGGTAAGTAATGAGGGGCGTCTCTCTAAAGAGCTCACAGTGAAGGAGGCAGGGAGGTGGACAGACAACTCTAGTCTCCTTTGCCTGGGGCAGCAGCAGAGTAGGTGCTAGAGACACAGTCAGAGGACTGAGGGAAGGACACAGACAGCAGGACAGCCAGAGGGTATGATGACTTCCCTTGTGGAAGAGAGGGTAGAAACAGGAAGGGGTCAGAGAAAGGAATTCAGAAACTAGAGTTTGCTAGGTGGGGTGGGGATAAGGATTAAGGGCAGGAAGAAGTCAATAAGGGAATTCCAGGGAGAAGCAACAGTGTGAAGTCATGAAACAGCCTGGAAACTCCTAAACCAGTGGCTAAATATGGGCCAGTTCATGATGGAGGGGATCAAAGAAAAAGAGAGGGAGGGGAGTCTAGACACACGTGGGCAGGGTCTACAGAACGGAGGGCCTCACACATAAACCTGAGAGATTGGGATTTCATATTGTAGGCATGTGGTCTCTCAATTTCTTCATTATGTGCCCCAATCATTAAAAGAATTTTTAAGTATTCAACCTTAATATATGTATATTTATAAATTATTTTCATATGCTGCTGTTCTACTACATTTCAAAGCCCCCCCCCCAAAAAGGATACATTTCTACAAGTTGAAATAAAAATAAATCTGAACAAAATTTCTAATGCAGTGTTTCCACACTCTCAGTGGATTGTTTACAGATTGGGAGACATGGGAGACTGCTTTTGTAGGCAACAGAGAAGCAATCTGTTGCTTTCTGGAACACTGCAAGGTTGACCGTGTGGAGGGAGGAATGCAAGAGAGGCAGGGAGAACACACAGTGAACTAGGGTCTGAACATAAGCAAAGGCAGTGGGGTCAAGGAGGAGGAGGCAGATATGAAGTTGTTTCTCTTTGAGATGAAAATATTTCTGACTGTGTGAGTGAGAAAGAATGGTCTAGAATAATACACAGGTTTCTGACTTGAGCCAGATGGATGGGATGGCAGAGCCATTTAATCAGAGCACTAAACAGGTAAAAAAAAAAAAAAAAAGAAGGGAGGGTGGGTATGTTTGTGGGAGAAGAAAGGAAGGTGGGGTGCAGTTATGGGAGAAAGATAGAGGAGTCACAGAAAATAAATTCAATTCTGGAGACACTGACTGTGAAGTGCCCATAACATGTCAGACACTCAGTTAAGACTGAGGCTTCATTGCTCAGGTGTTAAAGCTGTAGAAGGAGATGGGTTACCAGAAAAGGTGGTGCAGTGTAAGAAGAGGACCAGCAGCAGATCTTCCAGATGAAGAGATAAAAAGGAAGACAGAGAAGAAAAGTCAGAGCTGTTAGGGGACGAAAGAAAGGGACATCACATAAAAGGGGGAGAAAATGTGTTGTAAAAACAGGAAATAATGGAGGCTTCTGGTGGTCTGTTTCAGCATATAGGGAACATGGAAGGCATTATTCCATCCTAACAACAAGTAAAATGCTCAACAAACTAAAAATCAACAACTCTTCTTGTATCCAGCAGAGAACTGAGGTCACAGAGCAAATTGTTGCCCCCAAATATATAAAGACAAGCAGGCAAATACAGAGAATCACAATTTACAGAACTCTCCAGTGTGGACTAGCACTAAGGTAGGAAAATTTAAACTACAATTGACAAATTGGAGGCTCAGTGTGGACAAATCTGAGAGTTAAAAACTCTAGGGAGGCCCAGTTTAAGGGGGTATCCCCACATTCTTATTTTACCTCCAGGATCCCTACCAGGTTCTCACAGTAAAGATGGAGAAAAATTCTCCCAATGCTTCCAAAAGGGGGAAGGAAAAAACAGCCATTTTGAAATACACCACAGCATTCTGTTATTCTTAACAAGGTTGCCCTCAAAAGAAACTATCTTACCAGAGCCTAACTTACCCAGAAGAAAAGAAATATCCAACCCAATCCCCCTCTCTCATCAAAGCAGGGAAGGCAAACTGAAAAACACTTGCAAAAGTCAGAGCTGAGGGGCACAGGCTCTGTAACAGACTGAGACCTAATCACAGGACTTTAGAATGCATTCCTCCCATCCCACCCTCACCACCACGGCAATGGGGATCCTGTAAAATAACAGGTGAATACAACTGAAAAACTACACATCTCAGATCTTATTTAAGTAGAAGTCTCCAGAGAAAGCCAAATACAACATCATAGACCTAAATAAGTAAATAAATAAATAAGGAAAGGAAAGGAAAAGAAAAAAAAAAGTTTAGCCTCCAACACCATAGCTACTGCAAAGTAAACACAGCTTAACTAACGCCCAGTCAGTGAGTACTTCGTGTCCAGCTTTCATCAAACAATTTCAAGTCACAGTAAAGGACAAAAAACACAGTCTGAAGAAACATAACAAGCATCAGAACCAGATTCATGTATGTTAGAGATGTTAGAATAACCAGACTGAGAATTCAGAAACAACTATGATTAACATGCCAAGGGCTCTAAGAAAATATACAAGATTCATGGGTAATGTAAACAGAGAGAGAGAAACTATAAAAAAGAATCAAGGGAAATGCTCATCAGTAGACTGGACATGGCCAAGGAAACTATTAGTGAACTTGAAGAAATGTCAATAAAAACTTTCAAGAGTATGATGCAAAGAGAAAGAAGAATGAAAAAGACAGAAGAGGAAGACCCAAAGAATTGTGGGATAATTACAAAAGATGTAATGTACATGTAATGGGAATTACAGAAGGAGAACAGAGAGAGAAAGGAACAGAAGAAATATATGAAGTAATAATGGCTGAGAACTTTCCAAATGAAGGACAAACAGTAAGCAAGGTGGAAAACGCACTTGGGAATATCATATTTCAACTGCAGAAAATCAAAGACAAGGAAAAAAATGTCCAAAGAAGATGGAGGGGGGAAAAAATCACCTTACCTGTAGAGGAGCAGGAATAAGAATTACAACCACATTCTCTTCAGAAACTATGCAATAGAGAAGAGCGTGGTGGAAAATACTTAAAGCATTGAAATAAAAAACCCATAAACCTAGAATTCTGTTTCCAACAAAATGACCCTTCAATGGTGGAGAAATAAAGACTTTCTTGGACAAATAAAAATTGAGGGAATTTCTCACTGGCAGACCTGACTCACAAGAAATGTTAAAAACAGTTCTTCAAGAAGGAAAATGATGGAAGTCAGAAACTTGGACCTACGTAAAGAAAGCAAGAGTGCTGGAGAAGGAATAAACGGAAGATATAAAAGCAAATCTTTTTATTTCTTATTTTTAAATGACCTAATGCATAACAGCTTCTCAGAATAATAATAGTGACAATGTACGAGGAGATTGTAGCTTATAGGTAAGTGAAATCCAGGACAGCAATGTTATGAGGCACTAAAAAGAAGCACTGGGTACTTGCACAAACCATGAAGCAGTGCAGTATTATTTGAGGTGGACTTACAGTGTAAACCTCAGGGCAAATGCTTAAAATTTGGAAAAAAGGGAGGAGAAAAACTGGAATCGTATAAAACACTCAAATAAAACCATAAGGCAGAAAAAGAAAAGTGGAAGACAATTAAAGAAAAGGGAGAAAGAGTAAGGGCAAAGAACAGAAATATATGTTATTCGTACATGGTGATATGCCAGATATTAACCCAATTATATAACTCGTCACTTTAAATATCGATGGTCTAGATAAAACAATTAAAAGAGCAAAGTTGAGAAAAACAAGATCCAATTATTTGTTGTCTATAAGAAACTGACTTTAATTATAAAAATACAGATAGATTAAAAGTAAAGGGATTGAGAAGGAAATACCATGCCAACACTGAGTCAGAGATCAGAGCAGACTTCAGAGAAAACAAAGCAATCAAGGATGAAGATGGGCATCACATAGTGATAAAGGGGTCAATTCTCCAAGAAGACATAACAATCTTTACTGTCCATAAAACCCTTAATGCATTTTAACAGGACATCAAAATACATGAGGCAAAAACTCTGACAGAACTACAAGGAGAAGCAGATGAATCCGGTATTATAGTTGGAGACTTCACCATCCACCTGTCAGAAATGCAGATCCAAGAGGCAGAAAATCAGTGAGGACATGTTGAACTGAACAGCACCATCAATTAACTGAATATAATAGACATCAGGCAATGTTTATCCAATGACAGTGGCATACACATTCTTCTGAAGATCATAAGGAATATTACCCAAGAGAGACCACATTGTGGGAAATAAAATACATCTTAATGATTTAAAAGAACAGACATCATACAATGAATGCTCTCAGACCACAATCAGATTAATCTAGAAATCAGTAACAGAAGGATAGTTGGAAAATCCCAAAATATTTAGAGATTCAACAACACACTCCTCATTAACACATGGGTAAAAGAAGGCTCAAAGAAAATTTTAAAATATTTTGGGCAAAGGGCGCCTGGGTGGCTCAGTTAGTTAAATGACTGCCTTCAGCTCAGGTCATGGTCCCAGGGTCCTGGGATCAAGTCCCACATCAGGCTCCTTGCTCAGCGGGGAGCCTGCTTCTCTCTCTCCCCCTGCCTGCTACTCCACCTGCTTGTGCTCTCTCTCTATGTCAAATAAATAAATAAAATCTTTAAAAAAAAATATTTTGGGCAAAATGAAAATGAAAATACAACTTATATAAATCTGTGGGATGCAATGAAAGTAATGCTTACAAGAATATTCAAAGCAATTAATGAATATATTAGAAAAGAAGACAGATCCAAAGTCAATAATTTAAGCTTATACCTTAGGAAACTAGAAAAAGATGAGCAAATTAAATCCAAAGTAATAAGAAGAAAAACATTTTTTTTTAAATTAGAGCATTCCACCTGGTCGTGATGGATAATCCTTTTAATGTATTGTTGGATCCTATTAGCTAGGATCTTGTTGAGAATTTTGGTACTGTATTCATCAGGGATATTGGTCTGTAATTCTCCTTTTTGATGGAGTCTTTGCCTGGTTTTGGGATCAAGGTAATCCCAAAATATATATATAATGCATTATATATTACTGGGATTAATACCCAAAATATATAAAGAATTTATACAACACCAAGAAAACCTCCCAAATAATCCAATTAAAAAATGAGCAGAGGACCTCAATAGACATTTCCAAAGAAGATGTATAGATGACCAAGAGATTCATGAAAAGATACTCAACATAACTTATCACCAGGGAAATGCAAATCAAAATGACAATGAGACATCACCTTACACCAATGAAAATGACTAAAATAAAAAACACAAGAAATAACAAGTGTTGATGAGGATGTGGAGAAAAAGGAACCCTTGTGTACTGGTGGTGAAAATGTAAATTGGTGCAGCCACTGTGGAAAACAGTATGGAGGCTCTTCAAAAAATTAAAAATAGAATTACCATATGATCCAGTAATGCCACTACTGGGTATTTACCCAAAGAAAATGAAAATACTAATTCAAAAGTATATATGCTCCATGTTTATTGCATCACTGTTTACCATAGCTGGGATATGGAAGCAACCCAAGTATCCATCCATCCACAGATAAATATATGTATGTATGTATGTGTATGTATATAGATAGATACATACAGTGTGTGTGTGTGTGTGTGTGTGTGTGTGTGTGTGTGTGATGGAATACTACTCAGCCATAAAAAAGAATAAGATCTTGCCATGTGCAACAACATGGATGGATCTAAAGGGTATATATATAATGCTAAGTGAAACGAGTCAGAAAAAGACGAATACCACATGATTTCACTCATATGTGGAATTTAAAAAACAAAACATACAAACAAAAAAGAGGCAGACAAAAAAAGACATCTTTTTATTGTTTTTTTTTTCCCTTCAAATTTTCATTTAAATTTTAGTCAACACACAGTGAAATACTGATTTCAGGAGCAGAACTCAATGATTCATCACTTACATACAACACTCAGTATTCATCATAACAAGTGCCCTCTTAATACCCATCACTCATCTAGCCCATCCCCCACCCACCTCCCTCCATCAACCTTCAGTTTGTTCTCTATCTGTAAGAGTCTCTAGTGATTTGTTTCCCTCTCTTTTTCCCCCTCCCATATGTTCATCTATTTTGTTTCTTGAATTCCACATATGAGTGAGATCATATGGTATTTGTCTTTCTCGGTCTAACTTATTTCACTTAGCATAATACCCTTTAGTTCCATCTACATCACTGCAAATGGCAAGATTTCATTCTTTTGATGGAGAAATAATATTCCGTTGTGTCTATATACATTCTTTATCTATTCATCAGTTGGATATTTGGGCTCTTTGCATAGTTTGGTTATTGTTGAAAAAAAGACTTTAAATACAGAGAAGAAAATTGGAAGATGGGTATAATAGATAAAGAAGATTAAGAATACACTTATCACGATGAGCACTGAGAACTGTATAGAACTTTTGAATCATTATATTGTACACTTGAAACTAATATAACACTGTATGTTAATTATACTTGAATAAAAAATAAAATTTTAAAAATTAAGATCTATATGAGGAACCATATGAAACTCTGATGAAAGAAAGCAAAGATCTCAATAAGTGAAGAGATATTCCAAGACCATGGATAGGAAAACTCACTATTGCTGCGATGTCAACTTTTCCCAGTGTGATCTATAGATTCATTGCAATCTCAGTCAAAATCCCAGCAAATTATTTTGTGGATTTCGACAAACTGATCCTAAAGTTTATATGAGAGGCAAAAGACCCAGAAGAGCAAACACAATATTGAAGAGGAAGAAAAAAAAAACTCTAGTAATCCAAACAGTGTGGAATTAACAAAAGAATATACAAATAGAACAATGGAACAGAAATAGACCCAAACAAATACAGTCACCTAATCTCTGGCAAAGGAACAAAGACACTAAAATGGAGAAAGGACAGTCTTTTCAACAAATGCTGCTGGAACAACTGGACACCTACATGCAAAAAGTAAATCGAGACACAGACCTTATGTCTCTCAGAAAAATTGACTCAAAATACATCACAAACCTAAATGTAAAACACAAAACTATAAAACACCTGGAAGATAATACAGGAGAAAATCTAAGTGACCTTGGGTTTGACAATGTCCTTTTAGAGATAGCACCAAGAGCACAACCCATGAAAGAAGAACTTGGTAAACTGGACTCCATTAAAATTAAAAACTTCTGCTCTGCAATAGACACTGTTAAGAGGATGAAAAGACAAGCCGCAGACTCGAAACAAACCTTTGCAAAACACGTATCTGATAAAAACTGGTATCTGAAACATACAAAACACTCTTGAAACTCCATAGCAAGACAAGAAACAACCTAATAAAAAGTAAACAAAAGATCTGCCTAAACACCTCACTGAAGAAGTCATACAGATGGCAAATAAGAATATGAAAAGATGCGCCACACGTTACATGTCATCAGGGAAATTCAAATTAAAACGGCAATGAGATGCCACAACCCACCTATCAGATTTGCCAAAATCCAAAACACTGACAACACGAAATGCCGGCAAGGATGTAGAGTGACAGAAACTCGCATTCATTGCTGGTGGGAATGCAAAATGATACAAGCCACTTTAAAAGATAGTTTGGCAGTTTCTTCCAAAACTAAACATATTTCTATCACACGATTCAGCAATCACACTCCTTGGTATTTACTTAAATGTGTTGAAAACATGTCCATACAAAAACCTGCACATAAATATTCCCAAAGGTTTTATTCATAACTGTCAAAACCTGAACACAACCAAGAGGTCCTTCAGCTGGTGAATGGATAAATAAACAACGAATAAGTGAATGAATAAAAAAATAATTTTTTAAAATTCCACACAATAGAGTAACAACATTAAAAGAAATGAGCTATGAAAACACGAGAAGACATAAAGAAAACCCTAAATGTATTTTGCTAAGTGAAAGAAGCCAATCTGAAAAGGCTACATGCTATATGATTCCTACCACATGACATTATGGAAAAGGGAAAATTATGGAGACAATAAAAGGATCTAGTTTTATGAAAAATAAGTAACTCACTTATCTGTTTTGATACTTAATCAAGCTGGACTGACCTTAAAGAAAAAAACCAAAAGGTCAGATTCAAACCAT
Organism: Potos flavus; assembly: GCA_028534135.1. Taxonomy (NCBI): domain Eukaryota; kingdom Metazoa; phylum Chordata; class Mammalia; order Carnivora; family Procyonidae; genus Potos; species Potos flavus. The sequence goes on along the minus strand of CM052883.1, from coordinate 68,713,102 downwards.
AGCAGAACATGAATAAATAGAGAGAAAAATTAACCACATAGCACTCGAAGCTAGAAAATTTGATTTTAAAACATAATTCACTTTGTGATTGCCAGATAATAAAAATAAATATAAAAACAAAACAAAAAAATAGAGGATTCTGGGAAGATGCCAAGAAAGAAGCATCAGTAATCTGTATCCCCACCTAGACAACTGGTAGAATCTGTCTGATATAACTATTTTGGAACTCTGGCGTTGAAGGCATTCAGCTTCCAGGGGAAAGCCCGGAGTATAAACGGTACTCACTTTTAGCTCCTAGGACAGCAGCGCCTACCTATTCCATCCACAGCCACATGGCAGGCAGCTGTGCACCTATTCCTGAAGCAGCTTACACACAGCTTGAGGGATTAGAGTGGGCAAAAAGGACTCTGTCCCTTAAATTTGGGGTATCTGTGCTCTGACAGCTGATTGCTGCTTTGCTTTTAGAGGTGTGATAGGCAGGCAGCCATTGCTGTATCTCCCTCCATTGTTGCAAGCCTCCCCCTCCAGCTCAATTGACTTCCAGATGTAAAGGACTCATGTTTTTTCCCTTCTTCATTTTTCACTTTTCCCCTTTTCAGAACCAGACATCAAAGAGTGGAACATTTTTGAATCCAAAAACAGCTGCAACTATGAGGAAAATTAGAAAGTGCACATGTCCAGAGAAAGGCTCAAAAAGACCTGAGAAGACATTAAGTTTACACCTCAGGCTGATCCCAAGCACAGACAACTTACAACAATCAAAACCATAAAAACAATAAAATAAAGCAATAACATAAAACCCAGCAAATGCTGGGGGAGCATTCAACAAAAACATCACAAGGCATACAAAGAAACAGGGAAGTATGGCCCACTCAAAGGAAAGAAATAATTCAACAGCTCTGTCCCTGAAAAAGACTGAATGACAAATATATTAGACAAAGACTTTAAAACAACTACCTTAAGGATGGCCAAAAACTAAAGGAAGAGGTAGAGATGTTCAAGAAAACAATGTGTGAACAAAATAAGAATATCAAGAAAGGTACAGCAAAACCTAAAAAGAAATTCTGAAGCTAAAAGGCACAATACCTGAAATGAAAAATTCATGGAAGGGATTCAAAGGCAGATGTGAGCAGGCAGAAGAAAGAAGCTGGACTAGAAAATGATACTAAAACAGGAAAATGAAAAGCTGATGAACAGAAAGAAAAAAGATTGAAGAAAAATGAAGAGAGCCTAGAGACCAATGGAAAACCATAAAAAGGGCCAACATATGTATCATGGGCATCCCAGTAGAAGATAGAGAAAAAGAGGCAGAGAGAATATTTGAAGAAATAATAGCTGAAAACTTTCCAAATTTTAACAAAGACATCAATGTAAACATTCAAGAAGTTCAACGAACTCCAAGAAAAATGAATTCAAAGACACCCAAACCAAGACATAATATAATCAAACTTTCAAAAGCCAAAGATGAAGGATGCATCTTAAAAGCAGCAACAGAAGCAAATCATCACATACAAGGTATACTCAATAAGATTTTCTGCATATTTTTTATCAGAAACTTTGGAGCCCAGAAGACGGTGGACTGACAGATTCAAAGTGCTACAAAAAAATAAATAAATAATCAAGAATCCTATATCTGGCAAAACCGCCCTTTAAAAGTGAAAGAGAAATCAAGACATTCCCAGATAAACAAAAGTTGAGGGAGTTCGTGACCACTAGACCTGCCCTGCAAAAAAATGATCAAAGGAGTCCTACAAGGTAAAATTGAAGGACACTAAACAGTAACCGAAATCATATGGAGAAGTCAAGGTGTCAATGAAGGTACATACATGAGCAATTACAAAAGCTATTATCATAACAATAGTTTATAACTATACTTTCTGTTTTCTACAGGATTTAAGAGACCAGTTAAAGAAAAAAGCAATTATTAATGTCAAATCTAGCACTACTGTAACTTTGGTTGGTAACTCTAAATCTTGTTTTCGGGCGCCTGGGTGGCTCAGTGGGTTAAGCCTCTGCCTTCAGCTCAGGTCATGATCTCAGGGTCCTGGGATCAAGCCCCACATTGGGCTCTCTGCTTGGCGGGGAGCCTGCTTCCCCTGTCTCTCTGCCTGCCTCTCTGCCTACTTGTGATCCCTCTCTCTCTGTCAAATAAATAAATAAAATCTTTTAAAAATAAATAAATAAATAAATAAATAAATCTTGTTTTCTACATAATCGAGGAGACCAATGCAGACCAATGAAAGAATTGCTGGTTTATGTTTTAGGGCACACAATGTGTAAAGATGTAATTCTGGGACATTAACAACTGAAAGGGGTGAGTACAGATCTGTAAAGGAGAACTTTCTGTGCGTTACTGAGCTTAAGCTGCTATAAATTAAAATTAAAATGTTATAATTTTAAGATGTTACACGTAATCCCCATGGCAACCACAAAGAAAATATCTATATAATATATTCAGAAGAAAACTACAGGGGCTCCTGGGTGGCTCAGTGGGTTAAAGTCTCTGCCTTTGGCTCATGTCGTGATCTCAGGGTCCTGGGATCGAGCCCCACATCAGGCTCCCTGCTCAGCGGGGAGCCTGCTTCCCCCTCTCTCTCTGTCTGCCTCTCTGCCTCCTTGTGATCTCTCTCTCTGTCAAATAAATAAATAAAATCTTTAAAAAAAAAAAAAGAAAAAGAAAACTACAAAGGAATGTAAACATTTCATTACAAAAAAATCAACTGAACACACCCCAAAAAAGACAGGAATGCACAAAATGAAGAAATAAAAATCTATAAGCCATAGACAAAATAATAGCATAATGACATGAGTAAATCCTTTCTTACCAGTACTTTACGATGTAAATTATACTGTCTATAAGAGATTCACTTGAGATCCAAAGAAACAGACAGGTTGAAAGTGAAAGAACGTAAAAAGATATTCTATACAACAGTAACCAAAAGAGCATAGGAGTGATTACAGAAGAGACAAAGGAGGACAAAAATGTTAATTAACGGTTCAACAGAGTGAGAAAATATAACAATTAAAAACATTTACACAATGACAGCCCATCAAAATATATGAAGCAGAAATGGCGAGAAATCCAAGGAGAAATAAACAGACATTCTAGAATAACAGAGACTTCAATAACGCACTCATCATCATGGATACAACAAGACAGAAGATAAATAAGTAAATAGAGGACTTAACACAACAAACCAACTAGATCTAACAGTTATACACAGAACACTCCACCCAACAATAGCAGCACACACATTCTTCCTAAGTGCACATGTGACATTTTTCAGGATAGACCATATGGTAGGCCACAAATTAAGTCTTGATAGATTTTTAAAAAATAGATATCATAAAGAGCATCTTCTCAGGCCACAACAGGATGATGTTAGAAATCAGTAACCTGAAAAAAACTGAAAAGTTCACAAACTGTGGAAATTAAACAACATACTTTTAAACAACCAATGGATCAAAGAAGAAATAGTAAGGGAAATTAGAAAATACTTAGAGATTAATGACAATAAAAACGCAACATACCAAAACTTATGAAATGTAGCAAAAGTGATGCTAAGGGGAAAATTTATAGCTATAAATGCTTACATTTAAAAAGAGAGAGAGAGCTCACACCAACAACCTAATAATTTTACAAATTAAGGAACTAGACAGAAGAACAAACTAATCCCAAAGCTAGCAGAAGGAAAGAAAGAAAGATCAGAGTAGAGATAGATGAAATAGAGAACAGAAAAATTTTTAAAAATAAAAAATCAATGAAACCAAAAGCTGGTTCCTTGAAAAGATCAACAAAATTGACAACCATTAGCTAGATGGACTAAGAAAAAAAGAGATAAGGCTCAAATTACCAAAATCAGACATGAAAGTGGGGGCATTACTACCAATTCTACAGAAATAAAATTATAAGGGTACTATGAACAATTATACATCAAAAAATTGGAAGACCTACAAAAAATGGACAAATTCCTAGAAACACTAAAGCTATCCAGGCTAAATCATGAAAAAACAGACAATCTGAATAGACTTATAAATAGTAAGGAGATTGAATCAGGAATCAAAAATTTTCTAACAAAGAAGAGCCCTGGACCTGATGGCTTCACTGATGAGTTTTACCAAACATTTAAAGAACTAATACCAATCCTCTTAAACTTTTCCCAAAGAGCAAAGAGGGAATACTATCTAAGACATTCTATGAGGTGAGCGTAGCCCTGATACCAAAGCCAAAGACATTACAAGAAAAGAAAATTACCAAAGAAAAGGCCAAATATCCTTGGTGAATATTGATCCAAAAATCCTCATCAAAATATGAGCAAACCAAACTCAACAGTATGCTGGAAGGATCATACACCCCAACCAAGTGGGATTTATTCCTAGAATGCAAGCATAGTTCAACATACAAAAATCAATCAATGCAATATGCCACTTCAACAAAATGAAGGAAAAAAATCCCACATGATCATCCCAATTAATGCAGAAAAAGCATTTGACAAAATTCAATACCCTCTCATGATAACAACACTAAACATAACAGGAATAAAGGAAACTATCTCCACATAATAAAAGCCAAATATAAAAAACCCACAGCAAACATCACACTCGATGGCAAGAAACTGAAAGCTTTTCTCTAAAATCAGGAACAAGGCAAGGCTGCCTACTTCCACCACTTCCATTCGACACAGTACTGGAAATTCTAGACAGAGTAATTATGCAAGGAAAAAAAAAGAAAAACAGAAGACATCTAAATTGGAAAGGAAGAAGTAAAATTATCTATTCGCAGATGATGCAGTCCTTTATGGAGGAACAAATTATATATTAGAACTGATAAATTCAGCAAAATAGCAAGATAACAAAATCAACACGTAAAAAATCAGCTGCTTTTCTACACACAATGAACAATGTGAAGAAGAAATTATAAAACAACTCCATTTACAATAGCATCGAAAAATAAAATGCTTAGGACTCAATCAAGGAAGTGAAAGACTTGTACAATAAAAACTATAAAACATTGCTGAAAAAAGTTAAGGAAGACATAAATAAATAGAAATATACCCCATGCACATGGGATTATAAGACCTAATATTGTGAAAATGTCAATAGTACCCAAAGCAATCTACAGCTTCAGTGCAATCCCTATCAAAATCCCAATGACATTTTTTTGCAAAAATGGAAACCTCATCCTGAAATTCACATGAAATCTCAAGAGATCCCAAACAGCCAAAACAATCTTAAAAAAGAAAAAACTGGAGAACTCACACTTCCTGATTTTAAAACCTATTACAAAAATACCATAATCAACACAGTGTAGTACTGGCATAAAAGCAGACACACACACCAACGAAATAGAATAGAGTGCAGAAATAAACCCTTGCATATACAGTCAAATGATTCTCGACAAGGGTGCCAAGACCATTCAGTGAGTAGTCTTTTCAAAAAATGGTTCTGGGAAAATGGGATATCCACATGCAAAAGAATGAAGTTGGACTCTTACCTAACACCATATACAAAAATTAACTCGAAATGGATCAAGGACCTAAAGACCTAAAACAAATAAAACTCTCAGAAGAAAATACAGGATAAAAGCTTCATGATGCTGGATTTGGCAATGGTTTCTTGGATATAACACCAAAGGCAAAGACAACAAAAGAAAAAATTGACAAACTAAGCTTCATAAAAATTCTAAAATCTGTATAGCAAGAGACACTATCCGCAAAGTAAAAAGGCGACCCACAGAATGTGAGAAAATATTTGCAAATCATATGCCTAATAAAGGATTAATATCCAGAATATATAGAGAACTAAAACTCAAACAATCCCATTCAAAAATAGGCAAAGGACTTGAACTGACATTTCTCCAAAGAAGACATACAAATGGCTAATAAGCACAAGAAAAGATGCTCAACATCAACATTTGCATCAACATTTGCAATGAGATAGCACCTGGCATGAGTGACTCATTAGAATGGCCACTATCAGGGAAAAAAAAACAGAAACAAAAACAAAAACAAAAAAACAGAAAACAATAATGTTGGCAAGAATGTAGAGAAACTAGAATGCTTGGCACTCTTGGGGAGAATATAAAATGGTGTCACTACTGTGGAAAACAGTATGGAGGTTCCTCAAAAATTAAAAATAGAATTACCCTATGATCTAGTATTTCCACTTCCTGGTATACACCCAAAAGAACTGAAAGCAGGTTCTCTATATTTATACACCCATGTTCACAGTATTATTCATAAAAACTAGAATATGGAAGCAACCTAAGTGCCCATCTACCACTTAACAGACACATAAAATGTGGTGTACATACACACACACACAGAGGATTATTTACTATTCAGCCTTAAAAAAGAAAGAGATTCTGCAATGTGATATAACATGGGATGAACCTGGAGGATATTATGCTACATAAAATAAGCCAGTCACAAAAAGACGAACATTATATGATTTCACTTACATAAGGTACTTAGTCAAAATCATAGAGACAGAAAGGAGAATGGTAGTGCCCAGGGGCTCGAGGCAGGGGAGAATGTGGAGTGAGTGTTTAACAGGTACAGGATTTCAAAGTTACAAGATGAGAGGAGGGGACAGATGGAGGTAAAGGCTGCTTGACAATGTGGATGAAAATACCTCTGACTGTACACTCAAAAAAGGCTAAAATAGTACATTTTGTATTACGTGCATTTTAACTCCATTAAAAAAAGGGAAAAAATAAATAAAAGAGAATAAAAAGAATCTAGATCTTAAAAATCAAACCTTCTTAGGTTATAATAAACATGTAAATTATTCAATTATGTTTATAGAAAAGAAACATAGTAAAGCTAACAACAACATAGCCTATCCATAACCTACAAATATTTACTAACTTACCCATAAGTGTATTCAGGTAAAATTCAAGAAGACAATTTAGTTTGGAGAAAAAAATTTAAGTACAGAATATGTTTCTATAATACTCTACAGAAAACTTCAACTCTGTATAATTATGAATGCTAAAAAGCAAATGGTATTAATTTGAAATGAATAAGAAAAAAATGTACCATAAAGTAACATAAATTCCCTGTGTAAAAAGAAAAATCTCAGATAACATTCCGTGGCTCACTATGCCCACCATCCACAGGTAACCACTATTAACCATTTCTTGTGTTTCCTGATTCTATTTGTGTAAAAAGGTTTATGTATGTATGTGTGCCTACATGTACATATAAATACGGATATACACACACACACATACAGAGTACACATATATAAATATATATATATATTTATAATGCAAATAGGATCATACCATTCATATTAATCTGCAATTTCCCTTTTTAAAAAAAATATAATTTTAAATACTGTCCATTTCGGTACACAGAGCTCTATCTCGCTTTCTCTCGGGTGTAGAGAGTCATCTATGACCAAGCACCTGCCATAACTTCTATAGCACATCACCTACTCTGATGTGTATGGACAGAGTAGGGGAGATAAAGCCAATAAGTGCCACACCTTTTAATGGGGGTGTCCTATCGTGGACATTGGAGTTGCTCACACGTGGTGATGATAAAAGAAGCCAGACTTGTAATCATGTTTCTAGTGATTTTAACTTCTCTATGGAAAACACACCCACAGCTACCCTTCCTGCGCTGCTCTGCCTCTCCTCCTGCTGAGAAAGTTGGGGCCCGCTGTTAGTTTATCTCTGCCACAGACGATATTTCCACAAATACCCTTGTCACACCAGGCAAGCCTATCTGTAGGACAGACTGCAGAAATGACCCTGTTGCAAAGCATATGAGATTTAGAGGGGTGCCTGGGTGGCTCAGTTGGTTGGGCATCTAGGTCTTGAGTTTGGCTCAGGTGGTGATCTTGGGGTTGTGGAATCGAGCCCTGCATCGGGGTTCCACGCTCAGCGCAGAGTCTACTTGAGATTCTCTCTCTCCCCCTCCCTCTGCCCTTCTCCCACAACTCATGTGCACTCTCTCTCTAAATAAATAAAATCTTAAAAAAAAAAAAAAAGAGTATGAGATTTAGAAAAAAAATTTTTAGAAATTTAATTTATTTTTATTTTGAGATTTTATATTTTTCCAAATCATCCTCCAAAAGAAACTTTGTTATTAATTTATATTCCTATCAACTGTATATAAAAATGGTCAGTGTCCTCACTCTTGCCAATGTAATTCGGTTATGTTCTTTTTAATACTTCTTTTCTTTCTTTGGCTCTGTGGGCAGCATTTTCTTTTTCTTTCTGGTAATTTAGTGTGTTAGTGGTCTGTTTCTCCCCCTCTGGTGGTTATCGCTATCACTTTTTTAAATTATTAAGCATCTATCTGTTGGTTTATCAACTTCAAATAACATCTATTATCATCTGTGATTCCCACTATCACATCATCCCATTTCCTATTTCACTGACATTCTGTTCTCTTGTTGTATATAGATGTAGGTACAGCTATATTGATGGTCTTTTTGTTAATTTTACTGGGTGCCAGGAAGGGGAATAGAGCCAAAGGCCTTTATTTTGCATCATTTACTAGATATCTCTAGGAATGTACACAGTGTGGGAGCAGCCACGATTAGCAGTGAGGAAGAAGAGAGAAATCAAGCCGTGCTGTGCTGTGGAAAGACTGTTCTGGCAGTGGTAAACAGGACGGAACTAGAACACAAAGATTCATTACTATGAAAGATTAGAGGAGATTCAATATTGTGAATATGTACATTTCCCCTCAATTTAATCTACAAAATAAAAACTTATCCCTAAGTCATGATGATGATGATGATGATGATGATGATGATGACGGCAACACTCACTATGACACTGGGCTAAGCCCTTTATAGTATATGTATCTCATTAAGAGCAAAAACAATCCTGCAAGGTAATAGTGTTAGCTCTGCATTACAGGATTCACATGAAGATTTACAGGAAGAAAGGTAATTTCCCCAAAGTTGTAACAAGTAGTAAGTAAAAGGGCTGAGGTCTTCTTTGTAACAGGATCATAATGGTATGGGAGTTGAGAAAAAATGATCCCATACAAGAGAACTGAGGGCATGATTCTGTTTAGTACCTTAGTACCGAAATCCTTTCCCCAAGGACTTGTTCAAGTTCAAAAACTAAAGGAAGGGGCGCCTGGGTGGCTTAATTGTTGAGCGTCTGCCTTCGGCTCCGGTCATGATCCCAGGGTCCTGGGATCGAGCCCCACATCAGGTTCTCTGCTCAGTGGGAAGCCTGCTTCTCCCTCTCTCATTTCCCCACTTCTGTTCTCTCTCTTTCACTGTGTGTGTCTCTCTCTCTCTCTGTCAAATAAATAAATAAAATCTCTAGGAAAAAAAAAAACTAAAGGAAGACGACACTTGTATCTTTCATTCTTACTCACATTTCCGAAACTGCTATGAGAGGAAAGGAGCTCCTGAGCATACTCAGGGCATCAGAACCCTGAGTGTACTCCTAAGGCTGCCAATTTAGAGAAGAGAAAAGAGAAAAAACAAGAGGGTGATGAGAAAGAGAAGAAGAGACAGTCAGGGAATGTATGGAAGAAACAATTTTGGGAAACAGGGAACAGGCAGCGATGTCATGACCTGCAGAGGTTAAGGGTGTTGAGGGCTAAAACAAGTTACTGAACAGAATGACTGGCAGGCTGCTGGATAACTTGGAAAGACCAGCCTGATGGATTGACAGCGCTAAGACTCCAACCACAGCCATTAGAAAGAGGAAGTATCCAGTGTGGACCACTGTTGGGGGAGGTCTGGCAGAAAAGACAAGGACTACAGTCTCTCCAAGGGTCATGGGAGGGGTAAAGTGATTATTTGTATTTTAAGATGCAGGAAGGACTCCTGGGTGGCTCAGTCAGTTAAGCTGACTCTCGGTTTCAGCTTAGGTCATGATATCATGGGTCATGAGATCAAGCCCCACATCGGGTTCCATGCTCAGTCATGGAGTCTACTTGAAGATTCTCGATTCTCTCAAATAAGTAAATAAATATTAAAAAAAAAAAAAAAGGTGGGAGATATCTTAGCACTTTGGCAGGCACAGGGTAAAAAATTAACAGAAAAGAAGAGATTGATGATACATGAGAAAGTTAAAATGACTGATGAAGGAATCACTGTGATGGTTTGGGTAGTATTATCTTACACTGCATGGTGCTTTCCAATTTGCAGAGCACTTTCACATCACAAGTCTCCCATATTCCCTACATAATTCTGTGAGCCAGGCTAGAGCACAAATTATCACTTAATTTTATTTGAAGAAACTGAGGCACAGACAGGTTTGTAAGAGTCCGAGGCAGTCTAGGAAAAAGAGCCCTGAAGTTAAAATCCTGGCTCTTTCTCTTACTGGTTCTATGCTTTGGGCAAGTTACTTGGCTTTTGGGGGCCTTAATTTCCTAACCAGGAAAATGGGGATAACACTTCCCAGGCTCCCCTGATGATCAGATAATGCGTGAAAAGATGCTGGCATGGCGCCTGCAGAAAAGTAGGGTGTGCATAGGCTACAGCAACTCTCGTTGAGAAGACTGGGTCACTGCAGTGAATATTCATTAATCACCTATTAATGTGCCCAGTAACTCCTCTAAATAGAGTCAGGCACTGTAACAATAAGGCATCACTGTAAGTGACAAGGGCCATCAGCACACAAAGGGCTTGGGAGCAAAGATGACGCTGTGGCTAACTGTGCCTGCCAAAGGGTAGAGGATGACAATGTAAGGATCAGGGAGAAGTTCCAAATGGAGGTGGCCTCCGGGGTGGATGTTGAAAGAAGAGTTCCCTGGTGGCGGGGGAAGGGCATTCTAGGAGGAGAAAGAGCACCAGCAAAGGCTCACAGGCATTCAAGCAAATAGGGCACGCAAGCTCGATCAAGCAAAGATTGCCTTAGAGCTGACTCAGCCACCTCAGACAGCAAGAAAGAGATCATAGCACCTGCACGCTGCTCCACGCCCTCCGTGACTCCCACGAGTGAGAGGCAATTCCTTCCTGAAGGACAGCCAGAATGGGAAAAGGTCCAGCAAGGCTGCAAGAGACGTGAAGAGCTCCAAGGGATTTCCAGCTGCTACCACCCCGATCTGAGGCACCCTGAGGCACAGTCCCTATGACACAGCAATCACAGGGCAGCAGGCCGACCCTGCAGGCCCCTGCCCTTCATGCTCGCAGGTGACACCTACAGCACACTCTGACATCACACTGAAGTGGCCACTGAAGCCCTCGAGGATCCATGCCAGAGGCCATCCAAGCCATGGCTGGCAGGCACAGCACCAGAGCCACCCGTTGGCCTGTGAATACCTGCTCATGGCATCTCCAGCCACGATTTTTTATCTCCATAGACACTACACATAAGAAATCCCTTCTCTATCATCTCCAGACCCCCACAACAATAGAAAAATGCTACAGGCGGCACGGAAAACCTTAAGGCCCGCCAGAGCCACAGCCCAACAGAAAGAGTAAAACTGAAGTGTACTTGGAGGATTTCTTTTCACTGCCATCCCTTTCATCACCGCAAATTCTTTTATAGTTTTACAAGAGTTTTACTACTATGTATTGTAAAGACGTTCCTAATGATTTGAATCCAGAAATAAGACATGTCTGGAATCCTTCTATTCTTCTTCCTCAGAAAGAAATAAGAAGAAAATGACTGTTATTCACCATGGATGCTAAATGAAGCTCAACAAATGATCTGTTATTAGTTCTGTTTAAAAATATGCTTACCTATGGGTTTACCAATTCTCAGTTTTCAAAAAACTAGAACATATTATAATCGGCATGGTAAAATGGTAAAAAATTATGTCTTTCTGATTAGGAGCCATAGAACTTAGCAACATCTCAAAACTCCCATCAGGAACACTAATTATCACTGAATCAAGCAGAGAAATATTAGTCAGAGATTTTCAACTGAAGAATTCTTTGTTGTAATTTGAGGTCTTAAAAAAAAAAAGTCAACGTGTCACTGTACTTACGAAGCACAATCTATGAGTCAGACTTATATTTCAACCTCTGATGCACCTGGGATTAAAGAAAGAACTTGGACACTATTTCTAAACACATCTTGGCATTGAACTTTGTGAAAACATAAAAACACAATTAAGTATAGTCGGCGAATCCAGGCTGAAACTGCAGGTAACCAGAGGCTTCAGTCTTCCCCTGTGCTACTCAGGAGGTTCAATGAAAGTAGGCATGAGAGAACCTTTGCCTCAAATGGCAAAGGCTTAGGGAGGCTCGCTGCCTCGGGAACCAGCCGGCGGGCCAGAGGGCATGCGCGGGCAAGGGAGACTGCGCACTGAATAGGACAGAGTAGGTAACGATGCTGTCAGGGGAACTATTTCTAACTTTATCAGAAGAAAATGAAATAGAATGTTTTTGGCATCAGGAGTGACTGCCTAAGCATGACTTTAATGTGATAAGTTGGATGGTGTTTTTAAATGTTTAGTCTTGAAAGCCACAGGGAGAGCCACTGTTTCATCCAGCTAAGCCAAGGTAAGGTGGCAAAAGAAGTGAATGATACTAAAACCTGTTCATCTTTCAGGTAATTAGATTGCACTGACAATAAAGAAGATCTTTTACCCTCTCTGTTTTATAAAGAATCAGCCATTGCCAGTTTGGTTGTTTCTACCTTGCCTTCTGAGGCTAACGGCAAGAAAGTTTCTCCGGCCAAACTTCCTGGTAATCAGAGAACCATGTTCCTTAATGGTGCAGATTAGTCATCTAGTTCAGTGGAAACTGTAGTTAAGATAAATCAAAACTAAAGTTAACAAATATAGTACAATTCTATTATCACCCTAGAGACATGGGCCAGTGACCCAGTACACCTAATGTAAGGGAGAAAGGACAACCCCCTCATTCTACTGTGGCACCACGTGACAGAACCCCCACCACAGAGACTGGTGCCAAATCTTAGGATAGCAGCAAGACCTCTACTTGTAACAGGCTCTCGTTCAGCTTCCTAAGTATATCAATGTGTAAAATCAGTCATATCTGAAGTGCAACAGTAAGACAAAATAACCAAAAATAATAGGGGGTGGGACATAGCATCCAGATTGGAGGAAGTGGCAAAATGACACCACAAGAAAGCAATCACATCAATCCAGAAGTTTGGGGAAATCTGTAGGACCAGTAACCTGGTGTCTGCAAACAGATAGTTACACGAAGAAGGTGGGATGGGGGCATGAGGTGTGCAGGTGTGCAGACCTGCTCTAGAGTTAGAGACTCAGGAGACAGAAAAAACAAATGAGATGTGCAGGCCACGTTGGTTCCAACAAGCTGCGTGGGAGAAAAATGGACCTGATACCATCAAGGACATATGAATACGGACTGAGTACTAGATGATGCCAACCAACAGCCGTGAATGTTCTTGGGTCATGCTGGGCCTGCCGTGATGTAAGAAAATATCCATATTCCTTAGAGAGCCATAATAAAACATCCCAGTGAAAGGCCACGAGGTCTAGGATTTACTTTAGAAACAAGAAGGAAGAAAAAGGAGAAGGAAAAGAAAAAACAGATATAAATGAAGCAAATCCAGCACAGTTTTGATAGTTACTAAATCTGGAAGATGAATATTTGGGGGTTACCGATGTTATTCTTTATATTTTTGCTTATTTTGAAAGTTTTCATAATAAAGGTTCTTGTTTTAAACACTGACAGCACCTAGCTCACTGCACATCCACTAGCCAATAAACTATATTTATTGGCTTTGTTGGTCTTTATTATCTTGAAACACCACAGTGTCATCTGTCCGTGAAAATCCAGGGTTTTCTGAAGAGCTTAAAACATAAAACATTCCTATCTCATTACGTGAATCCTCTTGAACTTTTGAGAATATACCTTAGCAAAGAATAAACAATACTGAATTCCCTTCCCAATAACGTCCTTATATAAAATAGCACCAAAATTAATGAAGTATGATTCACTAATATTCACTATTGGCAGGAAGAGATAAAGTCGTCGAGCATTAAAAATCAAAATCAAACACCGCCAGGACACATTAAACAACTTTAAAAATGATTACCTCTATGGGGCAGGGCAAGGGGGAATGCTGTGAGCAGGGATGGGGGTGACACCAAAATTTCTCAATGAGTCCTTTTTAATGTTGTTTCAACTTTTCGAGCCACACAAATGGACTGGCTATTCAAAAGTCACATTTAATTTTAAATAAAATAACTGCATATATACTTGTCATAATTTAAAGAATTACTTTTCCTCTCCCATGAGGACTCCAACACTAAAACTTGAAAAAAAAAAAAAAGAAAAATGAAGATTTTTCTGTGCTCTTTAAGATGTCCGTAGGTCACTCATGCCACTATTTCCAAGGATCGACCTTTGATGGTTTTAAAACACATTAATCTCTTATCTTACTTCTAATAGGATCTTTCCTTTTTTTAGGCAAACATATAAGAAACTTGAAATGAATCTGAATATAAAAGCCAAAAAAAGAGTCCCTGGGGTGAACTGAAGAAAAACTCAAATCAAGGAAAGCCCCTTCTATTTTTTGTTTCGTGTCAAACCACACATTTAAGTCTTTACTTGAAAGCAGAGGAATTTAACAAGGATTTAGCAGTCTTCAGTTTGTTCCCTTCTTCTAACCTCAAACTCAAGCTATTATATTTTTGCTTTCTTTTCTCATCCATTACCTGTGCTTCTCAGCCAACTCTTGTCAATCAAGATTATTGAAATCTCAAACCAAAACTCAATCATTTGCCTTTTAAGCTACTTAAAACAGATGTTTAAAACCCTGAATTCTTACAATCCCATCTGAAGCATTTTGGTATCCCTTCTCTTGGTTCTTTTACTGAGCTAATAGCCAAACAAATGACATAGTATTGGAACCTGAAGCAAATTAACTAAAGCCCCTGGTGGATACTAGGTAGGTTATGTTGTGTTCCTAGAATAGCTGGTGATTTCTTAACTCTAAGAACCAACAAGCCTGGTAGAAACCTCTGTCAACAAATGAGCATTCTGAAGGCCTCCTGAGGTTCACACTCTTTCAATAAATCTGAGAGATGAAAAGGGCCATTCACAAAAATATGATATTCTTTACAAAAAAAATGTATCACTGGATTGCTTTTAATAAGGACTTCCAATTACTAGTTTAGACAGTCTTGAACAATGGCCATCAACTAATACGTATTTACTGAGATCCAGAATGTATATGCTACATTTTACCGCAAATAGAAGAAATAAGACACTTTGTTCTCAAGAGCTTTAAGGTATGGTTGACAAGACAGGTTTAACATAGGACACCAAAAGAACACACCTTAGAAGGTCAAGCGTGCCGCATTGTAGGCTGTAAGCATGGTGGTGGCAGGAACTACAGCGGATGTGGCAGACCTGGACATTTCATGGACTCCTGGCAAAACTTCACAGGTTAAGATAGCAAAGAAAGGCAAGGGGAATGCTAGCAGCCGCCAGACACAGGCTCTGCCTGAGACAGAAAGGGATCTGACTTGGGGCAGAGAGTTTAGTCTGGCTGAGGAAAACTGCAAAGGAAGAGGTGTGGTAGGAAAGACCAAAAGGGCAGACCAGACCCCACGAATAACTGTGGGTGTGCAGGTACTCATTGGTAAAGACAAGTGGGCTGTGACCAGATCCTAGAAGCCACGAATGATGGCTCCAATTCTATTTTGAAGGCAGTAGCTATCCCGTGACCTTAAAGAGGAAAGGGACCAAAAGTTAGCTGTCCTGCCAGCCAGACACAGACTTCCTCCCCCCCGGGACACAGCGATGCTCTGGGAAGCACAGGCGAGGTGGACCTCCCTCTCCTCGTGTTCTTTCTCCACCATTAAAAGCTTCTCTGATGAGCATTCGACAACTAATTCGATATGTTCGTTACACTTTAGATGAGTGTTTTCTTAGAGAAGCCTTCAGGGACAAGTGACCACTCCTTCAAAAGATTTTAGAGAACACTTAAAAAGCATGTCTTAGAGTAGATCATCCTTTAGAACAGTGTCCAGAAAAGACCAATTCCATATAACAGTATTACTTCAGTACTAATAATACCAACATTAACTCATTTAGTCCTGACCTATGAAGTAGAGACTATTACAACTCCCATCTTATAGATACCTTTGCTGAGAGGTTCGAGAGGACAAGCAACTTTCCAAAGGTTGTGTGTAGCCCATTAGTGGTGGAGCCGGGACTCACCCAGGCCCCCCCAGACCTCAAAGAACATGCTCCAGACCACACAGCCATGACACTTCGGGTGTTTCCACTCTCTCCAATGGCCCATGTGGGCAGTGAGACCCTGTCCCTGTGGCTAATGGGAGAGAGCTCCCAACCTACCTGGGGGCGCAGCGATCTCTAAGTACTGATTCCAGAGTCAGTCAGCAACACTGACTTTGCAATAGTGTACTTTTGGTAGAAATGGAGAAGAGAAAGTCGCTATCCTTTATTCAATGCCTTTTACTTAAGTTTATTATCAGAAATTCTCAGGGATCTCATACTCCTAATTAATGCATATACTTTACAATTGAGCATAGCTCTCCAAGTCTTGAGATACTCCTATGTCATTTCCATGGAGCCACCATTTGGGCATCCTACACTTACAAAATAAAGCTAAATGACAAAAATATCACTTAAATATAAGGCCAAGGGCATTCATTAAAATAATCGGGGGGGGGGGGGGCAACATGAAACAAAGGAATATCACATAAAAATCACAGTAGCAAAAATCAGAAAGAAACAAATACATCCATTTTATATTAGCTTTCAATGTCAAAAGCTTTTTAAAACCTTTTTTGATATGGAAGGCATTGATAAAAAAAAAAAAAAAATTAGACTTCCTTTATACTATATCTTGGTTGGCCAAGCAACCAAGCCAAACCTTTCTTTGAAAAATTTTGAAAAAAGAAATTGTATGTTTTACGTAAAGACAGGGAGCAAAGTCCGAAGTTCTGCAGCCATAAAGCATATTTGTGAAATAATTATATTCAGCTATAATATATTCTAAACACTCACTGTTTATCATAATCAAATGATTACAGATTTTGCGTAACAGTTTATGTGCTTCCACAGAGAAGGTGGCTCATGCCGAATTGGGGCTATATGTATAAAAAACAGTAGCTGACAAAGTATTATGAGACAATATGCTTTGTGAGTAAGATTCGTCTAAGGAACATAGATGTCACAGAGAAGCCAAAGAGAAAAAAACGAATGAATATTAAGTGGGTAAGCTCTTCAACACACTGACTAATCTCAGGACATGTCCTCCCACCAGTACAGAAAAGAACACCAAAAGTTACTGTTTTCTGCTTTTATGACAAATATTTTTTAAAAAATCATTAAAATAAAAAGTCTAATTTTAGTGAGGTATTTGCTACCCTCCACTATGATGATGCCTGAATAATGCATAGTAACAGAAAGACTTTAAAGTTAAATACCAATCAAATAAGCATGTTATTATCATGATATGTGCCAAAATGCTTTAATGAGAAAAAGGCACAAAGCTTTTATTTTCTTCCATTACCTAAATCAATCTTAACTCTCTGGATTAAAACTGAGGAGCTCAAAAAGGAAGTGTAAGAGAAAAATCTTAAAAATCTGTTGACGGATAGGATTCGGAGATTTTTTTTTAAATCCTTTTGTGTATGTAAAGTTGCTTGGGATATCAATATTTCTGTATGTGTTCACTTTGAACAGGTGTCCCTATTTCTTGGGTTTACATGCAAATATAAAAATGACAGAAATAGGGCATATTTAGGGGGAAAAGCATACCTACTAGTTAGCCATTATAGAATAAACACAGGAGAATATGGAAGCTAGAGGAGTACTCACATCAAGCTAACTGTCCTAAATCTTTATTTCACATAATCCTTCCAGATGTGCCAAGAAAGTGTACACAATATGTTCAAATAAAAATGAGGAAACAAGAAAATCACACAGCCTCATGCTAAGGACTACTTTATTGCTTCATTGATTCAACATATATTTGCTGAGCACCCACCCTGGACCAGAAACAAGGGACAATCAGGGTTCTAGCAAAGTCCCAGCCCCCAAAATGCTCAGTCTAGTAAGGAAACCTGGAAGCTACACAGAGAAGCCAAATTCCAGACCCCACGGGAAGATATTGAAAAGTTTTAAATGGCATGAGCCATAGAAGAAAAGACTCTGGGGAATGGGAAGAGCATGATCCTATGACTGAGGGTACAGGTTTAATCCAGATCAAAAACACGTGGGCAAATGCAGACCATGGCAGCACAGGCCGTGGACTTGAGAGCGTACAGGCTTATGATGTGGGCAGCTATATGAGGACAGTATTTGTATAATTAATGTGCAAGGTGTTCAGTAAATATTAGTTTTTTCTTCCTTCTCATAGTTGAGGATTTCTCCAAAAAAAAAAAAAAAAACTTACCTTTCTGCGCGAATGACACCACTGTAGTAGGGGGGATCCCAAGGCATTAATTCCTACAATGGAAAAATTCACTGCTATGAAAGTTATTGACTCCTTCACAATTTTTATCAAGAATTTAGCCAACTTATAAAATGTAAACCTGCTATAATATCAGAAGAGTTTTATAAAAACCGTGAAAATTCATGAAATACCCACCTCTTTATTTTGACTTCCCTGTAATCAATGTGTAGTATAGAGGTACAAATAAATTTGGGGAGTTTGGGGAAAAGGTAAATAATGTAAAATGTAAACATAAAAGTCAACGTTAATAGATTAAATCAGGAGCAATGCGGGCAGGCAGCAGCAGGGAGCTGGAGGCCAGGAATTATTTGGAAAAACATCGGATTATGGATATGCTGAACTATCTCACCAGCGCCCTGCTCTTTTTCTGCCCAGAAAAACCAAGAGAGTGTTTAATATCTATATTGGAATGACTGAGAATTGCCAAAATAACAGGCGTAGCTTTTCCTTTCTTTATGGATCACTCTAACATTATATCTATGTTTGAGATGATGGACACTTCAAATATCATTTGTGCAGTACAAAGAAGGCCTAAAAACCCCAGGTCTGTTGAATGAAGATGAAGTTTCACAAGATGATGGACATGTAATAACTTTGGAAAAATTCAGATCTGAAGTGAACAAGAGGATTGAGAAAATATGGTCAACATTTTAATAACACCACAAATCCAAGATAATAAATGATTCTATAAAGTTAAAAAAAAAAATAGATTGAATCAGCCACACTGAAATTTTTCCCAAAATGCAACACATGTATCAATCCATAAAACATACTGCAGGTAAGATTAGGGTCCTAAGGTAAGATTAGAGCTCTTTCTAAATCTAAGCAGGAAGCTTAGGGTGGATCCGCAAAATGAAAGCAACAATTTCAAGTGTAACGAAGGGAGAATTACCTCTAATCTTGGCAAAGAAAATATGTCATAAAGAAGCACTGTCACAACAGTTGGTTTTGACAACTGGTACAGAATACTGATGGGAAGAAAAGCTTGAATCCGTGCATGATCCTCCTTCCCACAAACTGTCCAGGTGACAGGAGAGACTAACAGCCCAGGCTGTGAAGTCAGAATGCCCAGGCTCAAGTGTGCAATCCACACTATTTTACGATGTGGACAAGTTCTCTCTGCTCGCCAATACTTTCCCATTTTCTTTCTACTCGACCTGATCTCTTCCCCCCAACCCCGTACCTTGAGCCCACCTCCTGCCGATCCTGCCCTCCCTCGCTCCACTCTGGCCACACTGGTCTCCTCACTGTTGCTTGACCACAGGGGACAGCTGCTGTCTCTGCTTCAGGCCACTGCCTCGTCTCTTCCAAGTCTCTGCTCAAGGGTCTCCTCACGTGACAAGTCTTCCCTGACTGATCCCTAGAGAACAGCAACTGCCATCCCCTTTTCTCTGTATTATTTTCCCCTGTTGCCCTTATAACAATACAACATGGCCCGTATTTCTTTCTTTCATGTATTTACCATCATTTTCCTCCCCCAGAATGTAAGCTTTTTGAAGAGAGGGACTTTGTTCGCATTTTTCCTATTAAGTCCTGGCAGCCTGAACACTGTCGGGTACACAGTAGTGCCTCACTAATGGCATTTCTTGATGTACTTCAACCATTAACAGAAGACCTGGCATTGGGTAAGAGCTCCAGGAATGCTGGCTTCTATCCTTTGTCTTATCCTTTAAATTTTCAGTTCAGACATTATCTCCTCGAATAACAAGGTGTTCTTTCTCATGTTCCATGATCACGCTGCTACCATGAAATGCAGCCAACGTAAGACAGGTACAGGCTGACTTTCCTTCTCCCAGCATCCCCGAAACTTTAGCCCCCAAGTGTTCATTTCCTGGGACACATTTCCTCCAGCAGATGACCATTTACTCTCTGCTACATACCAGAGTGCAGGCTCTAGGGAAACAAAACCCAGTAAGACTGGATCCCTGTACCAAGGAGCTGATAATGGTCTAGGCAGTAGAAAGACAAGTGACTCCACAACCAGAGTACAGTAGGTCACACGCATGACATCATACCATGTGAAACAGAGACCATGAGAAGGGCATTTAAATCACACTGGAAGGTCAGGAAATGTTGGGAGGAGCCAAAGCTGGAGCTGAGTTTGGAAGACTGGGCACACTGCAACGAGATGAGAAGGAGGGAAAGGCATTCCTGTGTATGGTGTTTGTGAATGATGGCAAGCTACCTCCCATAGTGGCTGGCACATAAATATTGTGAATTGAAAATTGAAAAACATTCGTTTTGTTTCAATTATCAGAACTGAAAAACAAAAGAAAGGAAAGCAAGGGCAAGCAAAGCAGTAAGTAAGTAAAAAAAGTACAAGAGCATCACACAGGTATTATTAGTAGGGAACGAGGGACACTAATTTGGCTTAAAGGGGCAGCAGAAGATAAGGCTAGAGAAGCAAGTGGAAGCAAAATTAGGAGAGGCTTGGTGGGAAAGCTAAGAAATAAGAAGGTAAATCTGAGAATTACAGCAAGCCACTGAAAAATCTTAAAAGAGAGATAAGATCAGATCTGCTTTTGGCAAAATCCCTCTGGTGGCAAGTCAGTCATTCATTCATTCGTTCATTCATTCATATTTCAAATAAGTGCTGAGTACCTACCCTATGTCTAACACTGAACTAGGCGTGTTGCTAAGCAGTCCAAACTAGAGCCAGAACAAAAGGCTAGAAAACCAGTTTGGCAACTACAACTATAATCTGGTTGAGAAGTAACAATGATCTCAACCAGGGCTGTGGCAATGGGCATGGAGAGGCAAGAATACAGAGTTCTCGGGAAGGTAGAATCTATAGGATTTAGTAACTGATGGGGGTGTGTGTACTAAATAACCTGAAGGGCTTGATCAAACAAGGATTATAGGGTTAGAGATATAGCAGGTCTCATGTAGGGCTCGTGTGTTAAGATGGGGTATACTTTGAAGTCAACATAGATTTAATTGAGCTCCATAAATTAGCAAATAAGAAAGTAAACTGCAATGTTAACATTGATGGTTAAATTGCTACCTGCCAGATCAATCCTCCACTGAGCCTCCTTAAAGCCTGCTTCAAACCGAGAAGCCCACTTACGGTACAATGGAAGCAGCCTTTTTCTGAGTGTATCAATATATGTTGTTAATATACAGTTATAGGTGTGTATATGCATATGAGCATGTGTGAGTATTATGTCAACTAACCAACAAAAAAAATACTGGATTTCCTGGAAATGTCAAACTCAGACATACGGATCAAGTATTTCAATACTTTGTTCACCAAACCCAAGGACTGGAACCAAGATCCGGGATCAGAAACAAGATTATACACACCTTTAGCACATCACAAGAAAGTTCTAGAGTCAAAAGATAAGGACTTCAGCTGATAGACTGTTTATATTATAATAAAAATATTCCAAAATTGTCACTTACAGAATTTTGAGGATTTAGTTTCATTTTCATCCTTCGTATCATCTCAAAGTCTTTTGTAGTTCTGTAAAACAGGTTTATCATTCATTGTTAGGAAAAATTTTAATAATTACATTATTAAAGAACTAGTGTTCTGGGGGATGGGGTAACTGGGTGATGGGCATTAAGGAGGGCACTTGATGTAATGAGCACTGGGTATTATACGCAACTGATGAATCAATAAACTCTACCTCTGAAATTACTAATACACTGTATGGTAATTAATTGAATTTAAATAATTTTTTTAAAAAAGAAATAGTTTTCTTTCTTTTTTTTTTTTAAAGACTTTATTTATTTATATGACAGAGAGAAAGAAATCACAAGTAGCCAGAGAGGCAGGCAGAGAGAGAGGGGGAAGCAGGCTCCCCGCCGAGCAGAGAGCCCGACGCGGGGCTCGATCCCATGACCCCGAGATCATGACCTGAGCCGAAGGCAGAGGCTTGACCCACTGAGCCACCCAGGTGCCCCAAGAAATAGTTTTCTTATGTAACTTCCCAGTTTTCATGATAAAACCGGAAGTAATTTATAGTGCAAATGTAACCAGTTTTATAACCAAATGTAATCAAAGTTTATCTGTGTTAGAAGTGACAGCAATATATCATTAGTAAATTACTGTAATTTCTACCTTAGAAAATATCCCAAAAGATAGACATAGGACTTGAAAGTATTAAAGCTTGGAAAAATTAGCAATGTTACAGATACATGTAAAGGTTATAACCAGCAAACTTTAAGTCATTGCTCTTTGCTATACATTAAAAAGGTAAGAGACTAACAAATAACCTTCTATAAAAAATATGAACGGAGATTATATTTAAGATTACTATTAATACTTTTTCCCCTACAGAAAAACTCTAGCAGGGCTGTGCTTAATATCTATAGAATATACAGTTTCTATTGGAATTAACTCCCATGTATAACTGTAAAAACCTGAAGATATGTTTGCTCAAAATATACTCTATAGTTACATACAAGGGAAGAAAAAATACCACCACTTAACTAATAAAGCAGAGAAAATTCTCAACTAACGGCAGACTTAACACTGCCTTCATTAAATTGAAACCACAATGGTTCCCTATATTAAAAGAAAAGTTTAGAATTTATAAATATAATCCAAATCAGAGAGGACTGGGTTCTAAGGCATGAGTTTATAATAGCAGAAAATGGAAATCCAGGCTAAAATTTAACGTGTTAGTATAGCCAAGAAGGCAAAGGAAATGTTCAATAGCATTAGGAGACAACCATGACATGCCCCTTCCTGGAGTCCTAGGTGTCTGAAGGCTGCTGCAGTGTGGCCTCTCCGCAAAGCATTCAAAGAGCACCAGTGAAGGACAAGTGACTCTATCAAAGACGGAAAGATGGGAATACAACAAAGGGCCTCACTACAGAGAACTACGAAAGTGGAGGCAGATCATTCTTAAGATCCAAACCACAGATCAATTTACCACATCCAGGAGCCACCTATATTTAGGCCAAAAGAAGAGAAACACTACTTTATGAACTTGTTATAAAATTGGTGGTACGAGATGAAAATGTATAGTTTAAAAAGACTTGGAAAAAAATTTTCTAATTACACATCAGTGATGGGTTCCTAAGACAATGAACTAGTTCATCAGAGGGGACAGTCTGTTTTCAAGATTGTCACCTGAGGAAGACAGCTACGTGCTTCCTAAGTATTCCTCATAGTTAATCCAATCTCCTACTGACTAGTCTACAGATCTGACCCAATATTCCCATACTTACATTCTTAATAGGTCACCTTATTTTTTATAAATCAAGTCTTTTAAAAAAAACTACATGATACACACTCTAAAGAGTAGAATAAAAACTAACCTTTCAGAAAGTTTGTCTGACAGTTTCTCAAGGAACTGCATGACAGTCTCTAAAAAAGAAAGCCAAAAGAAAATGTCCTTAATTACATAAAATAAAATGAATATACCTGTTAAAATTAGAATGTAATGGTCATAATTTATACACTACAATACCATTAAAGTGATCATTTTCAAAGGGTGCCAGGGTTGCTAATATAACATAACATTTCCAGATGATGATGATCAATTTATCAGAAAACATATTAAACAAGCACAGTAATAATCCAAAGCCTTCGATTATCCCCTAGAATGAGGAGTGAATGGGGAGCTAAAAAAAAGAATCCAAAATTTCAATGTGTTTCTATCTACTCATAACTGTAAGAGAAAAAATAAGTTTTTTAGACCTTTCTAATTTTTTCCGAGTTTTAAAAAGATAGCTAGACTCTGATTTGTTCATATAAATCAGTGCAATTTAGAAGCATGATTCACTGAAAATTAGATTTTAAAAATCAATGTTTTTCTGGACAACTATTTTTGTTTTTTATACACGGCCGAGAATAATCTATTCAGGATCAATACCAAAAGAAAATATGCCAAAATTAGAAGGTTAGAAATTTAACCTCTGATAGGATTTTTTTAAGTACTTAAATACTTCAGCCATATATTTAATGTCATATATTTATTACAAACTCATAAAGGCAACATAGTACGACTATCATTATTTCCCATGATAGGAAATTTTTCATGTGCATTTTTTAAGTTACCACTTTTGCCACTGATTTATGTATAGAGAATTTTCACATGTATTTTAGAGTTTGCCACAAACACTGTCTTTATGTTTTCCAGATGATCTTGTATATGGTTTTACGTTTTCTGCCATCTCCAATTTAAGTTATCTTCTTTCTGAGTAAAATAAAAGCCTGACAAAAGAATGGAGGTTAACCTAAACCAAGGAGCCATGGGGTTTCCTGCCATTGTGGATCTGTAACAAGCCTTGTATACAGTAATCCCGAAAACACGGCCTCATGCACCATATTAAATGGTATTAGGTCTTTGAGAAAAACCATTATTTCGTTAAAAATGAAATCTTATTTCAGGATATCATATCAGCTGTCATAGGGAAGTTATTTTCAAGTAAGTTTGTGCATGCTTTTTATTTCTGAACATTTTTTACTCACTTTCACCCATTTTTGTTTTTCTAGCTATCTTACACGTGAAAAATCTACCTCAATTAATCTACCTGAAAAATTGTCATATTACAAAGAATGAGTTTGAAAGCCCCCGAAAATCAAGAAATGCCTCACTGGAAAATTATTTCCTAATTCACCTGTCACCTGAATGCCCACCTTAACCCTTGTTTACACCCTGCCTTCCTCCTCCTCTCTGCTGAAAGCTCACCATTCCCTCGCCTCCGATTTCTAGTTTCACTTCCCTCATGAAACCCTCAATAAGCACAGACGCATTGGACAAACTGCCCGAACTCCTAAAATCCTACAGTATTTTGTTGCCTATACATACTACTCATTTGGCACTGAGAAGACACTGACCTATATAATTACTTATAATTACTTATCTTTGTGTTTATGTAACTGATCTCCTCAACTAAATTTTAAATTCCTTAAGGATACAAGTCACATCCGATGTGACTGTGCACAACAGCCTAGCTTCAAACTGTGACCACGCTTACCACCTAGTGAGCAATGGTGATGGCATCTGGTATTAGGGGCTACAGGACCAGGGACCTCCAGTCCACACTCACCTCGGCGGTCAATCCTTGACTTTCAGACTACACCTGCCCTCAGTATTTGAGTCAGCTGATCACTCTCTCCTTAAGACACTTCACGTGGCTTCCAGGACCACCCACTCTGCTCATTTTTCTCCTCTCTCACTCATGCTCCTTCTTGGTGGCCATTACTGGCTTTCCCTCATATCTCTGACCTCTTAAACTTGGAGTACCCCAGAGCTCACTTCTCGGAATTCTGTTCTTATTTAGATGCACTCTCTCCCTTGGAGATCTCATACAATCTCATGAATTTAAATAAAGACCCAAGGGCAACTGGGTGGCTCAGCTGGTTAAGTGTTTGACTCTTGATTTTGGCTCAGGTCATGATCTCAGGGTCATGAGATGGAGTCCCACGTTAGGCTGTGTGCTCAATGGGGAGTCTGCTTGAGATTCTCTCCCTCTCCCTGTGTTCCCCCACTCATGTGCTCTCTCTCTCGCTCTCTCCCTCTCTAAAATAAATAAATCTTTACGTAAATAAATAAAGACCCAGATTTATATCTCTGGCTCAGCACTTTCTCCTCAATTCCACAGATATACATCTAACTGCCTACTCAACATCACCATGTAGACACAACTGGCATCTCAGCTTAACTTGAACCAAACCAAGCCTCCAGTCCTCCCCATCTTAGTTAACAGAAACTCACTATATCTTTTCAGTTGAACAGGTTAAAAACCTTGGTTCCCCTTCAAAATGCTATCTATCCAGAATCAGACACATTGCAAAACCCTTCACTGCCACCATTTTGGTCAAGCTGCCATCCTTCTCATCGTGATGCCTGCGAAACAGCTTCTACATGGCCTCTCCTCCACCCCTGCCTCTCTGCATTCTATCTCAGTGTCAGCAGCCCATGACCTGCCAGCAAAATTTAAGTCAGATACCGTTACTGCTCTGCTCAAAATCCCCCCTATGACTTCCCATCTCAGTGGAGGAAAAGCCCTGCTGAACACAGCCCCTCCTTCGTCTGCCTCCACCTCTTACCACTCCCCTCACTCACTCCACTCACCGCTTTGCCCTTTTTGCTTTTCCTCAAATGTGTCAAGCTACCCTAGGGACCTCCGTGCTCGCTGTGCGTCCATCTGGAACTTTCTTCCCCTAGTGAGCCATAGGCTTATTCCTGCACCTCTTTTGAATCTACACTCACATGCCCCCCGTCCTCAGTGAGCCCCTCCCTGGCAACTGAGTTTAAAATCCAACACCACCACCACACGCTCACGTTCCCTATCCCCTTCTCCACTCAGTTTTCTCCACAACTTGTATTAACTATTAACATACTGTGTTCTTTACCTATGTATTTTGTTCTTATCTCCCTTACAGAAATATAAACTACACAAGAGCAGGAATTTCCATCTGATTTACACACTGATTTATTCCTAAGTCCTAGAATCATATCTGACATATAGTGGGCATTCAGCAAATATTTGTTGAATCAATGGATGAAAACAGAAAATGAAGATGTCTTTTATATCACCTGTTTGGTCTCAAACAGCTTATAAAGACCACAAATTTAGAGCATGGGTTTAGGTTTCAGCCCTGCCACTTTTTAGCACTGTAACTAACACCTTGGGTTTCTATCCTATGAGATGGATACAAACATCTACCTCACACAGCTGCACAGAAACTAAATGAAATAATGGCCCAGAGTAAGTATCTTACTATTATTATACTTGACCCTTGAACAATATGGGTTTGAACTGGGCAGTCCACTTACACAGGTTATCTTTCGACAAATACGGTACAGCACTATACATTTGTTTTCTCTTATGTTTTTCTTAATAATGTTTTTTCTCTAGCTTACTTTATTATAAGAATCCAGTATATAATACATACAGCATACCAAATACGGGTTTACCGACCATTTGTTATCAGTAAGGCTTCCTGCCAACAGTGGGCTATTAGTAGTTAAGTTTTGGGGGAGTCAAGTTACATGTAAATTTTCCATTGTGCAGGTTTGGGGGGGTGTCGGCACCCCCGCATCGTTCAAGGATCAACTGTACATCTAATAATTAGAAGAAATTATTGTAACAACCTGGTAACAACAATGACCACAGAAAAACATACAAAATGGCATAAGATCTATTTAGGAGTTAAATGGGATGAAACAAATTGTACGCACTTAAGGGGTTCAGAGACAAGGGTATCTAAGGGAAGTGAAAAGT
The DNA here is from genome assembly GCA_028534135.1 of Potos flavus. Taxonomy (NCBI): domain Eukaryota; kingdom Metazoa; phylum Chordata; class Mammalia; order Carnivora; family Procyonidae; genus Potos; species Potos flavus. The sequence goes on along the minus strand of CM052883.1, from coordinate 68,685,555 downwards.
GAAGAGGCTTTGTGAAAGAGGTAGGTTTTGAGCTGAGCACTGAAAAACTGTTTAGGATTTTAACAGACAGACTGGGAGAGGGCAGCTGTGCCCCATGCAGAGAACAACATGAGCAAAGAAGAAATGAGTGTGCTGTGCCTGTGGTTTCACAGAGAGCCTTGATGGGTCAAGCGAATGGCCATTTACAAAAGAAATGGCCACTTTTTAAGAACACTTTGGAGAAGATAGGAACATACTAGAGAGAGAAGGGATATGCATGGAAGGAATAAAGACAGAACAGAATTCATGATCTGGTCTTCCTCCTACAGAGCTCATTTCTAGCGTTCCCTCTATCCGTGAATGGCACGTCCACCCAGATGCACAACCGGAAACAGGGTACCCAACATGCCATCTCCTACTTCCTCTCGACCTATCACCAAGTCTCGTAGATTCGAACTCTAAAAAATATGTTGAATCTGAACAGTTCCACCATCGCAACTACCCTACTCCTGACTATGAACTGAACTATGACTGCAACTTAATATGCCTTTGAAAAAACTTACTATATACACTTACATTATTACTATCATATAACACTTTATTTTATACATTCTAAATCACAAAGAATGCAATAGAGCACGCGGCGAGACTCTCGCAAACCCCAGGATGCTTTTTCCCTACCTAATGCAAACCCTCCCACCTAACACTCTTCTGTCTTAAAAGGAGGTTTGTAGAACTATGTGTTTTTATAGCCCCAGCCTATATTCAACCTTATCTTCAGCAGATATTTTGATCTTTCCTCCTCTTTCACAATAATTCTAGCCAATTTGGTTAGGTTGACCACAGAAACTAGCTGAGTTAAAATGTAAATAACTGAAATTAGCATCAATGAAAATTTAAGTATGACTTACTCTCAACATGCACAAGAAATGAATTACCTCGACTGGAGAGAATATATTTCAAATTATTAGCTCTATTTAAAAGTCATTTCTATATAAAAATGTAGAAAAAAAACTCAATAAATGGGTCTCTGAATATATTAAAAAGAGAACACTGATTTATAGCTATTTAAAATCAGAAGTTCAGTTTCGCAAAAATCCTACTTTGTCCTGAAAAGTTGGGTAAACAAGCTTACCTGGATTTTTGGCTATTGTGCCTTGGAGGGCTCTGTGGGAGTATGTGGAGTACCCCACTAACTTTGCCAGAAGGTCTCTATTGCTGAGCAATTCTTCCAAACATTTCAACTGACCCACATCGGGGTAAAGAAAAATTTTATAAGCAGCTTCTCGAACCTGTATTTAAATGGAAATGGAAGAAGGTACAATAAGTACCATGACACAAAGGCCCATGCAATGACAATGTAGACTATCACTTCCCTATTGTACAGGTGATCATTGCTTTAAAAATAAAATAAGAGTTTATACAGGGTGAGTAAAGTTTTTAGAATCATAAACTAGTAGAGGATACAAACACATTCTTGACTGGAGTTCTCTGCTATGGGGTATGCTGGAAGAAACTTATACCCAATGTGTGTGCCATAAAGCACCTTTAACCAGGTGAAGACTACAAGCATGAAGAATCTGAGTAGTCTTGGGGTGCCTGGGTGGCTCAGTTGTTAAGCATCTGTCTTTAGCTCAGGTCATGATCCCAGGGTCCTGAGATCGAGCCCTACATCGGGCTCCCTGCTGAGTGGGAAGCCTGCTCTCCCTCTCCCACTCGCCCTGCTTGTGCTCCCTCTCTTGCTGTGTCTCTCTCTGTCAAATTAATAAATAAAATCTTTAAAAAAAAGAATTTGAGTAGTCTCAAATGTCAATTGTTATTGATCATACTTTAAAAATATGGAATTCTTTATGAGAGATGAATGATTAAACCATTTTCATCATTCAAAGCATTTATGGAATTAATAAGCCCACAGTCGAATTTTAGGGCTTAGTAACACTCAAGTATTCTTAAAGGTATGATTATATTATCACTGAATTTGGGGTTAAAACAGTAGCAACACTCAGATGGGAGCTGAACTATGAAGAGAGCAGAACGCGCATACCAAGTCATCTGGGGCTTCCGCATGTAGACCATCAATTATGACATGATTTCCAGTGACTGCAAAGTTACGATGAATGTGTTCTGGTAAGAGATGCTTCTCAATCTTGTTGGGAAAGTTAGTTCCCATAAGAAATGTATTACTCAAGTCCAAGATTTTCACATTCAGCTCCACTGCTTTTTTACGCTAGATGCAGATGGAGTAAAAGTTATTTAAAGGCATTAAAAGTAAAAGTTCACAACTGATTTAATAGATCATCTATAAGGATGCTAAAGCAACATATATGGTGAAATTAACTGAATAAGATACTAAATATGTTAAATAAAATGAACATTGAGCATATTGCTTATGCCATAAATACAGAATAACTTACTTTTAGTATGTTAATTCTACTTTCGATAGATATTTGATATCCTAACAGTTTGTATAGTGTTTCTATGCTTTAAGATTTACATAAATTCTAGAGTTCTATTTTATGCCTCGGTTATATAACTAATCTCTGAAATTAACAACATTGGGAAGTACAGGATCCTTCCCTATCCCCCAAGATAAGCTCTTAGTTAAGTGAATCGGAGAATAGTAGTTGGTTGAATCTAGTCAATATGATACTTATAAGTATTTGTAGATTAGAGAGAGCAAGTTGAAGGGCAAATATGAAAATATACTGGGTCCTAAAGGATGAGACCAAAAGGTAGAGGGAAAGCAAAGGAATCTCTGCAAGTCTTCCCAAGAATATAGTGAACATCCAGAGAGGACTGCCCTGTAGCAGCTCTGAGGCTGCACACACCTGAGCAGAGTCAGAAGGACAGAGGTGGAGTGGGGAGAAGAGCCAGATGAAGCCCGCAGGGCAGGGCCACGTCCTCCAGCTCCGTGCCAGGCACCCGTCAGCCTGCCAACTCACTGACAATGATGTGGTTGGCACACCCATGGGGGTTTTTTCTGGCAGTCGCACCTTTAGGACATACAATCGCCTGCGAAAATGTGTATTATCAAAGGAGGCGCCACAAATGTTTTGGAGGAAACATAAAGTAGTCCATGTCATCAGTCCGGTCTACTGCAGGACAAGTCGTAGTTGTAGTTATTGTTACTAGAAAACTAGGTAGGCATCTGGACCTGCGCTTATGATGGGCTTCAGGTGAAATCAGATGCAGAACTTTCTGGGATGGGGGTCACTAGCTGTCAACATGTTAAATTGTACTATGAACCTAAAAAGTGGTTAAGCAGCACTAATACTTTTTAAAAGATATTTAAGATGCCGATTGAAACTTGATAAGATGCTGGGGAAAAAATCAAGTATATATTAACAACCCAAAATTTAACAATATAGAGGCGCTTGTGTGGCTCAGTGGGTTAAGCATCCGACTCTTGATTTCAGCTCAGATCTTGATCTCAGGGTTGTGAGTTCAAGCCCCATACTGGGCCCCATGTTGGGTTCCACGCTGGGCATGGAGCCCATTTAAAAAAATTTACAATATAGAGAATTCAAACTTCATGGGAAAAATTAATTTTCAGATACTTCAATGTCTTTATAGTCCAGATTTCTCTTTACCTATTTTGTTTCTACTATGGCCATTTATCGCCACCTAATGGTAACCAGTGGAATAACCAAAAAGGTAAAAGATCTAGAAATTACACTATAATTCCAAAAATATTCCCAAAGTCTTTACTTTAGGGGGAAAAAAAAGTGACACAATTATTATTTCAAAGAATTTATCACCTGTTAAAATACCGAGAAAATTAAAAACTGTGTTTACTTCCTGCCTTCACCAATTTCCAAGGCATAGCATTTTATCATTCTGAGATAATTAAAGATGCAGTACTCTGAACTCAAAGAATTCTATGAAATTGTTGTGTTATTTATCAAATGATTGCTAAAAAATATATACTTCCATTCATTTTAAACTTTTAAGTTATATTCATATGAGACCTTAAAAATTAAGAAGTAGGGGCGCCTGGGTGGCTCAGTGGGTTAAGCTGCTGCCTTCAGCTCAGGTCATGATCTCAGGGTCCTGGGATCGAGCCCCGCATTGGGCTCTCTGCTCAGCAGGGAGCCTGCTTCCCTCTCTCTCTGCCTCCCTCTCTGCCTGCTTGTGATCTCTCTCTCTCTGTCAAATAAATAAACAAAATCTTTAAAAAAAATAATAACCGGGGCGCCTGGACAGCTCAGTGGGTTGGGCCTCTGCCTTCGGCTCGGGTCATGGTCTCGGGGTCCTAGGACCGAGCCCCGCATCGGGCTCTCTGCTCGGTGGGGAGCCTGCTTCCCCCTCTCCCTCTGCCTGCCTCTCTGCCTACTTGTGATCTCTTTCTCTCTGTGAAATAAATAAATTTTTAAAAATAAAATAAAATAAAAAATAATAATAACTTGGGACAAATACAGAAAGAATATATAGGCTTTACAATCTGTACACATTATGTAGGTCAGTCTCTTTCAAGATCCCTTTTAAAAAGTGTAACATGTCTCCTTTTATCCTGTCCCAGTGGAGCCCCTTGAAGAACAGACACAGAAGTTGTGAGAGAGGAGTTCATTAAGTTTATTTTATTTGCATCTTTAATGTTCGTGGGTTCCAGGGAGTTACTTGCCAGGAAGGGTAGCTATCCTTGTAAGAACACTTGAGAAGTAAAAGCAGCAGGTTCAATGCTGGTGAAACAGACCTTGACTTGACACATAATACTTTTGAGTAAAGTTTCAAAACATCTTTCCTCAGGATTACATAAAATAACAAGACTATTCACCTCAACTCTCTCCTGGCAACTCTACTATTCTCCGCTATCTTCCTTCTGAATATCAAACTTGATTAGTATTAGCTAGCATCATTATGATTCATTACACAGTCATTTCAGTATTTGCCGAGGCCAAATCTGGAAAAGGCATGGCCGGCATTCTTGGTCCTTGAGAAGCCCTAATTTAGGTAAGTAATGCAAGAGGAACAGCTTCAATAATAGGCACTTAAAGATAAATGCCATGGGCATGAAAGGTGTCAAATGGGAATTCAGATGAATAAAAAATTCCACCTGGGGGATAAAAGCTTCACAGACACAGTGGTCTGAGCATGAGGCCTTAGTGGGGGTTTGAGGCAGGCAGGCTCTGGTGAGTAGACAGAGGAGGAGGAGGAGGAGGACCGGGGTCACACACGAAAGACACAGTGTAATGAGTTACAGGTGAGCACAGGGAGGGCTGAGAGAGCATCACCAGGGATATTCTTTGTTATATATTAGCTGCCATTGGCAATGGAAAGTGACTGAGAGGTTCTGGGCAGGACAGGAATGATCAAATCAATACTTTACGGAAATCACGCCAATGTTTACAGACAGGTCAGACTGACCAGCAGAAAACCTGGCCAGGGACAGCTGAGCAGGCTCTGGCGTCCGAGCCTCCTCCACCTACTAGCTCTGTGACCTTGGGTGGATCACATACTTCTCGGTGCCTCAGTTCCTCATCTACAAAACAGGAATGATAATAATACTTAAACAGCCCCAAAGCCATTTTGAAGATCTGGTGAAAAATACATGCTTCAAATAGCAAATGCTTAATCACTATTAATTATAATGAGTGTCAGGAAGACAAAGACCTTTCAGATAGCCCAGTTATATGGTGATAAGGTTCAAGGTGAGCTGTTTGGGGGAGGCAGACAGATGCAGGAGTTCTACAGAAACAATCTGAGGACTTTGTCACTAATTAAGACATGGAAGTATGGGGAGTAAAAAATGTGAACTGACCCCAAATTTGTATTTGAGTGACTCAGAGACTAGTGGATTCACTATACAGAGAAGTAGTAACAAAGAACTGGCTTGAAGAGGGGCCAGTGTGTCTATTTTAAACAACATAAATGTACAGCAGAGCCTATCAGCCTTGGGGACTGCTGGGCGGCCTGTGTAGGCTCAGGGTTAGGGCAGGAGTCTCATGCTGATCCCTGAAAGCCACATAAACACAGCAGTGTGCGAGCGTCCCCAGCATTACTCAAACCCAGCACCAAGCAAATGATATTACCTATTGCAGGTGCTATATATCCCCAAGACCCTGACCTCTACTTCCCAACATACTCTGATAAACTGATCTCTATTAATAGGTAATATTATGTCCTATTTAGTAGGAGAAACATACCTACAAAAAAAAAAAAAAAAAAAGGATAACCATAATAGATGACAAGCAAGTAGGAGAGATAACTACAGAGCAGGTGGATCTTTCAGTAGTGGTCAAGTCACCCTCATTTTCCCAGCCCTGAGTGTACTATAGAAATGAGGCATCCGGTTTGTTAGGATGTTGTGTTCTAGAAAGAGAAGTGGCCAGGGTTAGACATTCTGGACACTTAAGGATGGGATCTTGAACCAATCACTTGTCCTATTTCCTATCTGTGAAAGGAGGGGTCTGAACAATGTCTACGGTCCCTCATATTCCAGGGCAGACACTGCATAAATCCTGCCTCCTGCTTCCAGAACAAAACCGTGTGACTCTGTCGAAGACATGCAGAAAATGAATAAGTACACTTATGTAAAGGTCTCAGTGATAGTCCCTGCATCTCCAATCCCAGACCTCGATCTTCAAAATTCTCAGCTTTCCTGTTCACTTGCCTCTCCTTCTGGATCGTCCATCAAGGATACACGACATCTAAAACACCCAACATTCTCAAGTAATTTCTTAATTCTGAGTTATCATGGATGACAAACTTCTAAAGAGCACCACATTAAAATATAATAGAAGAAATTCATATCACAAACAACCTAAAGTTTGCAAATTTAAGCAATGTACAAAGACTGTAGCAATAAACGTACCAACTAAATATTAGTAAAACAAGTAGAAAAAAACAGAGGGAAGAGTCACCTTTTCTTTGTCTAGATGGATTCCACTGATTTCAAAATCAAACATAAACAGTTCAGCTACTCGCCTATAAACAAAACGAACCCAAGTTATAACGGGTAATAATAATTATTAACAAAATCACTTTCTTGTTAAATTAATTGGACTTTTTCAACAATTCTCCCCAAAAGCCAAATGTATGCATACACACACACACACACACAAACACACAACTTGTCTGAAACCAGGAACTTAACATCTTAGAAATCAGGCCAAACATCCAGCTGACTGACTAGGCTTTTAAGCTCTCCTCTGGATGATCTGATATCATATACATCACACTAATTGTACAATAAGCCTTACATTGAACCAAAGGAATGACAACTACTCCGATGAGGTCAAATTTATCTGCTTGCTGCTTTTGTTCTAGAAGAGATGGACGGCTTCTCAATTGTCCACTGTCTTTCCTTCAAAAAATATTTGCTAGATACATTATGCAACGCACCAAATAAACACGTGTGGGACACAGACATGCTGCCCAATTGCAACCAGGTAAGCCTGTATGATATGACTATAATATATCTATATCTAGCATGTATATTTAACAGAAGCATACTCTGAGCTGCTTGTGGGTAAAGATGTATGTTTCATAAAGCATGTCTCATAAGGGGACAAATACTTTTTGAACGAATGAATACAAGGTTAAAGATATAATAAATTTCATAACAGAGATACAAATAAAGTATGTGGGGAGTTCAAAGAGAGATCATCAAGCAGGTTCCTTACTTACCAGCTTCTATCCACCTTGTGCTGAATTTGCTTAAGACTTGTGAGGGAAGATTCCTCACCATTTCCAGAATTAGTACTACTTTGCATTGTACAGAGCAACATTTTTAATAATCATCAAATGCATCTGCAAACTTAAGAGCAAGGCCTAATTTTCCCACCTTTTGCCTGCTGTTAACAATTTATCAGAACAATAAAAAAAATAACAGTGGAATAGAAGGTATCTTGGATAATATCTAAAGGGGCAACTTTTCATTAATTTTCTCCTGTAATATTCTATACTTAAAAGGACATCTCTCCCTTTTAGTTAAAAGTCCATTTGATATTGTTTACTTCCCATTAGACACCAGAGGAATTAAGATACTGAATCCATAGCATATCGTAAACGGAAGAAAATTGTGTGCTGGAAACAAGACGTTACCATGCTGTGCCACAAAAGCTTGGACTGGTACACACAGCTCTTCAAACACGTTAGAGCAAAACACATGGTCCCAGATGTCCAGGAGATAAGAGTCTAATATCACTCTTTAGTAAATCTGATAAATACATATCGGGGATCAGGAAACATGACTGTATCTCACACAGCTTATGCTAGTATTACTAACATGTAAGAAAGAAATAATTGCACATCACTTCTTTATTGGCAATATGAAAATTACACAGTAAATGGTAGCTATTTATTTGGCGGTGCAGGGGAAGAGAATTAGAAAGAAATAGGACAATCAAATTAACCCATTTTCTCCTTCCCTACTACCACTATCCTAGTCCAGGCTGCTGTCCCCCTTGCCCTGATATACTACAGTTAGCCCTACTGGGTCACCTTGCCACTAGTCCTCCATCCGTACAGGATGACCTCTCTCAAGGTCAGAAGTCCTTGGTGTAATTAACCTGGCATCTCATGAAATACTCTCTCCTCCACTGTGAGGTCTCTCTGAAGGCTGTCCTCCACTACTAGCCAAATTAGGGCCCGCTGCTATGAGCTCCAATGGCATTTATGATTTCCACTTAACAAACTCACAGCCAAACTATGGAAGGAGCCGAGATGCCCTTCAACAGATGAATGGATAAAGATATGGTACATATATACAATGGAATATTACTCAGTCGTCAGAAAGGATGAATACCCACCATTTGCATGGACATGGATGGAACTGGAGGGGATCATGCTAAGTGAAATGAGTCAAGCAGAGAAGGACAATTATCATATGGTCTCACTCATACTTGGAACACAAGGAATAGTGCGAACAACCACAGAGGAAGGGAGGGAAAACTGAATGGGAAGAAAATCAGAGAGGGAGACAAACCATGAGAGACTCTGGACTCCGAAACAAACTGAGGGTTACAGAAGGGAGGGGGGTGGGGAGGTCAGGGTACCCGGGTGATGGGCATCAAGGAAGGCACATGTTGGGATGAGCACTGGGTGTCATACGCAACTAATAAATTGTTGAACACACTACCTCAAAAACTACTGATGTACTATATGCTGGCTAACAGAACATAATACAAATTAATTAATTAATTAAAAACTTAATTTAAAAAAAATTGTTAGAAGAACACAGAATTTTTTAAAAAGGTTGCACTGGAGCCATATGATGGAAAGTCATGAACTGGGTTATAAATGCTTTGTAAGGATGTTTAAGTATAATAAGCAAAGAGGGAACAAAAAATAGCTTCAACCAATGTTTTAAAAAGTCAATATATGTATTGCAGAACATGAAAAATAATTACGATTTGCTTTACATGTAGGAGCTTATTCTCTTATTCAGAGAGTACAAACCTGAGGACGCCGCCATGATAATTGCTTACTTATTTCAACTCCATCCAAATCCCAATAATTAAAAACATAAAACAGTGAACACTTGGACAATTTTTCAAAGGCCTTCTGCATGAGATTTTTAGTTTTTCTTCCAACTAGTAGCAGCTACTTAGAATATTAAATTCTTTGATGCTGTGCCGGAAGCTGAGTTTCTTGGCTAATGAGAATTGTTTTCTTTCTCTTTAATCCTGCTGCATGCTTGAAACCAATTTCAGGTGTTAACACCTCTTTCTGTCAATAATTTTTTTTAAACTACTAGTTTTCTGGAATTAAGTTATCCAAATATTTGATCTACTCTCCTGCCTTTCTTGGACTTTTCATAAAGGGTATATTTATCTTCCTGGTTATTGTGAATTGAAATTTTTCTAAAATTCTGAAAATTCAATAGACCACATTAATAATTTAGTCACTTACCTTCTTTCTTAAATAATGTAAAGTGCTTCACTCAAGCCCCTAAAACATCCCCATTATCTCTACCTCACAGTGGTCTCCCTTCCTGAACAGTAAACCTAAAACACATTCTGCTCTCTCCTTTTCAGCAAAGGCATTTTCTGTTTATTTTAATAAGAGGGGAAAAAAAAATAACAGGGGTTCATAAATGGGGATGGAAATGTACCATATATGGTAAGTTTATTATATAAGTTTATTGTGTAACAGCTTTATGTAGAAATGTAGGGAAAATGAAAATCAGTAATCTCACCAAAGATCATCACCACTATTACAATTTTTCTATTTCCCTCCAATCTACTTATTGCGATTTTTTTTCAGGCTATGCAGAACATGTGAAATTAAATAAGATAAGGTTAGAGAAATTAGCACAGTCCCAGCACATAGTGGATACTTGAAAAATGTTCGCTGAGTTTCTGAATGGACGTATGGGGCACTTAATTCCCTCATACTAAAACATCAACTCCTCTGGCTGCTGGGCCAGGTGGACTGGAGGGAGACATGCAACAGGACACCGTCCTGAGAAGCAGAGGCAGAGGCAGAATCTTTGGTCTCATTAAGATACTGTCTCAGTGGCCATGAACTTGTGGCTAACACCAACAACAATAAAGACCTTCCCTTGGTTTCTAACCAATCTACTTTGAGTATGTTATACTACTTATTTAAAATGATTGGGAGCCAACTAACATAGATTTTTGTATCTTGCTTTTTCTTTTAAAATTATACCACAAACGTTGAACATTTCACTATCTCTTTAAATACTCTTGAAAAACATCGTTTTTAATATTGGTAATGTTTGGTCATATGGATTAAAAATATTTTTGTTTTTCCCACTCCTGTAATCCATGCTATGACAAAAATCCCTGTTACATACATCTTTTTATCCTTGTTTTTTCCTTAGGATATGTCCCAAGAATTAAATTGATCAAAAAGGGTGTCTTCCATGAATATTTATCAGTTTACACTTAACCAGAGGACCCATCATCCCAAGCCATTAAAACACTACTGGTCTGTTTCAGCTTTGTTAAGCGAAGCACTCTTTGTTCGATCTTTCTTTAAGGATGGTAGGGTCCCGTTCTTTGAATGACTACTATGTACCAGACATTTTACTTTCATTACTTCATTCAGACTTCATAATAATCCTATGAAGTACTTTTTTATTCTCTTACAGAGGAGAAAACAAGACCTGGAGAGTCGAGGAGCCAATATCCACCCAAAGCAGTCTAATAGTAGAGGCCACGTGTGCTATCCCCGCTTCACATGGATTCCCAGTGTTACACTTGTCACGCGGTTCCAAGTTTAATGGCCATTTGTCCGCTATTCCTTATTTTGTGAAAAGAGTGTTTCACAAAAAGAATCCTTTACCTTGTTTTCTATCGGGAGATCTACTTTTTTTGTTTTTTAGTCATCTGTAAGGCCTCTTAACACAGTAAACATATTAACCCCTTGGCATATAAGTAACAATTGTCCCATTGTGTATCCTGACCTTGAATGTGGAAGAGTTTTGCCATACCAAAGTTTGCAGTTTTTATATCATCAAATTAATCTTTGGTGGTCTGACTTTGGTATCATAAGAAGACCGATATCTCCCCTTCTAAGACTTTCAATACTTTTATGATTTCTTTTTTAAAAAAGATTTATATCTTTAAGTAATCTACTTTTTTCCCTAAATAGTTATCTCCTGGCCTAACATCATTTACTGAAAACCAAGTCTTTCCCTACTGATAGGAAATGACACTTCTATCATATAACAAATACAGTCTTACATATATTCATGACTGTCTGAATTTCTCTTTTCCTCCATTGACTACGCTGGGGTGTAAGTATAATGCTCTTTTAAATACAGCATTTTTATAATGTCTTACTATCTGGTACAAACCCCTTTTTAGTACTTTTCTCACCAGATTTTTCCTGCCTATTCTGGCACATTTATTGTCTATGACTTCAAAATCATTTTAAGTTACAACAGAAAAATCTTCTTTATAGACCGGATAGCACTAAACTTACAGATCAGTAGACCACCCCTGAAGCTTTCTTCTTTCTTATCTCAGACTACAGTACGTTTCACCACTTAAATATCATCTTTTATGCTTCGTGATGTGTGTGTGTGTGTGTGTGTGTGTTGAGGTTCTATAAGCTTTGGGTTCCTGAGTTTATTTCAAGGTGTATTACAGCTTTTTTTGCTCTTGTGACTGGGATTTTCCCCCCATTATATTTTCTGAAGATGATGTGTTTGTTATATTCTTTGTATACAAGAAAGCTCTAAATGGTTTTGGAAAAACCCAAGTAAAACAGATTTCTTTATAGCTGGGCTTCGCAAAGACTATAAGCTAAAACTGTTTAATAGGGGACAGTACATTAATGTGTCAGATTTCCAAACTTAACTGACTAATGGGACCCTTCTGGGAATACTTTTTGAATAGCTCATAAAACAAGTATTTCAAGGAATGTATCAAAGAATAAGATGATGATCTACTTAATTTAAGTCATTTCTTTTATAACTTGCTATGCCAAGATAATTGATTAAATCCACAATCTTCTGTTTCATACTTACACTTTATAATTCATCATCTTGCACTTTACCGCACACAAGGTTCTCTCTGGGGGCTAGCCAATACTCCTGATGACACACAAGTTCCATGATATTTTAATTTTGGTACTGCAAAATTCTTCTTCCTCCCACTTCCAAGTTACCTTTCCTTTCTAGAATACTGATAGTCTACCCAGCTCATTTTTCCCAATGTAGTTACTATTTTGTTACTTTAAAAATCCTCTTGGCATTTTTAGTAACATCTAGAAATGAGGTATGTGTCCTGTTAGAACAAATCCTTTGCACCTAAAACAGTCTGCTAGCCCACTGCAATTTCTCTACGTTAAATGTAGAAAAGTCAATCTTTAGCAATCTTTAGCAAAGTCAGATTATGAATAACCTGCTGTCTCTGAGTATAAATAAAATAAAATAAAAATAAAAATAAAAATTAAAAACCTGAGTATAAATCCAGCACTATGAGCAGGCATTCAACTTTTACTTGTTTTACCAATGAAGACAATATCATGCTCAAGCCTAAAAGTATAGTAAAGACAAACTATTCTGATGGTACAGCTAGCTTTACTAGTATCCTGAGTCTCGGGATCAATGAAGTGAAGTAGGATCAAACCAATATGTGTGTATTAGAAGTCAGGTGAAAATAACCCCCCAAAGACAAGTCTCATTGTACGGTCCATACAGCATGGTACTCATATATCAGATTAACGATGAGATCCCAGTACCAACTGATCCCTGCAGAACAGGGCTTCACGTGGGGGTCATAAGCCACATATGGAGACGGAAAGGAGGGAAGGAAGCAGGAGGAGGGAGAATCAAGGAGTGAAAAGAAGTGTCCCATAAATAAAAAGTAGACAAGTGGGACACCTGGGTGGCTCAGTCGATTAAGCAACTGCCTTCTGTTCAGGTCATGATCTCAGGATCCTGGATTGAGCCCCACATCATGCTCCCTGCTCAGCGGGGAGCCTGCTCTCCCTCTCCCTGCTTGTGCGCTCTGTCTCTCAAATGAATAAATAAAATCTTAAAAAAAAAAAAAAAAGTAGATAAGTACAAACAGGTAAGAAAAAATATTAACCTCTGTGCTACAAGTAATATATACATGGGTTAATGACAAACTTCTAAATACATCATAAATAAATACATTTGAGCAAAGAAATATGGTATCCAAAATCCTCTATAAAATGTTTTTATGCACTGACTTAGAAATTCAGCTTTTTCAATTCAGAATAATAAAGGTAATCGAATGAACCCAAGGAAATCATTTCAGGGATCGTGACATCCAACCAGTCAATAAAATCAATTTGCTTCTGTCTTCCAGTGGCATGGGCTATGGAACTTCAAGCAGAAAGCTACGTGTAACTGTCAACTGTTCACAGGAAGTCATTCCTTTGTTAGGCACCAACTGCAGGCCAGGAACTGTGGCCGGTGCAGGGATACAGCCTTGAACAAAACAGACCAAGTCCCTGCCCTCCTGGAGCTTCCCGTCTAGCCAGGCAGAGGGATGTAAACAAGTTAGCAAATAGATCATGCTGGAAATGATTAGGACTGAAAACACGAGCAGGGTAAGAGGATGGAGCATGACCTGGTACCAAAGAGGAGGAGACACCATTTGAATGAAGTCCTAAAGAAAGTGCCAGAGTCATGTAGATACTTGGGGAGAAACATTACAGACAAACAGGGGCTGTGAGTGCAGAGACATGGCGGGGGGAATGGGTAGTCTTCCCATCTTGCCTCTATAATCACAACCATAACGAATGCAAAGGAATGAGTACCTGGTTTCTGGATCAAGGGAATCCACAAGTTTTTTATCAGCTAGCAATTTTTGCAAACTTTGATATAATTCCACATTTGTGTTCAGCCTAGAAAAATTACAGATAAAAAAAATTAAATGATTTTCTAATACCTTCTTTTTTAACTTTACATTAAGAGAATAGTATCGCATCCTAACATACATTTGCCCAGAGGCCAAAGGTTTGGGGTTTCGTTTTGTTTCTTCATTTGGAAAAGAAATAGCATACCCACAATTAGTACAGAAACAGGCAGTCCGTTAGGCAAAATGTCAAAGTACTAAGTGTTCTGCAACGTAAATGGATAAATTTAAAGCCACAGTCAGCAGCTGGAACCAGAAGAGCAGACAGGACAGAGGGGAGTGGGAGGAACGTAGTAGCTGGTGATCTGACCGATCTGAGCCCACTGTCATTGAGAATTCACTGTTAGCAATATGCCCATGGCCATTTGTTTCTTTAATAAAAAAAAAAAAAAAAAAAGAGTGATGATGGGAGGAAGGTTGAACACAGATTCTGCAGTTCCAAAGTGAAGAGCCTAGAACCCATGTAACCTTTGCCCATCGGGGCCAGAGTGGCAGGCCCACATGGTGAGGAGAGCTCAAGGACACAGGCTTTGGGGTCCCACACTAGAGTTACGACACCAGCCCTACTAACACTCTGTGACTTTGGGCAAGTATCTGAATTCCCCCAGCTTGTTAGACTTCAGGTCACCATAAGCGTTAAATAAGATGTCCCCCCCCGCCCCATGAAGGAACAAATAGTAGTTATTGTTAGGTGGCCTTGCCATCCTGCCCTTGGTCCCCCAACCTGTGTTCTGCCCTCAACCCAGGCCACAGTCCCATTACCAGGTCTTGAGTTCTTTCTTCTTCCCTGGATACCACAAAGTCTTGGCACTCTTGGGGCTAAAGAGTGAACTAGTTTTAGATACAATCTGCTCCCTGCCGGGTGGATCCTCAGGGAAAGACAAGGCTGTAAGAACCATCTGTCCATTCCTACTCAAGGATGGTCACACTCCCTAGTCAGTGCATAATCAAACACCTGCAGCTTTGTAGAAATCCAAAAGTTTCTCTTGCTATGGTTCTTACAGGCCAACCCCAAGACCGAGGGAACTGAGGCAGTCACCGCCAGTGGGAAAATGGTCAGCATACCACCTCTCCCACTCCCAGGCAGCAATCCCAGGAAACCAGGAGAATATCAACGTGGGCATCTACCTCCTCCAGGCCTGCTCCCCCTACGAGCTACTACATGTCAAAAGGACAGGCATTCAGAGACAACCTGCACTGTAGTTTCTTCAAAAGTTTCAGCAAATCTCCCACATTACGTTTTATGTCATGAGATCCTAAGATAAAGTCTCTATTTTAGTCTAAAGCTGACATCAACTCTAAACAAACAGACCTAATTTTAGGCTTTTATTTCCTCTACCGGAAAATAAATCAATTCTACGCATGCACCTGAAATCCTCCTGTTTCTCGAAGATCAACTGAAGCGGAACGATACAATTCAGTTAGACTAAAGGAGAAAAGGAGTCCTGGTGCTCCTCAAGGACTGAGAGCAAAGCTCTGGCGAAGACCCTGAGTTCGGTTTCCTGGCCCTCGGAGGGCCTCGGGGCAGCAGCTGGAGTGTGGCCCAGAAGGAAAGATTGAAACGCTCTCCAGGATGAAGTGAAGACCTTGCACAGATCCTCTTCACCACACTTCGCTACCAATTATGGTTCCCTTGTAGTCCTCCCGCAAAATGAAGACCCCACATCCATTATTCCAGAGCTGTATCTAGAGTCAGGCCCGACGCACTGTTCAAGGTGCCTCAGGCAGGCACCCTGGCAGCTCTGACTCATTTCCTGGGGGCTTTTCCCTGGGCGATGCTCTTTCTCCCAAGGAGCCCCCAATTCCAGTCCCTTCCTCACACCCCGTGTCTGCAGTGCACAGGGACCAGTTTTATCTCAGTCAACGAGTCGGTTTTCAATGGCTGTAAGAGAAATCACATGCACTGTCCCAAAGAGAGCAAATGATGCTCGATGGGGGAGAAGTGGCAGCAGCATCTCCTGACGGGTTGGGTCCTGACAAGCGAGCTTTGTCAAACAAGAGAAGCCACCACGTTCAGCCACCACACTCTCCTCCAGCTTCTGCTTTGTCGGAAAGTCTTCTGATGGTTTCCAGTTGTAAATTCCTGCCAGGCGAGCCCTACCGCGCTCGCTGGCTTTCGACCCTTCCTGGCATGGCGTCTCCCACCTAAATGCTTTTGAACATGGCGCTGTCCACCTCGAAGTCATTTTCACGAGCACTTACGGACTCTCATAAATGGCTTAAAATATTTCAATTTACCTCAAGATTGCTTGAAAAATAACTCACTTCATCAAGGCCCCGGCCTACCTCAGCCCTCCCTGAGAGTTTTATGATTCCCCTAGACTACCCCTCCCCACCCCAGCTCCAAGGGACTGCAAGGCTACTTGTTTCTGGCCCACAGCCATCAGTGCAATAACAGTTTAATCACAGAATCATCAAGAAACTCCAACTTGCCACTAGTACTAAAAAACTCTCGCTTACTGTAAATAACAATAAGGAGAGTGGGTGTTAGCTATGTGCCTGACGCCTCTAGAAGCACTTTATTATCTCATTTTCCTCACAATAACTCTAAGAGGGAAATCATGTTATTACTTCACTTAACAGACAAGGAAGCTAAGTGACAGAACAGATGAGCAAAGAGAGAAACAACTCATCACACTGCAGGAGCCTGGGAAGAGTTTGGAAGAGTTCTCAGGGGCCTGCCCCCAGGGCCCTCCCTCTTCCCCACCACCTGCAGGGACAAGCCCTGGCGACCAAGTTCCTCAAGCACAAATCCACAAGACCACGTCACCCGAGATTGTAACAAAGGGGAGCAGAACATACTTTTCTACCATGGTGCCAATACTTCTACAAGCTTCTTCCGCCGCCTCTCTGAATGCACGCTCAGGGTGAGCAATTTTCACAAAATCGGCCTAATGAAGAAGAAAGACAAAAACCAAGAGGGAATTTGATGGAAAGCTTTCTTCCAAGATCTGAGGGTAAAAATGAAAACCTGAGCTTTCAAGTGTGCCATTTGGCTGGCCCTATGCATTTCCATTACTGACATTTTCCTAAACGAGTAGGGCTAAGCGGCTTCTTGCTGAACATTTATTAACTCTGTTATTCCTTGGAATCAAGTGGGTTTCATTCTAAAGAAAATACGTTCACTAACCTTATTTTAGAAAAGCTTTTCTCCTTCAAATATAAACACCAAGTGAATTCTTCCTAATTCTACGGTTCAAAAAAGCAGAATCTTATTCCAAATATTCTAAAACTTCTTAACTAACATTGTTTGCAATATGGCGCCCACGTGTTTGCCGGCCTCCAGAGAACAACTATGGAGGCATTTTTTTTTTTGAACTAACAGACAACATAGTTTCAAGACTGATTTAACTACTTTCTAGCCTTTGTGCAGAAAACAAAGGCACATTCTCTCTTTATACGTCTTTTACTAAATATGAATTCCCAATCTCAGCTGAAATGACTCCCAACTACGAGTAATTCAGTGGCTTCAATACTGACTTTAGCATTAAACTGAGATAGAATTCTTTTTACTTTTTTAATGAAATCACATAAAACCAGACTTTAATTTTTATGTTAATTGCAGTATATTGCAAAAAATGCAAGGGAACTACAAAATACCATGTACATTCTTCATTGTCCAAGAAAACAACATGTGTGGCTATAATATGAAATAAAATCACCACAAGGTAAAATTTCCTAATTTTATTATTAGTTTTCAATGTAAGAACCCTTAAAGCCATAGTTTTATACATTTGATGTAACAATAAGATAACAATAGTACTAGAGCACCTGAAAAATGAGCTATGTAAAATTTACAATTTGTATAAATTACTAATCTACATGTTTCAGAATTTACAATCAATATTTATTTCAAAATACTGGCATACATTTCAAAATTCACTTGTGGGGCATCTGGGTGGCTCAGTCGGTTAAGCGTCTGCCTTCAGCTCAGGTCATGATCTCGGGGTCCTCGGATGGAGCCCTGCAGGGAAGCCTGCTTCTCCCTCTCCCTCTGCCCCTCCTCCCTGCCGTGCTCTCACTCTCTCTGGATCTCTCTCTCTCAAATGAATAAATAAAATCTTTAAAAAAAATTCATTTGTAATAGTGATGAGGAAAACAACACTGTTACATAGCAACTGTATGAAAAAAGAAAAAGAAAGCAAAACCAAATGACCATTTGGTGGGAAACAACAGTTTATAAACACTTGCCTTATTACAGTATTGATCTTACTGGCAGGTAAAGTCTTAAAAATTCAAAAGGAAGAAGGTTCTTTGAATTTTTTTACCCAAAGACTTTCACATGTAAGTCACATTTAGAGCTTTTTAAATGAGATATTACTATACCCTATAAATACAAAAATCTTTAAAATTAGGACAAGCTATGAGGCAGAGAGTTAAAATCTCTTAGTGAGAAGCAGAAGCCGCAATGTAAAAAAAAAAAAAAATCCTAGAACACCACTTAATTAAAATGGAGGTTAAGACAACAAATAGGCCCCAACAAATAAAGTCAATACTTGATGGCGCATAAGTGAAGTTCCCTGACAAACATCTTCCTTTTCAGCTTTCAGTGACACAATTCAGTGGAGAATGTCACTGTGAGGCTCCTGCGGGCATCTCCCGGGTCCTCCATCATTCAAAGCGTTTGCTATGCACACACTTCAGAACAAAACCAAGACCCTACAAAACCAAAAAGTGACTACAGTAAGTCTGCAACACACCTCACTTCAGTTTTAGGAAAAACCCTTTAAGATACTTTGTCAATTTCCTCAAAATGGGGAAACTCATGGTGACTGTATGACAATCTGAAGGGTGTTACTGCTCAATTCTGGTGTACGAGAGGGGGAAAAGTTCCAATTGGAACAGCATAGATGGGGAAATATTATGCGAGGTGAGAGTGGTCATTCTCAAAGGGCAAATGATTCCATTCATCTGACATTTTAGAAGAGACAAACTACAGGGATGGAGAACAGATAGGTAGTTGCCAGAGGTAAGTGGGGGAAAGCTGGGTGTGACTATAATTCAGGGGATTTTGGGGGGTGATGGAATAGTTATGTACCCTAATTGTGATGGTGGCTACATGAACACATGAATTAAAATTCATAGAACTGTACCATCCCCAAAAAGAAGTCGATTTTACTATATGATAATCTTAAAAATAAATAAAGACTTTTTAAAAAGATGGGGAGGCTAACTGACTTTCCAACCTCTCCAAGATAAGGAAAACCTTATTCATCGGACCCTAAGTAGCCGGACAGCATGTAGAAGGTACAGAACAGCAGGTGAGGGCATGGGTTCTGTGCCCAAGATGCCTGGCCTCCACTACTTCCTAGCTAGATGACCCTGGATCTATCACTTCACCTCTTACTGCCTTTCTTTCCTCATCTGAAAATGGGGGATATGCTGAAAAGGTTAATTCGGTTAATCCAGGCAAACCTCTTACCAGGGTCTGGTGCCTCATAAGATCTAAAAAAAAAAAAAGGTTAACATCAGAATATAAATCCATGAGGTCAGAGACTGTGAGAGGTGTGAGACTGTGACATTCCCAGTGCCTAGAACAGTGCCTGGCACATGGTGGTGACTCAGTACTGAAAGAATGTGAAGATAAAGCTATATACAGTCCAATACCAAGTCAACAAGATCCTGAGGGTTCACAATTTTGAATTATGTGCACTACTACAATCTCCTTCACTGACATGACTAATGAGGAGGTGGCTCTTTGGGACACATAAAAAATCATGCCTTCTACCTCAGCAGTGGGATTTTAGTGAAGAGACCTAGGTACCTGTCTATAGCCACTTCAAAATATAATAAAAACGAAGTCTTTAATACAATCAGTTTCATACCCAAACCTTAGTTTTCATCGGAAAAGACATTCCTGAAAAGTTTAAAAAAACTGGCTTTTCATAAGATTAATTTTATTATAAATGTACAGGTAAAGGTCCTACTAAAATTCTGATAGAAGTTTTCATGAGTGAAGAATCTTTGTCAAATGAAGACTCTTTGCCATATGAGTAACCATTCTTTTATTATACATCACATGTGTATTTTCTTAACTATACACGTTAAAGTACGAGTTCTACATACCACCTTTTCCTATACTTTTTTCCTCCATTCCTAACGACCTACTCCCACTACAACAAATTACATCCAACAGCTCTCGAATAGCTCATATGCTTAGTCTAGGTGCTGCCAAACCAAGTACCAGATGCTCTGAACCCTAGAGTCTCTGACATTAAACCTAATAAACTTAGCTTAAATTTTAACAGCTTGACAGAGAGGTAGCTTCAAGGCTTACAGTAAGCATCTTACCAAGTCGGCCACCCTGCACAAGGAATCGGAAAGCTCGTCAAAAATGAACACGGTCTGGGGTCCAGGCGACATGGAACACACGCGCTCCACAAGCAAGTCTGCCTTTCTCAGGGCATTTTCTTGTGCAATCCGAAATCCTTCTGGGGCGCTGAGCTCAGGAACTCCAAAAAGACCCTGCAATCCAGAGAATATTTCCAATGTGAAACTAAAAATATGACTTTTTTTGGTATTAAGTCCTTTTTTCATAAAGGAAACCTTGGTTTTCGTTGGGTGTATCCTATCATTACAATACCTGTGATCACAGATACCATGTTCACATTTCCCACATCATTCCACATAAATTAAACCACGAATATTTTAAGAATGGAATTTTTCTTTAATTTTTAATTATTTCATAAAAAACAAAAATAGAATGATAAAAGTTCAACATCCAGCTTAGCCACTTTGTAGACGACTAACATGTTGATTTTTGAAAACTGCAAGAGGTAAAACTTCCAGGACTGATAGGGCCTACTGTTTCTGCAAGAAGGGATGCATGAAATTAACCTCTTTTCAAAATGATTAAGAAGTTGAAGAAAAGACAGTTGCAGGCAGAGCAGAATTGGGACCAAAACCAAATTAGATTCTTTACATTGATTTAATTTGATTCAAGTACAGGCTATATTTCATTTCCCAGCATACTCCCCCATACTGGAGGATGGGAATTTTAAACCTCAGACTACCAGTTATGGTAATGACAAAAAACTACATAAACCTTTGGGGTTTTTTGTTGTTCTTGTTTAATCAAAAACCAATTCACATATATGAAAATCTGTTACCACTTCTATAATCATGACATACAAAAGAAAAATAAACCTAAAATTAGTTATATTTCATCCACCCAAAACCAAGCTTACTCTTTTCATCTTTCTACTCAGTACCTATAGGTAGTTGTTCTCCTCCTCACCTTAATTATGTTAAAACCGTATTATGTTATTTACCCATATGGAAGTTGGTGTACCCAATTTCATATAAAAATATTTCTTAAACAAAGCTAATAACAGAAATCAAATAAAAAAATACATCATTAAGCTCGGTGTAACCATGTCCTAGACTATAACAAAGGCAATGTTAGAAATAATGAAGAAATAAAAAAGGCAAAAATAAAAGTAACAACCTGAAGTGGATAAAATCCACAAATGTAAAGTAGAACAGGCATCAAGTAAGTCCCTTTCAAGCTCGCCTTCTGTTCACCTTTAATTCAGCCATTGACTAAACACTGAGTGCCTAGGGAATGCCAGATACCATACTAGGTATGTGGAGATAGAAAATAAATAGAAACCAAAGAATTCAGTCAGTGACTTCCTGGGGGAAGAAATCAACGTGATCAATGTCATCGCATTATAGGAAATCAGATTGTTCTCAATAGTTTTGTGTTTTAAAACAAGAAGAGCACAAAACGTTGGGGAAAATTAAGAACGGAATTTCGAGCATCAATGGAATTAGTAACCACAGGACTACTTGATCCCCCCTGTGAACTGCAGGGCGGGGCCTCCAACGCACAAGTGTAGGGTTGGAGCAAAAGTGAACTTTAAGCCGGGATTGGTCTGAGTGTGAGGCGAGGGCGGAATCCTCCATGCGGAATTCACCGCCACCTGCTAGATGGACTATTTTGAATTCACGGGGAGCAGGGGCTCACGAAGAGGCAGGTACTGGGACCTACACTCTGGGGACAGGACCAACAAAGGCCGCCCCGCTCCCTTAAACCAGTCCCTCAAAGAGGAGGTGACGGGCAAGGTCACCAAGAGCGCAAACGACACCCTACCGTACAAAGTGGATTCGCTGCCCGGCTCCTCCCAGACCCAAAGGACCCGGCTCAGATCCATGGTGGCCACGCGGAGAAGGGACCGGCTTATCTCGGGCGCACAAGGGGAGCCCCCTCCCGCGCCGCTCACCCGGCGCTCGCTGAACAGGTCCAGACGGCGGCCCTGGGGCTTGACATTGAAGGCGGCGCCCACCGGAGACCAGCTGGTGCTGACCTCTCGGGCCCGGATCCCGGCTCCGAGGCCGCCCAGGCCCGCTCGCCCCGGCCATAGAGCCGCTGCCCGGGGTCCGAGCCCTCCCAGCCTCCAGGCGCACAGCATCTCGTTCCCAGAGGAGCCCCTTCCCCGGCCGCGAGGCCCCGCCCCTGCACCGCAGCTCCGGCCGCGAGCACGCGCGCCGCGTTTCCAAGGCAGCGGCCCACGCCGCGCCACCTGACGCCAGCGCTTCCGGGTCGGGCCTGGAGGTCCCTCAGGACGTGAGTACGTCGGCGTCCAGAGGGCGAAAGCGTCGCCCCGCCGCCTTCGCGGCAGACGCTGCGGTCTTGCGCCCCCGTGTGCCTGGAGTAAGGAACCGCCAAGGTTTAATTCTTTATCACGTGACTCGAGCGGGGCGGACAAAGTCTCGCTGCAGGGTGAGTTCTTCCTGGAGGGGGAGTGAGCGCTAAGTGAACGCCGCGTGGGAGTGCCTTCCCCGGCGTGACAGGACTGGTGACACTCGTCGACTGTCGGCCTCCACTCTAAACGATGGTCAGAATTAAATAGACGGTGTGGCTGAACTCTATGGTTGTGTGCAACCGGCTATGCTACCTATCCACGAATCTTCATTTATTTTGACTTGTAAATTTTGTTATAATCTACAGTATAAATTTGTAGAGGGAGGGTTTCGCCAAACTCCACTCAGCCATAGCGCAATGAGAAGATTTGGGGGCAGGAGGCGGAGAGGGAATGGTGATTTGGGAATTAGGATGGCCAGTGTGGAAAAGGGCCGGGGGCTCTGGACAGCCTTAGCGTCCCCTAAATGAATGGAAATCACGCCACAGTTGGAGTCGGGGCCAGGTTCTTGTCCAGGGTGAGAGGCTTAACCTTGTTCAACTTCAACACGCTCATCTGCAGAGAGGGAATCCAGACCTTTATTTCACCTGAATGTTTGGGCTTAGGGTAAAGCTGTGTTCATTTTAACATTCCCTGTTGGGTTTGAGCAGTCCTAAGAACCTTCTGGAAAGTTCCAGAGAGCCAGAAATTAAGGCCAGGCACATGCTTCCTATAGATAGTTTCTAATCCCCCTCCCTCTCTCTTTCCCTCCACCCAAAAAGAAGAAGAAAAAAAAAGTTTCAGACGGTGTTTGTTTTCAATTTAGCCTAGCAGGGCAAAAAAGCCCAATTGATTGTATGGTAAATTCATCAATATATTTACAAAAATGCTTATTTTATTGTATTTTTTTCAAAGATGTTTCAAATCTGAGAGCCTTCCTTTAGCCCAGAATGATTGTCATACAAGGATACCTAACCATTGTAATGCAACACTTAAGCCTAAAAGTGTCCTCAGGGGATGACGACTTGTCCTAAATTAACAAGGTATCCAGTGTCTCTGAGAGCCTGGTGGCATAGTTAGACTTTTTTAAAAAACTGCAGTCCAGACCCATAGACAACCAATGAAAAATCATCCCAAATGACAGATTAGATACACCCACACCCTTGCCAGTCAACATCTTTTTGAAATCCTTTAAGATATGTTTCACATCTCATCTTCTATATTTGACCTTAAAAAGAAAAAGAATTTTATAAAAGCCGATATCCCATGTATGCTCATAAATGTATTTTTTCTTTTCACATCTACCTCAACCTATAAAGTTGTGTTCCTAAATAGAAAGGAGTTTGCACAAGTAGCCTCCCTGTTCAGTTCATAACAAAACCAGGCTTCACCCTGGGGAGAAATAGCTTAGATTATTACAATTCAAAAAAGCCGCAGAAGCCAAAGAATAAGGACAGTCTGGCTCAGTAAATAAAGTGATCAGTCATGCTACCGCTGAGGGGAAGTAGGGCAGCAAGGCAGATGCAGGGGCTGGGCTGCAAAATTGAATGAGACACTGTCAGGCTCATGACCAGGCTGTGTCAGCACCTGAAGGGGGGTGCCTCCTGCAGTGTCGCACCCTGGGTGCCTCACTTGCTTCCCTCCAGTTCTGGCTCTGTTCTAGAAGAAACAAGAAAGGCCAATAAAATATAAACAGATTATTTCTGTATAATTCCAAAATTTTCTATAACCATCAAGTAATTTTTCAGTATTTCATTTACATCAGTGCTGCCTGCTCATAATGATAATTTACAAAAGTCCCATTTTTCTCAGAGAATGAAGATATCATCACAACTATGTTGACTCAGTTGGAGTACAGATAGAATGGCTTTAAGTCCCAGTTTCTAGAGGCACATCCTGTCAGACAAACTAGCCTCAGGCTGTGATTTGGAAAATAGTGTAGCTTGGATATGCGCTGAGCTTCTTTATTAGTTGCTCTTAATTAATAGAAACTATATGGAGTTAACTTATGTAATCCTTCCAGAATTTTAGAGGCTTGGGACCATATGAAATTATTCCGTTCCGGCACTGCTGTACACTAGGAGACTGGAGCACAGAAAAGTTAAATAATGTACCCACTTCAAATTCCTTTGTCATGGCTGGACCAACAAACCGTACATCTCAACGTAGTCTTGGGCTTTTTCCACTACAATCATGCTGCCCCTCTCCTTGGGCCGTAGACTACTTAATATTCTTTTAGACAAAAGCAATAGCAACAGTGACAATAACCCTGCATCAGACGGGCTCATGCAACACAATAGTCCAGAGATATCTCTGCCTTCGGGGACGGGAGGAAGAGGGGTCTAAACAGTGTCATCAGACCTGGGTTATCTCCAGCCCTGTTTGATTTTGTGTGGGGGCTGTACAGATTAGCTAAATGCAGGCCAGCTGAAGTTCTAGCTTCATCTGAAGATCTTGTCTTTTTTTTTCCCCAATTGTCACAGATTGCATCTCATTGGCTCTAATTGGATCAGGCTCCATTTTGGAAACAGTCACCGTGGCCAGAAGAAGGTGCTGTTCTTATTAGCCAGGCTGAATCTCGTGTCCACCGCAGAGTGTAGAGTCTACACCGTTTGAAAGACTTGCCTGAGAGTGCACACCAGGATGCTTTGACCAGCTGAGAGGGAAGTGGATGGT
Source organism: Potos flavus (assembly GCA_028534135.1). Classification (NCBI taxonomy): domain Eukaryota; kingdom Metazoa; phylum Chordata; class Mammalia; order Carnivora; family Procyonidae; genus Potos; species Potos flavus. The sequence continues at coordinate 68,659,976 of CM052883.1, read as the reverse complement.
ACGTGTCTGAACAAGAAACATCCGCGGTGGCCTAAAAGGCAAGTTTCTTTTCACCTCGCTTTCTTGGCAAATTCATCTCTATCCTCCGCTTTCCTCTGGAACTGTTTGGTGTCTCTGTCTAGTAACCTCTTCCTGTTGTGTAGCTCATTTAAAAATTTTATAAGTTAGGGACGCCTGGGTGGCTTAGTCTTTAAGCATCTAGCTTTGGTTCAGGTCATGATCCCAGGGTCCTGGGATCAAGCCCCGCTTCGGACTCCCTGTTCAACGGGAAGCCTGCCTCCCTCCCCTCTCCTCCTGCTTGTGTTCCCTCTCTCACTGTCTCTCTCTCTGTCAAATAAATAAATAAAATCTTTTTAAAAATTTTTATAAGGTAAATAGTGAAAAACAGCTAATGGAATTCTCCTTGCTTGATTTTGGTCTCCTTTGGGACCTGTGATCCCTTTTTCTCCTTCTTTTTTCTCCCTTTTGGAATGGGACTGTCTATCCTGTGCCTTTCCCCCCATTGTATTTTGGAAGCAAATAATGTGCCTGGTTTTGCAGGTTCACAGAGGGAGAGGTATTTTGCCCCAGGATGTGTCACACAATAGATCTTCCTTATAACTGTCATCAAGGATGTAGATGATGAGATTGAGGACTTTGAGTTGGTGATTTTTAGATGACATTCTTAGAGTTAGCATTGATGCTGATATTGTTAAGACTTTGGGGGATGTGGGTTAAGGAGAGTGTATTTGGCACTGGGGAATATCATGAATTTGGGGGGAACCAGAGGAGTCTATTACAGGTTGAACTGTGTCTCCCAAATAGATACATTGAAGTCCTAACCCTTGGTATCTATGAATGTGACTTTATTTGGACTCAGGGTCTTTATAGATGTAATCAGGTTAAGATAAGGTCGTAGTAGATTAGGGTGCCCCTATTCCAAATGACGGGAGTCCTTATCAGAAGAGGGATGTTTGCACACAAGCAGACATGGAGGGAAGACGGCTATGTGAGGTTGGGGCGAGAGCTGGAGGCTTCCACAAGCCAAGGGATGCCTGGGTCCACTGAAGCTGGAAGCAGCAAGGTAGAACTGTCCTCAGAGGCTTCGGAGGGAGACTGTGCTGCTGACACCTTGATTTTAGACTTCTAGCCTCCAGCCCCGTGACACAATCACCTGCTGTTGTTTTAAACTCCCCAGTTTGTGGTACTTCGTTAGGGCCATCCCAGGGACCGAACACAGGTTCAAGTCTGGCAGATGGTTTCATAAACAGCTATTTGTTGAACCGAATGGTGATGAAAACCTAGGTTACAAAACGAGCAAAGTGTTCCGTGGCTCTTTGGGATGTCTCGTCGTCACCTGCTTACAACTCTTATTAGTTACTAAATGGAATGAACATTTGAACACTTCCCTCTTTTTTCTCCCAGTGTCCTCAGAAATTCTGATGAGGGCTAAGTCCTGATATGGCTCCTCCAAGCACTGAAATGACATCAGAACACTAGTCCCACAAGAAACGTACATGCAAAGCACTCTTCCAATAAGGGGAACGATGGAAAAATCATAAATAACTTATAATAAACAATGCAAACATTCTTTAAGATTTCATCTATTTATTTATGTGATTTGATTTTATTTTTTTAAAAGTAATCTCCGCACCCAATGTGGGGCTCCATCTCATGACCCCAAAATCAAGAGTGGCACACTCTACCAATTGAGCCAGCCAGGCACCTCCAGATTTTATTTTTAAGTAATCTCTACACCCACCACGGGGCTGGAACTCCCAACCCTGAGATCAAGAACCACATGCTCCCCCGACGGAGCCTGCCAGGCACCCCAGTGCAAGCATTTTTAAATTTACTCTTGGAAACAACAATATAAGTCACGTAAAATCAGCTTTAGGGATAACTTTCCTATTGTTGCCTCTCTATGATGATTACAATAATGAGAGTGATTCACGGAGCACAGCCATCTGAGAACTCGTTCGCCAAGCCAGCTCCGAGGGGGGAAAGGGTGGCAGATCCCTACACACCTCTCCGTCACTGGCTGCCGAACAGAAGGAAGCCGGTGAAGGTCGTGTCATCGTCCTCATCCGCAAACAAGCCATTAAACCTCTCCCCTCCCGCGGCCTGCAGCCACACCTCGTCCCCCAGCTTCAGCGGCAGCACCAGGCCGCCCGACGCCTGGTCCTCAGAGCTCATGTAGCCGTCCTTGGTGTTCAGTATCTTCACCCCGTTTTTGACCAAAGATACCTGGACATTCCTGGAGAAAACCGTGATGTGGTAGGTGAAGTAATAGACGCCGGCAATGTGGCAAGTGAACTTCCCTGTGGCTACGTCGTAATGATTGAACTCATTATACAGGATCTTATCAAATTTAATGGGCACATCTGAAGTAGGAAACTTGCTTAGTACCGTGAGCCCCACCGTGAAAGCACTCTTGGGCAAGACTGGAGTCTCACCAATTTTCCCTTTCTCGCCTCGGTCCCCTTTCCAGCCCCTCATTCCCCGGACTCCTGGATCTCCCTGGGGTCCCAAGGGCCCAGCATCTCCCTTAGGGCCCGGCTCCCCAGTGGGGCCCACAGGGCCAGGTAGACCCGTTGGGCCTGAAGGCCCAGTGCTGCCCCTTAGCCCTTCTGGACCTGCGGGCCCCACATTGCCTTTATCCCCCTTTTGCCCTTGAGGGCCAGTCTCTCCCCTGAGGCCTTTCTCTCCCATGGGACCGACAAATCCCTTTGGCCCATGTTTCCCTGGGGGTCCCCGTGAGCCTTGATCGCCTTTGACGCCTTTGGCTTCAACTTTTCCATCTGCTCCTAGGTGAAAAAAGAGAGAATAAAGGAAAAGATGATTTGTGAAACATCAACTTATAAAACCAACTTTGGCTTTTCCATTGTTGAACCTATGAATGAAATAAAGTAGTCCCCAGGTTTAGTAGCTGCTCAGGGTCTGAACATTCATTTACTCCTAAATTGAGTGCACAGCACACACACATGTGTGTGTACGCAAAACACCTTCTGACTCCTGTCTACTATGTTAGTGTTGGGGTTCACATTAGAAATCACAGCTCTTTACCATCACAGTCTACTACTCAGACCACTAAGCAATGTCAGTCCTTGAGAACACGTCTTCGGAAGAGAGAAGAACATCCAAAGGGAGATGAACTCAGGCTGTTTTCAGTAACTGAATTCACCCCTAGTTCTGTGACGTCTCCTACAAAACTCCTCATGGGAGTGAGCACAGAATAAAGTCTTCCTCGAGTGTGGCCGTCACTGCTCTCTGCTGGCCAGGCCAGCCTGTCCACTGTGCCGATGGTATCACACAGGTCCTCACTGTGCATACATTCTCTGTATGGTCTCCCCGTCCCCGACTGGAGAGCCGTGGTTATGAGCACGGAGGCTGGAGTTAAATGCCAGCATTCAGTCCTGTCTCCTGCATGTAGGCACAATGGGACATGAGGCAAGCTGATTAGCCACCTACCCCTCTGTTTCCTCCTCTGTAAAATTGGAATAATGATACTACCTCATGTATAGGCTAGCATATTGAGTCAATACGTGAAAAGCACTTAGAACAACCTAGCACAAAGTGAACATTTTTGTGTTTGCCATTGTGACTTCTCTCTCCCCATCAGTCACAACTACCAGAGCCCTCCTTACCCCTCAGCGCCCAGTTCCAGCACCACCTTCTCCATGCAGTCTTGCCAGAAGCACTGAGTCAGAATTTAATGTCACTCCTCAATGTTAATCCACTAAACTGGGCTTTAGCGAACTATGGCCCTTGAGCCAAACCCAGCCTCCCACCTGTTTGTATGGCCCACAAGCTAAGAATGGTTTGCATTTTTAAATGGTCACAAATAACATTCGGCAATACATGAAAATTATATAAAATTCAGATTTCCGTTTTCATAGAGTCTCACTGGAACACAACCCCACTTACTTATGTAGCATCCACGGCTGCTTTTCACAACAGTTGTGACCAAGACCATATGGCCTGCAAAGCTGAGATTGTTTACGATCTGGCCCCTTACAGAAAAAGAATCACGACCTTGTAGAGAGCAAGAGTGATGTCACCCTTATTTTTGGATCCTCCTCAGAGCCTACCAAAGGATTTGTCCTTGGTGAGCACCAAATGGTTATTAAGTCACCGATGGCTCAGAATTAGACCATGGTAAAATGGAACACAATTCCTGACCTCGTTCTCCTTTCTCTCCATCCATTCCATCCTTCCCTGGACCACCGGGATGTCCTGGTTCTCCTAGATGGAAGAGAAAACAGACAAGAGTTCAAGTTCTAATTCCACATTTCCTAGACATTGGTCTCCATCAGGGGTGTAGACTGGAGAGTCTTGGGTGTGTGCCCGGCCCTAACACACACGCTGCCCCTCTCAGAAGTGCAGATGGAGAGAGGCAGACGTGAGCGAGCACCAGGGGTGCGGAGTTGTGTACAAGAAGTGAACTATGAAATGCACTGGGTGGACCTCCCAAGCCCCCAGCTCCGGGAAGGCAAGACAGGAAGGGAGTATATGCACAGATGATCACCATTAACGTCTTTCTTTTGTGAGGGGAACTTGGTAGTGACTGACCATTGGAGGCACCGGGTGGCCTTCTCACTTCTCCTTTTCTATCACTCTTGCATAGAATGGAATGGAAGGTTCACTAGCCTCCTGTGAAAACACAGATGACTACGGTTACCTGGCACTATTTGGGATGGAAGGGAGGATTCTGGAAGGATCTCTGTAGCACCTTAGAGTGGTGGTAAATGTCACTGATCAAGTTGGCATAGCAGACGCCATTGGGAACTTCAGGTGAGTGAGGTTTTGCCTACCACACGTGAGTTTTGAGCTCAGAGCAGGCAACCCTGAGTTCTGACTCCACATGTTATAAGTCAGCATCTCTAGAGTCAAGTCATTCCTTGCTATAAGGAAGGAGAGTGGAAGCAAAAGATGAAGGAGTCATGAAGTCAGAGTTGTATCCTGTGCGTGTACACACATATATGCACACATGTGTGCACCCTCATCACACACATGCACACTGTGGTCCCAGTGGGAGGGTGAAAGAATGGATTTCATTGACATGGAGGTTTTGGCATTAACTTGGACTGGGCTTTTTACTACCCAGAAATGAGGCTGGTCTAATGCCCAAAAGTGGTGTGGACTCACTGGAGGTGTTCCCCATCGGAGACCCTACGGAGCAGGTTGAAGGGCAGTGGCTGGAGAGGTGGTTGGTGACCATCTGCTTCATCCACGCCCCCCCCAACAAACCCCTTGGAGCACCAGACACCACAAACAGGGAAGCACCTGGAAACACCTAGCCCTTCATTCGTCTGTATAGTGGACTTCCCATAAGTAATTGGTTCTAAGACTCATTTCTTCAGATCTTAACAAGGACTTTTTAAAAATCCATATGCCAACAGCATTTGCTGGCAAAGCATTAATTTTAGTCCATCCTAAAGTGGCTTTCTATGTATTATTTCAACCACTGTTAATATAGCCCAAGGAATATCTAATTTTCTGATATGATTATGAAATATCAAAAAGGCTTCTAAATGTTCATCATTAAGTTTAGTCAAGTTTTCATACTATAACATACTGCTGAGGAAAAATGACAGTGGTTTGTGATCACGTTCCACACAGCATCCTGAAATGTCTAATTAATTGGAAATGCTTCTATTAATAACTGACATCTCATGGTACAGTTTACAGTGAGGATGAGGTTCATTTTAATGAATGTAAATGTAAATTCATATGTCCAAAGTCCTACAGATTTTTAGGTTTTTGTCAGACTTCTTGTCAGATCTGATTAGTTCATCACTGTTTTCTCCTACTCATGTACGGTTGAAAAGTTCACACAAAGAAGACAGATGACAGCTCTCCTATTTTCTTGGGATTCTTTAATGTTTGCATTATCAAGTCAACCTTCAATCTTCGATTTCTCTGCAGAAGTATTTCGGGCACCCATCTGTTTGTGATAATTCAGTAGGACAATCGGAAAATCCCTTGGGCTGAGCCATAACCACAATAAACCACAGTACACTTTTGACAATGAGCGTGCAAGGGCTCCCCCTCCTCCTACAGGACACATTTCAGGCCTCAATTGACACAGGTTCATCTGGAAAGGGACCAAGTGAAGCCACCTAAGCCAGTTCACATCTTAAATATTTTTTTAAAGATTTTATTTATTTATTTGACAGAGAGAGACACAGTGAGAGAGGGAACACAAGCTAGGAGAGTGGGAGAGAGAGAAGAAAGCTTCCCTCCGAGCAGGGAGCCAGTGCAGGGCTCGATCCCAGGACCCTGGGATCGTGACCTGAGCCGAAGGCAGACACTTAACAGCTGAGCCAACCAGGCACCTCAATATTTTTAAAGCTCAATTTTTTTTCTTCATCTAAGTTTATCTTTTAAAATGTCAATAGTAGGGGCACCTGGGTACCTCAGTCAGTTAAGTGTCCGACTCTTGATTTTACCTCAGGTCATGATCTCAGGGTCCTGGGATTGAGCCCTATGTCGGGCTCCATGCTCAGCGGGGAGTCTGCTTGAGATTCTCTCTCCCTCTCCTCTAGCCCTCCCCCACCGACTCATGCTGTCTCTCTCAAATAAATCAATCTTTTAAAAAAATAAATAAAATGTCAATAATTTTGATGTTTTCTTCCTGCACCAAGATAGATCAGTCTGCTTATGTCTCAGGTATGTGACCCTATGGTCAGACCCAGGCTCAAGGACCCCATTCAAGAACCAAGCCTATCAGTTGGTGCTATGGAAACCACTCACATAGCCTGGCTTTTGCAAATGTCCTTCCTAGAGGCTGGATCCTGTCCCTAAATCCCCAAACCCTGGAACAGGCCCCAACACAGGACATACACAACTGACTACCGCGGTGTGGTTTCAGTTACCGTCTACTTTTGTATTCTCTGGTGCTCTGCGTCACCTGCCTCACTTCATGGCATTAACTCTCCCCTGCTCTGCAGCCGGGTGCTCTCTGCTAAATATTTAACCATCAGATTTCTCTCTAGGCCCCGTGTGCCAAAGACCCACCATAACTGCCATCTGAGGTAGAAAGATCTACATCATATACTTCTGAGGATGGCCCGTAGTCTCAGAGGTGATGGCTAACAGGTGTCCCCTCTAGAGGAGAACGTCCATGGAGGGGGGCCCCTGTTGGTCTGCTCCTGCACTGTTGCCCAGAATCGGACCTGGAGCAGGCTCTTGGCCACTGCTTTCTGGGCAAGGGGTGCATGAATGAAGGAGGGGGGCGGCCAGGTGATGGCTACGCTCATGATGAATGAATGAACGATCTCAGAGAAACAGAAGGGTAAATGGAAGGGCAGCTGAAGGCCGCCAGGCGCTGAGTACCTGCCTCGCCCTTGTCGCCCTTTGCTCCATCTCGTCCATCTCTCCCAGGCAAACCATTGTGACCGGGATTCCCAGGGATGCCAGGGTGCCCTTGCCTGCACGTGTCCTGCGAGTTCACGTTTCCTGTGCAGATTCCGGTGACAACCAGGAGCAACCAGATCCTCATGGTTCAGATGTCAGAGCTGAACTGAAAGAGGAAAACACAGACCAAAAGGAGAAGCCTTTGTTGCTGGAGCCACAGACACAGCCCCCGTTCCTTGCCGTGGGACCTGGACCCAGCCCCGGTCAGCCTTGGACACAGCGGTCAGGGCAGATAGGAGCAGGAGCTGGTAGCAGACAAAGCTGCTTGCAATCAGAAGGCCACTGTTTGGGGCGCCTGGGTGGTTCAGCCAGTTCAGCGTTTGCCTTCGGCTCAGGTCAAGGTCCCAGGGTTCTGAGATAGAGCCCTGTGTCAGGCTCCCTGCTCAGCAGGGAGTCTGCTTCCCCCTCTGCCTCTCCCCTCTGCCTGTGCTCTCTCATAAATAAATAAAATCTTAAAAAAAAAGGAAGAAGAAGGCCATTGTTCTTGGAAGGAACACATGTGACCGGGACCACCTTTAATGGTGAGTGATCAAGGAGAAAGCCAAGTTCCAGGTCAGATACTTCCATTTGTCACTCCACTTTGGGTAAATTGCCTTTAAGAGCCAGAGAAGAGATTAACACTTGTCTCACGGCGCTGCTATAAAAACCAAATTTGATCACAGTGTGCATGAAAGCACATTTTCTTTTTCTTTTTTTTAAGATTTTATTTATTTGTTTGACAGAGAGAGAGACAGTGAGAGAGGGAACACAAGCAGGGGAAGTGGGAGAGGGAGAAGCAGGCTTCCCACTGAGTAGGAAGCCCAATGTGGGGCTCGATCCCAGGACCCTGGGATCATGACCCAAGCCGAAGGCAGACACTTAACGGACTGAGCCACCCAGGCGCCCCGAAAGCACATTTTCAATAGGAAAGCAAACATTTAGCTGATCCCACTTCTGGATAGATGTGCAAAAGAATTGAAAGGAGAGACTCCAGCAGATACTTGTACACCTGTAGCCTCCTTATTCACAATAGCCCGAAGGTGGAAACAACCCCCATGTCCACTGGCACATGACTGGTTGAACAAAACATAATATACACACACAGTGGAATATTACTCAGCTTTAAAAAGGAAGGAAATTCGGATACATCCTGCAACATTGGTGGACCTTAAAAACTTTACGCTAAGTGAAATCAGCCAGACACAAAAGGACCAGTGCTGTAAGATTCCACTCGTATGAGGCCCCCCCCCAGAGCCGTCATATTCACGGTGACAGAATGGAGAATGCTGGTGGCCAGCGGCTGGGGGAGGGGGAGTGGGAGCTAGTGTTCAATGGGGACAGTTTCAGTTGGGAAGATGGAAGAGTTCCGGAAGTGGAGGGTAGGTCAGCTGAACAATGAGAATGTCCTTAACGCCACTGAACCGGACACTTAAAAGTGGCTAAAGTGCTAAATTGTATGTCACGTCTATTTTACCACACAAAAAAAATAATAAAGTGGAATGAAAAATAGTAAAGCATTCCGAGCGGTCCTACTATAATTGGACGTATTCTTCAAGTTAAGGTTTTATTTCTGCGGGAGACCGCGGCGAAGGGCACACGCGCCGCAGGGCACCCCGTTTGTGAAGACACTCTCACGTCCTCTCGCAAGTTCTTGATTTGCTTTCCAACCCTGTCAGGAGCGGAGGCAGTGCTAGGTGGCGAGGTTTGCAGTGAGATCTGAAGGAGCAGAGCAGCTAATTAGACCAAGTGTTCTAGACAAAGGGAACACGCAGGCAAGGTCCTAGGCTAGTGTGCACACGGGACTCAGGGGACCCTCTCGATGACATCAAATCTCCCAAGGAGGGGGGCACTGCGTCCCTTTCGTGGCACTGTAGTGGGGCTTACACAATTCATGGACAGAAAATCTGCCTCTCCATCTGACTGTATTTTGCTCCTTATTGTATTCCCAGTACTCAGTAGTAAGCCTGGAACCGTGTGTTGAATAAATATGTGTCAAATGAAATGAATGTGTGGTAGCAGATATCTTGGGACATAGAAAAATAGTGACACGAGGCTAGGGCAGCAGGTCAGAACCCAGACTCTCATACAGTGCTTCAGGCAACGGACCTCTGCACGGTCCTTCGGAAAGCTAAAGAGAAAAGACAACTTAAACCCAGTGATCTCATCCCGAAAATTCTTCTTAGTAATCCAAAATTTGTGTGCCAAGATATTCACCGCGGTGTTATCTGTAATAGTGAAAAAGTATATACCGCGTAACATGTAACTGTAAGTGGTTCATAAGTAGAATATTATGTAACCACTGTAATAATTATGTAGTTCATGTAGAAATATGTAAAAGATCTATGTTGTGTTGAATTTTCAAAAAGTAGACTGAAATGCCATGCACGGGGCACCTGGGTTCGGTTTCGGTTAAGCATCTGCCTTTGGCTCAGGTCATGGTCCCAGGATCCTAGGATTGAGTCCCTCCTCGGGCTCCTTGCTCAGCAGGGAGCCTGCTTCTCCCTCTGCCTGCCGTCCTCCTGCTTGTGCTCTCTCTCTCTGACATATAAATAAAATCTTTAAAAAAAATAAAATGCCATGCACATAATGAGTGTACCTATGTAATTATGTATGTATAGTGACAAAAACGAGAAGCAAGCATACCCAAGTGGACATGGTTGCTTTAGAATGGTGGGGTTATGAGAGTTTTTTCTTTTTAAAAAATGCTTTTTTACCATGTCTATTAAAATATTTCTAGATCTCTATTTTTAAAACCAGCAAGACTTGTCGTCCGAAGCATTATGTCGCCATCTTATGGAAGCATCTAAATATCACAGGGTCCACTTTGATGCAAATAAAGTACTTTAGAAAAGGAAATACAGATGTTTCCCTTTGAAGTCACAAACTTACGCCATCTCAGGAAATTGAGTTGTTTTCTTAGAGCCAAATTCCATAAATAATCTCCACCATCCTCTTCTGTTTAACTCAGAAGTGACTGGTAGTAATCGAATCTAAATGGCACAGACCAACCTCTGCTTAGGGGTCTAAATCTTTCCTTTTTAATTTTTAAAAAAATATGTGCTACAATTATTCCAATAATACAAAGATCACAAGATCATAAATGTGTCAAATTAAGATAAACTCCATTTTGTCCTCCAGCTAGAGAAGAACTAAGATAAAAGCAAGCATTTATCCTTCCGTAATTTCTTTCTCTAGTTTTGTATACTTGCTTATACCACGTGCCTAGCATGTAGGCAAACTCCAACAAATGATTTTGAATAACTGAATATGCTTTGCTCCCAAATAAGTAGTGAAATAAGTGATAGCACTGTCTCTAATAAAAAAACCAAGAAGAGGGACGTGAGGGCTTGCGCCAGGAACGCAGGAACGCATATAGTAAACATTATATTAATATGTTACCCATAAAAATGAAAAGTTACATTTGTGGTCTCACAAAGCCACAAATTGGATCCTCAGTTTCATTAGTTCAACTACAGTTGATACACTCAACCTTTAATTGCTATGTCTGGTGTTTCCCCAGAATGCACTGGAGCTAAGAAGCCCCACCTCCCGTCTCTCCCTCTCCCCTTCCTCTTCTCTTAGCTAGATCACCCCCATCTGTTCTCCACACTACACTAGACTGGCGATCACTTACTCAGCGCCAACCTATGTTATTAGCATTTTGAAGATAGCAACGGCAACTTTTCACTTGCTTAGTTTCAGTACATCACAGGCAGATATTTGTGGAATGATTTAAAAAGAAAGAGAGAAAAAGAGCTTTTGAAAGAAATATCCTGGCTCCAGCTGGGTGCAAAGCATCACTTGAGGACATGACTGGGTATTAATTCTAATCCATGTCAGTGCGTTTGGTGGAGATTGCTAGTTTCTCCAACACCTCTCCTCTCCTTGCTCCTGGTAATAGAAATTTCAGGTGGCATGTGGCCGCCCACAGTGGACATTTCCCAGCCTCCCTTGCAGCAGCCCAGGTGATACAATGAAACTAGATTTGGGGGCACCTGGGTGGCTTAGTCAGTTAAGCGTCTGCCTTCGGCTCAGGTTATGATTCCAGAGTCCTTGGATCGAGTCCTGCATCGGGCTCCCTATTTGGCAGGGAGTCTGCTTCTCCTTCTACCTCTGCCTGCCCCCTGTTCGTGCTCTCTCTCAAATAAATAAAATCTTAAAAAAAAAAAAAAAAGAAACTAGATTTGGGTCAGTGGGAAGTGAACAAGAGGGATCTGTGTAAGGACCACAGCTTTAAAGGGAAGAGCTGCCCCCTCCCTGGGCACCTTCCGCCTTCCTGTGGCTGGAGTGGACATGGGTGAGACATCTTGGACTCCTTGAAGGAGGCCAACACTTTAGGGATAGAAAAATTCTGGTGTCTGATGATGCCCTTCCAGCCCCTCCCTGACATAAGAGAGAAGTATAGGGGCACCTGGGTGGCTCAGTCAGTTAAGCGTCTGCCTTTGGCTCAGGTCATGATCCTGGGGTCCTGGGATTGAGCCCCATGTCAGCAGGGAGCCTGCTACCTCCGCTGCTCCCCCTGCTTGTGCTCTCTCTCTCTCAAATAAATAAATAAAATCTTTAAAAAAAGAGAGAGAGAGGGAGAGATACTACAAACTTGCCTGAGCCACTGTGATTTGGGGTCTCCTTTCCCTACTGCTAAGCGCACGTCTTGACTAACGCAAGGCTCCTGCTGTCAAAGGTGTGAGCTCTCATCCAAAGGGAGGGAGGTTTGTGGACATGGGTAGTCAGCCCAGTCGTCAGAGTAGCCGAGCACTCCCTCAATATACAGCCCTTCAGGTAACAGATTAAAACTGAAAAGAGTCCCTGCCTCAGATAGATCCATATAAGCCTGCGAATCATAGAGAATAGATGCAGTCCTTCTGCTGAACGTCAAGTTCACGGGGCGACAGCCTTCTGCTGTGAGCTCATAAACCTGACACGCTGACAGGGTTCGGGGCAGAGGCACACAGACCACAAAGGGCTTTGGAGTTAGACCTCTGCCCACCCCACCCCCCGTAGGTCCTTACTTAGTTACTAACTTCTGATTTCCGGGTTGTTTCTCCTATGCTTGACCTAGATTTCTCCCTCACTACTGAATTTCTTGATAAAAGATTACTTCGTTCACTAAAAGACCTGCCAGAGGCTGGCCGAGCTGTCGTGGGTCTCCCAGCCTCTGAGCCTCTGCGTCTGTGCATCGAATTCAAGGGCGGAAACAAGCCCTAACATCCCTCCCAGATTCGACGGTTTAAGGATCTAAACATCACAAGATGTTTCCTTGTCGAATACGTTTTCTTCCACACGCCCCACACATTGTACACTCCATGTATTTCTTCTTAAGCACACGTGGAGGGGCTCGTTTTTAAGCTACGCCTTGTAAATTAGTACGGCCATAAATATAAAAATGCACACACTGCAATTTGTGCCAAATAATCTGCCAGCTTCTCTAGAAAGCTGCTTTGAAAAGTCTGCTATTCTTACCGTTTTTTCTATAGCGTCATCCCTCCTCCCAGCCAGTTTGCAGTGTTCCAGCAGAACTTCAAGATCTGCTTTTCACTCCTATCCACTCTTCCTCAAGAATGAATTTTGAAACCAGCTTGCTCCTTTCCTACCCAAAGCTCTGTAGACTCTGCCTATTTTACAAATAATTACGTGGGATCATCACACACCGAAAACGTAAGAGCTGTTTTCAGACTCTGATGCCTGAAACTGAATTTAAAGAAACTGTTTCCTAGTGCACTTACCTGACCCCCGGGGCTGCCGGCTGCACCCAGGTGCGGCACAGACCAGGAATCGAGGGCTAACTAAATAAAATCATGCCTTCCTGCCATACAATTCCCTAGTGGGTCTATCTGCAAAACAGCAGGAAGGGGAGGGAACAGAGTAAGGCACAAGATGTCTTGGAAGAACTTCAAAAATTGCAGCCGCACTTGAGTCAGGTTAGCGTCTTCTACCGGTACCGGTTCAGAAAACTTAGCTCCTTTCCCCCCTGTCCTTTTCAAAAAAGGGAGAGGAAGCATGGTACGCTTTCGAGTAGTCTGGAAGAAGGAATCCACACAGCAGGTGTCTTCCTGGAAAGTGATGTTTGTGCCTTTGCTTGAGCAGCTTCCCTGCTGACCTTGGGGTGATCATGGGCCAACAGAACAAAACCAAAGACGAACAGGTTATTTGAATTCCAGACCATTGGAACGGGCATCATTTAACTACATCTCTCACACTTCTGCAGAGGTCCTTCGATTTTAGACACTTGTGTAACATTAGAATTTCATGCTCGTCTCTTCACACACACACACACACCATCTGCCATCGAGAGAAACATGGCGCGATGATTTTTTTGATGCCATGTAATCATTAATTTTTAATTTTTCCCGATCAGAGCCTATGAACATGGATCTCAGACTCAAAAATAGCATCAGGAGGACAAATGTACTCAAGGCTGTGTTGAGAACCAACTCGAGGAGCCTAGTCGGGTTGCAGAGGCCACACAGAGAATGGGGTATGTGGGTGTAGGACAAGTCCCAGCGAACAGAGGCGACACCTCTCTACTCGCCATGCTTCAATGTCCTCATCTGGACCGCAGGCGAAGCAGTCCCAGCGTCACAGGGAAGTGGCAGGATTTAATTCGGTTTCTCTTCCACCAGCCCGTAGCAGGCTCGCCTCTTGATCCCTGAAGGCACCCAGGCACCTTCAGCCCTTTCTCAGCAGGGAGAAGCCTCACCAGCATTTGCCCTGCTGACAGTTCCTCCTTTCTGCTTTTGCTGACCCTCCCCTGCCCCATGTCATCCTTATCTCCCCTTCTCCATCCCAGGCTGCTTCCCTGCTTCCTTCCTCTGCCTGGTCGCTCTCTGGGGGTGTTCCCACGTCGATCCCCTCCTTCGCCTGTCTGCTCTCTGCTTCCTCTCCACCTGCCTCTCCCGCTCTCACCTCTCTGGAGCCGCACGTGGCATTGCACTCCCCACTGGTGGGACCGGAGAGTCACACGGGGCCTGCCATCCCAGCTGCTCTTTTCTGAATCCATGGATGGCGCCAGCAGCCAGCCATCAACCCCGCCATCACCCCCAAGGCAGAACTTGGGAACCATATTTCCTCCCAACGGCTGTGGCCATGGCTGAGCAGCCTTCGCATCCAGCCTCCCCTCCCTTCCCACCGTCTCTTTGCTGGAGACAGTCTCCCAAATCGTCTCCTGCCTCTGGTCTTAAATCCACCCTTTCCTCTGCCGCTGGCATGAGCTCTGGGGCATATTTGGGCACAGCTCTCCTTGCCTTCAATTCTTTGCCTAGAAAATGAAACCCAGCATCTCATCCTGGTTGGCAGAGTCTTCGGGATCCAACTTCCACCACTGAGCAAGGCTTCTCACACAACCTGTGGCACGGTGATTCAAGCAACACACCCAGGGGCCCTGCCGTGCTGGGTTAGCCCTCCGGGATGCTGCTCGGGCCTCGGCTCCTGGGCCACCTTCCTGCCCTGACACCAGATGAGAGGCCTCAGCTCCCCGAACTTGAACACCCCCCTAGTGTTGCTTAATTCACGCTGAATTTTAATTACACATTTATGTGCCTGTCTCCCCTCTCTGACCATATGCTCCTTTGGAGGAGTACCCATTTCAGCTTGCCTCGCCAGTGCACAGGGCAGGTGGCTGTCGTGTGAGGTCATCTCCCCCTCGGCTCTTCTAGAAAGTTTCCACTGCCCTCTTTGCACCCCTTCCTACATAGGGCACCGGCTTGGTCCCTGGAAACCACCTTTGAGCAGCAGGCTTTCAGGTTCCCAGTGCTCCCCCTCCCCCTCCCTCACCCCTAAGCCAACTCCCTCTACCAGGGCAGCCCAAGGAGGGGGAGCTGATCAGTTTGGGAAGTAGGTGGACGTTGAGAGTAAACAAACATGGGGACTGCTGCTTGGCAACCTTCATAGGAATACTTTTCTGATTATAGTCACAGCAAACAATGGGCTATTTACTTAACTTCTCCAAGCTGTTAATTAGAGACGGAAATTCATATGTTCCCTGCCCCCAAAGAGTAAGCAGCCGATCGCGTGGAGAAGGGGCCTCATCTCCACCGGGGCAGCAGGTCTGAAATGAGAAGTGTATATAAAGGCACGTGCGGTTCATCTACAGTCCCCCCGTCCCCTGTCAGTAGCAGAGCTGCTCCTAGAGAGCAGAGGGGGCCTTAGCACTTTGCTGTTTGGTTTTCTCCAACTCGTGGTGACTTTTCTCAGTCAAGTGGCTCCTCCCTGTTCCCCTGGGAGCACTTTCTCTTGTACCTGTCTAGTGGCTTAAGCCTGCTCGTCCACGGATGAATTTTTACTGAAAAGAAGTCTATCAATGTCCAGACAGGAAACGAGCTCTAAATGCCAGAAACCCACCTAGCACTCGCTCTCTACTTGTATATATATACAATGTCTTATTTTACTACTCAGATGCATCACTGGAACCAGTTTGGCAAATTAACTTTAATATACAGATACAAAACAACAAATATAGATTCACAGCATTTACAAGAAATCATTCAAATAACATTGTAAATTTTTTTTTTTTTTACAAAAACTTCATTCAACAGAAATACATGTCAAGTTATAGCAGTCTTGTACAACATACTTCAGCTGTCAACAGCGAATTCATCAGTTTAGAACTGGCACGTGACTTAACAACATTGTCTAGATGTTGAGTTAAATTCAAGGAAAAGGTTACTAAAAGCCTGCAAAATAGGTAAGTCAAACACAGCTGATGCTAATATTTACAAAAAGACCAATTATTAAATTACAGAATCTGTTAAAGTATTTTCTAAATACAAATGTCAATGTCTGGGAGTTAGCTAAGGACAATAACGTTAAGTATGCTGTAGCTAAAAACATGTGCATCAAATATGTAAGCTTCTGGGTTTTTCCTTTTAAGATCAGAGAGCTGCTACTTACTCTTCTCAAAAGCGTTTGAGCTCGACTTTCACTGCAGGCATCCTGAGAGTAACAGCATTAGCCAAATGGAATTTGAATGAGAACATGTGTCGGTTAAGCTTATAGGGACCAATGTTTTTGAGCAGTTGGACCCAGTGGATTTGTGCCCAGCGTCCCTGGCTGGTCAGCCATCGGAAGGACATGTACCCACACTTGTTAGTGCTGTCCTGTGAGGGACACGTCGGTTTCTCCCCTCTTCCATAAAATAACAAGACAGCCATTTTCTCCTTAGCTCCAGGTAATCAGGCTGTTCTATTCTGGCTAGGTAACTAAGTTGATGTGTACTGAGAAATATGAGCAATTTGGGCACGGAGAGTTTTCCAGCAGATAAATGCTGGATCATGGCTTTTACAAAGATTTTACAAAATCTTTTACAAAAGATTTCTATTGTGAAACAAAGTGTGAATTAAATGCACTTCTGCTTTGTATCTAGACAACAGTGGTGTAGGATTGAGGGGATTTTCTGAACAGGCATGGAGTTAGTCTTCGTCTGGATTAGGTATAAAAAGGCACAACATATTCGGAAATAGCGTGGCGGCAGGGGTGAAATGTTTTCAAAGACAAAATCAGATCTACGAGGGGAAAAGAGGAGATCTACTGAAAAGAAAAAAAAAGTAGGAAGAAGGGACCCCAGGAAAGCTCTGGCACATTGCTGCCAGTCTTTTGCTTACTTGCAGGCCAAAGACGAAGAATGCTATTTCTCTAAGATTTTACAAATACTCCATGTTATGACTGTTTAGGATTTACTGCAAGGTGGTTGTGCACTTTAGGTACGATGAAAATCAAGAAGGTTGCTTTTGACCCAAGGCCAAGGCCATTTCAACTGTCTTCCAACAGGTTCTGAAACATAAATAATAAATTGAGATTTGTCAAAGTGTTTTGCTATCTTTGTGAGAGAGAGAGAGAGAGAGAGAGAGAGAGAGAGAGAGAAAGAGTATTCATATTATGTAATACGGGGTTAAAATGAGGAAAAAGGGAGAAAGCAAGATTCCCAATGAAATCCATACAAAATCCATTTGGGGGCTCTTGGTTTATTTCTCTCGTGTTCTTTCTAAGTGGAACACAGGACTTACAACAAGAAGGAAAATGGGGCAAACCTAAAATTAGAATACTACCTATTCTTTATCAAACTCACGCATCTGGTCATAAAACTCAAGCTAGATAAACAGATTTAAAAGAAGTAAAAGGCCTTCTACCTTTTTAAAAAATTTTCTCATTTTTCAAAATCACCAGAAAAGGCCAAGCAGGACCCACTCAGGGTGGGTATGGGATCGACTGACCCCCTCACCACCCCCAGCTCACGGGGGCAGCACCGAGCCCCGACCTGGGCGCTTCCTGCTATTTCTGGAGAGTCCCTGGAGGAACAGGTGGCAACCGGAAGTTAGGGCTTGGATGGGAAATACAGCAGGACTGGTCGCAGAGCTTAATCACTTCATTGTGCATTAGGAAACAGTAAATGAAAGCCCATTAAGTGGTTCTTTACTTGGCTTGAATCCTCACTGAAAGTGGAACGTAAGCAAATGTTTCTCTTTTCTTCCCTAATTTTCTTGTATGAAAAAAAAATATTCTAAATCGTTATATATACAAACAACTCTGTTTAGCACAGCGACTCCTAGTTATTGCTGAGGGGTCCACAAAAAGCATTTTAAGTGTAGTTTTCAAAATAGGTCATTACATCTTCTTAGTAAAAAGGTCAGTTATATAAATGCAACTAAAATCGAGAGATCTATCCACAAAACAAACAACACATGCATGCACACACACACACACACACACACACACACACACTCGTACACTCAGAGCCACAGCACCTCCTGGAAGCTTCCCCACAGAAGCCTCTATCCTGGGACACTGGGTATAGGTGAGCCCACCTTGCAGCCATCCTACATCCAAGCAAGCACATCACAGGGGCAGACCGGAAAACATTTCCAGAGAATGCTCTACAGCCCACTCAGATGTCCAGGATTAGGTCTTCTTGATGCGGGATGTCACCTCCTTCGGGACTGGCCCTTGGTGGGGGGAAGGTAGGGGGTGGAGGGAGGAGGGACCAGACGCTTGGAGGTACAGTTTCTACCTTTGTTTCTACAGTTTTCTACAGACGTTACAGGTTTGTTTATTCTCCAGCACGGGCCTATTGGAAAAGGACCTCTGAGTAGTGTGCGAAAAGGGGATTCTCACATAGAAAACCAAAATGTGGACGACAATATCCCCGTCCAGGGCACTGAGTACATTTAAATGGCCTCTCCCTTGCAGAACTTGTCTTCTCCAGACATATTTAAAAGTTGTTTTCATCAATACTTACAATATACACAACAAGAAGGAGATTACTATATCGCCAGATATCAGCCCACGTGGCCTTCGTTAGAAAAGACTATGTCTGAGTCTACATGTATCGTTGTTAAGATCTCCTAATAAAGAATGACTCTTCAGAACCCTCCTGACAGGTTAATAAGGGAGGGGTTAGCACTACCATTTGGGGTTTATGCAACAAAGTCGGCTTCGAATCCTGAGGAAGGTGGGCTGCTCTGAACCTCATGTTTTCTCGGTGGAACATTCGGGTCACTGTAACTTAATCGGTGGGGACTCCAGAAACAACTGGTGGGAAAGTGCACTGATGCTCTGAGAATATCTTTCCACGGGTGCATGTGCATGTTCCGTTTGTATCAGAAAATTAAAGTAAATAAGTTTTTACATTGCAAATGGATAGGTCTGATTAGTTCCTTAGGTCACGACGTGCAAGCAGGTGTGATTTCTGCCCAGGGAGTCACATGCTGCACACACCGGCGGGAAGGGACCAGCCTTGAGGACAGTCCACCCTGTGGCAGGATTTTGCAATTTCTCCCTGGAAAGCAGCCGCATCTTCAGAATGCTGAAGTCGCCCGGACCGTGCTCCACGAGAAGGATTCATCATGCTTCTCCCTCTAGCCTGTAGGGGACGCACCCCGCCAGAGGAGGCCTGCACTACCACTTGGTAACAACTCCAAGGACACCAGGGGACACCACGGCCATCTGCACTGAGGCGCTAGGGTGCCTAATACTGTGGAAGACAGGAACAGCTTGCCCGTGCTGGCGAGACGCTACCGTACCAACCCCATCACGACTGTCCCCTTCGAATCCACGTGCCAAAGTGGCATCGTCATTGAGTCCCTCCTCAGGAACGGCAGCAGGGCATGCACCTATCATCAGCGATGCCCACTGGGGTCACTGCTCGGCGTCACCACAGAGTAGGTCCCAGAGGGGTCACGTAGACATCAGGGCTGTGCGTCATGACCTCTGTCTCCCTTCCAAGGAGGAGCTGGGTCTTCAGAGGCACCTCGGTCGCGTCCAAAACCTTCTATTCTTCACCAGTCCCCGAAAGTTCTCAGCACTGGGTTGAGCACAGAGAAACAGAAATGGTTCTCCTCTTTACAGACACCTCAGCCAACGTGTGGCCTCCCGTTTTCATTTCTTGAAAGGCGTGAGTTTGTTGAACGTGTGCCAGAAGAGCGACGGCTTCCTCTTGGGCTCTGCCAGGGCAAACACCTGCTGCTGGGGCACGCTGGTGGGCACGGTGACGTGGCGCTGGTGAAGGGGGTGCAGGCTCTGGTGCGGCGGGGCCACGGGGCATCCGCTGTAGCCTAACTCGAGAGGGGAGAAGGGCGGAACACGGAGCCAGCATCACTCGTTAGCCGAAAAGGAACAAAAGCGCCAAGACTTGAGTTCTAGCTGATTCCTAATTCATATGAACCCAAAGTACACCTAAGAGCCAACATAACAGCACCTCCCAGTTGCTGTGAGAATTAAGAGCTCATATAAGGCACGTGCTGAGAACAGGGTCCCCAAACTGAATCACTTAATTGAAACGGTTTCACTGGAATAGGTGTTTTAAATCTGCTCCGAGATAATGAGAAAGGCCTAGGACAATGAGCTCCAGGATCACAAGCTAACTGCGAAAGTCAGGGTGACAGGAGGAAAGAGTGTGGGTCCTAGAGGGAGCCAGGACTTGGTCCAGAAGGCATCCTGGCCCTGACCTGCCACAAGGCTCTCCCGGCCCTCCCTGCTGAGAGGTGCCCGGCAGGCGACAACCACCATCCGCTTCCCTCCATTCGGGTGCCTAGCTGCTGAGCCAGTGACTCCTGGGTATCTACTGGTCACCTGCCACTGATGTGGAGATGCAAAAAAAGAACAAGATAGGTTGGGTTTTTTTTCTCCTCAAAGGTATTTATCACTTAGGGGAATTCTGCCTTTGTGCGGAGGGAACAGGGGAATAGGAATGCTGAGGGTTGTTTGGGTCATGAATTCTTCTTGGCCCTCAGCTGATGGGTTAACTGGTCTTGTTTTTGCACTTTCAGTTACGAAAATCCTGAATGGGACACATTTCAGAGGATAAATTGTTCTTAAGAGTAGGAAGTCAATCTGAAGAAAAGGTTCTAAGAATATAACAAATATTTTTGAAATAAAAACCCTTATTATTTTATTTCTTTTCGGCGAGATCATATGTATTATTGGTACTGTAAAAAAAAAAATTCTTTTTTTTGAGCATCAGGACGATGGGGCGTGACCTAAGCGCTGGCCATCTTTAGTAGCTGCTCAGGCAATTCTAATGTGCACGGAGAGTAGAGAGTCCTTGCTCTAAATAAGCTAGTGTGTCTTCTTTCCAGCTCGTTTCTTGATGTATTGGACTTTTAGACCCTTTTCTCTTACCTACGCTAGAACACAGCCTGCACTGATAAGCAGTTTGGGGCTGGAGCTTTCCTCCACGCGTGCCCGAAGCACACAGGAGCTACTGGTTTGCCTCGCACTGGTGAGCTGGTTGGCCGGAGGAAGAATGCCAGCACGACCTCAGGGTGGGGAGGTGTAGAAGCTCTTCGGTACCAATTCAAAACACATCTTACAGGCTCATGTTCAAATGCCGGCAAATACCGAAGCATATTCACGCTCAAAACCAAATGCAGACTAGTCTAAACTGCCCATCTGGGGGAAGAGGGGGTCCTATCATTCTGAGTTTCACCCATATGTCTCTCCTTTGTTGAGAGCTGATCATCAGCGTGCTAATGACTTCAGACATTCTCCCTGATTTTAATTCCCATACTGATACACATGAAGGAGATAAGGAGAAGAAGCCTTCTTCGAAACTTACCTTTTGACTTTCCATGTCCCGTCTTTTGAGCATTTAACATGGCGAGTTTCTTTTGATTTTCTGAAATTTCCATTCCTGGATTTAGGAACAGACATGACAAACATTCAAAACAGGTGAAATAAGTCAATCAGAGAAAGACAATTATATGATTTCACTCATGTGTGGAATTTAAGAAACAAAACAGAGAAGCATAGAGGAAGGGAGCAAAAAATAAAATAAGACAAAATCAGAGAGGGAGACAAACCATAAGAGACTCTTAACCGTAGGAAACAAACTGAGGGTTGCTGGAGGGGAGGTGGGTGGGGGGATGGGGTAACTGGGTGATGGGCATTAAGGAGGACACGTGATACAATGAGCACTGGGTGTGATATACAACTGATGAATCACTGAACTCTACTTCTGAACCTAATAATACACTATATGTTAATTAATTGAATTTAAATAAAATTTTTTATAAAAAAAATGACACCATTTTTACAGAGTAAAACTAGAACCATAACCCATATTAACCCTGAGGTGTTCAACATAACCCACAGCAAAGAACCTTATTCCTCAAGGACCTGTAAGAGGTTGAAAAGATGACAAATGGAGAAGTAGCAAGGACTGTCACCAGGACGGACACTAGGACGACATCCTCCCAAGCAGAGGGGTGCTGTGAGTATCGACACACAGACGACTGACTAACTGCTGCCTGTAGGAACTCGGTCTGTCATGGGCTGTCCCGCAGCCAGTTCAGAAGCACAGCTGACCCTTGAGCAACAATGGGGTTGAACGGCGTGGGTCCACTTACACGCGCGGTTTTCTCGATAAATACAGGGCAGTGCTGTAAATGTATTTCCTCCTCATGATTTTCTTAACAACATTTTCCCCTAGCTTACTCCATTGTGAGAAGACAGCATATAATACATATAACGTAGCAGATGTGTTAATCCACCATGTTATTGGTAAGGCTTCTGGCCAACAGTGGGCTAGAGACTAGTGAAGTTTTGGGGGAGTCAAGCGTTACACGTGGATTTCTGACCATGGCCGGGAGGGGGGGTCGGCACCCCAACCCCTGTGTTGTTCAAGGGTCAACTGCATTCAGGATTTTTCCCCCTGGGAGAGGGCTGGGAAGAGCTGGCCTGTGGGGCCGGCGCCTGAGGCCGGGCAGCGGAGGCGCTGCTCACCCATCTCGCGGTCCTCCTGCACGCGCCGCCTCTCGTCCTCGCAGGCCTGCAGCCACCGCGCCTTGTCCTCTTGCTTTTTGGCACAGAACAGATGAACCTCGTCCGTGGTCTTGCTGACGAGCTTGAAGGCGTTCTTCACGTTGAGGTTCCAGTCCTTGTCCCGCCCGTCCTCCAGGTCCACAAGCTCCACCTCGTCCATGTCCGTGCGGCCCCTGTAGTAGAGCACGTCCCTGCGCAGCAGGTCCTTCTTGCACGACACCAGCTGGTGGTCGAACAGGAAGAACGTCCGCTGCTGGCTCTTGCCGTGCCTGGTGACCTTGGTCAGCTCCCCAGAATGGATCAGCTCGGAACTGCGGTCTAGAATATCCAGCCCCTGCAAGGATGAACACGCATTTGAAGACCTTCCCGTTTGGATTCCTTGAGAATGTGTCACGGATACAAAGACAAGTCCTGACATAGTCTTTTTCCCCACTTCCCAGTGACAGGAGATGTATTCGCAGGTCAGCAGGGCTGAAAAAGGCCACTTCCATCTCGGGTGGTTTGTCTCCTTGTGTGTGAAATTTCTTTTCTTTATTTCCTACCCCGTGGGAAAATGTTACAGTGCCTCTGTGCTATCTGAAAGGTCTTCCTTATAAGAATGAATGGACTCCCATCAGTCTGAAATGGCTGCTCCTCGGAGAATAAGGACACCAAGGAGGCTTTCTACATGGGGGGATTTACTGCTCTAGACTCTGGGGCTCTGGCTTTCAAGTGTGGTATGTAGCGTGGCTCCCAGAATAACTAGCTTAGGATCTTAGAAACAAAAGACCAGACAGCAAATTGCCAGCAAGGTATTGGTAAACTTCTGACAATAAATTATCCCCCAAATGTCATAGTCCAAGAACACAAGGAAAAAACACATCTTTACAGTAGTGGGTTGGGTCTAACCTGATGGAACTATGTGGTATTTGGTATGACACCAGCCTCTGATTTGTAAGATTTTGTCCTCCTTCAATCCCAGTCATACACAATATTTCATGGAAGCAAAAAAACTATTTTGACTCCAAAATAGTTCTTCTCCTTGCTTGCCTAGAGCAATTCTGTGCCCAGATTCTTTACTTACAAAGTAAGAGAGTTCAACACAGTGATGTCTGAAGGCCCATCCAAGCTCCAGAAGGCTCTATGGCCCCTGAAATAGACGTACTTCTTTCCAACGTTCACTGCTATAACCTACTTCAGTTAAAAACCTAACTTCTCAATCCAAACTCTCTTAATCCTTAGGGACAATGAGTTCTGACCAATTAGTTTAATGTATGATGAATTTTGCTTGGTCTGAAAACAACTGGAACAACATTAGTTGTTCAAGCAAAGCCAGTTAACCTTGCCATGTTTCCATGCTCCTATCTGTTAATGGGGGTAACAGTAGCTCCTACCTCATAGGATTCTTGAGAGGACTAAATGAGTTCACATATAGAAATGGCTTAGACTAGTGCCAGGCATGTGGTAAACACAATCATCATTGTTGTTTTTATAAATAAATATGCACACATGCACACGCATGCACGCACGCTGAACCATCGTGACCAGCTTGGGCCAAGCACTGCATCTGCCACCATCTTCTAGAATCCTCATGAGAGCTCTATGAAGTAGCTAATATTTTCAAACCCACCTTAAGGATGAAAATCTTAATCTTGTCCAGATCATACTCAATTCAAACACAGGCAGTGCGAGTCCAGAGACCATATTCCTACTATTCACACTATTTGTATTTTAAATGTTCTCCGGGGGTGCCTGGGTGGCACAGTCGGTTAAGCGTCCGACCCTTGGTTTCAGCTCCAGTCGTAATCTCAGGGTCGTGAGATAGAGCCCTGTGTCCCACTCCACGCTCAGCTCAAAGTCTGTGTAAGACTCTCTCCCTCTACCTTTCCCCACCCCCACTTGCTCTGGCTCTCAAATCAATACATATTAAAAAAAAGTTCTCCAGTTGCTCTCATGGAACATACTTTCCAGCAGGAGAGACAGAGTGTAAATAATAAATTAATTACAGACATTCTTCAGAGTTGATTTTTTGGTGGAAGTGAGTTTCTGGTAAAGTAGCGGACTGTTAAGTTCAACCACCTGCCTCAAAATATATATACCATTAGAGCCAAGGATATAATGTATCAGTTGCAGGATGTCACAGTATGTCATCAAACGAGACCAGAGTGAGGGAGGGCGTGAGCAGCGCTGGGCGGCGGGCAGGTGCGGGAAGGGGTGCGCACTTACCTCCCAGCCTACGATGGACACCTGCCAGCGCGCTATTTTGTCTATGCTTTCCAGCCTGCGCTTGCGCTCATTGATGAGACAGGCCACGTTCTTCATGGCTTCATAGGCTGCCTTTATGTTGCTGTAATCACTGTAAAGTAGGAGGTTCGTTTTAACCATAGAAACTGAAACCCACAAAACAGGACTGACAAAGTAATACACTCCATCCTGGATTTGTATACTAATAGTCTAGACAGAGTAGCATTTAAATAACGGCCATTGTTTCCTTTTTCTTGTTCCTCCATGAATAGACCACAGTCTCCATAAGTTAAGGGAGATGACCGAATGCAATCCGGCATTCTTCAGAATAAGAATCTTTTCATTCATTTCCCAGAAATCACAATGAATGAAAGTAAATGCCACAAGAAATAAAGTTTTAGTCATAGTGACAATGGATTATTTTCATTAATAAAGAAAGGATAGTCTTTATGACTGATTTGGTTCTCAGGGAGACAGTTTTGCTATACGAAGTACTTTAATAATCACCCACCATTCTCAAGAGAAATTATTCGCTGAGTCTCATCTTCTACGATGTTCAAGAAAGGACACAAAGAGGACACAAGCTACAGAGGCTCGACGTGGTGAGTTAGGTAAATGCTGACACCATATAGACCTTCGTTTCTGGTGCTTCCCTATGCTACAGTCAGATCAAACCAAAAGGTCCTCTGGAGCAGGCTCTTGTTCCTTAGCCTCTAAAACAGGTACCAGGAAAACAAACTACAGTTCTAATCGCCATACAGACTAGAACGGAGCCTGGCTTGTACTAGAAAGTATGACATCCAGGTTTTGCTCAGAGTTAATAATTTGGGGACATGTAAACCAATCAACCAGCTAATGATCTGAATTCTTTGCTTTCCAGCACTTTCCTGTGTCTTATGAGATAGAGCTTTTGGATCTTAGTAGCACCGAATTAGATGCAAGGAAAGAAATCCCTGGAAGTAGATCCTATTGTCTACTTACTAAACACAAGTAACTCAGCCCCTGGGAAGTCCCTGGGCATTCCCCCACAAGGCAGATCCTGCTGCCTCTAGGCAGGCCTATTCACACTCAGCAGCAGAGCACAAAGGAAGAACAAAACAGACACAAGGGGGCTGCCAAAATAATGGAGCAACCACCCACCCCAGGCCTCCAGCAATGAAGAAAGTACACAAAATAATTGTACATTTTTTCCTACAAGATGTTCTGTCAATTCTAGAGGAGAGGCAGAGTATAATCATTTTTTGAAAAAAAAAAATTGTTTTGATTTCCTGAAGACAAGGAAATGGGTTTTCTGTCATTTCCTTTAAAAGGATTTTTTTTTTTTCCGGGGAAAATAGCCAAAATATGCAAATGTCTCATACTGAAAAATGCCCTTAAAAGAGAAAAATTAACTGCTGAAGGATGATGTATAGACCCCCAGCCATACCTTGCCCATCTTGGAATGTACCAATCTGCTTGCTCATGTCTGTCAAGATGTCTCTGCTTCTTACTCTCTTATATTTTTCTCTAGTTCCTCATCATGGTGGGTTTTTATTCTTTAACATTTTCTGTAGATTCGTGGCTCTCTTGACTTTGCTGTTTTCCTTGCACTCAAGTTTTCTTATTTTTTCATCAGAAAAAGAAAAATATATACAGCTCTCTTCCCTTTTATCTATTTTAATGCTTTCTCCTAGTCCTTTAATCTTAATTCTTTATACTAGCATCCACATCTAGCATCTACTGTTTGGTAACCTAGCTCTTTTTCTCCTTCCAGCTTCCAATCTAATTGCACAAAGATTCCTTTCACAAGCCCCATGTCTCCACAGGAGTCCGGCAGCAGACAGGGTGAAAGAATGCTCCATTCTGCACACCCTGCAGGGTCAGGAGCTGCCACCGATAATCTGACTGCTCTCAGGGCCACACTTAGCTGGTAAAACCCACAACTGTTGTGGTTTGGCACAGCAAATTTCCTCTGGCTACAATCCTGTCCCCCTCTCTCTCATACTAGAACCTTCCAAAACCGTCCGTTCAAGGGCTGCAGGCACACTGAAAGCTTTGTACCAGTGACACGGGGGTCACAGGTGAGGTTTGATTCTTACCTAAAACAGTAAGCTTTAGCCTAAAACCTTGCCCACTGGCATTCCAGTACTGGCCTGGTGAAAACACAGCAATGCCCAATCAGTGCCCCCTAAAGACACCACAGAGTTGGGACCTGCACATCTCGGGGAAAGGCATAGAATGGCACGCCCATTCCAACACTGAGTGGGTGAGCTCTTATAAAAAAAAATCACAGCACGGTTATGCTTTATTCTGCACATGCAGGAAAACAGGGAGTTGTTATTAAGTAGACATTGGATAACTTTTTGGCTCCCCTAGAAGAACTTAGTTAAGGACAAAGCAAGTTGCACAAGGACATGGAGCTTTTGGGTAACGGTGATGAGAAGCCCCGTGCTCCAAGCACAAGGGGATGGGGCAGAACGGATCACAGAGACGGGCAAGCACCCGGGTTGGGCCAGGCACTTGGGGTACCTGAATGGCGCAGTCTGTTGAATGTCCAACTCCGGGTTTTGGCTCAGATCATGATGTCAGGGTTGTGAGATCAAGCCCTGTGTCTGGCTCTACGCTCAGCCCAGAGTCGGCTTGGAGATTCTCCCTCTCTCTCCCTCTGCCCCTCCCCCTGTTCCACAAGGTCTCTCTCTTTCCTTAAATAAATCTTTAAAAAAAAGAAAGGGCTTAGAGCTGGACAGGACCTCAGCGGGATGCTTCGCCAAGCTAACCGTACACATTACGCTGTATCCTTGAGATTTCCGCACTCTTTCACAAGTTTAAACTTTGCTAGTCCAACCCCTTCTGTAGAGTAACGTTTTGTTGCAGAACATGATGCTGCTCTGAGGGTGAGTTGCTGTAGGACCTGAAGCGAAGTATTTCTGAAACTGTATTCACACTGGTGTCTTTTAAAAATTGTTCTTATTAACTACTGAGTAGCTACCAAAGAGGATTTGTAAAACAGGCATTGGTTTTAAGAACCAACAGTACAATACAAATTCCTATATGCTCATGACACAGTTTAAGAATTATTCTTACTTTTTAGTGTCTCTGAGAGTGGATATTTTAGAGCCTCTTCAACAACCCCGTTTCAAGACCTCATAACCTTGAACATTCTAAGCAAGGTGACAACTTCTTCCATGACGTTAACCAAGAGTGTCAAGAGGACCCCTAAGCCCGCGGGCCGCAGCCACTCTGCGAAGCCCTGAGCGCCGCCCCAGGGACCCGGGGTCGGGGCTGCGCGCACATCTCCCGGCAGGCGCGCCGCTCCCACCTGTGCTCCTGCGTGGTGTACTTGAGCAGCTCGGCCAGCTGCAGGGGGTACTTGCAGATCTTCTGCACTGGCGTGAGGAGGAAGCCATCGATGGCGATGTCGATCATCTGCTGGAGCAGGCGGCAAGCTTCGAAGAAGTGTCGGTACCGGCCCTGCTTCATCAGGTTGGACAGCTCCGCGCAGGCGCCCGGGTGGTTGTTACAGTACTCGGAATAGATGGCGAAGCCCTCTTGCTGGGAAGC
>CM052883.1:68594112-68631087 GCA_028534135.1 Potos flavus | reverse complement strand
ATCCAGGTCAAGGGACGGCACAAAGTCAAAGCCCAACAATCATTAGCCATGACTTCTTTTCCTAAAATGGCACATTAAAGAAACTCCCTTAACTAGACACTTACAGGGAACAAGATGGTTAGCATCAGTAAGCTAAACATCACTCGATCTTTATGGGGCCAGTTAATCCGATTCCAAAATAAGCACTTGTCTCGCTTCAGCCTGTCTCCAGCGCTGAATGCTCGCAGCCGAGCTGAGAGTGCAAAACTCAACATTCACAGCCAGGACAGCGGAATGAGGAGACGGGGCCAACACCAATGCAGTGTCAGGCTCGTAGAGAACCCACAGACACAAAGACTGTCACTGGAGGAATAAAATTTATTGCCTAGTAGAATACCATGATATTGCAGAACTTGGCCTTGGATATCACTAGGTAAAACCGATTTTTCTTTTTTTTTTGGTCTGAATCTAAATGGCTCAGAACCTCATCTGTGAGTCCATGATGAAATGTGGTTGGGATCGTAAACAGTGACAGACCTCTGTAAAATCACATGGGTTTCACTGAAAGGACATTGCCGCCTTTGAAAGTCATTCACTCTGAATCATCTCGGGAGGTCAGTCCTCAGCTAGTTGCACAGTGCCCAGAAAAGAAAACTGACTACGACAGAGAGCCACTGATGCTCATGGGGGCGGACAAGCACTGAATGAGGGCGGAGGCTGTGCAGGGACCACGGGGACCGAAAGGGGTGAGGGGAAGAGAGGGCTACAGAAAAGCATATAAAATGAGGGTCTGACTGAGGACCACCTTGGGGAGGCCACAGGGTCTGAGGTTACCTCACAGATGTCCTTGAGGTGCTTGATGTACACACGCTCGGTGTTCATGATCTCCTGGATGACATTGGTCCTCATCTGGTGCTTGCTCTCCGAGTGTTTGTGGCGGTTCTTGCCGGCATCCTCCTCCTGCTCCTCCCCCTGGGTGCTGCTGGAATTCTCCGACAGCTCCTCCTGATTGACACGCAACTGCGGGCCACACAGAGGTGACAAGTGACTTGGCGGAAGGCGGTAGCAGAAGCAGGCCCCCCAGGTTTCCGCTTCTCTGCGGCTGAGAGGAAGGCAGCCTGGCCCAAAGCTAAGTCTTCATGGACCTGCAGAGCCACGGCGGGACCAGTGGCTCCAACCACAGCAGCAATGCCAAACAACTAGTTGACCATGGTTGAAATGTTTCCTTCAATCCAGTCTAATTTCTGAAAGCCTTCATTAAAATGATTACAAAGAACTCAACCTGGATCGAGTGGGCTTGAGCCTGACACCACAACTCTACCAGTCCCCCCCAGAGCGTCATGAGAAGGGTTTGTAAGCGCCACACACTTACTCTGACAAAGCTTGCGGGGAACCAGGCCTCCTTGTCCTCATTCCGGCCCCACCACCAGTCCTTGTTAGAGGCTTCCAGAACCTGGATGACATCTCCTGCCTTGAAGCCCAGCTCCTGGTCGTCCATGGTCACGTGGTCCCATAGGGCTTCTGCGCAGACCACACTGCCATCGCTGATCAGCTGCAATGGGGACACATGCTTAGTGCAAAACCAGGCGGGCAGAAGAGCAAGGGGCACGCCGTGAGCTCTCCCAGGGGAACAAGGACATCTCCTACCTCGTATGTACATGCCGTTGGCTTGCGGTCAATACTTAGCGTTTCAGGGTTACGCAAAATGACTTTCCATATTAGGAAAAACAAAATCAGGTAGGCGTCCCTCATATGCTCTTAAAGGAAACCCCAAATCTACTTATTTTTAAAGAAAGTATAAATAATGGCTCACTCAGCCATGTCAGTTATTTATTGAATGTGAATATCTGGAATATTCACCACCAAAATGGTTTTCTGAGCAAACAACACGGAGCCAGGCCTCTATCGGTTATATGCATACTGGATTGCAAGACCCTCAGGACTCCACCTAGAACTTACTCTTCAGACTTCATTCACAGTCTGAATAAACTTTTAACCTAACTTTATAGTCCACGACCATTAAAGAGAACACAGCTTGATCTCCAGATACTTAGCAGCTACTTTAAAAGGGAAAGCACAGACGCAGCTCCTCTGTCAGTGAGCCGCAGCGGTGGGTGGCTGCAGGTCCCCTCAGCACCCGGTGACATCATCACACTCTACAGCAACAACAGGCATCACTAGCAGAGATGCTAGCTCACTGACAACTGACACTCCACAGGCTCTAATCAAGAACGCCAAAAGCTAGTAAGTGCCTTCTGGAAAGATTTCTGTAAAAAGGGCTGGAGAAGCACAGTGGTGGAAAGAACACCAGATTTGTAGTGAGAAATACATGGTTAATTTCAGCTCTGCCGTTTACTAGCAAATGAAGCGGTCTCTTAGCTTCAGAGTGTTTGTTAAAATATGGGTAATAACTGTAACGTCTACCTCTTAGATTGGCTGTGAGATCCTTCTGAGATAACATTAGCAAGAGCATTTCATACACTGAAAAGCGCTTCCCAAACACTGAGCAGCAGTCGCTGCTTAGAGTGGTGAGCGAGCGTTAGTTATCTGGAAAACTTAGTCACATAAACTGTCCTCGAAAATGCTAGAATGGCAGAGCTCTAGGTTTTAGAATATGTTTGGTAAGAAATAATCAAGAGGGGGTGGTTGGGTGGCTCAGTCAGTTAGGCGTCTGGCTCTTGATTTCGGCTCAGTCATGATCTCACGGTTATGGAATCGGGCCCCACGTTAGGCTCCACGTTCAGCGGGGAGTCTGCTTGAGATTCTCTCCCTCTACCCCTCCCCCCACTCATGCTCACTCGCTCTAATAAACAAATCTTTAAAAAAAAAAGAGAGAGAGAGAAAGAAAAAGAATCAAGAGGGTAAAGTCTGAAGTGATTCAGCACCCTGAAAACTGGGTATCCGAGATTCGCCCCTGTTGAGTGTCACTCCAGTACCTCGTTGATGGCCAGCTGCTCCCCGCCTGGCTGGAGGTATCTGGGGTTGGCCTGACACAGGTCTTCATAGCTATAGTCCTCCTCACTGCCGTTGTCATCCACTAAGGCCGCGGACTCAGTACCTCCATCTGAAGAGACTAAAAAAGAAATGGCAAGGTTTATGGTTAAAAGGACACAGCTAACAACAAAAAAAAATTTTAATGACAAAATAAATGACCTTTGAGAACATACCCCTAAGGGGAAGCAATCACTCATGTCTTACCCAGAATAAGAAATCATTAGAAAATTCCCACAGCTCTATCGATCCAAAGGGAGCAGTTGTACGAGGAGCCAGGGTCGAGTTTACAGTGAGCGGGAAGGAGAGCATCTCAGAGAATACTGCCGATGTTAACACACAGCATTATTTTGTCACTTAGGATACTGAGTAAACTAGGTGTGATTGGGCTGGCAATGTGTGCTCCACGGCAGACATAAAATATATAAATGCAGATCATATTTCTAAGTCCTGTGTTGGTAGCGTCCTAAGTGGAAGCACCCAGGCATTCTCTCCAGGTGTCCATCATGTGAAAACGTTGGAACTTACGACCCCAGGGTCACATTCCTTGAGAAGAAGACAGGGAGAGCCTTCGTGATAGTAGCTGGCTTAAGACACACGGGATGACTCTTGAGTGAGAACAAATGTGGCCGGACCTGAAGCACATGGTGTATGGACACCCGTCCATCCAGTACAAGATGAGACTTGAAGAGCAACGTGGGGGGTCCGGGAGCCTCAAGGGTCTACAGAAAGCAGTGGGCGGCTCCTTCAGCATTCTGAGTAGGAAGCGACAGGTTTTGAAGACAGGCCCCCCGACATTACAGAACAGGTTTTAGAGTCCCAGAGCCTGGTCTGCATTCTAGCCCTGCCCCTCTACAGGCACAGGAATAAGCAACTTCCTCTCTCGGACCTTCCGCCTTCTGTGGTAGAAACTCTTTTCTTTCTCTTTGGAGAATGAGGTGAGGTGATGTGTGTCAAGGTCCTAGCATCCTTGACTCATGGTTGGGACTCACTAAAAGAGGGTTTTTTGTTTTGTTTTGTTTAAAGATTTTATTTATTTATTTGACAGAGAGAGAGAGATCACAAGTAGGCAGAGAGGCAGGCAGAGAGAGAGGGGGAAGCAGGCTCCCCGCCGAGCAGAGAGCCCGATGCGGGGCTCGATCCCAGGACCCTGAGATCATGACCTGAGCCAAACGCAGAGACTTTAACCCACTGAGCCACCCAGGCGCCCCAGAAAGAGGGTTCTGTGATGATGGCAGCGCATGTGGTGGGAGCCCGGCTGGGGAAGAAGGACTCTGCCACAGTAGCATGAGGGAGGGGCTGGGAGCCGACACCGGGCCCGGGAAACCCGCTGGGGAAGCAGTGGGTTAGCTGGAGAGAGCGGTACGAAGGTGCTGCACCAGGGGAATGGCGAGAGGAAGTGAAAGTCAAGGATGCTGTTTGTGCAGGTCCAGCTGACGACAGAGCAACAGAGAGGATGAAGTCAACGATGACTTGGAAAATCCCCAAACAAAGTCACAGAGGCCAGTGTGGTGGGAAGGATGAAGGCCAGTTTGAGATCACAGTGGGAGAGTGCTGTTTGCTCTTGCCTTTTGCAAGGACTTGCAAATCTGGATTTCTAGTACTACCGTCAGGGGACAGGTCTTCTTTCTCAACTAAGCAACTTTTTTATTTTTTTTTTAATGAGATACTTCTTCATTTTGTACTAAGTCTTCAAAATCTGACATGCCTTTTACATTTGCAGCCCATGCCATCTGGATGAGCTGCGCTGCAGGTTCTCCATGGAGCCATCCAGCCCCAGACCATGGCCCCGAGCTCTGCACAAAGGGCCCCATAGCTTCCCTCCTGTCATTTCAGCCAGGCTGCTGTCGTGAGCAATTTTTTAAAAGAAATACAGTCTGAGGACACCTGGGTAGCTCAGCTCCTTAAGCGTCTGACTCTGGATTTTGGCTCAGGTCATGATCTCAGGGTCATGAGATCGAGCCCCACTTTGAGCTCTGCGTTGAGCACGGAGCCCGCTTGGGATTCTTCGCCTCCCTCACCCTCTGCCCCTCCCCCCACTCCACCTGCACACACGCTCTCTCTCTAAAAAGAATAAAAAAATTAAAGCAACACATTCTGTAAACTGAGCCTAGAATTCTTACACTAAAATAATGATAACTACTGAAAAAGATTTGCGACAATGGGCGATGATCAACACCATGAAAATTAGCTCTACATGCGTCAGATTCTCAAGTTTTCCTCACCGCGCACAGACAGGCCTACGATGACAATGATGAATTCAAGCCAAGTAAAGGAAACTAGGAAGATGCAGGGAGACAGAGGGTGAGCGCCCCTTTCACAAGCTGCCCCCCACTCCCTGATGCCCATCCTGTGTGCCTGAGCGCCAGACAGAGCACCTCTCAACGATGCCCAACAGGCCAGGCCTCCACAAGGGCCCAGGCTTTACACGTGCTTTCCCATGGCTTGGGTGCCCACCTATACCCGGGGAACCCCCACAACCCAGCTGTAGCCTCCTCTTCTTCAAAGCCCCCCTCCTGTGAGCCCAGGTGGGGCCAGCTGCTCCGCAGGCCTTCCTCCAGCTTACTTTTATTACCCTAGGTATGTGGTGAGTCACAGCCATTGGTCTGAGTATCTCTGTCCCAGTTAGGATACCAGGTGGCAGACGGTCTCCCTACGCCTGGGACAGTGCACTGGATGTCAGAGCAGTGAGCTTGGAATGAGAGGACACCTCTGCACTGAGTCAGAGCCCTCCGACGACAGAGTTCCTGGGCTCCGACCACCCTCTCCCATGTCACTGCCCCTCGCTGCTCCCATGCTCAGTCTCATTCAGGGAAGATCAGGGCCTGTATCTGAGAGCGGTACGAACAAGCAAGCTGCCTCAGGGATGAACGGATGCAGGGGCGGAATGTCCCTGGACTGACCACAAAGTCTAGAAGCAAATGGAAGCTCTCCAGACCCCTGGCACTGCCTGGCAGACTGCTAGCTTGCTGGCTGATTCATCAAAGAAGAGAGGCAGCGCCTGGCTTGTGTCAGTGCAGGTGGGCCAGGAGAGGGGAATGCGGAGAGGCGGGCAGCGGGCAGCCGGCTGCGGGTATACATGTGCACACGAGTGTGTGTCGGTCCCCAGTGGGAGGCGGTGGCCACACAGCAGGGTCTTCCGTCTCAGGCGGCTTCCCTCTGGAGTGTGATGCTGGAGGTGTGTGTGTTGCCTACTGCTGGGGGCTTTGAGTGGGGCGCTGGAGAAAGGCCGCCTTGCCTGAGAAATGTGCGTGAGCTATGTAAGAGCCTGGATACTGTGCGGTACTTGGGCCCCCTATGCTGTGGTCAGAGTGCTTGCAGGCAGAGAACATGAGGTCACCCAGCCTAGGGCACTGACCTGGTGTGTATATTTGGTGGAGAGGGGATGGAGGGAGAAAGTCTTGAGGAAGCAAATACAAGCTTTTTGTACATGCGTGAGTCTTTCTTATTAGACTACAAAAAACAAAACCCAAAACAAAAACCAAAGAACACCACTAAAGCTCCAAGCCTTCTCTCACCGGAGACCCTGGAGCAGCTGCTAGACTACCACGCCCAACAGCTCCCTCGGCTAATGGCTGGAATGTTCTAAGGCTCCTGCATAAGGAAGATGCGTGCAAACGCTTGGTCTCTAAGGGGCCCGAAGCGGCAGGACTCTGCAGATGTCCGCCAACACTGTTCTGGCACAGCCTGGCACCGATGGCATTCCTCCCGTCATTTTTCGGCCATGGCTACTGAGCCAAAAGGAGGGAAATGCAGGAAAAGAAAGGTACCTGGACCTCCTGTCGACAGCAAAGCCCTGAAAACGACACTTTTTCTCTCAAAAACCCACTGAACATTGTTTTCCAGGCAGAAGTCTTTACCATTTGATCTGGCTGTTGCTATGAAAATCAGTAAGGGGGGGGAGGGTGGGGAAGCCAGTGGTGATAATGCACAAACCCACAATTTACAGGAGTCTAATGGGAAAGGGATTCCATTGAAAAAATGCCAAACCTCCGCAGGAAGTAGTAGCATAAAGTTGTCTGGAAATTAGGACCTTCATCTACTGAATGATCTGAGTTGCTTTCATAAATACTTAGAAAACTATCTCTGGTTGAGCTGCACCCTGAGAAAATTTCCACAGTGATGGTTTCCACAGTGTGGATTAATGTTTACTAATCACTGCATAAACAAGACGGTTCTAGGGGCTGGGGGGAGGGGGGGTCAGCTGACTTAGTCTTCCAGTGGGTAAGTGAGGTACAGCAGGAGGCCTGCAGTGAAAGCCTAAGGAATGTGGAATAAAAATACCTGGGCAAATACCCTAGCTTTACTGACTGTCTAGCTAAATGACCTTGGTGCCCTTCGCTTTTATCCTCTCCCAACCTCAGTTTTCCAGTCAGTAAAACGGGAGTACGTTTACACGTTTTCTCTAATCAGAAGTCATTCTTTTTCTTCTGCCTCACACATGCCACGTCCAGCTCATCAGCAAATTCTGACTCTCCCTTGAGAATGAGTCCAGAATCTGGCCCGTTCTCACTACTCTTCCGCCTCCAGCAGGTCACTCCAGCAGCCCCTCTCTGCTAGCTGTGATTCTCCCCAAAGTAGCCAGAGCCATCCTGTCACTCCACTGCTCCAAACCATCCCGGGGAGAAAGGCCAGGACCCTGAGGACACACACACCGCAAACACACACTGCACTTCCCAGCCTTGTCACTCAGCTCTGGCTCTGATGGCTGCTCACTTCCTAGCTGCGCTCTCCCTCCTCAGGGATCGCTGTTCCCTGTGCCTGATACCCTCCCACAAGCAAACAAGAATCAGGCCAAGTCCTTCCCTGACCGGCCCGTTCAAACCCACCCCTCCCTCCACCCCTGCTCTTCTTTCCTGATTCATTTTTCTCCATAGCATCTCTGACCATCTAATATAACTTGTGTGCTGTCTGCTTCTCCAACTAAAATGCAAACTACATAAGGGCAGTGATTTTGTCTGCTTTGTTCTTAACTGTATTTCTAGTCCCCAGACCACCGCCTAGCACACACAGGCACTCACTAAGTATTCGCTGGATGGATGGATGGAAATACAACCAACACACGGTCCAAGAGCAGGGCACTGGGTCAGACAGACATGACTTCAAATAACAGTGCTGTATAAAAATGGTTTTTGGTGTTCTGTTTGTTAGTAGTGTGAGTCCTTGGTCAAGTTTCTTTCTCAATTTTCACCTGCCAAACTGTCAAATATAGATAGTAATAGTCACTTGCAAATTCTCAACAAGTAACTTATTGTTATATTACTGTGAACTTCCAGTGAAACGATACATAAAAGCACTCCGAATAAACTAAAAAACATTACAGAAGGGCAGGATGATTTCCCTTGGCATCCCAACGCGCCAGGCGTAGAGCTGTCATTTTGCATAACTTAGCTCATATATCGCTCACGGCAATGGTATGTGGTGGGGACTGCTGGTTTCCCCAACTTCCAGATGAGTAAACTGACGCCCCGTGAGGACGCAGCATGTGCGGCAGGGGTCAAGCCCGTGTCATCAGCTCCTCCTCCCTGGCGCTGATGCTCTGCCAGGTCTACCCTTGTTATCAGTGATAAGACAAAAACAACTGGACAGATATTAAAAATGGCTCACCACCCCAATCTTAGTACTTCTACAGCATTCTGGAGCGTAGCAATGTTCACCCATTCCCTGTTCCTCTTGCCTTCCTTTTCTTCCTACTCCTGATCCTGGCTCCCGACTGCGTCTGCAATGATCTGAGTTTCCATTTTATTCTTTTCCCTTCACAATTTTAAAGTCCCTGCTCAGTTGATGACTCCTTGTGTTTCTGTCCTATAATTTACACACATTTTATGGAGTTGGGGTTTTCAAGTCCGCTGTCTGGATGGGAGGGATTTTAGTGCTGCAGTCTGAGGCTGCCTCCAGGCATATGCACTGTCCTTACACACGTGTTTCCTTTCTGAGACAGGAAGGTCCTTTAGGGAAGGGACAGGGTCTATATTTGTATCCCTGGCACCTCGCATAATACCTGGCAGACAGAAGGCACTCGAAACATTGTGTTTTAACTGGACTGCAAATCGCTGATGAGTAAATTAACCTTCCAAGAACTTGAACTATTTAACGGGGCTACACAGTGCTGGGTCCGAGGCCAGATGCCACGGTGGTCTTCCTGCTTGCTGTCCCCACCTGGCTCCCCGCCAGCCATCCACGGTAAACTGGTTTTCTGTCTGTACCTTTTCTTTCTTTCTCTTTTTAAGTATAGTTGATACACAATGTTACCTAAGTTGGAGGTGCGTCACAACTTGACAACACTGTTCTTTGTTCACAAGTGGCGTTCCCGTCTGTTCCCATAGGACGCTATTACAATGTCACTGATTATTTTCTGTATGCTGTGCCTTTTATTCCTGAGCTTCTTAAAACAACATTTTCATCATTTTCACTACAAACTATATAGTAGTCATCTATTGTGTCCTGAAAAATTCTCCTGCAGCAGTTCAAGGCCCTCTGGAATCCGATCCCACTCTGCCTAGCAGACCTTCTCTCCCACTGTGCCGAAGCCCGTGGTCACCTCCGCCTGGCAGGCCTCTGCACAAAGAGCAGGTCTGCGCCACTGGCCATGTGGACCACAGGCTTCTTCATGCCACCTGATCACCTCCTCACTAAGTAACTGTGGTCTCATTTAACTTAATGGCCTCAAAATCTTCAACTATAGATCAAGGTGAGTCATGGTGACTTTTTCTCTGGGAGAATTTTGCATGACGTGGGGCTATGATAAATTTTCAAAATGTACTTCAGCAAAATTAGGAGAAATGAATATATTCTAATAATAAAATTCTAATAATAAAAAAAATACATTTAGGGGTGCCTGGGTGGCTCAGTCGTCTGCCTTCGGCTCAGGTCATGATCCCAGGATCCTGGGATCGAGCCCCGCCTCGGGCTCCCTGCTCAGCGGAGAGCCTGCCTGCTTCTCCTTCTCCCTCTGCCTGCTGCTCTGCCTACTTGTGTTCTCTATCTCTCTGTCAAATAAATAAATAAAATCTAAAAAAAAAAAGAATAAATTTAATGTCTTCCTTCCTTCCTTATTGTGGCTAAAAACAAAAACAAAAACACATAAAATTAATTAACTATCTTAGCCATTTTTAAGTGTACATTCAACAGTGTTGTGTATTCATTCACATGGCTGTGAACAGATCTCCAGAACTTTTTCATCTTGCAGAACAGAAACCTTATACTAATTCTCCCTCCTTCCTACCCCCTTCCTTGGCAGTCACCTTCCTACTTTCTGTTTCTATGATTTTAACTACTTGAGATACTTTAAGTGGGATCACACAGCATTTGTCCTTTTGTGACCGGCTTATTTCACTTAGCATCATGTCCTCGGGGTTCATCTGTGTAGCATGTTGTCAGACCTTCCTTCCTTTTAAAGGTGGGGTAATATTCCACTGTATGTACACACTGTTTCCTATATCCATTCGTCTGTGGATGTACCCGGGTTGCTCCCCGCTCTTGGCCACTGTGAGTCCTGGTGCAGGGAACATGGCTGTGCACAGATCTCTTTGAGATCCTGCTTTGAATTCTTTGGGATATATACCCAGAAGTGGGACTGCTGGATTACATGGTAATTCTATTTTAACTTTTTAAGGAACTTCCATACTGTTTTCCACCGTAGCTGCCCCACTGTATATGCTCACCAACAACGCACAGGGTTCCAATTTCCTCACATCCTCACCAAATGTATTTCTTCTGTTGAACACATAGGCGTGGAAAAGCCATTTTCGAAAACAATCTTGGAAACATGCAGCAAAGATTGTTGTGGATTAAAATCACTTTAAAAAAAATAAAATAAAATCACTTTTAAAATCCCCCAAAGCCCTAGATACAATAATATGGAAGCAGATACAGTGTGTTCTCGTTCCACAGAACTTCTTAAGGCTGCACTCAAGCCCAGCGAGACATCCTTCACCATCTAAAAGCTCTGCACACTGATTTTTAGAATATACCTCTGGCTCGGGCCAATTCTGAAACAACACACCTTTTTCTATAGAGTAAATACATAGAAATACTCTAAATCTGTACACAATGAATTTTTAACATGCTTGTTGAATTGTCACAGCATCCTTCTAGAAAGGCTGTTGTTCCCTCGCCTCAAACCCCCCCCCCCCCCGGGCACTGCACTTGGGTCACCTTCTTTCTGTGGCACCCCCTACTGAGCCCTGTCCCTTCTACGGTCGTACCTTCAGATTCAGCTCTGAGTTCTCCTCTCCCCCCTAGACCCCTGCCTACTTCCTGAATGAACTGGTCACCTTCCCAGGCCGCAGCTGCCGTCCAAGGACGACTCCCCGGGTCACAGTCGCAGCCTGGCCAGATGCAGCTTTAGGAACAACTGGAGAGAGCCACACATCCATAGAGCACAGACTATTTTTAAGTCAGCAGGACCGCTACAAACACAATTAGACATAATACAACTAGGGATGACCTAAGTTGTTTTTTTTTTTTAAAGGCCAACAATAAACAGCTTCCACATTCCTAAGGGAAACATTCCTCAGGGAAGCAACAGACATTCTTCTGTCTGGACTTGGCATTTTGCATTGGTGAAGGGATGAAACCTATCCACAGACTCCAAAGGTGAATTTTTATGACAGGAAATATCAAATATCACCAACAATGGAAAACTTTATTTTATAACATGTGCCAAAGGATAAGGACTTCCTACAGGAGTCTGATTTACACACACAGAAAACAGACCATGTCCTGGTGGCAGTTTTTCTCAGGACACACAACACGTCTATTTCCCGTTTGGCTTATTTCTGCATGTTTAAGGGCTTTTGAGCAGCGTGATGGAATTTCAAAAGTCTAGAGACCTTGGTGTGGGTTCCAGCAAGGCCACGCAGAAAAAGATCCTGAGCTCGCTGAGTCTTCGCTTTCTCATTTGCAACTGAGAAAAATGGCGCCTCTCTTACGTGTCTCACACATCTTGGGGAGGGCCGGTGACAGGGTACATGTGGAAGTGTTTTGTTAAATAAAAAGAAGGCAAGGGGGCACCCAGGTGGCTCGGTCGGTAAGCGTCTGCCTTCGGCTCAGGTCATGATCCCAGTGTCCTGGGATCGAGGCCTGCGTCGGGCTCCCTGCTCGGCAGCGAGCCTGCTTCTCCCTCTCCAGCTCCCCCTACATGTGTTCCCTCTCTCGGTCATAAATCAATAAAATCTTTAAAGAAAAAAAAAAAAAAAGGAAGGTAAGAACAAACACAGTGGGCTTCACAGTCAGCCACTTGACGTGAAGGTCAGCCGGATGTCAGCTGTTGTCATGACACGCCTCGCCCCAGCACGGACTACCTACCAAGCAGCCCTCCTCCCATGGTCGGGGCAGCTCCTCCGAGGGGACTTCCCCTCAAAAACCTGGCTGGTTGCAGGGGAATTCCTACATTTAGAATACTCTGTTCAAAACGCATATTTTAGAAAACCTCCTGCTGGTCACTCAGACTTCCTCAGGTTCGAGATAAGTTCGTCTTGCTTCCCATCTTAAGAACAGAAATAGCAAACACAGGGAAGAGAGGCAGGCCGGCAGCTTGGGCTCGGGAGCCTCAGCAGCTCTCATGGAGCCACTGCTGCAGGGCCCGAAACCCTCACCACCCAGAGCCTCTCTCGAGCCACGGAGACGCACACAGAGGGGACGAACCGGGTTCCAGGGGGCTGACTTCAGTGTCAAAACACGGGACGCTACTTCCTCTTCAGTGGCTCCCCACGCATCCAGCGAGGATGGCACCCAATCGCTTGGGGAATGTTCAGAATCAAGATTCCTGCCTTATGCTGGACCACGGAACCAAGTGCTCAAGGAGAGTGGGGATGTTTGCTGAGAATCCATTTTCAAAAGCACGCCAAGTGGTTCTGATGGCTGGCTAACTGTGGGAACCATGGGACTTTAAGGCCAAACTTACTTAAGCCACCTGCACGGATTTGTTCTAGGATGGATGGGTTCTGTTGCAGGTTCACGCAGCAAGTCAGAATTTGGAGAGCAACGTACCCTGATCTCATTGGTGAAAACCTCTGCTGTAGCTACTTTGTACCACTGAATGTTCCCTATATTAACAAAAAGGACAGACTCCCTCTGTCCATGCTAACCTCTCCACATGGAGCAACATTCTCATCCAAAGAGCCGATCAAATTCTGCCTCATCGACTTTGAGGCAGCTTGGCTCCCACTTCTTGGTGATGGGTTCCATGACTTTTTGGCTCTCGTCCCTGTTATTCCCCGACCCCCCTGCAGCAATAATCTCTGTCTCTGATGTTCTAGAAGCATGGTAGGGCTTACCACTTTTAAAATATTCATCATATTTATATTGTTGTATTTTAGCTGTTGAACTACAATATTCTGGTTAGCTGTTCATGTACCTATCTCTTTATATCTGCCCCCACCCCTCTCCCAGGGAAATGAACTTTCTTAGGGAAAAGAAACATGCTTACTAGTCAGTGTCACTTGATTGGGTGAAAGGCTTGAATGAACGGCTTTCATATCTAGAATTTAAAATGTTACCATCACAAAAGTCACTATTTTGCCTAATCCAGACTTGCAAACCATTTCCCAGAAACAGTATTTTTGAGCCTTTTAAACATAGGAACAGTAGGGTCAAAAAGGGTCCTAGATATGGATATGCCAGTCTTCACCAATAACCTTTTATAGTGTTTATGGGTCTTTTGAAAATAATTCTCCCAGCATATAGCCTTCCATCTGGATTCAACTGAGGGCCACTGCTGACTTTTGCTGCCCGGAGTGCTGGTGATGGGAGTAAGTCACATCATAACTGAGCTTCATTTACACCAAACCCCTGACAGTGGATTTTGTTTCTACAAATGGTTTAATGAATTTTGTTTTAAACTACCTAGGAGTCATCTTCCCTCTTCTCAATTTAAGGCCAAAACTTGCCCTAGAGTTGGGTCGTATATACATACTCTGTATCATTACAAAAAGAGTCTGCTTATGCTCCTCTGCCGAATGGGTATTCAGAGCCCTCAGATACCAGGGTTCCTTATCCCCAAGACAATACCCCAGACATCTCCCTCCACTCTCTCCTGGGAGCACAGCGGCTGGAGAGACCTCAGCTTCCTCCTGCTCCGGAAGCTTGCCCTCTGTCCCATCTCCAATTCAGACATGGGATTCAGGCTCTGGGTTTCTCAGTTCCTGCCATGAACCCTCAGGTTTTACCTTTGGCTTGTCCTCTGGCATCCCCTTAGCAAGCTGCTGCTCTTCCTTGGGTTTCTGGTTCTGACCATGGCTCCCCTGTCCCCCATGCTGCCACCTGTGGGTCTGTCCTGGGCTCCTCTCCCCCACTTGGCTAGCTGCACAAATCGAGCAAGAACCTATCTGGTTTCACCAAATCCCTGGAATGAACTCTTAGTGTGTATCAGGCACTATGCTAAACACTTAATATAAATCATCCCGGTCAAGCCTCGTAAGCATCTTGGAATTATTACTGTCTGTTTATAGAGGAGGAAATTGTGGCTCAAAGAGGTTAAGTAACTGCTCCCAAGTGGTGGGGCTAGAATTCAAACCCAGGTCTGTCTGGCTCCAAAGCAAGCACCTGCCTCAGTCCTGCCCTCACTTAGCTCACAGGGACAGGACCACAGCCTGCCGGAGCCCGTCCTCCCCAGGGCCCATGCTCCCCCTGCCTGTCCCTGGCTGGAGCTTCCTCCGGACAGAAGGGCCATCAGGCTGTCCCTCAGGGTCCCCCAGCCCCACCCCTGCCCCCCACCCAATCAGAGTGCTCAAATAAAATAGAACCCACAATTTAGCAAACTCAGTATTTTATCTTATGCTGGCATATCATTTAAAGTTGATTAAATACTGTGTTTGCTGTCACTTCCATTATATATATATATATATATGCTTAGTATAGCCAGTGTATGAAAAAGTCTTAGGAACACACTGAACCAGAAAACATTCAGAGTCAGAAAAGAGAAGATTCCTACAGAACCAGCCTTCCCAGTCAAAGAGAGTTCCTTCCTTTTCTTTCCAGCCAGGCTCATCAAAGGAACAGAGCCACCCGTGGGGGCAGGGCAGGAGCAGGGGAGCCCTCATGCACACAGGGAGTGGAGGCGAGTGCAAAGCCTTGCACAGAAGATTCTGCCATGCTGAGTCTCTTTAGCTACATCGAGAGCATTCCACTCACAGCCAGAGGCTGGGTCAGGCCTTCCCTCGGCCTTTGCAAGAGTGTGGGAAGAAAGACTGGGACTCTTGCCCAGGGAGTGGAGGAATGCTGAGAGGAGGAGCAGCAGGACAGTGGGGGGCTCCCAGCACTGCGCTCCCACGCGCTGGCGTGGCTGGCTCGGCTGTAATAAACACGCAGATCCACCCAGTGGTGCCCAGGATGAGTGGGGCAGCCAGGGCCCCTCTGTTCTCCATCCCAGCCTCATCTGGTCCCCAACAGACAACAGGATCATGGTACCCAGCTACTGAAATGGGC
Source organism: Potos flavus (assembly GCA_028534135.1). Classification (NCBI taxonomy): domain Eukaryota; kingdom Metazoa; phylum Chordata; class Mammalia; order Carnivora; family Procyonidae; genus Potos; species Potos flavus. The sequence goes on along the minus strand of CM052883.1, from coordinate 68,615,688 downwards.
ACTCACAGCCACTCGGGAGGCAGGTCTATGCTCTGAGTGCATTTATCAGTGAGCAACTTTTTAGTGAAACAGGAGTACACGCTGCTGTTGTTTTCTCAATCTGCCAGACACAGAAGCCATAACCGCATCCCCGTCTGCTCTCGGCCGGCACAGAAAACCGATCGAGACAAGAAGCACAAACTCTAACCTGTACTGCCCCAGTGAGGCCCAAGGCAGCCTTCAAGCTGTCAACTGCAATGGTCATTCATTCAGTCTGAATTACTGGCATGGATTTAAAGTAAAAACAGAGACAAGACTTTTAAAAAGCATCCTATTATATCCACGTTGTAGCAGTTGGCTAAAATTCTTCCTGTGAAGTACTTTTTTTCTTACTCCTTTTAAAGAATACATGGATCATAATCTATATAACTTCTTAGGGTGAGAGCATCACATTTCCTTCACATTTAAATAGGAACTACTTTAGTGGACAACACTCACAAAAATACTGAAAAGTAAGAGGGGGAACAGTGTAGTAACCAAATACAGGGCAATATCACTTTTGAAAACAGTAAACAGTCTTTTTCAGAAACCAATTGAGAGCCTTACATACCCCAGATTAGCAAGGAACATTTTTATATACAGCCCAACAATAAACTCTTGTATAAAAGAATTTTATACAAGAAGAAACAAGAATTTTATACAAGAAGAAAACACCAGCCCAATAAAAAACAGATTCAAAACTCACACAGGATGCTTGCTTCTTATTTTCTATTTCAGACTAACAGCTATACCATAATCAAAGCCAATTTCCTTGATTTACTATATCCACAACTAAAAGTACCCTCAGGACGCTGCCCTAGGATGAATGAGCTTTCACAGACGCACTTAAACTGACAAGCAGCAGCAAAGAGAAAGCACCGTAACTTGAAAGGAAACAGAGTAGAATCAGCAGCATTGCCACGATATAATAATTCATTCTGTGCACACATACCCATGTGAAGGCTTTCCAGACTCCAAAATCTTGCTATCTCCCCTCTAGCTACCATCCTTCTCTTTGAGAAACAGCCACGTTCAGAGCAGGACTGGGGTGTGACTGAGCATCACGGAGAATCACAGCGGCTCTCAGCTACGGAAACTGCAGAAATCGCTTATTCACTGCTTGGACGCTGTGTGCACTCCCAGCCAGAGCACGCTTAGAGTCTGACAGCGCGCTTGCTGCTCACAGCCGCTAGGGTTAGCGCTCCAGACGTTCCAGGGACAGGGACGTCAGGGAGGAAATTCTAAACTCAAGCAAAGCCTCCCCGCACCAAACCCAAACACACTCACAAGCGTATCAGGTGTGGTCAAGAGCCTTCAAGGAAGGTGGGAGAAATGCGCTTGCTGCTTTTAATTACAATCCCAAAGCCTGAGTTAGACTTTCAGAGAGCTTTTATTTTTATTTTTTTTTTTTTCAGAGAGCTTTTAAAAAGGTATTTATTTCACCGGGAGAAAAGCAGAGAGGTCGCTAAGTTCGAAAATGGAGTTAGGATTTCATGACAAAAATGTGAGTTATGTTAATTGTAAATGTATGAAATCACCTTAAAGGGAGGATTTTGTTCAAATATATATATATGTATATATATTACTTTCACTCTACTATGTGAAAGTAATAGGTGTATCTTTCATTATATAAAGTGTATATCATCTATAATGAAGAGAATTGCTGTTTTTTAAAGCCTCTCTCTAGATGACATACAGGTCATTTATTTCCCCCATACTCTTCACTATTTTCCAAGTTATTTCGATGAGCAAGTCTTTCTTTTACATTGTGAAACAACGATCTTTAACAAACTACACTTCCTTCAATGTCTTCATGACAGGAAGACGTTGCCTTTTTAACTTTATGAACCAGATATAATATATGCAAAGTAGCAATCACCTGGTCATCCCTCAATAAACAGTGGCTAAAACAGTAACAGTACCAATTAGTAAATGCATGTTTTACACTGATGGGACCCAGTGAACCTGGGTACAAAATCTGCTCCACCCAACTACATCAGGAAAAGTTTCTCAGTCTCTAGGGAATGTCAGTTTCTGGTCTGTAGAATGGGTATGACTGGGGCACCAATAATCTGTGAGGGTTATTGAGAACATATTAAAAAGTATTTAGAACAATACTGGCACTTCGTTAGAGATTAATAAACACCAATCATGCTGCCTAAACCTCAAAAGACCCGAGGTCCGTAAAAAGGTGCTGGTTCCCACAAAACTCACAGCGTGCGCTTATTAGGCAAAACTGCATAATTAATTATAATACCCATGTTGACTATGTGCTATCTTGTAGACTGCTCTTATCTTAAGTATTTGTGGCTATTTCTACTGACTTGATGCATCCCATCCTTCAATCCAGCTAAAGAAAGTTTTCTCGAGAACCACAGCTTTAATAATCCACAACAAAGGTGAAATGCAGTGAACACACATACACACACAATCACACTCACAACACCAGACCAGCTTCAAGGTCTGGGGCATTCAAATACACATTTGGGTTTGGGAAGTATGCTCTAGGCAATTCAAGAAACTCTTTCCTCTGAGGCAGTATCGTGAATGCTAGTGTGCCTTTTAAAAATCAATTCAGAAACTAATGAAGACCATGAAATGAATGGATAGATGTGCTTTTAGTTAGAATAAAGAGGTGAAATGCTAAATACTGAGATAAGGAGCAGTGAAAAGTTGGAATTAATTCTGATGGGTATCTCTTCTAAGTTTAAATTCCAGCAGGAGGCAAATAAAATCCAGAGTGTTTCCATTTTCTTAAATTTGGGGTTTGTCTGTTTGCTTGGTTGGTTGGATAAAATTGCAAGTTGTCAAAAAGAAAAAGATCTCTTTGCGACATTTCCTTGGTATTGTCCTAAGGGTTTGTTTGCTCACTTTCGCTTTTCACTGGCAGCTGATACATAGGATAGCTCTTACATCCCAAGGACTTTTTCCAAATCCAGAGATAGGGTCAAGGCACTACATAAGATCCCTGGGAGTTTAGGATCTTAAATCAAAGACATTCACTAAAGTAAACCTACTTTACTGCACACCCAAAACAAAACAAGGATAAAAAGAAGGAAAAAAGTAAACAAATAAAAACTGTGTTTAAATGAGGCATCTTATCAAAGGATACTGATGATACTGACCCAACAACCCTTCTAAGATATTTTTGGAAGAAGTAATACAGACATTTGACTTACAGCTTAAATTTTTTTTTTTTTTTTTTAGTGATTAAAGCCTATATTTACAAGATCAATAAGGATACTACAACAAAGACCTAAAGCATAGTTGAAAAAAGTCTTAAACTCCACCCCCTCCCCAACACACACATTAATCTATTCTCCTTGGATAACACACCACTACATTACATAGTCAGGACTGGGAATTACAAACATTGATTACTGGCAACCCTGAAAGAATTAAGTAAGGGATCAGTCCTACAGGGGAGGAGAGAAATTCAAATTGTATCATAATATCAAATATTTAGAAATTGGTGAATATAAAGTAAAAGTTGAAAACACATGGAACGTTATGATTTTTCTTATAGATATAGAAATTAAAGTGATTTTTCGGCAAAGCGGTCCTAGGACCCATATATATTTACAAACATCTATATGGAAAGGAAATGCCATAAAACAATTGGGGTAAGTTAGTAGTGATACCTCAAACTCAAACCAGTGGTCATCTCTACTTATCCAGGACTGTTTCTTGAGATTGACTAGGTGGTCATTAAGGTTCCATTTAGCTCTGAATTTGAGATCTTCTTATTTTAAATACAGCATGGCACAGATTTTCTTATATGATCACCTTCTGCTTTGTGCAGAAAGATTACTAGCACTGGTTTTCTGCTCAAAGTTTCCCAGCTGCTGCGGCTGCTTCACCAAAGCATCAACCTTTCCTGCACAGTGGAAAGGTGTCCTTAGCCTAGGAATATCCTAGCAACTTTATGTCCCCGCTAGGTTTAGATACGACCCCAGTACCAAGACAGGCATGAGACAGGAGAAGGCCCAGAGGATAGAGTAACACTATTCTTCAGCACAATATTGTCAGTTTTAGAAAATGGACTCAAGGATGGGTACCAATCACCACGAACAGAGGAAGTGCCTACATCTGGCTGGACTGAGCTACGGCACAAAGTCCCATTTGAGCAACGACTAACCAGAATACAGGGTAACGTAGAATGTATTCTTTTTTTTTTTTTTTTTTAAGATTTTAATTATTTATTTGAAAGAAAGAGCACAAGCAGTGGGAGGAGCGGGCTCCCTGCTGATGCGGGGTTTGATCCCAGGACCCTGGGCTTATGACCTGAGCCAAGGCAGATGCTTAACCAACTGAGCCACCCAGGCATGTGGTCTGTGCGCGCTCACTCGCTCTTCTCCATTGCTGATAACGGGGCCGCAGTTCCTAAGGCTGGAATGGGGGATTCCTTAACAGGAACTAATTTGCTACATTTGCTATCAGTTATTCAAACCAATGCTCCCTTGTCCACTAGCACAAATAACAGAGTATCCAGAGTGATCCCTTTATTCTGAATGGATTAAAAACAAGCCGTATCATACATCTATAGACCAGTTATGCTCTTTTCCAGAGAAATATAAGAAAGTATAACCAATTTCTGAAACTTGTATATATTAGGCCTTCGTTCAACATAATATGTAACATAACATTTTCTAGAACGTACTGATGTCCAGCTGTAGACACTGTTTCAGTATACTGCCTGCTCATGTATGGCTAAGGCAGGCTCAATTTAGGTCTTACTGAAACATGCCTCAGCAGCCGGGCTCCTCACCACAGAAGGGGAGGACCCCGTCACACAGAGCACACAGGAAATGGAGCCCGAGTTATAAGAAGCTGCTGGGTGAGAACCACCCAGCGCAGATTTAAAGATACAGAGGATGTAAATGTGCCTCTTTGTGTCTTCAAAGCTACTGCTTTTCAATCTGTGGTAACGCAGACTCGAACACACAAGACAATGGAAAATTTTCTCAGTGGCTTAAACAAACCCTCCCATTTGCCCTTAGTCCAATGCCCCAACCTCTCCAAAAAAGACACTGTTCCCGGGCACTGTTTATCACAATGTTTAGACTAATTCAGAAACAAATAAAAATTGCCCTTTAAAAGAAAAGGTAAGGTCTTCATTTTACGACCTCTGCTTCTCCCATCTTCTGTAAACAGCATGTTTTTTTTCCATCCTTCCGGACCTACTACGTATTTCATATCTGTTCTGTATTTATGTACTTGTCTTTGCATCCTTAAGACGGAGCAGGTTTCAAATGTAACAAGAACAAAATACGTATTGGATGAATTTCCCTTTCTTCTTTTAATTAAAGGCAATTATTAGGGCATGGTCTTAAAAGCCAACACACAGGTATACTTCTGTGCACATTAAAAAAAATCATTTTGTGTTTTGTGATGGACGAGCACCTCGAAGACAGGGGGTGGAATGGAAGCAATCTGGGCTTCCAAGTCAGCCTGATCAGGTCTCAATGCTGGCTACACTACTTATAACTGAAATCTTGCTTAACTGACTGAGGAAAGAGGTCTGAGCAGTAGTAAGCTTTGTTGGATTCATCTTTGAGAACAACATGGACCGAGTACAGGCACTGTGTGGTTGTTTGCTACATGTTTAGATCTCTTGGCTGTCCTTCAGGGACTTGTAAGATTCTTTCCTCTACTTTTAAAATCCAATTTCTGAAACTTGTAGTGGATACAGGATATTTGGAAGACTTTTTACTTTTTTTTAATTCTAGAAAGACTGAACAAATCCAAGTTTTAGAACTGAGCATGTCTGAACTTTTAAGATAACAATTTTAAGAGTTTGCTGGAAAAAGGTGAAAAACTTTGCTCTTTTTTGGAGACAGACTGAAACATTATATTCCTTTAAAAAAAAATCCTGATTATAGGCAGTGATTAAGGGATGAAATACAGATAAAACTCCTACTGGAGCTAACAGCATCTCTAAAACTTGCAGGCACTACGGTTCAAGGCACTGATGTCCATGTTTGTAATACTTGTTCCTGTATACGGAATAATTTCTAAATTCCTCTGACTGTGGAATCCACACTGTCTCACAGCATGGTCGGAAGTGATTTTAACATGTTCAGTATTAGCAGGCAGGAAAACATTTTTCCTGCAAGTACGTGCCTAAAGACAAGTGAACTGAGTCATCCTGTTTCACAAGTAAATACAAGCACTGCCCAGTGTCCCTTGGTAATAAGAGTATAAAAGCGGGACGGGGAAGGGAGAAGAGAACTAGACCAGACTCATGATGTCCACATGGGACAACCAAAACTCGCTGTCACCAATCCTTCAACCTGCTTTCCCAAGAACCGTTACGATCACTCCCAGTAGGTACTAAGCAAGCATGATCTGATTTTGTATTTTCTGATTCATTATTAAAAGAAAACTTTTGAAAACAGGCACAGAAAGAGATAATCCAAACAATAGGAGATCAGACAAAAAGGTTTTATAGTAACTTCAAGACATCACATATGCCTTAACACTGGCTATTGTGTTGCGTTTTCTCTTTTGCTTTAACAAAAAAACTTGGTAGAGTCTCTAAGTGATACTTTGGAACATCCTTATTAGATAATGCCTAAAATCTTGGGTCAAGAGAATCAACAGAAAAAATTCTTTCTAGTTTTCTCTTTTGCTAATAACCCAAGTGTATGCATTTTAAATTTGCTTAACCTATATTTGGATAATAATTAAACAGAATGTTGTTCCATAAAGAGTCCTAGTTTCTTTACTCATTCGATTAAGTGACTTGTCTAAGGTGAAACTGCTGGTTAGTGCAGTTAAATGAGTAACTCAGAACTCTGGCTGGAAACTTGGCCCACTGGTCCTCACAACTTGTCCCCTGTGTAACGAATACGTCCCTCTGGTTCTTTGCAGAAACGACAGCTTACATTTGCTACACATTTACTGTGCGCCATGTCATTCTCACACATCAGTGGGGTATAGAACATTCATATTTCCTTTTACAAAGGAGGACATTAAGACTCTGAGGTTAAGGTCACAGAAACAGGATTAGGATTCAATTCTGTTTTTTGACCCAAAGATCTGTCAATGAGAAAATTAACTTTCATAACAGTAATTAGAATAACAATTAGAAATAGGATCAACAACAACAACAAACTAAGGCAAAGGGAAAAAAAACATATTTTCTTTGTCTTGACCAGGTAAAAGAATAAATCTAAAGTGTGGACTTCATCACACGACTTTTCAAAAAAACTGCTTCAGTAATTCTTACAACTTATTTAATTAAAAAATCAAGAGTTAAAAATGGCATAAAATTTTCTGGTTAAACTTCCTCCACCTCCCTGATGTTGGGGTATTATTTCATAACTGTAAATCAAGAATGGAACTTTCTGATGCATACTTATTACTATTTCTTTCAAAAAACATTCAGTAAAAATAAACACAGACCCATCTGTATCAATGAGCTGTCAGATACTGTAAAGCCAAAATAATTTTTTAATAAGGTAGCAAGACAGAAGTTTTTTAGTTAGCCCTAATATTTAAGGGAAATGAGAAACAAAATTGATAAAACACTTCTGTACTAAAACTTAAGGTCCTGACTTCCCCCACGGCCTGACAGCCACCCTCCCACTGCATTCTGGCTCTGCCCTCCCAGTGAACTCAAGCTGCCTTTACCAATCAAGGTCAACACTGTCCTCCCTGCCGCAAATCCAATGTGTACCTTTCAGAGTGCCCAACTTCACTCTGGATACATCTAACACTGCCTGCTAACCACTCCGTCCCTGAAGCCGGGCTTCCTCTGACATCTAGGACACCACTTACCAATCTGGCCATTCCTTTCCTATCTTCTTTGTGGATTTTGTTTTCCTTTACTGGTCCCCAAATGTTGCTGATCCTCTTCTAATTTTTCACATACACTCTGGATGATAACACTGCTTCCAATAGCCTTAAGAACAACCATTCATTTGCTGAGGACTTTCAAGTCTTTACTTCTCTCCTGGGTCTTCCTCCTCAATATTGGACTATTATGATGAAGGGCCCAGTGAGAACATCTTCACTTTGCTGTTCCACTTGTGCCTCCAATTCAACATGCCTGGAACAGAACGGAGCCGCCCACTCATGTGCTTTTCTCTTATGCTCCCCATCACCCAGGCACCAATTGGCTCGACCTCCAAGTTTTCGTGTCTCCAGGACGATGCCATGTGTTCTCTTTCTTTCTCTCTCTTCTAAGAGTATTTATTTCGAGAGCAAGAGAGAGAGCATGAGTATCCAGGTGGGGAGGGACAGAGGGAGAGAGAGTCTTGAGACTTAAGCGCAGAGCCCAACACAAGGCTTGATCTCAGGACCCTGAAATCATGACCTGAGCTGAAACCAAGAGTCAGAGGCTTAACCGACTGCACCACCCAGGCACCTCGACTATGGTCATGTTCTTAGATCAGGACTCTTCTTGTCTGCAGGAAGGCTACAATCTAGCCAGCCATGTCTCTAAACTGCAAATCCAATTACCTCACTCCACTTAAAACCCTACTATGGCTCCTAGTTGCCCCCAGGCTAGTCTAATCCCCTCACCTGGAAGCATGGAATGGGCAGGCTCCTAACCTCTGAAATCTGGTCTAGACTTCTCTCTCAACACTCCAATCCTTCCCTCACCTCCTCCTGCTCTGGTCTAGACTTATCTCTCAACACTCCAATCCTTCCCTCACCTCCTCCTGCTATAGCCAGGAGGCCCAATGAAGGGGTCCTCCCACAGGTGCAGTCAGACTGCCTGAAAGCCCTAAGTCAAAAACATCACACCTGCATTTATACCATAAACATCTTAACTTAAAACATATAAAAGTGCAATGGGCTCATCTGTGTTATCGCAAAGGACCAGAGGTCTTCATGCATGATCATCTGACTGGAATTCTGCATTCTTTCTTGCCTAGGTCACACGAGAATGTGTCAACTGTGATTTCCAGCTCTGGTTTCTTTCAAGTACAGTAATAACCAGAGATACTTGAGAAGTATTCTGAGTAAAAATTCCTGGATCGATCGATCTTTCTTTCTTTCTTTTCTTTTGGTGTGTGTGTGTGTGTTTTTTTACAGCTATCAATTCTCACCTAATTGGACAGAAAATAATTTTTTGGCAATTCGCCTTTATTGAATCTCTAGAAAGTACTCAGCTTAGTTTTCACAGATGTGAGTCTCTTCAGTCTTACATTTCATTTGTTTGTATATCTAAGTAAGATCTATAATTATAATAATAGATACAGCTGCCATAAATGGATTTGGAGGCATGCCCTTGACTTCCGGTAGGGATACACCTCAGTCAGTACCGAATGAGTAGCCTACTAGGGCAAGCCGTCAGCACGGTGCAGGCACCAGTCAGCATGTGCAGGTCACCTTGAATCTGAGAGGCCTGCGGATGGGGTAAGAAAGTTTCTGTGGGGCAACCCTAACCTCAGTGTCCCAAATGTGTTCTCCTTTCTCTGGCTCCACCCCTTGCATACGCTATTCCCTCTGCCTGGAATAAACCTTCCCCTCACAACAATCCTAATGTAACTTCTATTCACCCTTCACATTGTCACCTTCGAGACTCCCTGAGCCCAGCAAATTCCTAGAAGCCTGTGCCTATCAATTTTATCTTTTAGAAACTAGCTAACTAATTGCTGGAACAGGAAAAGAAACATTTGGAGGACGACCTTCCCCCGACCCCAAGCAGGACTACCTCTGCGCAGACGAAAGTGCCCCACAGTTACCTCGGCTTCATTATGTTAAAATCCGTGCTCTGGGAGGGGCATAAACTTCACTAGCATAACATACAATATATGTATGGGCATGTTTTCTGAGTACACATGTGCAACTTTATGTCTGTCCATTACACGCAAGGATGAGGTCTCCCCTTTGAATATTCATCCTAAACCCCAAGAGAAGGAGCCTGCTTACCTGTGTGGGGAGGTATGGCTTTGGAAATTATCCTGTATTCTCCTTATTTACTATAAATAAAGATGACCTTGTGAGGCCACTCTACTTGTTGTAGTCGGTCTATTTCTCACCAAGGAGCAGACCCACATTGGTTCAGTAACAAACTCTCAACATGGATGTCATTTTCTCCAGGAAGTCTTGGGACTCTCCAGATCCGATTTGCATGCTCTCCCTTCACCCTGAGCTTCTTTATCCTTGCAATGGCTTTAAAGTCCCTATACCACACTGGTTTGTGAAAATGGTCTCTGGGTTCCTCAGGACTATCCACCCTCTAGCACAGTGTCTCACTCATAATAGGGCAGAGATACCTACGTACAGATATACAACATCACATATATTTATTAAGCAGTTCAATACAAATGAGGTATCTCCTAAACCAAGAGCATTTGGGCATTTCCTGAAATATAACGTTTTTATTATGTCCTAATGACACATCCTACATCACTTACCAATACTATTAGTCATATCAACTACATAATAAGGCTGAATAAACTTGCTTTTACAACCAATACCAGTTCCTCAATGGGGAAAAGTAGATAAATACACCTAAGGAAATCTTTTCCGTTTCTGAGCAAATACATTCAGTAAAAACCCAATTGAAGAAAAAGAAGTTGAAGAGATGGAGAGAACGCCACCCCTGAGTAATAATCCCCAACTGTACTTTAAAACCACTGGGCTGTCAAGGCAGCCATGGATGCCTTAGTACACTTTTTCTTTCCTTTAGACAAACCAACCTTAAATCTGTGTAGGAAACACGCCGCAAGTGTGAGCAAGCAAGGCCGGGGAGCCGTCCTGGGGGTGGCCGTTGGGGGTGGGATGTGGGGGCGGGATGCGGGGACAGCGCCCGCGTGCACGGCCAGGCCACGTGGGCGGGGGCGCCTCTCCAGCCCCCTGGGCTCCGGGATGGGTCCGCCCCGGTGCAGGCATGGCTGCACACCGACCTCAGCTTCAGAAGAGCGCCCACTAGGCATCCCCAAGAGGCAGCCACGCCCCATCGCTTCTGCTCGGGCCTTTCAGGTGATCAGCGGTTCAGCAAGGAGAACTTCTGGTGTTCCCCCGGGGTTCATCCCGGCAGATCGCCTGCTGGGCACCCTGAGCCACCTGGTGCTACTCGCGGAGGACCAGCACCCACCTCTGCGAGAAGTCACAGAGCAGGCTGAACCCAGCCTTAAGGCCCTGGGCAGAAGCCAATGCCCATGGGCAGTTAGCAGATGTCTGACCACACTGTGATGACCAGTGGGGTCCAGCCCAAAAGACAGTAACTGAGCTTGTAATGCGCTAAGATATGCTCTCCTTTCCATCTCCCGGCCCGACAGAAGGTCTCCACGAGCGTCTCCACGTGGATTTGCGCTGTGGAAGAACAGCAACGCTAACTGGGAAGCTGGGGCTTATTCACTGATAGACACCACCGCCACCATCCTCTTCAGGGTTGACTGTTTCTCTCAAAAAGTCCTCAATTGGGGTGCCTGGGTGGCTCAGTGGGTTAAAGCCTCTGCCTTCGGCTCAGGTCATGATCTCAGGGTCCTGGGATCAAGCCCCACATCGGGCTCTCTGCTCCACGGGGAGCCTGCTTCCCCCTCTCTCTCTGCCTGCCTCTCTGCCTACTTGTGATCTCTCTCTCTGTGTCAAATAAATGAATAAAATATTTTTTAAAAAAAAGTCCTCAATTTATTCGGAAGCAAAACAAAAACCGCAGTAAGTGGGATTTCTTATCACTAAGTAACTTATTTTGGAAATTTCTACATTATCTTATTCCTCACTTATCTTTGTATTCTAGCAGTAGCCCCTGGTAAGACTTATGGTCAATTTGAGTGCGGTCTGCACTATTTTTTACTTGCTTTTTTATTGACACCAGAACCAGGAGTTTTTAATCCCTCAGAGCAGGTTTTCAAGACACGTCTGACTCTTGAGCAACATGTCTTTGAGCTGCACAGCTCTAATACATAGATTCTTTTTTTTTTTTTAATTTTTTTTTAAATTTTATTTATTTATTTGACAGAGAGAGAGAGATCTCAAGTATGCAGAGAGGCAGGCAGAGAGAGAGGGGGAAGCAGGCTCCCCGCTGAGCAGAGAGCCCGATGTGGGGCTTGATCCCAGGACCCTGAGATCATGACCAGAGCCGAAGGCAGAGGCTTTAACCCACTGAGCCACCCAGGCGCCCCAACACAGATTCTTTTTCAATACAGTACAGTATTGTAAATGTATTTTTTCTTTTTTTTTTTTAAAGATTTTATTTATTTGACAGAGAGAGATCACAAGTAGGCAGAGAGGCAGGCAGAGAGAGAGGGGGAAGCAGGTTCCCTGCTGAGCAGAGAGCCCGATGCGGGGCTTGATCCCAGGACCCTGAGATCATGACCCCAGCCAGAGGCAGAGGCTGAACCCACTGAGCCACCCAGGCGCCCCTAAATGTATTTTTTTCTTTATGGTCTTCCTAATAACACATTCTTTTCTCTAGCTTATTTTATTGTACAAATACGTATAATAATAATATAATATACAATAATACATATAACATACCAAATATGTATTAATCAACTGCTTATTGTTAAGAAGGCTTCTGGTCAACAGTAGACTATTAGTAGTAAAGGTCTGGGGGAGCCAAAAGTTACACACAGATTTTGAATTGCACAGGGTGTGGGGGGGGCATGCCCCTAACCCCTACATTATTCAAGGGTCAGCTGTACTTCCTCCCTCCACCAATCATTAGCCAGCTCTAACGTGCTCAGATAGGTTGGCCAGTGTATAATTTGGGTCATTCTGTCCTTTGTAGATCAAGATGGTTTTTATACACACGGATTGGCGAGGATGTGGAGGAAAAGGAACGCTCATGCGCCGCTTGTGGGAACACAAAGGGGTGCAGCCACTGTGGAAAATAGTATAGAGGCTCCTCAAAAAGTTAAAAGAACTACCATATGATCCAGTAATTGCACTACTGGGTATTTATACAAAGAATCCGATAACAGTAATTTGAAAGGATATGTGCACCCCTATGTTTATTGCAGCATTATTTACAAGAGCCAAATTATGGAAGCAGCGCAAGTGTCCATTGGTACATGAACAGATAAAGAAGATGTGGTGTATATACATATACACACAATGGAATACCAGTCATGAAAAAGAATGAAATCTTGCCATTTGCAACAACATGGATGGATCTAGAAGGTAAAATGCTAAGTGAAATAAGTCAGAGACAGACAAATACCACATGATGTCACTCATATGTGGAATTTAAGAAACAAAATGAACAAAGGAAAAAAGAGACAAACCAAAAACGACTCTTAACTATGGAGAACAAACTGATGGTTACCAGAGATGGTGGGTAGGGGAATGGGTGAAATAGGTGAAGGGAATTAAATGCACACTTATCGTGATGAGCACTGAGTAAAGAATGGAAGTGCTGAATCACTATATTGTACACCTGAAACTAACGTAACACCATATGTTAACTGGAATTTAAAAAAGAAAGATGTTTTTTGTACACATCATGCCTTTAAGCACTGTATTTTTTGGCTGTTTTTCTAATGAAAAATGTGGATGGGGATGATGATTTAAGAGTTTCACAATGTCATTGTTAACAACTTCAAGTATTACATCATTCTGCTGAAGACTTAGCAATTCTGGCCTAGGTCATCAGAGGGCTACACTGGCTTAATTTGATTCTCTTTCCTAGCTTGCCAAAAGTGACTATATTCATAAGAAATTAAGATGTAAAACTATTTAAAAATCAAATCAAGCAACAATTTGAGTAATTTAGAAATATTTTAAAAGCCATAAGAAGTGTAATCAATTCAGGGTACCTGGCTGGCTCAGTAGGAGGATGTGACTCTTGATATTGGGGTCATGAGTTCGAGCCCCATGTGTAGTACAGAGTTTACTTCAAAAAAATTAATCAAGTCAACTTGTCAACTTTATGTCTCCTTAGAAAACCATTTTATTTTTCATATTTAATCATTACTGTAGCTAATCCTGTTTTCTCTCCTCTATTGTGTGGCATTATTAAAAATACTCTAATATAGTACTTAACGGTTAAGGAGAAGGCTTTTAAAAATATAACAAACAGGTATTTTTTAAAATGGCATCCCCAAATCTACTGATCTTCAATGTCATGCTTTAGCTCCTTGCTGAGGAAACAGAACATTTTCCTTTCTGGGAAATGTTTCCTTTCTGGTTAAGATAATCGTTGGGTTTATGTCACATGAGCAAGCTAATCTGAACTCTATGGGTGAGATGAGTAGAAAGACAAGGATGAGTAGACATGAGAAGAATAATTTTGGAAAGCGATCGAATTTGACTTCTGATCAGTACAGACTAGTAAGGGAGAATGTAAAGCTGGAACCCAAAGTAAATATGGGCAAATCAGGAGCATGAGTAGGCTGTGATGTAGTAAGTTACCCTGGATATAAGATAAAAAGCTTCAGAAGAGAAAGCAAAAGGCAGCAAAGATAATTCCCTAAGAGAAAGTTATCACAGCGCAGGCATGCTTACTAAGACCCAGGGAGAAAGAAGGGCCACAAACACCATCACCAGTAAAGCAATAAGGTTTTTATAGGCTGGCAGCCTCCCATTCACAAGCTTTAGAAGAGCATGTACAAGTGCCATTGTGATTCCTGATCTGGATTCTATTATTTCAATTTCCACACCCATTGATCAATAAACATTACTGAGGACTGCTCCTTGTGACCTTTCTTCGAAGACTGTAAGGGGCTAGTAAGGAGATAGGACAGTCCTCCAACAAAAGCAAGCAAGAAGGAAGTGCTAGAAAGGAGCACAGCAAGGTGCTGTGGAGTGAGTACTGAGAAGCGGCAGCTCACCTCCACCTGAAAGGAGTACGTCTTCATTTCTTAACAAAAATCAGTTTCCTAATACTCAAATTTCTACATTTTGAGAAAAACTTAGTTGTGGGCATTACTTGATTTGCAGATTTAGGGAGCACCTGACCAGGAAGGAGGAAACATACTTTCATTATTTTTTAAAACTTTTTGTGATAAATTTCAAACAAACACAAAAGTAGAGAAATTAAATGATGAACTCACAATTATCAATACCAATTTTTTCCCAAACTTTCTTGGCAGCTTTTTGGAGTATTTTAAAAGCAAAACTCACATTTATTGTTTCGCCCAAAAAACATTTTAGTATGTATCCATAACAAATAAGGACTTAAAAATAACTACACTATTATTATCCCCACTAACAAAATAAACAATAATTCCCTCACTGAATTCTCAGTCCATGTGCAAATTTCCCCAATTGTCTCAAAAGGATCTTTTTATTTTTTGGTATCAGAATCCAGACAAGGTGGATACACTGCATTTACCAAATGCAATTTGGATTAAACTAAATTTATCCATTTGGGTGACATCGACCAGAGATCATGCATTCAACACATGGGCTCGTGGAACTGGCTGTCACCTCAGCACTTTGATGGGCTGTAGATCGGGACCCAGTACTGTCCCACTCTTAAAGCAGTGGAGAGGCCAGCTCGGCACATAGGAAGGAAGCAGCACAAAACTCAGAAGACAGAAATGCTGGAGCTAGTCTGTCATGGACTCACCATCCCCTGGGCTGTGTTTCCCAAATCAGATGATGGGAAGTGGTAGTGACTTTTATAAGGGCCGTACTGCTAATCTGTCCAGGCAAGGGAGCAGGCAAGGGCAGTCAGTGGGGAAGTCAGTGAGAGACACTTCTGTTGCAATGAAGTCCGGGACCTCGATGGAGGTGGGATATCCGTATCACAGGAGAAGAGGGCATAGCTCTTGCACAGGCAGCAGAGCCGGCTCAGTCCCTGGAATGGTTGACCCACATGATCTCTGGCTATGCTTAACCTATCACTGGGTCTGCAGGAACAAAAGTGATGAGTAACTGCACTAACCTATTACTTGACTCGTATAGTAGGAAATCTCCAAATCTGGTGACAGAGACTCAGGGGCCCTCACACAGCTCCCAGATCTCAGCTGGTTTCCACACTTAGAGCCTCTTCATGAAGCGGAAGCCAGGTGACCTTGGGGTAGGTATCCCAGACTTACAACTCTTCCTTCCAGCCTTCCCAAAAGGGATCTACCACCATTTACCTGGTAACTGTGCCCCTGGCAAGGGGAACCCCCTCCCCACCCCCCCGTAGTAAAATCTAAGCCATAATTCTTCCTAATCCTTTTCGACTGAGAGGAGAGAGGACCTCAGCAGGGATTTAGCTTGTGTGGATAGATGGCTAGGACAATGGCTTGGCTGAATGGCTTGGAAGAATGTGGAAAGAACAAAACAGGTAACGGACTGGTTTGGGGAAGGAGTACGAGTAGATATACCAGAATACACTCAAAGTATGAGAAATCATCCATCCCATGTGAATGCCTTAGTTGTGTCCCACGTGAATCTGATTGCAAAAGAGGTTGTTTAATAATTGTGCGAACACTGTGTTCCACTATGTAAACGCCAATCTTTGTTCCTAGTCATCTTGATGCTTACTCAGTAGGTTCAGGGAGAAAAAAAAAAAAGGCCATGGTGGCAGAAATGGCTGCCAAGCCTGGGCTAAACCACAGGGTGTCCCTCTCAACCAAGTTAATGATATGGTTCCTTGAAAGAACCAGACAGCTCCTTGTGGAGAGTTGATTACAATGAACCCTTTTCATAATAGAGGGGTAGGTGATCTGTCCTTAGTGGGAAAGACATTTATTCTAGATCTGGACTTGTTTTCCTTACCTGTCAGACCCCTGCCGGAATCTCACGGAAGGCCTGATACACTGTCACGGCACCTTGCAGGACCATGCTTCTACCCAAGGATCCCAGGGAGGGAAGCGCGGTGAGAGGCCGGTGCCCGTGAGGCTCACGAGTGTTCTCCTGTTGCGGTCCCGAAGCACGCGATCATGGCCGAACGGAAACGAAGTTACAGAGATGGCTTGGGGACACACCTTGATGTTGTGATGCCGTCTGGGATGGGGTATGTGCACTGACCCATGTCTGACAAGGTGATGTTCGCCCACAGCCAGAATACAAAGGGCAAGCACAGGGGCCGCGTCCTATGATGACTTAATAATACATTTGCTAAATATTTTCTTCCTAATTCAGTAACTCTGCCCTGTCATTCTCCCAGGAGAGAAGGGCTTCCACGGGAATCCACAGGCCTGGCCCCACTAGATTAGAACCAAGGCCGGCCACTTTCGCCTCCCCGTGCACTGGGAAAATGAGCACCCAAGACAGACATGGCTGTCTTTTGTGGTCAGTGCCACCACGGTTTCTCAACTGGACTTATGCAATAACGTCCAAGTCAGTCTCCCTTCCTCTGCCTTTTCTCCCCCAAACTGTCCTTCCTCTCTAAAGCTTCAATCAGCGCCTATCACTCCCTGGCTGGCAATGGCTTCCCGTTTCACTTAGAATAACTCCAAGTCCTACCCGAGACCTGCAATGCCCTTTCTATCCGGCCGCAGCCTCCCCACCAGACTGCAACGCCCTCTTCTCCTGCCCTCATTTCCTGAACTCTGGTCACCCCGGCCCTCTCGCTGAATCTCAGACACGTCGAGTACCAGCCTAACTCTGGGCACCTGATGTGCCTGCCACGGGGACCTCTCCTCCCTCAGATCTTCGGCTCCTGCTCATCTTTCAAGCCTCCAGTCCAGTGTCACCTCCTTAGGGACACCGGGTCACCCTCTGCCATGCCCTTCCCAACACTTTCTACCACGTCACCCACGTTCATTTTCCCCAGAGCGATCATTACTGCCCAAGAGAAGGGTATTGACTGACTTACTGAGTTGGATGCAATGCTAGAATGTGAACTTGGTGAGGCTTTATTCTCTGCCCTATTCCACATGGTCAAACCCGTGCCTGGCAGGCTCCAGTTGGTGCCCCACACATTTTTATATATTGACTGATTTTTGATGGAGGGAGGGAGAGAAAAAAGACGGCGGCCACTCTAAGGAAGCAGGGCCACACGCAGCTCCACAGCATGGGGCGAAGGTCTGGGCCACCTCAGCTAGCAGGGGACGCTACAGGGCAAGGTACTGGGCAGGCGCAGGACGAGCGCGAGAAGGGCACCAGATGAGCAAAGTCAGCAATAGCACGTATGGCCTTGCACCCGGAAGCAGGAGAGAGACATTTCCTTTTGTGGCGTCATGTGTATGTACATAATATTTATTTATCTTCCATTTCCTTTCCTCCCCCACCTCCTTCCACTACAACGATAAGGGTGTGCTGCTTAAATTCCTCTCTGGGTACACACAGTGGAAAAGGCACTGCAACAGAACTCAAGAAGAAACGGCTACTAGTCCGGAGGGCCTAGACTCGGCGCTGTTTGCAGTAACTGACGAGCCTCTGGGTTGTCTCCCTTGAGGGAAGGAGTGAGAGCGTTTTTAATTATACATGGAGTAGGAGCATCATGTCAGAATGACATTTAAGAAAAAAAAATGAACGCCCTCCACCCTGCTTCATTTTCCTTTATGGGACCGCCTGCCCTGTTAGATAGTCACTTGTTAATTTACTATCCCCACACTAGAGTGTAAGTGATTTAAGGGCTTTGTTCTGTTCCCTGCTGTCACCCAGCACATGGTAAGCATTCAGTAGTTACTGGATATATGAATGAATGAATGGATGGATGAATGAATGAATGAATGGAGAACTTGTCCAGAATCTATTTCTATTTCTAATACTACTTGGATTTCCTCTAGGGCAATGACCTCCTTTCTATTGTGTTCAGCTTCAGTGACAGGGTCCCATGTACCTGCCTCTCAATATGGAGGGCAAAAGGTCTCTGGAGGCCCCGAGCCCTTCTCCCTGTTCCAGTGCCACCAGGTAGTAGGCACCTCACCTGAGCTTCAGGAGTTGATTTCCCTGTTCCGGGACTTTGGCTCTTGAGCGACAGAAGGAATGGTCGGCCCTTCGTTCATTCCTATGACCTCCTGCTACATGTGTCCCTCGGCTTCTTCCAAATGGTTCCTTGGTTCCTGAAGGCCATCCATTTCCTAGACTGGTTCTCTAGCCATTCTTTCAACTCTGGGGACATCGGACACCCTTCCAATAAATTCCCTTTTTGCTTAAGCTGGTCAGAGTTCGTTTTTGTTGCTTCTCAACAAAAGAACATTGAAGTCAAAACAAAACATTATTACAGAAAGCACAGAAATCAGCTGTTTGTATGCATACAGGGTTGGAGGAGAAATCACCTACATTCCTTCCACCTTAACTACACTGTTTTCATTTTTGCATATTCCTGTTAAATCGTTGAACATTTGTGTTCATGTTGTATATTGTTGCAATCATGGTATACGTTATAGGTTGAACTACGTCCCCTGTACGGATGCTGAAATCCTAACCCCCAGTACCGTCAAAGTAACCCTATTAGGAAATAAGGTTTTAGTAGATGATCAAGTTAAAAGGAGATGATTAGGGTGGGCCCTAACTCAAGGACAGGGAGAAAGCCACATGAAGGTGAAGGCAGGGATAAAGGCAATAAGTCTACTTGCCAAGACACAAGGCACCCGGGACAACCAGAAGCTAGGACGGGGGCCGGCAGAGACTCCACGACCCTGCCCTTGAAAGGAACTACCCCTGCCAACGCCTTCCTCTCACTTCCAGCCTCCAGTGCTGAGACACAAATTTCTCCTACATAAGCCACCCGGTTTATGCTACTGCATTACAGCAGTCTTAGCAAACTCATACACTACACATGATTTTATTTCCTGTTTTCTTCTCACTTTAAAATTGTAGCCATCCCTTTTCATGTCATTGCAGGGTTTTCCTACCTATGTTATAAACTGTTGTGAGGTAGTGACCCACGCAGCACCCCAACTCACTAATCTGCTGTGACTAAACATTTACTTTGCTTTGACTTTCGTGCCATCGCAATGTTGTGAAGAGTATCTTGTGCATACAGCTTTTTCCTCCTTTTGGATGACTTTCTGAGAACCCATCACCAGAGGTGGATTTCCAGATCAGAGGGGCTAGACATGAGGCCCAGCGCTGGGCGGCTTTGCAGGAGGAAGAGAGTGACTGCACGTGTCTCCTAGGGCACACAAGGGAATGAGTTTTGAATTCTGAATGCGAAAAACATTGACATAAGGTAACGGGAAAGAAGGGAGCTCTAGGCAAAGGGGGCAATGTGAGAAGCATGGAGGGAGTGTGAAAGCCTAGAGAAGATGCAGGAACACTGGACAGCAAGCTCTGGAGGGAGCAAGGAGAGAAACACAGAAAGTGAGACTTGGGTTGCACAAAAGCCTACAAACTCATTTAAGGAACTGGGACTTGATTCTAATACTGGGAAAGAGTTGAACATGAACAGTGACTCTGACTAGAGAGTATATGAAAGCTTGGCCTGAGAAGGTGATGGGGTGGCTGTGAGGGGAAGGGTTAAAGAGCCTGAGAGGTAAAGTGACCCTGAGAGCCAAAGGCTGGGATTTAGTGACTCCCCGAGGAGGGGGGCAAGGACTCCTGGGTGTCCAGCCTCCTCGGTAGAGAGGCTGACAAACGCATGAGATGTTCACAAATTTTCTCAACCTCCACCTGCAAGTCCCACCTTAAGTCCTCCCAGGATATGTGACACGAGTTAGAAACCATCGCAACACAAGTGGGGGTGATAGCATTTTCTCACAATTCACCAATGCTCTGACTTCTCACCACCAAGTGTGACCCTCCTGGGACACGGTCCTCAACGATTCCTGTCAGAATCCATAGTGACCTTCTTGTCACCATTTCTGGTCACTAGCCATCACCTCGTCTACCTGTCCTTAGAAATGCCTCCCTTGACCAGGGAGTCCATACCTCCTTATTCTTTCCCCTCCTTGACCCATCCTGTTCCCCCTCGTCCTTTCCTCAGAATTTCAGTCCTTCAAGGGACACCTCCCACCTTCTTCAAGGCTGTTGAAACCTCACCTCTTCTTACAGCTTCAGTCGCCACCTCACGTGCAGGACTTTCCCACACATCGAGGCCGTGGCCTGGCTGAGGCAGCAGCTGCGCTCCCTAATGCCCAGCTCTTACTCTCGTGCTCACCACACGGTATTCATTTCTAAAAGTAAGACCGGAAACCCTGCTGTTGGAGCTATAATCATTAGAGTCTGCTGCACTTCTTTAAAGAGTCAATATAGTTCAGTGATTAAAAATGAACCACTTGGTATGAAAAGTTCAATCTGTAGATTCAAATCCCATTTCTGCCCCCTCCTGGGTGAGTGACTTAGGGCAGTTTACCCCTGTATACCTGGGCTTTTTCATCTGTAAAAACGAGGACAATAATAGCATCCAACATGGCAGGTAGTTACGAAGATCCAATGAGCTAATACATCAGAGCACATTCAATAAAGGTTAACTCATTACTCTTGTCTACTGCACAACAGGCCACAGCACTCATTATCTGACCAGTTGACTGGCACCAATGTGAATTTTTTTTTTTTTTTTTTTTTTTACCAATGTGAATATTAGCATAAGGGAAGATTTTCCTCTTTAAGAATGTAAACATCAGGGCGCCTGGGTGGCTCAGTGGGTTAAAGCCTCTGCCTTCAGCTCAGGTCATGATCTCAGGGTCCTGGGATTGAGCCCTGCATCGGGCTCTCTGCTCAGCCGGGAGCCTGCTTCCCCCTCTCTCTCTGCTTATCTCTCTCTGCCTACTTGTGATGTCTCTCTCTCTGTGTCAAATAAATAAATAAAATCTTAAAAAAAAAAAA
>CM052883.1:68571122-68594012 GCA_028534135.1 Potos flavus | reverse complement strand
CTTTTTAAAAATTAAAAAATAAAATGATTCCATTTATTAAAAAAAAAAAGGAACATACACATCATTCCGAAAACATGTGGCATTAATTCAAATCAACAAGTGTTTACCGGGTAAGTACTGTGATAGAATATTAGCTACAGTATTAGACAAACTTTTCTTTGGTGTTCAAAATAGCATCAATGAATCTCAAACACCCAGAAAGAGCTTCAAAAAAGAGCTTCAAACGCCTGGGACTCCATTCTGAGCTCTTCCCCTACAGGAACTTAGGTACACGGACACAAGGGGAGCAAACTTCTCAAACGTGATGACACAGAGCACCCACCCCAGAGGGCTGACGACGCCCCCACGCCTGCACGAGCAGCCCCCGAGATGAGCCCTCCTCACTCCAGGGGAACAACGCCCTGGTCCAGAGGCAGCGGAGAGGGGCCCAATCGAATGGGCACCTTGGTTTCACGGGAAACAGTCCAACCGAGGACTCCACACCAGTTTCTGGAAAGGGAGCCCCTACACAGAGACTCACCATTGGAAGCTCGCATCTGCCGCCGGCGTCCCACGCGGTCCAGCCCAATGGGGGTGCTCTGGGAGAAGGTGAAGGGCCGGAAGCGGGCTGAAACCGCCTTGTAGGGCAGCACCTGGTGGGCTGGCACGGGAGGCCTGGCTGCCGGCTACAAAAGGAAAGCAAAACGCTGTGAGGGGATGCCAGGAAGTGGCACCTCCCGCAGAGCTCTTCACAGGCACAGCCCTGAGCAGCTCGGCCCTGTCACCTCCAAAGCAGTCACGCACGCGATACGCTGTCTCCAAATAGTGGCAAGGGCTTCAGGCTGCACCCAGGCGCGGCTGTAATGACTTATTCCAAGATTTTAAACAACCAGTATTGACTCAAGGGCTCTTACCTCGCGGCAACACATTTCATGTCACTTGTCAGCAATATACCAGGGGTAACAGTAAAAGCAAAGCGTCCCAGAAGAGGAGAAGCAGATTTAGGAAGTGGTGGCTTTCTCACAGGGGCGGGGCGGAAGGGTAAGAAGACGTGTTCCAGCAGCAGCCTCCCGGGGCAGCAGCCGGTCCTGGATGACGGACTCGGACCTGCATGCCCGCCTGGCACATCCACGTGAAGGCACCAGGTCTGCGTTTATGGGAGACAAATGTCCCTTACCTCAACTATCGTGACAACTGAGCTATGTTAAAAAGAAGAGTTGGTTTCCACTTTCCACAAATTTACCCAGGTCTCTTCAGAATCACCTGTGTGCCCTGTTGATGTTTCCACGTGAACCATCTCTATAAATCGAAGGCTTATGCTTTCCTTAGTTTGTCTTTGTATTTTCCCACCAGTTCCCTAAATGGGCCTACAAGTGCATAAAGTGACCTTACCACATTCCTTCTTAATGCTCTGAAGGGAAACAATTTCTAAGTGCTTTCAATTTTCCCCATACTGTGTTTCAAGTTAAAACAGATTACAGTTTGCTTTGGTTCAGAATTATTTCCTAGCATACGGCGCATCTTAATACCACAGAAAGTTCCTGGGATTCTTCCGCTTCATTTTTTTTTACCTTCAGAATGCAATTCAATTTAACTCAATTTAACAAGAGGAATTTGAGTGCTTCCTATAAACAAGGCATTGGGCTGGGCTTTACAGGGAGAATGTAAACATAAAATTCAATACTAACAGACTTTCTTCCCCTTTTAAAAGAATTTTAGGAGTTATTGATGATATCGGCAAGCAAGCTCAAAAAGTGAAACTCGGTGCTCATTCATACTATTCTGGGAACTTCTGACCATGGCTGGGTCTCACCAAACAACATATACTCCTCCTGAACAGGGCCTTTATTTAAATGTTTCATAGCCTTAAAGTGCTCTTTGGGTAACTGATAAATAGTTGTTGAAATACTAAGGGGAAAATACAAGGATTTTTAGTCTATTTTGATAAAGCAGTTGCAAAGCAGCAACTTGAATGTAAAATGTTAAAAAATGGTAGGAAACTGATTTCCTTAGCTCCTAAAAAAACAATTTCTTATTTTCTTCTTATCTTTACTTTTTAACATCGGAGGAACACTTTCTCTTTCAAGAACTTCTTTCAAGAGGCTCACTGAATATGCACTGTTACCTTCTCCTTATTAAGCTCCCAGGTGATTTAGGACTCACAGCACCCTAGTTTCACATACTGTTTGAGACTCCAAGAAAGACAGAAGATTAGTAAAAGGCATCCATGTGTCAGATGGTAGGTTAATTCATGAGTGTTTTCAGAGTCAGGAAGAAAGGCTGGGAGTCTGCTGTCCTTGAGGCAGAGAGAAGAAAGAAAAGCAGCAGCCTGTTTAGTTCACAGGGGAGAACAAAGGCCAGGAAGCTGGAGGGGGCTCTGTTAGCTTTGGTAGAAGCAGCCGGGTCTTACTTGGGTTAGAAGACTCTCGATTTCCTCTGTCGGGCTGTTCCCGTAGAAGCTGACCCCGCCTATCACGGAGATGGGGCGTCTTCTCCAGGTTCCTTTGGGGCAGCCCACGGCAGCGTTGTGGTCGGCAGAGTCCGCACAGGCCGTGTTTGGCTGGTGGTCTCCCTCCACAGTGTCTTCCTTCTGGGGGTCTACTGCAATTGAGTCTTCAGGAATGGACAGACTCCGGTTGGCCAGCTGGCCATAGTCGGAGAGAGGTCGGGGCCTCGATCTTCTCCCAGAACCCCATTTCCTCCTGGTGATCCTCTGAGACTCTGTCCTTTCTTCATCCCGGGATGAGTCCCGCCTCCAGGATTCCTCTGTCACAACCTTTTCAAATGTGAACAAGTTAGGTGAGCACCCAAATCCAGGAAGGTATTGAAAAAGAACAAAGCCATACAGGCCCTCCCATCCTCTTCAGCCCTGCCTTAAGGCCTTCTTGATTTACTTGTTTGTTTTTAAAAGTTATTTCTGTAACAGAAAGACATAACTGAAATGTGCATTAAAATAAGCAATTCACCTTTAACTGGAAGCTGAATTAAAACCATAATTTAAATAGTGATGTGTGGTGACCAAGGATGAGCTATGATAAAAGATATTAGGAAAATCAGTACCCTTGTAAGTTGCTAGAAAGAACTTTAACTATGGTTTCGCCCAAAATATAAAATATACATAACAATAGTACAGGGAAATGCAGAACTCCAGAAGGAGAAATGAATGTGTAATATTTTACACTGCTGCTGTAAGGTATTTTCTTGCAATAATCTTTAAAAATAGAAGGTACTTTAATAAGATTAAGTCTGGACTGTTAGGGCCGGACACTCAAGGAGTCGGGTCTGGTGAGAAGAGCACTGAACTAGGATTCAGAGAACTAGATCAAGCTACGAACCAGCTGTGACCCAGGACAAGTTAACAACTAACCATTCAGGACTAGACAATCCCACAACTGGAGGGTCTGTGGTCCTAAACAGTGCAACACTTTTCGAATTGTTCAAATACTTTTTTCGGAGGCGATGCAATGTACCAACAAAAAACCATGACGTTGGAAATGGACCGTCTGCTGTGTAAGTCAGCCTGGGCCTCGAGCTGGCTTTGTAACCTCAGGCCAGTTACTTAAGGTCTGCGGATTTGGTTCTGCAGCAGTTCACTGGGGAATAATGGGTCCTTTTGTGGATGAAATGCTATACCAATGATAAGTGAGATAGCCTTTATCAGCCACAGTTAATTATTGCTCTTAAAAAGCAGTATGTAGAATAACCATGCCCAGGTTGAGCCCGCCTGCAGATAACCTCTGTGTCAGCACACCCCTCAAAGTCTGGGTTCAGAAGAGGAGGGCTGCTGCCTAGTTCTACAGGAGGTTTCTCCCACCCCTGGTTATTATTTTTTTTAAATACATTTTTATTTTATTATTTTTTTAAGATTTTATTTATTTATTTGGGAGAGAGAGAGAGCAAGCACAAGCAGGGGAGAGGCAGAGAAAAAGAGAAAGGGATAAAGAGACTCTCCACTGAGCAGGGAGCCCAACGCTGGGCACAATCCTAAGATCCTAGGATCATGACCTGAGTTGAAGGCAGATGCTTAACCAACTGAGCCACCCAGGCCCCCCCTGGTTATTATTTAAAAATAAAATAAAAACTAAAAACACTCCAGGGCCCAGGGAAGAAAACAAGAACAAGGAGAGTTGTACTGGAGGGCAGGACAGGTGGAGCAGGCCACCCAGGCCAGGAGGCCAGCAACAGAACTGCCCCAGGCAGCCCGGCCCTGCCCCCAGGACTGGCCCAACAGGTCATGCTGCTTGCCAGTCAGTGGCAACCAAGAGCTCAAACACAGTTCCTGTAATTTCCAATCCTGTGTGCCTCAACGGTCCCTAAGATCACACACAGCTGACTTCTGAGCAACAAAGGGGTTTGAAGTGCCCACCCCTGGTGCAATCAAAAATCTGCATGTTAACTTTTGGCTTCCCCCAAACTTAACTACTAATAGCCTACTGATGGATGGAAGTCTTACGGATAAGTCAATTAACACGTGTTTGGTACGCTATACATAGTATATACTGTGTTTTTATAATAATATAAGCTAAAGAAAAAAGATGTTATTAAGAAGATCACAAGGAAGAGAAAATACATTTACAGTATTGCACTGTATTTATTAAAAAAAAAAATCCACATGGAAGTGGACCCACACAGTTCAAACTTGCATTGTTCAAGGACCCACTGTACTATGAAAGATCTGATGATGAGCAAAGAAAGCAGAAAGGGATTTACAGACACTCTACTGCACTGCCATCATTTTTCAAATTAGGAAAACGGAAACCCAGGGAAGCAAGGTGACTTGCCCAGGGCCACACAGTCCACACGCAGTTAGAGTGACACGGAAATGTGGGTCTTGTAATATCTGTTCCCACTGTACCAAGTCACCTCTGCTTAAAAGCTAGTAAGTTCTAGCAGTTATCGCTTACCTTGCTGTCTGCTTATTCTGACTGCAAGGAACTTCATATTTAAATCAAGTCACCACTGAGGGGTCTAGAATACACCACGGTGCCATCAAAACTCTTCTAAGCTCAAGGCATTTAAGAATAGACTTTTTTTCCCCCCTGAACTCCCTTATCTGCCTGCAAGAAGAGCCTTCCCAAAGAACTCCATTGTCATAAATCCACTATCTTGGGATAGGATTTTTTTTCTTCCAACCAGGGAAGATTTGGCTCTTATCAGTTGAGAAGAGAAGCCTTGGCCTCAGCAGACAGTGGCCACAAAACTATCAGACCTCCCATTTATCTTTCCTAAATCACTGGGTTTCCCATAAGTGCCCTTCTCCACCTCCCCTTCCCCAAATAAGAAAAGTATAAATGCTCCCAATTCTAACCACTTCCTGGAGTCACTTTTTCCTGTCAACTCCCACTTATTCACATGAATTAAAACCTGTCTTTTCTAATCTGTCTTTTATCAGTTCAATTCCACACACCCTCACTTAGTAAGCTTAAGAGGATAGAGAAAAGGGTTTTCCTCTCTGACACCATCACAGGAAAATATGAGAAAGCATGAAAAAGTTAATATTTTTTGCATTACGTATGAAAAACAGGATATTATGGAGAGTTTAACTACATTATCAAGCTCAGTGGCACAATTTAACCACACAAGAATAAGCCACTTATGTTATTACCCTGTGATAAAAAGGTTCAGAGACAAAGTGTTAGAAAAACAGAAGCAAGACAAAATTACAGGTAAGGAGTAGTCTAACTGGTAACAAATCTATGTGTAGTTTTTTATTTTTTCTGTTTTTGTTCTTTGGGTTTTGTTTTTGTTTTTGTTTTTTTTTTTTTTGCACTTACGCAACACCCAGCATGCCTCCCTGAAGGCTTGCTGATCCAGATAGGAAAATAAGGAAATGGGTGTCGGAAGACAGGAGGCTGTCTTAGTTGTTCAGGTAAGAAATCCTTCTGAGACCAAAACATACTCCAGGAAGTGAGGAGCCTGGATAAAGGTAGGTATTCTCAGAGCAGGAAATGAGAGGACAGGAGACGTGCACAGGATGATTTCTTTAACACGTCATGCCTCAAGGGTCAACTCCTGTTCCCACCGTGGGGGGGGGGGGGGATGATAACGCGTCAAGAACCAACTGTCATTCTCCGAGAACTATTTACACAGTCCCGCTGAAGCTACAAAATGAGAAAACAGCATTTCCAAGTGGTAATGAATGTTTTAGGAAGTGCAAAAATTAGTTAACACAATAATATATGCAAGTGAAAGGTCTGCTTTCCTCCCAGCAAAAGAGGGAGGGAGAGACAGTGATCCTTAGCCAGAAGAGATTTACATTACTCATAAAACAAATCTGAGCTTTGATGCGTATTCTAAAACCGAATCTTCTTTTGGCAAAGTCTGTGTACTTCTGGAACACAACGGGGGTTCATTCCAGGGAACCGAGTTTGACCGGGATTATACCTGAAACTACAAACCCCCACCACCGCCACCACCACCACCACCACGCTCCACAAGTTCTAACCTACCCTGGACTCCGTGGCCACCGGCAGTGGTGGCCCACAGACACACTGAAGGAACAAGCAGTTGACCACATCCATGCTCTCTGAGATTCCTTCTCGCCTTTACAACAGGACAGTGAGGGCATTAAGTGGTCATGCCGGAGCTGTGTCTACTGACGCTCCTCCTCACAATCCAGCAGCCTGGCCTACAAATCAGTCCAGGGCTCTAAGCTTGATTGGCCAATTCACACCCAAGTCATCAACTTTTGTAAACAAACTTTGCAGTGGAGCTGCTGCCCTTTTAACTCTTGCTTCTCTGTATCATTTGAAACTACTTTCCTTCGTCAGGAGTCCTGAATTTCTTCTTCCTCTACAAGATTCCTTTCTTTGCTTCGCAAAAGTAAAAAGCCAAGATAGATCTTATTACCTCCAGGGAGACACTTCAAAACGTGTTTCTTTCGAAACCACAGCGAGAGTTGTTATTCACTGAGGAAAAAAGACTTACACACAAAGCCCTGATGTCACGTATATACATTCAGAAGCTTCGTCGAAGGGAAGTTTCATGGATCAAATAGCAAGAGCTGTGGGTT
Organism: Potos flavus; assembly: GCA_028534135.1. NCBI lineage: Eukaryota > Metazoa > Chordata > Mammalia > Carnivora > Procyonidae > Potos > Potos flavus. The sequence continues at coordinate 68,587,021 of CM052883.1, read as the reverse complement.
GAATTATGCCCCCCCAAAAGTTATGTTGAAGCCCTAACCCCCGGGACCTGTGAACATGATCTTATTTGGAAATACAGTCTTTGTAGATGCGATTGAGCTCAGATGAAGTCATGCTGGATTCGGGGAGCCCTAATCCAATGGTTGGTGCCCTTAGAAACAGAGGGAAATTTAGACACAAAGACAAAAGTAAAGACAGTCCTATGAGGACAGAGGCAGAGAGCAGAGTGGTGCCCTCTATAAACCAAGAAATCCCAGACAGAGGCCAGAATGGATCCCCAGACTTCTGGCCTCTACAACAATGAAGATAAGCCCCCTTGCTCTGAGCCCCCTAGTTGGTGTAAATTTGTTACAGTAGCCCTAGGAAACTCAAAGTAATTTAGAAGAAAATACTACAAGCAGGGAAATTAAGGTGCTTTGGGAAGACGGAAAAAAAATTAACCAAAGCAGAGCTTTTCCAGCGTGTGAGCCAAAGGTATTCTCAAGCTGTACACTAATCAATAAGCAAGCCTCCCACATTGCCTCAGCATCCTGAGCACCGTAGGGAATTCAGGGGCAGTCGCAGAACTGGAGGTGAGACAAGAACACATCTCGACAGCTCACGTGGCAGGAGGCCAGCCATAATGCCAGCAATGAACGCCGTGGCTTCTGAATGCCCCTGTGTACAGAACCACGGCAGGCTTGGGGCACATTATCTAACCCTCACCTCCGCCCCGTGACCTACGTAACTATTCTTGACATTTTACCACTTAGACACTGGGGCAATGACTCACTCTGGTGAACAGAGCCGAAGGAGGACAGGCCATTTACAACTCAGTGTCTGCCTTCAAAATCTCTGTCCTTTCCACTCTGCAGCCCTGCATCCTTGGCATACATTTTTATAGAAGCAAGACAGTACTTGGTAGGTCTTCCCGCCTTTAGCTGTAGTGTTGCTTGGAAGGGGGCAGGGGTGCGGGGAGGGAAACGACAGGAAGAGAGGCTTGAAGGTACTCCTGCAACCTGGGGAAAGCTAGAGACCCCTTCCCCAAATCACTGCTTTAAATGCATAAAATAAAAATTAAAGAAAATTTTATAAAATTTATAAAGATTAAATAAAATCTTAATTGCATAAAATAAAAAAGACAAAATTATAAACTCATCGGATTATCCTGAAATATAATTATCAAAATATTAAAAGAATTGATACAATAATACATGTAAAACACATAAATTAAGAAGACTAGCAATTGGTCTAAAAACGGCCATACTTTGGAAGTACTGATGAATAGAAGAGATTTTAAGATATCAACAAAAACTGCTGTATGATGTGAAAAAGATTTGTGAGTTCTATGGGGGATAAAATCGCAGGTGTTGATAAATTGCTCTGGCTTACTGCCTACACTCCTAGTGGAAGGAAATGCTACATTTTACCTACAAGGTAGTGAAAATAAAGCCCTACTCCTCAATTTCTGTTGCCAGAACCATCGGATGAACCAAGGTTCAAAACTCCCAGTTGACCTAATTCGCTTAAGACTAATTATGGTACCAGCTCTGTGCTCCAACTCCAGAAAACTGAAATTTTAGGCCTTATACATTGTAAAATTTAAGAAGCGGTATCTCACTATTTAGAGCTATACATCACTAATTTCCCTTAAATGAAAATTAATGTGCCATAAGACTATGCATAGGCCTTTTTTTCTTTTCTTTTAGTGCAGATTTGTTATCTGGATTATCGAGTGGTTGGAACGGGATGGGTTATAAACCACATGTCCTAGGATTTTAAGTGAGAGCAAAAACTCACAAGATCCCAGATCAATTACTACATTTTGAGGAGTTGAAAGTAAGAACAAGAAAATCTTCACATATTTAGAAAGATGAAAGTTTGAGTGCTAATGACATTTTTGTCTTTGTTACTTTAACATCAGAAAGATACTCTTAGTTACTTAGAAATCTTAAATCGTCATCAATTTGCATTTATAATCTACCTAAAATCATATTTTCAGGTAAGTAAAGAAGGCATCATTATACCCATTTTGGAGATGAGAACCCAATCACAGAGAAGGCAAAGGACTTAAGGAAAGAGGGCGCATGAGAGAGATCAGGCACTTAATTATTTCATCTTTGCAAGGCCAGCAGTAGACATGACCCTCCCCATTTGTAGATGTACATAAGAAAAATGCAATATGGTTTATTGCAAGACCCTGAGCAGCAACTTCCACAAATACTAGACATTGTAACGTTGCCCCACAAAAAGCCTCCGTGTGCTCATCCCTTTTACATTTCTCCACTTCCGGTTTATGCTTCTCCTTTGATGAATTCTCTGGGCTGTTTGTGGCTCTTCACTCATCAATGTATGCATACGTACATTTTCCCTGACTCTTCCTCTCTACTGCTTCCTCCCTCCTCCAGCAGCATAGCTCACCTTCACTCCTGCTCTAGGCTCCATTCCCTTTTCTCTCCTCATGGAGAACTTCTCCCTTCAACTGATCACATGTGGAATACAAATAAAGTTGGTTTTGTTGAACTTATTGAATCATGTTTGCTTTCTTATCTTTAATTTTTAGAACAAGTGGGTGGGATAATCTTTCCTTCTCCAAAGCTGCCTTTTCTTTTTTTTTCCTTATAATTTTTTTTAAAGATTTTATTTATTTGAGAGAGAGAGAAAGTGAGAGAGAGCATGAGCGGGGAGAAGGTCAGAGGGAGAAGCAGACTCCCCGTGGGGCTGGGAGCCCGATTCCGGACTCGATCCCAGAACTCCGGGATCATGACCTGAGCCGAAGGCAGTCACTTAACCAACTGAGCCACCCAGGCACCCTGCCTTTTTTTTTTATAGACCTTGATGGTGTGTGTCTGTGCATGCGCACACACGTGCTGGGAACTGTACTAGCATGGGGGGGGGGGGGGCCACCAGAAACGGACTGCCTATCGCCCGGGTGCGCTAATTCTCCCTCCTCCTAACATTCCAGGGGTTCACACTCCTTTTCCTATTACACATAGGCTAGTTAAGGAATAAACAGCAAGGTGGGGGTACTTCTGAAATTGCCCAAGCAAGGAGAGGAGAGAGGTAGCCTCTGACCTGGTCTGAAATAAGTATATGGCCGGACACCCATCACTGAACTATGGACCACCGTAAAAATCATGCATGTTTAGCCTGGCTCCGTTCCACCTTTCAAGGTTTCCTCTAGTTCAGTAACTATCCTGTGAAGGGACAGGCACCATCATAAACATGTTGTTCCTCCTTCTCTGACCCCCGATTTGGACTGAGCCCAGGTCTGGATGGGGACTGGGCAAGAAACAGAAGAGAAAGTAGAAACTCATTCATTTACTGAGTTTTCCGTCCATGACTTAAAGGCAGAAGTATATATTAATGCTGGGTGACATTCTTACCAACATGCTGCATCTTTAAGATACAAAGTTTCAAGCTGTAAGGACCTTAGTGGCTGTTGGAATTCTGACAGCAAATGAAACGGGAATGCCTAACTGAAAATTGTTCTGATTATTATCAAATGAGATCACACACACATTGGGAATTTTGATGTAACTCTTAAAAATTAAAGAAAAAGAGAGAAGAAAAGGAATCTGGAAAGCTGTAGCCTTGTCCTTTGTGTTCAGGGAATAGATGGGCCATTTGTTAAAAAAAAAATATGACACAGTATTAAAAATATTTTTAAAAATATATTAATGCTTCCTAAGGCCCTTGAAGCAAAGGGGCAGTACAGTGGACTTCAATTGCCCTTGCATGTGTAAAACTGATGATAAAATATACTTAAAACACAGTTAGTAAATCTACAACTTGTTCTATAGGCAGAATAGGTAATTTATTAAAAATGCAAATATTTGAAGTTCATGGAGAACAATTTAATATTCTTAGCCTAGTTCTAGAAGCATAAAAAGGCACTTAAACAACTATGAACATTTTAAACACCATCGATGACTTAGAATACTAGTATAGCTGAGCTCATCCTCACTTTACTTAAAATAAAGAAATGAAGTCTGTCCTACTGTGATGAACTCCATTCTGGACCCTCTGACCACACCCCAAGTCCCTAACTCCCGTGTCCCTTACGTCGTGGGAGGGTGCTTACCACTGACCTGTGTAAACACAGGGCTGGTGATTAGTTTTCTTCCCCTGGCCTTTATAATAGTCACTTAAGGGAATTCCATTTTCTGGACTTATCCAAAAACCCAGACCGTCCTACCATCTTCAAATCGACAACAACACAATGCTGGGTTAGACATCCAAGCAGAGAAAATAATAGAACTGTAGTCTGCAATTTATGCCTAGACCCATTAAGAGTAAAGACACATTTTAAATTCATCATATTATAAAATAAATGTATATAACAATTCCATCTTAACATCTTAAAATGTATTTTATCTCTGGGGCGTCTGGGTGGCTCAGTTGGTTAAATGTCTGCCTCTGGCTCAGGTCATGATCTCAGGGTCCTGGGATCAAGCCCTGAGTTGGGTTCCCCGCTTAGTGGGGAGTCCTCTTCTCTCTCACTCTTGTGCTCTCTCATGTGCTCGTGGACACTCTCTCAATAAATTAAATAAATAAATAAATTCCTTTACAAATGTATTTATCTCTGAAATACATGCTGAGGAATTCAGAGGTCTATTTAACCTTTCTTTAACTTATAAAAAGCATAATTTTATAAAAAGGAACTTACTTTCCTCTGTTCCAATTGCTTTGATTGAGGAGAACTAAATATTCCAAAATCAAAAATGTTTTAGATTTGAATATATCAGAAATCCATTGTTTTTCTACACCCTTTTGAACATCAGAGGTTTTTTCTTAATGCTGTTTTGACTTTTGTTGTACAGAGAGGATAGAAGGAGACAGGAGGAGAAGGGAAAGAAGAACTGGCAGCAGAGAAGAAGATCCCGGCTGCTTCTCTAGTGGACAAAAAGGGAGAGAGGTGTCTGTTCATGGCATCGCATGCGTTTCAAGCCATGGATGACAGCATACTAACGTTCAAATCAATGGCCCCAAGTGCTTTTAGAATCAAGAAAACTAAGGGTTTCTGGATTAGAATGTAGAATGGCACCATCATGAATCATGTCTCTCCCCAAACTGCTTTCTTGAATTAGTGAAGGACATCCAATATACCCCGTACTAGGCATTCTTGATTCTTCCCCAATCTTCACAAGCCCCAGCCCCCCAGTCATCATGGTCTGTCAATTACTCAATCTCAGGAGGACTCTGTTCTGTTGTTTCTCACAGAACTATTCCAAGAGCTGCCCAGTTGGCTTCTCTGTCCCCAGTCTACTCTCTGCTACTGAAACACACGTCAGATTCTAGCTGGCCATTACCTGGAACAAACCTGAGGCCATTCAAAATCTCGTCCAAGGTCTCTCCAGCTCTGCCTTCAGAAGCAATTATTCTCCAGCCCATATCAAATGATTCACCACTTACAACATATTTACTTTATGCAATTGTTAATGAGGTAAATGTTGCTTGCTCTCCCTCTTAGATTATCATTTTGCCTTTGTCAACCTGCAAAATTTACCCTGCAAAACTCAGTTGAAATATTATTACTTGCTGTAGGAAAACTTTATAAACTCCCCTGGGCTCTGAGTTCTTTGCTCCTTTCTGGGCCTCTATTAAAACCACCGCAGTGTTTCATAGCATTTATTTATTCGTCTCAGCATCATGCAAAAGCAGCTGCTCCTATTCTTTCCAAACTCCCCAAATACTGTGGTAATGTCCTCACAGTCCATACGAGAGCCTGAGAGATAGGGAATTAAAGACGCTTCATGCTTGTGGGAAGGGATGAATGCTGGGTTGGTGGATAGATAAATGAGCAAATAAATAGACAGTTCTGGATGGCAAGGAAGCTGCTTCTTCCCTACATTCATGTATGATTTTATAAAAATGAGCTTGATTTAAGTTTTTGCTTAGTTATTGTAACTAAATGCTTCAATATCAGTAACCATGTTTTAGGTCAGGACACAACCATCCATTCCTGTCTCTTTCACCCACTTGAATTGTCCCACCCTGAAAACAAACGGACTACAATTTTCCTTCCCTTACTATTGACAACCTTGTTTTGACGGCCTTCTCTTTTGTTTCAGAGATGTGAAGTACATGGTAATGGAATCTTTTCCAACAAAGAAGGGTCCATTGCTGGCAACAGAATGTAAAAAGAATGATTTAGGACTTTTAAAACATCTCTTTTCCATATTTTAGTTGAAGCTTGAAGCATTACTGTATTGGTAAGAGAAATGGGTAAGATAAAGAGAAAGCAAGGAACAAAGAGGGCACAGTGATGGAAATTGGAAAAAAGAATCAAGGAGAGTCAGAGAAAGTAATGACTTCATGAGGATTCTTTGTTCTTCCAGCAACAGTCACTGATGACAGATTGTGTCACTTTCCTTTAAACTTGCAAGGGTCCAGCAAATGAACCTAATCAAGAAAACGCTGACCCAGTTGAGCGTCCAACTCTTGGTTTCAGCTCAGGTTGTGATTCCAGAATCGTGAGACCATGAAATCAAGAGATCATGAGACTGAGCCTGGCATTGAACTCTGTGCTATGCATGGAGTCTGCTTTCCCTCTTCCCCGCCTTCTCCCTGCACACTCTCTCTCTAAAATAAATCAACCAATCTTCATTAAAAAAAAAAAAGAAGAAAAGTGGCTCAGCCTGTCTGTATGGGGACTGTCACATAAGGCAAGACTTACAGACAGCACCAGTGGGGTTTCTTTTTTATTTCTATTGAGGGATATGAGAATGTGTACTAGTGCAAAATATCTTCAATATGTTGATTTTGAAACTTGGCAGTGAAAGAATTACAGATTAATAATTTATACCCCAAAAAGAGTAAAAACATAAAGTGAAGTGTACAACAGAACCTTGCTATAAGTAAATATGTAAAAACTTACACCATACATGAGAAATGGGGCTATAGGGAGCCTGCTTCTCCCTCTCCCTGCTACTCTGCCTGCTTGTGTTAAAATTAAAAAAAAAAAAAAGAAAGCAAGCAATGGGGCTGTAATAATGTATTTTTTTTAAAGATTTTATTTATTTATTTGACAGAGAGAGAGATAGAGATATCATAAGTAGGCAGCAAGGCAGGCAGAGAGAGAGGGGGAAGCAGGCTCCCTGCTGAGCAGAGAGCCCGATGCGGGGCCTCGATCCCAGGACCCTGAGATCATGACCCGAGCTGAAGGCAGAGGCTCACCCTACAGCTGTAATAATGGACCTTAGTCACAAACGGTACTGAAGGCTCCATGCCTCCTATCTCCCCACCTGTGGCACTGATCTATAAGAAATGCCATACTATGGACCTGGAATCACACCAGCCAGCCCTACTGTCCAAGATGGCTTTCTTCAATCCTGTGTCAGAAAGTAAACTACAAAAGAAGTTGTCAGAAAAGGGACCAAAACCCCTTTGTTGAGATGCTGAGCCCATCCTAAGTAGTCACAAAAAAAAAAAAAAAAAAAAAAAAAAATACCACCCACCTAAAAAATCTGGAGGAAAGACTCTGACTTGGGCAAGACCAGCTGTGGCAGGAAGTGGCCCAAGCTCAGTGGAAAGAACGCTAGTCATGGAGTCAAAAGAGAAAACAGAACGGAAATTCATCAAAGGCCTGTGATACCTGCATTTACCGAGCCCATCTCATTGAATTAAAACACCCTCTGCAGCAGCTACTTACACTTTTGTTTTACTGATAGGAAAGATTATGAGATTCCACCAAAGATCAGGAAACCAGCAAATGGTTAGAACTTAGGTCTACGTGCCAGCTGCCGAGTCGGTGGTGTTTCTGGGCCTTCCTCCCCATTCTGAGACCTGGCATTGGGCCCCTGCCACTTAGCGGCTGTGTGACTCTGACAGGAGGTCCTGTGACCTTTCCAAGCCTCAGTTTACCCATCTTTTAAAACAAATACAACAATGCTGGCCTACTTCACCGGGTGGCTGAGAGAATCAATGCAACAATGTTATGTGAAGGACTTTCATTAGCTGCAAAAGCGTCATATCAATGCAAGAGGTTACTACTGATTTTTTATTTTTGTTTTTTATTTTATTTTTATTTCTCTGATACATTTTTTTTAAAGAGACCATTACATTTTTAGGGTCCCAAACGAGTTGGTAAAATTCCAGTTTCCAGCCGTGGTTGGAGCAATTGCTATACGGATACTCAACATATTTTTTTTTAGGATAAAAAAAAAATTTAAGTAATCTCTACACCCAACATGGGACATAAACTCACAACCCTGAGATCAAGAGTCACATGCTCCACTGACTGAGCCAGTCAGGCACCCCTTCTCAACATATTTTGGACAAAATTCGTTATTCCACCATTTCCTGCTTAAAAAGCTTTAATTTCACTATTTTGCTGAAGGAGATTTTTGTTTGAATTCTGTAAAAATTCAGACCCAAGTGATAATAGAGTTCAATGAGAAAAATAGGATTACAGGCTACCTTTAACTTTTTCAGAAATAACTCTCTTTCCCAAATCAAGAGTTAACTGGGGTAGATCTGGAAAAGAACCATCCAAACCTAAAAAACAGGATACTTAACACCTACAAGAACCTAGATAGTTAATACCTAGAGCCTCAGCCTGGAGAGCAGATCTCAAACTTCAGGGTGCCGAAAATAATTTCCTGGGTGGCATGTCAAAAGTCCAGATGTGGACTCTAGTGACTCCAATTCAGTAGCTCCGGGTGGGGCTCAAGAATCTACACCATTATCTTGCATCCTGGATGTGACCTTCTTTCCAAACTTTGAGAAACTCTGGCTAGAAGATCAGAAGTAATTTGCAAAGTTTAATTGGTCTGTACTGAAGTATCTGACCAAAGGCAGTAATTTTAATGATAACAAAGATTATGACTATGATAAAGCCAACATTTATTGACTTTACTGAGCATTATTTCATTTAGTCCCGGTATATTATATTATCTCCATTTTTAAAGAAATTGAGGCTTAAGTAGGTCAAGGACATACAGCTGGTTAGTAGAGAAACTAGGATTTGAACTCTGGCGGCCCTACTACAAAGCCCACCTATTTTATACCACAGAGCTTCCCAACCGCTCAGATATGTTGGCATTCATGGCTAGCAACCACATCAGTGCTAGTTTCCTAGACACTAACCATCTGTGAGTGTTCTTTCCTCTCCAACCCACCTGAGCACCCCCACACTCACTCCAGCTTTACTACCAGCATTCTAAGTAAGGCAACATGCCAAATTGTCATTTTGCCCCTGGACCGGCAGAAACATAGATAACATTCAGTTTATATAGCAACATGTAGCAATTTGTGGCTATGCCCTTCTGCCAGTTAAACCTACAGTATTCCTTCTGTTTGCCATGGCAATGATGTATCACAGGAACATGTCACCAAGCCAAGTGAAAAGTGATTCCCAACCTTAGATGCTCTTTGATCTTAATTATTATAGGGAAGCTTAAAATGAGAAAAACAAACCAGGAGAAAAACAGATACATTGGCATCTTAATCATCAAGCTAAAATTTCCCCATAAAAATACAAACACTACTTTTCTGCATTTTATGACTGCTGTAAGGTTTTATTATGCCTTTGTCACCCACAAATTAAGACAAAGCACCAAATAAGAATAAATATTAAAACTCTGACAGATACACTGTAATACTGGTTCGTATCATTTAAGTATTTCATGTACTTTAGAAAGTTTAACACGTGTAACAGTAATGATATCTCATATTATATTATTGATTACAATAAATTGATTATAATTATGATACATTAACATCATTATACCTGATTACATATTGTTATTATGGTAACGCTATAAAAACTAGGCTCCTGCTCAGATACATAGGTATGTAATTCTGTCTCTCTCTTCCCCTTTGTTTTTATTTTTTTAATTTTTTTAAAGATTTTTACTTATTTATTTGAGAGAGAGAGAAAGAGAGTACGAGCAGAGGGAGAGGCAGTGGGAGAGGGAGAAGCAGATTCCCGCTGAGCACGGAGCATGACGGGGCTCCATCCCAGGACTCTGAGATCATGACCTGAGCCAAAATCAAGAGCCGGCTGCTTAACTGACTGAGCCACGCAGGCAAACCCCTCCTGGTCTTTTTTTAATGGGAAAATCCTATTTGATGATATTTCACTAGAGAAAAAAATGTTCTAGAGATGAACCACTTTAAAGTTCAAGGATGACATATTACAGGTACGTTACACTATTCTTTAGATTTTACATTTTTAGAAAATAATTTTAGAAGTGGCCTTTTAAATTTATAAAGTTCAGTAGCCTATCAAATATTAAGGACCCATTCAGAAATACTTTGAAACATACCACTGCAAAAGATAAACCTGTTAATGTAATGACAAACATGAATCTTTTTTAGGGCAAGTGGAAACTTCTTTTAAAAGACAGAAAATGTTGACGTGATTGTTAAAATAAAAAGCTACTTTAGGGGTGCCAGGGTGGCTCAATTAGGTGCCCAACTCTTTTTTTTTTTCTTTTAAGATTTTACTTCTTTATTTGACAGAACGAGAGAACACAAGCAGGGGGAACAGTAGAGGGAGAAGGAGAAGCAGGATCCCCTCCAAGCAGGGAGCCTAATGCAGGGCACAATCCCAGGACCCCGGGATCATGACCTGAGCTGAAGGCAGACGCTTAACCATAAGAGCCAACCAGGCGCCCCAAGTGCCCAATTCTTGATTTCCACTCAGGTCATGATCTCAGGGTCATGGGATGAGCCTCGCATCAGGGTCTCAGCTAAGCGCAGAATCTGCTTGAAATTCTCTCTCCTTCTGCCCCTTCCCCTGGCTCACATTCTTGCTCTCTAAATAATAAAATCTTTTTTTACAGAAAGCTTTCACATTTTGGCTCATGACTTGAATTTTATGACTTTTTTTTTTTTTTAATTTTATTTATTTATTTATTTGAGAGCACATGCATTGCATGCATGAGCTGGGGGGTGTGGCGCAGAGAGCAGAAGGAAAGAGAAAATCAGACACCCCTCACTGAGCAAGGAGCCTGTCTTGGGGCTCAATGCCAGGATCCGGAGATCATGACCTTAGCGGAAAGTAGACCCTTGACAGACTGAGCCACCCAGGCACCCCTGACTTAATATTTCTACAAGAGACCTTTTTCTCTTTAGTTGTTCTCCTGTAAAAAGAAAACTAAACAAACAGAAAACACCTTGGGAGAAACTAAACATAAGCTAGCAGAAAGCATATTAATTCTCTTCACAACATCCCGTGTGGGGTGCTGCTGAACAAATACCCACCCCAGGGCTGCTAATACTTAGGGAATATACTGATGGTATAGCAGATGTCCTTGTAACAAAATGTTAACGTCATTAGAAAAATATTTTTTAAAGCACAAATGATATCATATTTTCAAATGATCTTTGAAATTTTCAAATGATCTTCCAACTATAATTGCAATTTCTGTGACTCAACTTCTAGGAATTCTCTGTCAGAGAAAATTGAGAACCCAATGGGATATGGAAATGTATATTCTCTGTAATGTAAAAATTGTGGACCGCTCAACAAATGAAGGTAGGATAATTGGATGTCCATATGCAAAAAGAAAGAAAGAAATTAGAACTTTATCTCACATTATACACAAAAATTAACTAAAAATGGAGCATATGCCATTTAAGAAACAAACCAAATGAGCAAAGGAAAAAAAGAGAGAGAGAGGCAAAACAAAAAACACACTCTTAACTGTAGAGAACAAACTGATGGTTACCAGAGGGGAGGTGGATGGGGGGTGGGGGAAATAGGTGAAGGGGACTAAGAGTAGACTTATCATCATGAGCAATGAGCAATGTATAGAATTGCTGAATCATTATACTGCACACCTGAAACTAATATAACACTGTAAGGTAACTATACTGGAATTAAAATAAAAACTATAATTTAAAAAAAGGAGCATATACCTAAGTATGAGAGCTAAAACTAAAGTTTTCAGAAGATAGGAGAAAATCTTGGTGATTTTTGTCAATACAGAGATTTTTGCTCTTCAAAAGACCCAACCAAGAAAATAAAAAGACAACCCAGAGACTGTGAGAAAACAATTGCAAGTCATATATCTGCTAAAGGACTTATAACTAGAATGTATAAAGAAATCCTACTGCTCAATAAAACTAAAAATGCAGTGAAAGTACGAGCAGATCTGAACAGACACTTCACCAAATAAGATAAATGAATGGCTAATAAACAAGATGAGCAACAGCATTAGTCATTAGGGAAATGCTAATTAAAATCAAAGTGAGATACCACTGCACACCCACTTGAAGGGCTAGAATCTAGAACAGTAACAATACCAAATCCTGGCAAGGACGCAGAGAAACTGGCACCTTAAAAATTGCTGGTGGGAATCTATAATGGGACAACTGTTTTAGAAAACGGTGTGGCAGTTCCTCAAATGGTTAAACATAGAATCACATATGACCCAGAAACTCACCTCCTACTTATCTACCCAAAAGAATGGAAACATATGTCCACACAAGACTTGTACATAAATATTCATAGTAGCATTATTCATAACAGCCCCAGAGTGGGAACAACTCGAATGTCTAACAACTGATGAATGGATAAACACAATGTGGGATATCCATACAACTGATTATTATTCAGCCTTAGAAAAGAAATTAAGTGAGGGACGCTTGGGTGGCTCAGTTGGTTAAGCATGTGCCTTCCGCTCAGGTCATGATCCCAGGTTCCTGGGGTCAAGCCCCAAGTCAGGCTCCCTGCTCAATGGGGAGTCTGCTCCTCCCTCTCCCGCTGCCCCTCCCCCTGCTGGGGTGTGTGTGTGTGTGTGTGTGCGCGCGCGCGCGCGCGCTCTCTCTCTCCCTCTCTTAAATAAAAAAATAAAATCTTAAAAAAAAAAAAACGAACGAAAGGAAGAAATTAAGTGCTGATATACCCTACGACATGAATCAACTTTGAAAACAATACGTTAGGGGAAAGAAGCCAAACACAAGGGACCACGTATTATATGATTCTATTTCAATAACATATCCAGAAAAGTATGACCTATAGACACAAAATAGATCAGGTGCCACGGATGAAACAGGGAGCGACTGCAAATGGACATGAGGTCTCCTTCAGGAGTGATGGAAATGTTCTAAAACTAGACAGTGGGGATTGCCACACAACTCCATAAATTTACTACAAATCACTGAATTGCTCACTTAAAAAAAAAAATTGAGACAAAATACAGATCAGTAGTTGCCTAGGTCTTTACAGGAGCAGGGACTGACTGCACAGGGCATGGGGGAACTTTTTGGCATAATGGAAGTGTTCCATTACTTGACTGTGGTGGGGGCTGCACATCTCTATAAATTTCCTAAAAATCATCAAAATGTATACTCACAATTGGGGAGTTTCATGTTATGCAAATCATACCTCAAAAAAACTCCTAAAAAGCCTTGGGCAGACTTTCTAGGGTCACTACATTTTCTTCTGTAAATGCAACCTCCTATTTCTGGTTCCACAGATGGTTCTATGAAATAGCTGTGGATTATTTCCTACCTCCAGAAGAATTGTTGAAGTCTCCCAAATAGCTATTTGAGGAACCCAAAGATTCATCTGTAAGTAATCTACAAGGAGTCAAAATTATGTAATGTATCTATATCTCTGATTAAATCACACCAAATAAATAAATAAATAAATAAATAAATAAATAAAATAAATCACACCAAAACAGCATTTTGGAGTTATTCGTTATGTGTTAAGTACCCATCAGCCTCATAAAACTCCACAATTTGTAACTCACGTTGAAAACAGGACTGACTTTAGCCCCTGCCCACCTACTGGATTGCTCCAGTACTGAGTTGGAGGGAAGTTTTGCTTTCGTGACACTGTACCTTTAGATGCCACAAAATAGTCTCCTTTTTATGAATCGGGAACAAAAACGCAAGTAGCGGTTCTCGCGGGGGGAGGGGGGCACCCCAATGAGTGGTAGGCAAGCTAAAATCAGCACTGGCAGAGCCTGGAGGACACCACGAGTGGTGGGCCAGGGCAAGATGAAACCCGGAGTGGTAACAACAATTTGTATTCTCCAAGATCTCCCAGTCCAGCACTCAAATCGCTTTAACTTTGTAAGATTGGGTTGTACAATGGCTTCCAACAATTTTGAAGCTACAAGTCCTTGAGGAAGAAAATGATAAAATCCTAAAACACTGGAGTGTTCAAGTAAACTGAGGCTCAGAAAAGGAAAGGGATTTCCCACCAGGAGCCAGCATGTTAGTGGAAGGGCTAGGATAATAACCTGAATTCAGCTCTAGTCCATTGTTTTCATGGCTCATTTGATTACTGATTCCAACACAAGAGTATCCTCCGGACAGCCCCATCATCTTTGACTTCTCTCTCCCCCAAGATATTCAAATGCTAATTAAAACTATAAGCTGAAATCATTTGGAACTATAACCTGTCCTCTCCATGGTTTTAGAACAGACCTCATCACATCTGGACTAGACTACTGAGGAATGCTCCCTCCCAGGACCGCCCCCATCCCAACCCTCTCTATGTAGCGGGTCCCCTTCTGCGGTCCCTGGTAAACACCTCTCCGGCTTTCTCCTGCCTGCAGGGTAAAGTCCAAGCTCCAAGCAAGGCCCTTCTTAACTATGTACAGACCTATCCTTCCAATCTTATCTCCCACTTCTCCACCCAACCACCCTGTACAAAAGTTACGGTAAGCAACGTGCAGTTCCCTTAGCGCCACAGATTAGCATCTTTGTGGACACTTACTACAAGCAAAGCTCAGTGCTGAGTTCTCTACCCCATCGCCTCATTTTATCTTCACAACAACCCCATGTGATAGGCAGGTACTCTAGCTACTCCCAGTTTACAGGGGAGGAAAATAAGGCTTAGGTAACTCCTCTGGCTGACTCCCTCCCTCTGGCTACAGCACCTCCTTCCTCCCCCATGCTCTTCCAGTTGGCCTGGAAGGCCCTGTGGCTCCTCCTCAACCTCTGTCCCCTGCATCCCCCATCCTGATCTTCTCCAAGACCCCACACACTCATCATTCCCCAATCATGCAATTCTTTACCCAGAGTTAATTATTTGGTCTTTGATGCTCTCATGGTACTTTGTACTTTCCTCACTGGAAACACCACACTACATTATAATTATTTATACACATTCCAATCTACCAATTAGAATGTGAATCTGTAGGAACAAGAATAGCTTTTTTTCTTCAACTCTTTCTTTTCCTCATACCTGGCATCTGTTATCAGGTAGGTAAATACTGAATGACAAAATACATTAGTCTTTATAATGAGTTGTTTCATTCACTCCTCTTCCTTCCTTCCTTATATATTCGATTTCCATCCCCACATGTTAGAGCCTTATTACCTCTGAGCTCTCTCTAGTAATAAATTCCTGATAGCTTTCCCCCAGTCACCTTTCTTTCCAATTCTCTTCTTTGCCAATGGTGGATTAACTTCCCCAAAATACAGTTCTGAGCTTAGCTCTTCCCTATTCAAAAATATCCCTGACTCCATGATATTTGCCAAGTTATGGAGAAATGTTCATGTCTTTACTCTAAATTCAAAGAGTGTCCAGAAAACCCAAAAGACTCCACTCCAAAACTGCTAGAACTCATACAGGAATTCAGTAAAGTGTCAGGATATAAAATCAATGCACAGAAATCAGTTGAGTTTCTATACACCAACAACAAGACAGAAGAAAGAGAAATAAAGGAGTCGATTCCATTTACAATTGCACCCAAAACCATAAAATATCTAGGAATAAATCTAACCAAAGAGGCAAAGAATCTGTACTCAGAAAACTATAGAATACTCATGAAGGAAACTGAGGAAGACAAAGAAATGGAAAAACGTTCCATGCTCATGGATTGGAAGAACAAATATTGTAAAAATGTCTATGCTACCTAGAGCAATCTCCACATTTAATGCAATCCCTATCAAAATACCATCAACTTTTTTCACAGCAATGGAACAAATAATCCTAAAATTTATATGGAAC
>CM052883.1:68550296-68571022 GCA_028534135.1 Potos flavus | reverse complement strand
AATGGACCCTAAACTCTAAGGTCAATTAATCTTCGACAAAGCAGGAATGAATGTCCAATGGAAAAAAGACAGTCTCTTCAACAAATGGTGTTGGGAAAGTTGGACAGCCACATGCAGAAGAATGAAATTGGGCCATTTCCTTTTACCACACACAACAATAGGCTCAAAATGGATCAAAGATCTAAATGTGAAACAGGAATCCAACAAAATCCTCGAGAACACAGGAGCAACCTCTTCGATCTCAGCTGCAGCAACTTCTTCCTAGGAACATCGCCAAAGGCAAGGGAAGCAAGGGCAAAAATGAACTATTGGGACTTCATCAAGATCAAAACCTTTTGCACAGCAAAAGAAACAGTCAACAAAACCAAAAGACAACTGACAGAATGGGAGAAGATATTTGCAAATGACATATCAGATAAAGGGCTAGTATCCAAAATCTATAAAGAACCTATCAAACTCAACACCCAAAGAACAAATAATCCAATCACGAAATGGGCAGAAGACATGAACATTTCTCCAAAGACATCCAAATGGCCAACAGACACATGAGAAAATGCTCAACATCGCTCGGCATAGGTAAATCCAAATCAAAACCACAGTGAGATACTACCTCACACCAGTCAGAATGGCTAAAATTAACAAGTCAGGAAACGGGAGGTGTTGGCGAGGATGCGGAGAAAGGGGAACCCTCCTACACTGTTGGTGGGAATGCAAGCTGGTGCAGCCACTCTGGAAAACAGTATGGAGGTTCCTCAAAAAGTTGAAAATAGAGCTACCCTATGACCCAGCAATTCCACTACTGGTTCTTTACCCTAAAGATACAAATGTAGTGATCCGAAGGGGCACATGCCCCCAATGTCCACAATAGCCAAACTATGGAAAGAATCTACATGTCCATCAACAGAAGAATGGATAAAGAAGATGTGGTATATATACACAATGGAATACTACGCAGCCATCAAAAAAAGAAATCTTGCCATTTGCAATGAGAGGATGGAACTAGAGGGTATTATGCTAAGCAAAATAAGTCAATCAGAGAAAGACAATTATCATATGATCTCACTGATATGAGGAATTTGAGAAACAAGACAGAGGATCATAGGGGAAGGGAGGGGAAAATGAAAGAAGACAAAACCAGAGAAGGAGACAAACCATAAGAGACTCTTAATCCCAGGAAACAAACTGAGGGTTGCTGGAGGGGAGGTGGGTGGGAGGGAAGGGGTAGCTGGGTGGTGGACATTGCAGGGGGAGGGTATGTACGATGGTGAGTGCTGTGAATTGTGTAAGACTGATGAATCACAGACCAGTACCCCTGAAACAAATAATACATTATATGTTAACAACAACAAAAAATTCAAGAGTGTCCATGACCTGGCCTTAATGAGTTCATCTTAACTTGTATCATTCCCCTACACCAAACCAAATTACGTTATTTCCTGTTCTCTCAAATCACATAAAATCTCTGTATCATCTGACCACTGAAAACTATATGTAGACATCTCACGTCCTTTAAATCAGATTCTTTCCTTGATTTGATACATGGGTAAAAACTACAACTCTTCTGAAACCCTGCAGCATATGGTTTTACCTCTTTCGTGGGATTTAATCTATTCTGCACGTTCTTATATGGTTTAGACACATCTTAGCTCATTTATAATGTCCTTGACATCCTTATAGAGCTACATCTCATCTGAGTGTCTTATATGTGGTAGGCGCTCAACAAATTGGCTTCGGTGCAATACTGAATGAACATATAAATTTTAGGTCATGCTGGAACCTAACTTTCATGCTTTAA
Organism: Potos flavus; assembly: GCA_028534135.1. Classification (NCBI taxonomy): domain Eukaryota; kingdom Metazoa; phylum Chordata; class Mammalia; order Carnivora; family Procyonidae; genus Potos; species Potos flavus. The sequence continues at coordinate 68,569,227 of CM052883.1, read as the reverse complement.
AAAAAAAAAATTAATGTGAAGTCAAATTAACTGTTTGAAGATCTTCACAATCCTCCCTAAGACTATAACAAAGTCAAAAAACACTTTTGGAAAAATCTGATCTCAATTGGCTCATGTTTCAAGAAGTCAGGTCAATATAGGATGGAAAAATCATCTAAGTGGATAGTAATCATCACACAGTGACAGCCAGTGTAGACACTGGGCTAAGTGCTTAATAGGCCTAAATCTCCTGGTTCCTACAAACATCCGAGGCAAGATGAAGCTATCCCACTTTCTACCCTTGAGAAGACTGAGGCCAGGAGAAACTCAGCAGTTCACTCAATGGTGGGCATCTTTGGGATGGCACAGCCAGGATTCCAACCAAACTAAAAAAATAAAATAAAATAAAATAAAAATCTACTAAAAGACTAAAGCTCCTTCTCAAGCAGTTACAATGGATTTTCATCATTTAAAAGAGTTCCGGGGCACCTTGTGTCTCAGTTAAATGTCCGACTCTGGATTTCAGCTCAGGTCATGATCTCAGGGTCCTGGGATCAAGTCCTGAGTCGGGCTCCCTGCTTAGCAGGGACCCTGCTTCTCCTTCTCTCTCTGTCACTCCCACTACTTGTGCTCTGTCTCTCAAGTAAATAAATAAAATCTTTAAAAATAAACAAATAAATAAATAAAAATAAATATATAATATAAATAAATAACATAATAAATCAATACAAAGGAAGGAAGAAAGAAAAGAAAAAAAAGAAAGAAAGAAAGAAAGAAAGAAAGAAAGAAAGAAAGAAAGAAAGAAAGAAAGAAAAAGAAAAAGAAAAAGAAAAAGAGCTTCATCTGTGGCATATTTCAACACTACCACACATTTCTGAATCTATACTGTATGACTGAGGACAGGGTCTCTTTCCTAGTGGCCTAATTCAGCCAATGGAGCTATTCCGTGACTTGGTGGGAAAACCAGCCAAGAATACTCTAAATTTGTGTGCCTATCTCTCTATCAGGGGACAGGGAACACTGTCCACAGTATAAATACTAAATCGCATTTTTAAACTAAGACAATTTTGGAGTCCCTCAACTGATCATTATTCTTACAAAGAAACTTACCACTAGGTGGCAGAAGTATAAAGTTAACGAGGTGATTTTTCTACAGTGTTTCATAAAGGAAGAGTAGCCATTTTCCCACCCTTTTTCCAAAGTAATACAAAATCGGTTTTAAATTTAAAAATTATTCTCCCTTATTGAAAACTGCATTATAATATTTGTTTTAAATATCATAATGTATACAGATTTCAACCTTTTTTATATTCAACACTAACCATAACTTCAACTAGCTTTAAACATAGAAGTAGAACCATACTATCATATCAATGAATTAAGTAAAAAATAACACACTGTACATTAAAATATACTGAGACTAAAATTTAATTTTGTGTAATGCTATAGAAGATAGACAAAAACTGCTTTGTATGATTTTTTTTAAAAGATTTTATTTATTTATTTGACAGAGACACAGAGAGAGAGGGAACACAAGCAGGGGGAAGTGGGAGAGGGAGAAGCAGGCATCCAGATGTAGGACTCAATCCCAGGACCCCGGGGATCATGAGCTGAGCTGAAGGCAGACACTTATCAACTAAGCCACCCAGGTGCCCAAAAAACTGCTTTTTAAATCATAAAGGCTGGAGTTCCTTCATTTTGTTAGGTGTTTTTCTGTTTGTTTCATTATGCTTGTATTTTGTTTCTAAATGTCAAAATAAAAGAGGTTTCAGATTCTATTTTACTATACATATGATATGTATATCATTATATATATTTTACTTCTCTACAAGTAACACTGAAGATTACCAACATGTAAAATGCAAATTGGGCAAAATCATCATTATATTTTTCTTTATGATATTTACTTTAAAAGCACAAGAGGAAGCCTGATATGCTTGATAAGAATTTTGAAGAAATAAATGCAACTTCAAAATGTGATAAATATCTTGAGGCAAATTTGTAGAATCATCTATTACACATGTGTACTCCTGATGACCTGTGCCCTGCTTTCTATCTTTGGTGATCCCTTGTGGGTAGAAATTAAATTATATATGATTAAATTATATATAACTATATATAATTAAATTACACTTTGGTGATATATGGGTAAAACTATATAATGATCAAAATAATTCTGAAAAGTTAGAAACTACCTCCTGCATATGTTAATACGCACTCAGGAAGAAAATATTTTAATGATGATTTTTTACTTTTATTAAGCAGAAAATAAAATCTCCATGTTTCATATATGGAACCTCTAGATTTATACAAATCTTTTATTTTGGAGCAGGGGGCTGGGGGTGGGGGTGGGGGTGGTTCTAAACCATCAGTGGGGCAGGTCAGATGTTTGGTAGAAGGAATTATGCTTCATCTTATCATCCAGGGAAGCAGTGAAGCCCAGCCTGGTTCAGGCTTTGGCCAATTACATAGAGAATTGGAACTCCTTTCCAAGGCTGGCAATGAGTCCAGTGTCCTTACAACTGTTCCATAAGGCTTCTTTGGAAATACACAAATGAGCAAATGGTCATCAATATACAAGACCTCTAGAAGACATACTGGCCCTGAGGTCTCCATACAAACTTACATCCACAAAAAGTGAGGCAGCCTCACTCTTTTGGCTGCCCAGGGACACAGCAGGATAATTTAGATCTCCTGAGAGTAATCTCCAACAGGCTTTCTACTTTTGAAGACTCTCTGTAAAGCAAAGGTCAGAACAGACAATCCACAGGCTATCCTGGCTTCCAAGTTTTCAAATGCTGCTGTGTAATCATTCATCTACATGCATTTAAATAAAACCAAGGTCCTCTCCAGGGATCAGTGAGAAGGAAGAGTTGCTAGGGGATTATTTTCTATGGCAAGCACCAATTTATACCTGTAAAATACTCTAGAAATGTACGTGAAGAATAATTTGCGATATATACACATGAATGCATTTCCTCATCTTTCAGCTCTGTAATGTACTGAATGCATTTAGAAATAAGTGAAAATTATACAGTAAGGTAAAGTTGTCTGGATGCCTGACAGGATATGAAAAGAACATTGCTCCTGGAGCCTTGACAGTTATTAGTTGATCTGATTCATGAGATGCTTATGTTCTACTCTAAAAATAAGTACAATAACTATCATAAAAATTTCTTTGAACCATCATCACTCAGAGGTTGACAGGTATCAAACTGCATGTTTCTAATTTATTCTTAGAAAATAAAAGATTTACAACATATAATGGTGTCTTAACACAAGGAATCTCATTTATATGTAGCCTGTTGGAAGGATACAGAAACAATTTAAAATACAGAGAAGAAAGCTATGGGTAATTAAAAAAAAAAAAAGTTTCAAAAAACAAAATTTTGAGAGCCACTATTAGCTGCATAGAGTGGAAGAGAGGTCTCCATCAACTCCTCTCCCCCCCGCCCCACAATCTAGCATGTGGTTGGTCCTCCATAAATACCTTTTGAATGAATGGTATGGCAAGTGCCATCTCAAGGAAGCTGGTATACCAGCAATTCATTTCAAAAGGGATGAAAAATAAAAATGACAGAAACTTGACCGGAATAATCGTTAGGGCAGTCCAATTAGCACAGGGCTGCCTGCCTCTCCAGCAGGTGAAAGAAAGAGGATAAATGCCAGGGGACACCCCCCCACACACACACCGTGTGTACACGGTGTACGGGCAACCTCCAGGAGAGATGAAAGGTTAGAGCTGTGACAGGCGCCCCCTCCGCAGCAGGTTACCTACAGGAGGTCCCTGCTCTGCCCTTACCTCCTCCCTCCTTTCTTCTGGACCCGACGCCAGGTGGGGGCTCAGCTGAGGGTGGCTGCTGGCGCTGTCCTCACGGCCTTTGTCACATGCGGCTTGCACAGAATCCCGGGAGGTCACAGGCCCCTCTGCCCTTTCTTCACTGTCCACTGAACTGAGGGACAGCGCGCTGAGGCTGTTGGGACACGTGGCATTTCCCGTACCTGGGCTCTGGGGGCTAGGGGGCTTGGGTGTGGTAGGCCTTGGGGGGATGAGCGGCTGCTCGGGTTCGAACCTAAACTGGCTGCCTGCTTGGCGTTCCTTGGAGTCCTGGGCAACTGGACTCGACGAGGCGCTGCCGGCGCAAGGACGGGCACTTTCTGCCGCCCAGGAACCTGCGGCTTCCAGAGGAAAGACGGCCGTGTCCACGTCCACCGGGGGGCTTGGAGCCCCGGGCGAGCCGCAGCCCGAGCCGGCGTGCGCGCCTGCGCACCTCCTCCACTCGCGCTCGGCGCTGGTGGACACGCGGCGGGAGTAGGCGTCGTGCAGCCGGCTGTGCACCTGCAGCCTCTGGCTCGCCTCGCCGGCCGAGGGCGCCCCGCTCCTGGGGCTCTCTCTCCTCCAGGCCGCGTCGGTGGCGCTGCTCACAAACCTCAGGACTCGGTCAAAGTCCTTGGCCCGCAGTGGGCTCTTCCAGCGTTTCGTCCGCCTCTCGGACCCACCGAACTTTTCCGAGTCGGCGGATGAACTGCTTAGCGTCCGTCGGGGCGCTGGCTTTTCCTGTGCCCCCTTGAGGTCCATGAGATTTGAGGTGGACTTCCGCTTGAAGGAGCTCTTCTTCAGAAAGTTCAAGTTATCCGTGCTCTTGCTTTTCCTGTAGATGATGCTATTGTTCTCGGAGTCTTTCACGAGGATCTCACACACGGTGGGCTCCTGGGTGACAGGGGCCAGCGGCCGGACGTGGTTCTGGGACCCTGGATGTTTGTCGCCATCCAGGATGCTGATGCGGCCCAGGCCATAGGCGCGGCGGATGCTTCGGGACCGATGCGTGCTCCTCTGGAAGGCATCGTCGGCCTCCTCGGGGTCGGAGCAGTCTGACGCGCCCCCTGGCCCTGCCTTCGGGGCGTCACTGGCTGGTCGCGAGTTGGGGCACCTGCTGGTTTGTGTTCCGATTGCCCCACCGTTTGGGATGGATTTCCCTGGGTCATGTTCGGGAGGGTCTTCCTTTGCCACGTCTGACCCCTCTCGGTTCTGAATTCCTTGAAGAACGGAGGACTTCAGTTTTTTGAAAGATCCCATTTTCCGAAAGGAGGCAAGGGCATTCCAGGTGGAGGAATTTCCCATCAAAACCATGGAGCGGGGCCTCTCTGGGTTGGTGCCAGTCCTCTTCCTGCTCACGGAAAAGAGGCGCATGAGCTTGGCAGGGCTGAGTCTGGCCTCCTGGGCTTCCGCCTCCCCGCAGTAGCTGCTGCCGCATCCTCCATTCTGACACGCGGGGTAAGTCACCATTTTGGGGTCTTTGGGATCAGAGACAGAACATGGGATTGCAGCAAGTCTCCCGTGGCCATTCTGAGCTGTTGTCATGTTCTCGGGACTGGGAGCCCGTGGCCACAGGGCAGCGGGGTTCAAACCCACATGCACATCCGTGTCCACAGGCCCTGGACGCAGACCTTCATCTCCCAGGCTGCTGCCAGCCTGGCTTTCACACCTGCTGTGCACATCAGGCTCCTCACTTGCGGCCACTGCCTGCAACAGAAAACAAAGCAGGGATTTAGTTAGTTTCCCCCCCAGCAGAACCTCTAGGAACAGCGACTTGTTATTTTAAGAATTTTAAATACAAAAGAAGCATGCCTCGTGACAGAGCTGATCAGTTCAAAACTATTTTAAATTAAAAATATACCTTTCCTAATTCATTTCACAATGAATTAAAGGGAAGAATGCAAATATACATGCCTTAAAAAAAGATAATTATGGATTGTGCATTCAACGTAAAGGTAAATTCTCGAATCCACTGAAAGTTAAGTAAAACTTTTGAAAAATTGCTGGAATGAAAAATTGCTGGAATGGGGCGAAGGCGTCATTCAACACTGGCTTTCTCTTTATTTGAAGTAGAAGAAATTTTTATTATCAAATAAAAAAAGACACCAACAACTATTTCAAAATGTGTCACAGTGAAATATCAAACTATATTAAATTTAACACAGCTAATAGGCAGACTGAGTACTTAGTGTATGCAAGAACCAGTGCAAGGAGCTGTAGTAGAGACCAGCTCTCAGCTGCCTACTGTCTACAAAATACCCGAAACTCTACTGACAAAGTGATACAGGGACACATGAGTGGAAGGGACAAACTGAAGTTGCATGAGGTCTGCCTTTGTGAAGGAAACTGCATTAGTGAGGGGCCTCTGTCAGCAGGATTTTTACTGGCTGGGGAATGGACAGGGATAAGGATAATACTTAAATATTAGAAATTCAGACACAAAAATTCAAATTAAACAAATGTTGCACCTTCTTTTCTCCTCCCCCATGCCCTGAAGCCCACCATACACCTGCAGCCCATGCTCTCTCCCCCAAGCGAAGATGTAGTTCTCTTTACCCTTTGCCCTTCAGGTCAAGACCTGCTCAGCCTGCATGCGCCAGTTTAAATGTCAGTCACATAAATGATTAGTCAATGAAGGAAGGTAGGAAGGAGTGTGATAATTACCATAAAGGACTACTAATCACTAAGTGTTTATTACTAAGTGTCAGGCCCCTGTGCTAAGTGTTTTAAAAATGACGTGCCACTGAGTACTCATAAAAACCTGCAAGATCAATAATTTTCATTTTACAGATAATCAGATGGACACTTGGGCAGCGGGTGCTGGGGGTTCCTGCAGTTCTCCCTTCCAAAACTTATGCGCCGTTATACTTCAAACTAATGAACAAAGAGGGAGGCAGAGCTGGGATATGAATCCCAGGTGTGTGACACCAAGTTCAGTGCCTTATGATGTAACCCCATCTCAAGTCAAATTCCAGATGCCCTTATGCCTGTCAAGGCCACTATTCCAAAGGCAGTATTAAAAGCAAAGAGGAAAAGAAGGAGAAAGTTGTCTAAAAACCTTAAGGTTAGGTCCCAATTTAGCATAGTCCTCTTAAGTGCTAGAGAAAATGTGACCTCATGCAAAGACGTCTCATCTGATTCTACCCTCCAAATTCTCTGGTGGTTCATTTTTATTTGCTATTACATCGAATTAAGGAATTCCCAGGGAGTCACAGTCAAAGGGCTGATTCCATCTGGGACCAGGGAAGCTACATAGACTTAGACCCTTGGAGCTTTTCTGATATCCATTTACCCAATTCCATTACTCAGAAGCCTAATGGGGCTACCACGGACCCTGCAATTTAATGTTCTCATGGAGAAATTAGGGAGCCCGAAGAGCTGTGGGTTGCATCTGAATGAGCAGAAACTTGAATCATCCTGGCACTGAGACTGAAAATAAATCTCTAACCAGTTGCAAAATGAGTCTAACACTGAGTACCACCTGTCTACCCTCAGCTACTCTGGGAGGGACATGGGACTGTGATTGTTTCAACTCCTCACAATCTTGAAATGAAGCAGATAGTTTATGCAAATATCAATCCCAGTCACGGGCACTGACTGATGGCATATTACCTGATAACAATGGCCTTGTTATGACTTGCACTGGATACAGAGGAGCAGACATGACCCTTCTCGTCATCTGGTTGGACGGAGACAACTTACAGACACCACAGCTAGAGGGCGCTACGAGACTTTTTATAACCAAGGATGAAAGTGTGTTGGGGACCCCTGAGGTCTCAAGGGGTTCTGGCAGTACTCGATTTTAATGTTGGGTAGTTTGAGAATGTTCTATGACAGGCATGGGGGCAGGCCTAGGTTTTAAACTCAGTACTGTCACATGAATCTTGAGTAAAGTCATTTCAGTAATGTGTGTTTCAGTGCCATCTATAAAAGAATAGGTACCAACATTTATGTATATGGTATATCAACCAATCAATTAATTCTTAAGCATCTTAGGTACAAGGATCTGTGTAGGGCCCATGATAAATTCAAGAGAGTGACAAGGTGATAAACTATTCTAGATGGGAACCTGGTTAAACTATTCTAGAAGAGAACTTGGCATGAGCAAAGGAAGATCCAGGAACCTAATTTGATTAGGAGGCAGTAAACTTGGGTGACCAGCTGTCCCAGTTGGCCTAGGGGTGAGGTATTTTACAGGACATGAGACTCTCAGAGCTGAAACCGGAGAAGTTCTTGGCAGACTGGGATGGCTGGTCACCCTACATTAAGTAGAACAATATAGTTGGAAGGATGGCACAGTGTCATGTGGTAGTAGAAATTAAAGATGAAAACAGGTTTAGAAAAGAGGACATCCCTTTAGTCTAACACTTTGAGACTGCCCACAGGTGTCATCCTCTTTGGGAATCCCTTCCCGATCCTCCTAAAATTAATTAAGACCCCTTACTCTGTGGGTTATGGGCATCTCACCAAATTGCTTCACCAAGACATATTTATGATAGGTTTATATGGTTGCCTTCAGAACAAGACTGTGAACTCTTTGAGAGTAAGAACGCTATGCAACACTTTAACATTATTTATCTTGATATAAAATTGTATCAATTATCCTGCCTTGTCAGTGTCCATCGCAACGTAACAATTCATCAACAACATCACCATATTTATCCAATTCGAAGATGCTTAAATTTTATAACACTACAAAGTCTAAGTATTTACTAAAACTTAAGTCTTAAGACACTGATCTAATAAAACACACACAGACCTGATTTCTGATTGGGGCAACATGTTTTTTTTTAAAGTCCAGTGACTTATATTTGGTTCATGCAGCTGAACAACGTGATTGTTGTGTGCTGCTTGGAATGAAACTGAAAATCACGGAAAAAGGCTTTTCCTGGAATTTCCGAGAAACATACCAAGTAGCATTATTTAGAACTAATACTTTGACCTCTATTAACTAACAAGGGTTGCGATTCAATCAGTGGTTTTGTAGCAAGTCTTGTAAATTGTGGGAGCTCTGCCAGAGAGATTTATGAACAGAACTACAAGGAAGATTTTTAGATGGGAATATTGTGAAATCCATTGTCTACAAGCTGGATTCTGGGGTGTATGAACTTTAGAATAGAACATTTCTTTTCACTCATAATGAGAATTCTTTGAAAACAACTATGACCAGTAATTTTTAAATAAGGATTTATAATACTTGAATTTGAAATTCAGAAATACATATCAGGTTAAATGTACACACAAGGGGGGTTTTGTAATCTGCTCGTGAATTATAGAAAATGTGACATTAGAGGAAAATATATTGAAATATATTGCAAAATATATTGAAATCTGAAAGTATAAATCTTTGAATCACGGCACTATAGAATATTGCCTTAGGGAACATCTAACCCGTTTGTAAAGATTAGGGCACTGGCACCCAATGGGTCTGAGAGACATACTCATTGTCAAGCCACCACAGGTGAAAGCACAGTGGGCCTGGGAATCAGAGGGACAAGATTCGGGCCCCAGCACTGCCACATACTGGCCAAAACCTGTTGGTCACCCTTGACCTCTTCCTTTCCTTCCAGATCTCATTGGTCACCAAGTCGAAGAGCTTCTCCTCCAGATTTCACCAATCCATGAGTGTGGCTGCCACGGCCTTATTTCCAGTCTTTAGTACCTTCCACCTGCCTTAGCTTCCTGAAAAATATCCTCTCACCTCCAAGCCAGCCAGTGTCCTTCCCAAAAATTGCCAATGGAGTTGTGCCACTTCATCTAGTGTCACTGGCTGCCATCTCTGAACCTTGAGATGTCAGATCTCAGCCTAGCACACAATACTTCTCACTCAAGCCATACAGAATTATTTACAGGGAAGCTTTCTCATACTGCTGTGCTTTGGATTATTTCCTTGTTTGCTCTCAGACTTCCTCCAGCCATTTTTGTCTCTCTGTATTGTGGGGAAGCACATTCCGGGGCTCCTCTGACAAAGGGCTTTCTGGCCAAGTTGGTCAGTGGGAAGCACTGGTGGGAGATGAGGCGTGTGGGGTATTTCTGTGTGCGCTACCAAAGGGGTGTCTTCCCCTCTCCCTCCAGCCTATGGTGGGAGTATCTTTCCGTTATTGTTCATCTGAGTTCCTCACTCTCTCCTCTTCTGCTTTGTGGCTGTGTAAACACAATCCCTATTTTAGATTCTCTTTGTTTGAAATACCTAGAGATGTTTCTTGTTTCCTGACTGATAAATATGTGCTTTGCCTAATTAACTTTCATTAATTCACATCAATTTCTCCCCAAGAGGAACTCTTTGCTTCCCATCCAGTTCAGATGCCCCTTCTCTGTGGGCTCTCTTACACATCGCTCCATCTTCGCATTTACCATACTGCTCTGTAATGCTGGTTTCACGGTCTCCTTTCTCTGCTCAACTCTGAATAGGTTGAAAGATTCTTTTAAGTCCCAAACCAGGTCTTATTTAACTCTCTATTGTCAGCATTTGGTCAGTTACTGAATGAATGACTACCACTTCTTTGGCATGGTGTGTCAAATATATATGTGGGGCTGGGTCATTCTTAGCCATGAGGGCTGTCCTATGCATCGTAGAAAGCTAGCAGCATTCCCAGCCACTGCCTTCAAATTATGCTATTAGGAAAAAGAAATAGAATGTGAGAGAAAGCTCTGAAAACCAGGAAGTGCTATTAATCAGTTTCAGAATGGTTTCTCGGCAACTACCGGAATTTATCATTTTCGATCATAAGACAGTGTTCTATGTATGTATGTACTGTTTGATGGTACTGATAAAACAATCTTTAAAATGGTAGTTTTGTTAGTAGCTACAGTTTCCTGTGGGAGAAAGCTCAACTAATGTCTATGTTCCATTACTTTAATGGTATCTAATTTTGTAGGTGTTTTTTATACATTCAGTGAAAAAGAAAATTTAATATCATAGGAATGTAAATCCTGACATGTTAATCGTTACATTCACTTTTTAACTGTCAATACAGATATTTCATTTTTATAGGTAATCAAATTTATCTGAAGTTTACTAATTTGAATGCTCACATTACATAAATTATATATGAGTTAATAGGACAATGAAGAATTTTATAAACATTTCATAACATACTTAAAATGTATTCTAATATTAATGTTGAAATGTATGTATGGATAACATATACTTCAATCTATCTGTCTCAATGTTAATCAGCAAAATTTGGATAAAACTGTCCAAAGAGTATCCTAAAGTAACTGTGATTATTAGGAAAGGGATTTTCTTCTGTAAAATTATATTTTCTGTTTAAAATATAAAAGGTTTCTTCTATAAAATATGTCTTTGAAATATACAATGCAAAACATATTTCCCACCAACCATACTTTAATATTTTCCCTACTCTTAGTTCAAAGAAACTATTTTAACTTATTAAATGTAAAACAACAGTGAGTTGGCATAAATATTAAGCTGGTACAGCTCTTTATAAGAAATTAAAGTTAAATGCATTCATACTTGGGTAGAGAGTAAGATTCTCTATTTCACACCATATATTATCTTATTAACATAAATCAGATATATATATTTTGTGTAATCTGAGCATCCAAATTATTAACTTCTATAATTTAAACCAAGATGGGTGTGGAAAAAGAAAAATCACAGATGTGTAGCTAAGACATTCCGATAAATATTAATGTCAAAATATTTGACAATAATAAATGCTTAACTTTATTGCAAGTATATAGAATTCTATTGTTACAGTTCAGGGATTCACAAAAAGAAAGTACTAAGTCTTTCTCATATGCTGAACCTGCCCATTTGATTCTCCCTCTTTCTCTTCCTGTCAGGCCTTTTCCTTCTATGATTCATTCCAGTATCTTTCCCAGAGACTCTGAGCAGAAGCTGGAAATTCTAGAACCCCACATTTTATGAACAGGTTGTACTCTAAAGGTACAACAGACAATCTGGTTCCCTCACAGACTCCGTCCATCAAACTCTATTTAACTAATAATATGGCTACTACTGAATTTAACCATAATTTATAACATTTCCATAGGAAAATGTATCTAAGATTCAACTGTGGGTTCTAGATCCAGGGAGGAATCTGTTTCCCACCCCCAACTCCCACAGTCCTTAATATAAGACTCTCTCTCCTGTCCAACCCCCATGTATGCCTGTCTTTCAAAGGACAAATGTCCCTTGCCCACGTATCTGGTATCCCTGGGTCTCTTCTGTTGAAGAACTGGGGAAGGATGCCTCAAAAAAGTTAGAGCTCCAGCTTCATTTAAATGTCCAATCACTTAAGTGTTTAAAAATGGAAAGTGTATATAAAAAGGAAACTGTGGATGAGATTCAATCACTGTATCTTTGGGAAAGGTGTCAATTTCATACAAGCATGCGATTGTCTTGGCTTGCCTTATCTGGGTTACTAGGCTAAACCACATTCCTGTGGGTGAGATGGGGTTTCCCAATTGAGACAGGTGTTTGCTGTCAGTTCTGTGGGGCGGAAGGGGTGGAGAAAATGAGGATTTGCCAAGGCAGGTCTTAGCCCAAAGAGAGGAAAACCTTCTTTTGATCTCTGAAACTGGGGGTCAGGCAGGTCTAGGGTAGGTCTGAATCTGTGGAACAGCGGATGTGATTTCCTGCATTATACTGCCCTGCCGTCACCCCAACACTCAGCAGACTCCCAGCCTCTGAACCTCCCTTCCTCCACTCCCACTTTAAACCTCAGAGCTGAAAGAGCTTTGGAACACTTCAGGAGAATCGCTGCTAAATTAAAGGTCTGAAGACAGCTTGCCCGGATTTCCTACACCTCGTCGCTGTCCACCATCTTTCTCCTAGTGAAAGCAGCAGTAACCACCAAAGTTCATGGTTAGGACTATCTATGTCTGCAACCAACGCCAAAACTGATGTCACCACAGAAACTGGACTTCCTTGCACTTACTCTTCAGAGCAAGAAAGTTTTCCAGATGGATGGCCCTAATCTTGAAGGCACTTTGAAGGTCACTGGAGCAAAAACAACGTTTCTGCTTGCTTGAGGCAGATTGAGCAGAATCTGGGGCCGTGCTTCATCAGACTCACAGTCTACAACACTTGGTGCAGGCTGCAGAGAAAACCCCCTCCAAGGCTCAACGGAGCTTGTAAATACAGTGTTTGGGAAAACATACTTACCAACTGCTTACAAGAGTGTATCTTTGCATTGTATTTCCCTGCATTTTTTTTTTTCTGCTCAAGTTTTTTGTTTTTGTGTTTTGCATGAAATGTGTTTCTAGGCATAGAACCACAATTTGTTAACACTACATGTTGGAGAAACAAGACGAAACTTTCGACTCCATTTCTATCCCGCAGCCAAACAGGTTTTAAATTGGGGGTTGCCATAACAGCCCATTCTGCTATCACTAAGGATAGAGGTCTGGGAAACACTTTTTCCCTGCTCTGTTCAAGCAGGTATCCCATCTTCTCATATTTGCTTTCTGCATTAAAGCAGTTGCCAAAATGCCTTATACTGTCTAATTTAAAGTGTCCTCTTCTAATTGAACTGACATTTGGATATGGTTTCCCTGTCAGCCCTTCCCGCCTCTTGGTAGGCATCCTCCTTGCTCCGTGCTGGGTAGCAATGTGGGATGACCCCACCGATGAACAAAGCCAGTGGTGACCGGGCGACTGTTCCTGAGCAGAGGCCCCTGACTTATACCTCCACCTGTGGGACAGCACAGCCCAACCCGGCAGGAGCTGATCTGTGGCCACATTGTTTGAGGAGGAGGCTATTCTGGTGAGCCCATCCTCACCGGGACCTCATTCATACCTCTGGGGCATGAAGAAATAATGCTGAGAACTTCAGACATTGTGCTGGAACAGAAAGAAAACTTCCTGCTGCTAATGGTGGAACCCTATTCTCACACTCTCCCGTGGTTTGGAAAAGCCAGCTGACCTGCAACCGTAAGGAAAACCTGACAGAGGGACAGAGGCGCAGAACCCTGGCAAGGAAGATTCACAGTGGAGAAGAACGGCATGCATTTCAGAGGCTTTCACTCTTGCTGCCAATTTCTCTGCTCATATTTGTCCTGCAAAGAGGGACTCACTGGCAACTCGGACGGCTCCTAGTGGCTTCTTTAGAGTTTGCCACTCCTTCTCCACACAAAGATTTGTGGCCAGAAGCTTCCGTGGGATGACATGACCTGCTCCCTCATCACTTATCTGTTTAGGGCACCTGCTGTGGCAAAGGGCACAGTTCTGGGTGCTCACTGATAGCAGTCCTATGCATACGGCCTCTAGTGGCGACTGTGCTTACCATCTGTTCTCCCCACTGATCCCCACTGTTCAGCCAGGCTAAACAGCCTTATCGCTTAGAATCTTGACCCCCTCAAAGCACCACCTGCCCCCTCACCCCTGGGGATTTTCCTTTCCTTCCATTTGTAGTTCTGTCTTCCCAGTCAGGTCCGTCCTGTCAGCCAGCAGGGTCTTACAGCCCATCAACTTGGCCTACGCCTCCGACACTGTGCCCACGAGGAGACGTGGCCATGACTGTGGCCACACCACTCTTTCCTCAGCGTCATTCACCTGACATGATGTTCCGGCTCTCACAAGCCCAACACTTCTGGATGCCTAACAGAACGCTAACAGGAGCAGGTATCTGACTCAATACCCCGGCCTCACATCCCACGGACATGGCTCCTCCAACACAGAGCTTAATCATGTTCTAAAATATGTCAGATGCTCGGCAGGGCCTGAAAGAAATGAGTACTATAGTCTGCCTCTTGTGCAAAGTTTAAAACCAGTTTAGCGAGGTGCTAAAACAACCACAATGACAACAATCAAAAAACTAAAGAAAAAGAAAGACTTAAGTATCTAGAACCTAAAATGAGGAAAGTGAAGTAGAGGTTACCCCTGAGTCCAGGCAATTAGGAAGGGAAACAGATGTGCCTTCTGAGAGGAGTCGCAAAGAACCCAGGGCCGACCAGCCGAGACCCAGGGAGTAGGCGTCTCAGTAAGTGCACCTCAAAGGGTTACAGCTGAAGGCAGAGGACGTGAGAAAGTGCATCAAGATGAGGCCTGAAATTCCAGGATTTGGGTTCTTTGCCTTTCACTACCTTTGGGAGCCTCCCATCCCGTCCTCAGATTTCCCAATGTGATCTCAACATTTCTTTCAGAGTATTTCATGAGGTTGTTATGAGAAGCAAATGCATTTTAAGCAGAATATTCCCGCTGAAATTTAACTATGCTCATAGCATGACACCTTTCTTTGTAAAGCATACATTTTATAGTTACAGGTTAGTATAAAAATGGCTAATAGGAAATGAAATTCCAGCTCAAAATTTCTAGATGAAGAAATGAAATACTCTGTTAGGAATTCAGTGGACTTAGGTCTATTATATATGCCTATGATATCTGGACTTAGGCAAAAGTAAGGGATCCCATGCAGTCCATGGTGGTGCAGAAAAGGTACCGCATGTGCAAGTCACCGCTTCATGTCCCACAAATGGAAACCCATTCTGCTCCCTATAGCCATCCTGCCAATTCAAAGGTCACTGCCAGATGGACATGTAAGGACCAGCCAAGGAATACCTAAATGTGGATATTTCCCAAAGGATGGATCTGGAACCAAAAGATACATTAAATTCCATTATTTCATTTTAAAATCAGCTCTAACTTTTCTCCATACACATCCATAATATATGCCTTAGGACTCTCCCTTACACTGACAGTGAGATATAAATAACAAGATGTCTCAAAATTTTGACAAGTAGTATTCTAAACGTCAATTTAGGAGCCAAGTGTTCAGAATTTAAAACACATTTTCCTGTAAGATTCGCCTATTATCTACCCAATCTCCCTTAATTCATAATGTAAACAACGTTTCCAATAATAATATGACTGCTCTATTAATAACTGAATTATTAGTATATTAAACTAATTTAATAATAGCAATTAACAAAAAGAGGAACCTAAATTCTTTGGCTTAGGGGCTCAGATGGTAGACGTGGAAAAAAGGAGAGGAAGAAAAGTTTTGCCCCCTATATGAGAAAGCCCCTTGTGATATTTGGAAATAGGAATGTTTGTCTTTGGCATCCTCTGACCTCCCTCTCTTCATACTCATCTTCTGTGAGCTACTCCCACCCCCACCCCCCAACCCAGGGCATGTTCCATTACGTAAGAGCTTACTTCTGCCTCTTGGCCACCTTCCTCTGACTTCCCAGGCCAGGAATGTCCTTGATGCCGTGGAGACGAGGGCAAAGCCACGTAGCCGGCGCACGGAAGAAAACTTGCTGTCATGTCCTGGGCTGTAACTCGCTACCGCGCTGAGGTCAGGCCCGCTATGGAGCCAGCAGCCCTACACCAGCCTGCCGCTCACAACGCCTGTATCCATGGCATCTGGACCTCCCGAGCTTGTGTTGTTTGAATGCTGCTTCCCCCGGGGGCAGAGCTTTCAGGGCTCAGGGACAAGGAGTGGGACAGCCCAGCAGTTACTTCTTAGGGAGGTTTGTCAGTCAAAGCCTGCCTTTCATTTTTTCAAGATCTGCCAAGGTAGCTGTGCAAATGTGTGCTTCAATGTGACCAATTTAACTACATTTGAATTTCATTTCAAAACAACCCTGCTTCACGTCTCCTCCGCAAAAAAACAACCTGCCAAAGCCTGCTGGTTCTCTTCTTTTCTACTTCTAATTTCAGCACTGTAATGATAGAGCAGTCAACTCTATGGAGCCCAGCAGTCTTACCTAGACCAACGGCTCTGACGAGAGTCTAGCGGTCTGGCAATAGTCGGTCGCCTCTGGGGTGGTTACGTACGCCGCACAGGGCCACGTGTGGGAAAGAACACCTGTGAAGTCAACTAAGTCTGTCCTCACTGGAGTGAATGTAAATTAGAAAGAAACACTGATGGCCTCAATGTAAATGAAGTTCCTGTGGCTTGTTTTGGAACTTTGTTTCTTAACAAGAAAGAACCTCCTATGAGGCTTCGTTATCTGTTCGTTCGTTCATTCATTCATTCATTCATTCATTCAGTAAATGCTTCCTTGGTTCCTCCTGTCTGCCTGGTGTTGGGGGAGATGCCAGGAGTAGAGCGGTGAACAGCACACATCGTCTCAGCCACCACAGACCTTTCTCCAGCTGAGGAAAGACACACAGTTGACCCTTAAACAACACGTGGCTAAACAGCACAGGTCCAGGGACATGCAGACGTTTTTTAATAAATACAGAACGATACAGTAAATGTATCTTCTTTTTCTTGTGATTTGCTTATCACATGTTCTTTTCTCTAGCTTACTCTATCATAAGAATACAGTATATAATAATCTAACATACCGCATATGTGTGAGTCAACTGTTTATGTGCTCAGTAAGTAAGGCTTCTGGTCAAGAGTAGGCTATTAGTAGTTAAGTCTGTAGGGGATCCAAGGTTATATGCAGATTTTTGACTATGTTGGGGGTTGGCTGCCCCTAAGCCCCATGCTGTTCAAGGGTCAACTGTATAGTAAGCAACTGTGATGAACTCTGCATTGTTACAACACCTTCCGGAGGTGACATGGCACTAGGACCTGACAGACGACTGAAGGTGGAGGGGACCAAGCTGGCTGGAGGATGGTGAGCAGGGAGAGGCTAGGGCCTTGTAAGCCAGGTTAAGGATTCAGGGTTTATCCTGAGCATCAGGGGACCCGTCAGCAGGTGACCTAAAAGGATCCAGAGGCAGCAGGACTAGAGACAGAGGAGGCAATTACATGGCCGCCAGAGCCACCAGGCTGAGACAGCAGTGGCCTGGACTCACACAGGGGCTGTGAGATGGTGACGGTGATGGAGAAGGAATGCCGTGGCCTGGTGACCAGGCGGGTGTGTGGCATGAGGGAGAGGGAGTCAGTGTGACTCCAGATGACAGGCTGGCACAAACAGTGGTGCCGTTTACCGAACTACGCAGACCTACAGGGGAGCAGATCTGGAGGGAAGACGAGGACTTGCGGTCCAAATATGCTGCCTTTGCATCGTATAAGTGGACACGTCCGGGCAGCAGCTGCAGATCAGTCTGGACCGGGAGTGGGCAGCAGGGCTGGGCTCAAGTCACATATCCAAGGTTATCCTGTCACCTTGGAGGAGGACTAACATGAGAGGGGGTGGGAGAAGCAACACTAAGTGACAGCTAGAGACGAGTGGCCTAGAAGAGGGACCTGAAAAGGAAATAGCATAAAGTCTAGAGATTCAAGGTCAGAATCTAGAGCTCCAGGAATGTGAATGCCAATACTGTCAACACAGGATGAAGGCCGTCACTTCATTTTATTGACGATCCCTTTTGGCAAGACCTGTCTTTTCGCCTTCGATTCGCTCACCCCACAATCTAATTTCAATAAAAACACTGATCTTTTGAGAATAAAAATTGAGTGAAGTTAAGGTCTCAGATCTCTCTCCACCTGAGACTGTCCAGCTGTCTGCCGGTCCAACTGAAAGCATCACTGGGGCTTTAGAGAAAAACCCTTAAAATACCTACTGGTGATACTGTTGCTATCACTGTGTATTTCCAAGTTGAATTACTAAAATCTGCTTGATCCTAAGCATAGTTCTTGTTCCCTTAAGCTGGGAATTAGCAACATTTCTCCCTGTATCACTGTGACAATGGATCCCCACATGGGAACTGGGACCTCACCAATACTGGGCAAGGCCCAAGAAGCCACATTCAACATGGGCCTGCTCCGCAGAATTATAATCTTGTCCAGGAAACAACACAAACATAATTAGAGAGTCCTATTTTCTAGGAATTTTGTGATCCTTCAGTTAAACAAAACACCTATATCCAATCTTTAACAATGGAGTTGAGATGGTTCCTCTCTTAAGACTGCCATGTGACTTCTAATTGCACCAAGCACACTAATTTCTGAAGAAACCAAAGTTTTTCTTAGCTTTCTTCTTTCTCTCTACACTTGGAAACATCCTTTTTCAGACAGCTAATTAAATCTATTTAGGGGGCGCCTGGGTGGCTCAGTCGTTAAGTGTCTGCCTTCAGCTCAGGTCATGATCCCAGGGTCCTGGGATCGAGCCCCGCATCGGGCTCTCTGCTCTGCAGGAAGCCTGCTTCTCCCTCTTTCATTCCCTCTGCTTGTGTTTCCTCTCTCACTGTGTTTCTCTGTCAAATAAATAAAATCTTAAAAAAAAAAAAATTTTTTTTAAACTATTTAGGTGGGCACCTGGGTG
>CM052883.1:68429819-68550196 GCA_028534135.1 Potos flavus | reverse complement strand
CTACTTGTGGTCTCTGTCAAATAAATAAATAAAATCTTTAAAAAAATAAAACTATTTAGGTTAATGGAATTTTTAGGTATTTCTTTTGGCCTCCGGGTTCTGTAAAAGACTTAAGACACCAGGGCTCATGGACTGAGAAAGTCTAGGGACCTTCTGAACCAGAGAGTGAAACCTATTTGCAGCTAAAGATCAATCTGGAAAGTGCTCCTCCCCCACCAGGCCTTTCATGCCTGAGTCACTGGGAGCAGCCCGTTCAGAAGCCGGTGTGAATGCCATCCTGATGGGAAGGCAAAATGGCTCTCTGAGAACTGAGGCTCTACTGATACTCCCCATCTGGAATTCTAGTAGCACCGAGCGATTATGAAATTATGCTCTAACTCTAGTCTTCCTCAGGCACATTCTCTCTTATTCCACAATAGAACAATCTGGAACTGGACCCACCATGCATCTAACCAACAGGAATATGGAGCATGTGTCATTCATCCTGACTGGCAACTGAGCCTATTATAAGCAATCACTGGAATACAGTTGCTTCCTCCCCATTCTGAGAGGCCATCAGGTCCTTGATTCTAAACACAATCAGCAACTCGGAGCCTCCCCTGACATTAACTGCCTTCCTCCAGCTTGCTGACAAAGGAATTCCAGTCTCCAAATTATTGGCAGACAATAAGAACGAGGCTTGCCACTTCCCAGCTGAAAGCTTTTCAACAACTCCCCATCAGGCAGTGCTGCTCAAACTTTTCCTCTAAATTACTCTGATAATATCAATCGGTGAGAGAGAAAGTCTGTATGCCAGCTATTCTCAATGCTCATAACCACCCTCTACTAACCCACCCATTTCACAGATGCAAATCTGAGGCTGGGCCCTAAAATCACTGAGGAGAAAGAGGTGGAGCCAGCATCTCTATCAGGTAATCTGCTCGTTCAGGTAATCTGGGGGCCAAGGAGAGCCAGTTCATACCCTGGGGAAGGCTGAGGGAAGGAGGTCACTGAATGCAGAAAATTTAAAGTTCCACGATTTATCTTTACAAGTCATGCAAATTTTTCACTCCTTTCAGAAAGTTTATTCTTATGAAGAAACAATGCTTTCCACCTTATAGCCATTAAGGGATGGTTTTTATTCAAAATACAGAAAAAGAGCAAGTATTAGTGAGGACGTGGAGAAATTAGAACCACTGTTCCCTGTTGGAGTGGAAAACGGTACAGCTGCTCTGGAAAACCGTCTGGAGGTTCCTCAAAAAGTTAAACAGAATTACCACAGGATCCAGGAATTCTACTCCTAGGGATACACGCAGAAGAACTGAAAGTAGGGTCTTGAAGAGGTATCTGTACACCCATGTACATAGTATCATTATTCGCAGCAGCCAAAAGGTGTAAGCAGCCCCAAGACCATCTACAGATGAATTGATACACAAAATGCGGTATATCCGTACAACAGAATATCATTCAGCCTTAAAAAGGACGGAGATTCTGAGCTATGCTGCAACATGGATGAACCTTGAGGGCACTATGTGAAGCGAAAAGGGCCAGGCGGGAAAGGTCAAATACTTCATGATTCCAGTCACACTAGGGTACTGAGAGGAGCCAGTCCATAGAGACAGGAAATAGAATGGTGGTTGCCAGGCAGCTTGGGGCATAGAGGAGAACGGAGAGTTGGTGTTTACAGAGTAGAGAGTCTGAATTTGGGAAGACAGAAAGGTTCCAGAGATGGATGGTGGTGATGACTGCACAACAATGTGAATATTGTGCATTTAGGGTCACTGAACTGTACAGCGAAAAATGGCTAAAATGCTAAGTTTAATAACACATACATTTTGATACATTTTAAAAAATGCCCTGGCTTTAAACAAACAAAAAAAAAAAGCAAAAAAACCGAAAAACCAGTTTCAAATTTACCCATTAAATGAATTACAATTTTCCAAAATATATTTGATTCAGGGAAATTCATGATGATCCCATAGTTTCAAATATCCCTGTACACAACGCTTCCTCAGACTTTTCATCCATACGGTGGGGATAACAGGACCGGAGACCTTGGAGGGTCGTGGCAAAGATTAAATATTATTATTCGTGCAACACTGTCTGATACACAACAGGAGCTCCGATCAGCCCCTGGTTGTTGTTATCCCATACAAGGCCCTCTGTTACCTGCCTCCCGCCACTGTCACCTATGAGATTCAGCTCAGAAGTGAAATTTCCCCGATGGCTTCTTGAAAGTGACAGGTCCAGTGCTAAACCACGATGCTGCGGCAGACCGCCTCTAACTCACACCATTAGATAAAGTCAGGTTTGTGCGTGACTGACGCACCCCCAGCAGACACAAGGCCCCCAAAGACGGGGCCTGTCTTAGTCACCCACAGCATGTATATAGCACGGTATTTGGCACCTAATACCAGCTCAGCAAATATTTGATGAAACATTCAGAGTCTCTTTATAAACATTAGGTCTGGATGCCTACAAGGTGAATGTATCCACCTTTGAGAGAGACTACCAAATTCTTCCCATGAATACATTGTAATAACAAAAAAAAGAGAGGGGGGTCTTTCCAGCTTCTTTTCCTATAGATCTACCAAGAGAAAGAGAAGTAAGTCTGAGAATTGGAGGGTCCATTGAATTGAGGCCACAGAAATTATCCTATCCCAGTTCTTGCCTTCAGGAATCAGCCATGGAAATGAAGGGCCAGCCCTACGTGACTGGAGTCTGGCCCTCCCAACACACACATGTGTGACTGTCCATCTATACATAACATCCACAGACCCACGTACCGCATTGAATCCTCAATAGAGATATTTCAGGAAACATGTGATGGACCATAGGAGTTCCGTCCCTTTTCTTGAGTTGACACCTGACTCACTAGACAGGTACCAAAACAGACTTTATGAAAGGAAGGCTTCTTTGTGTGGAATTTAGAGAAGAGACATGGAAAAAGCTAAAGGGCTGTATTATCAGTATTTTTTCCTTTTCTGTTAAGGGATGATTCCCCAGGCACTGATTTTTAGCTTCCATGGAATGGTTCTTTGCACTTTTTTGGGGGGTGGGGGGGAAGGGCATGGCGCTTGGGAAGGTGGCAATTCCAAATGTGTGTTCCCAGAAACCTCGACATAATAAAAATCACTGCATAATTCTTGGAGCTATTTATTACTTCCTCAGTTAGGGTTCACTATTTCCTTATCAACTACCACCACATTGGGCAAACACGTGGAATGCTTCAACATTATGCCATTCTTTAGTTCATAAAATAAGTGGTTGTTCATAACATTATTCTGGTCTCTCGTTGAGTGCCTTGCAACCTTTGCTGAAATTCTCTTATCCTAGAAAAAAGAAATGTAAAAAAGAGAAGAAGAAAAAAAAAAAAACCTGTCTAATGAGAGAGTTGTCACTGTCTTCTACCTACATCTTCTGAATAGGAATATTGGACCTATTAGCTATTATTTTCCAAGATTCTTCCTCCTATTCCTTTCAGGTATTAAATCTCAATTTTAATTTTCTTCTCCAATCTGCATACACACAAAAAGTCACAGGAACATTCCAATACTGTACCTCAAAGAAAAGTAAAGAAATAGGAACTCAGGTCTTTGACTAGGGCCAGTACCGGGTTCCAGGGACTGTGCTGACAGGATGCCCTGCCTCACTCTGGTGCAGATGAGAAAGCACTCAAGCAGACATTTGTCCCCAGGCTAGTCCCAAGAATGTGCTGTTCTCTGTGGGACCAAATGCCCTTTATGGTCACGGGCAAAATATTTACAGCCACCCATTTAGTGTAGCTGTACAGCTTTACAATCAAAAGAGGGCTTGGGGGCCCAGTCACAGGAAGATCAGACTCTTCTGCACAATGAGATTATTAATGTCCTTCTGATTTAATCGTAGAGGAATTAAAAAGCTCACCACCCCACAACAAAATGATACCCTTACTCGTTATCTTTTAAAAGCAAGAAGAAACTCAGATGTATGGAAGACGTGAGTCACATATTGCAAAGTCACTTATTTTAATTGTATAAAAATAAATACTGCTACAACGTGGATAAACCTCAAAAGCTAAGTAAAACCTTACAGGGCTAAGAAGAAGACAGACACGAAGCCCACGTACTCTTTGGTTCTAGTGACATCCTGAGATGCCCAGAGAGCAAATCTACAGAGACAGAAAGCAGATCACTGGTTGCCAGGGGCCAGAGGAGGAAACAAGCGTTGCCTACAAATAGCCATGAGGTTTCTTTTGGGGATGGTGGAAACATTTCAAAATTAAATTGTTGCGATGGCTGTTCACAGCTCTGTAAATTTACTAAAAATTACTGAATCGTACAATTAAAATGAGTTAACTAAAAATACCAATAAAGCTGTTAAACGTACAAAATAAAAAATATTAATCGTAATTGCCTTATGATCAATCTAATAAACGTTTGAGGAGGATTTAGGCAACAGGTCACAAAATTCAGGGTAAAGCATGTATTTACTGTAAGCATCCACCCAGGTCATGAATCTCAGTCAGGAGCCACAATGTAATCCTCAAATCTCCACCTCAGAAAAGTTGGTAACAGATCTATTTTTCCATTCTCCTCACCCACAACCTCAGAAAAGGCCTTCCTTCTTGATGGTTTTTCTGTCATTCTTTTTAAGGGACTTTCAAACAAACATCTTCATTTCTTAGTATTTGCCTGTTAGACTTGAGCTTTTCACCAGGGCACAGCCCTCAATTACACAGGAGAGGAAACCTGGTTCCATGAGAGCCACAGAGAGAAGGGTTGCACAACAGAACAATCAGGAGCGCTCTAAAAAAATTATCTTCTGGAATATACCCCAGCTGGGATCCAAAAGGTAGAGAAGCCACACTCTGAGGGCCAGCGAGTTCGCCACACACAACCCCCTAGGTCAGATTCAGAATAAAGCCTAAGGTACCTCAGTGTGTGAGGAACTGGCTGGTGTGAGCTACCAACAGAGCTCTGGGGCCATGATAGGCGCCGTGTGGTGATCTCGGCTATTGCTACTGTTTCAAGTAGATGTTGCTGGCCGGCCAGCTAAGCAGATACATCCGGGCATGTTTGCCTGCTGTCTGTCCTTCCTTAATAGCTCCACAGGCAAACTGGTTATACCCTGTCAAACTAGTCCCATAAACTGAGCAGCAGGTGCCCTGGCTCCCACCACCAGCCCAGAAAATTCCTCCGTTCTCTCAGCCCCTCTCAGCCCGACGGCGGCCCACCTGTGGCTACGCTTTTTGCTGCTCTTGGTTTTGCCTGCACTTTTTAATCAATTAATTAAAATAATACATAGGCCCGCAGCTCTATCCAGTCTTTCTCATTCAAAGCCTCTCTCTCAGCTCACGGCCACCCTTCTCTTTCCTCCTCAGGTGTGTCTTCCCCTCGGGGGACTGCTTACGTCTGACTTTAAAATGTCGCCCAAATTAATTTTCCTGTTTCTGGCAGTCAGGTTTCTTCACAGATGGGATTTTTGACAGTTAGAAATGATAAAGACTTTTGTTCGATGTCTCATTTTACACACGAGGACCTGAGAGATCAAAACTAAATAGCTAAGATGTTTATAGGAGCTTTATACATGATTGCCCAAACTTGGAAACAACCACGACATCCTCCAAGAGGTGAATGGATAAATAACTGTACCACAGCCAGACAATGGGATATCACTACAGTCAGTGGTTTTTATCGCTATAAAAAGCAGTGAGCTATTAAGCCATGAAAAACAGAGAGAAGCCTTAAAAGCAGCCAATCTGAAAAGGCTACAGTCTGTATAATTACAACTATATGACATTCTGCAAAAAGCAAAACTATGGAGACAGTAAAAAGATCAGTGGGTGCCAGGGGTTAAGGGGGAAGACGTATGACTAGGAGGAGCACAAAGAATGTTTTGGGCAGTGAACTACTCTGTGATACTACAGTGATGAATACACATCATTATTCATTAGTCAAAACCCACAGACTGCACAACACCAAGGTGAACCCTAACATAAACTATGGACTTTAGTTAATAATAACAGATTTAATAACATTGGCTCATATAAAATGTTAATAACGGGAAACTGCACGCAGGGGATAGGGGTATTGGGAAACGTACTCCTCAATCAATATTTCTGTAAACTTAAAACATAAAGATCTAAAAAATAAAGTATATTAATTCAAAACATAAATAAAGAGCTGCTGATGGAGTGGGATGGTCAGGCCAATGACGCGAACCTTCTACAACTTGAGAGCTTTGTAAACAGCATAGAGGGTCCTTGCTCACCTAGTGAAGTGCCCAGAAGCCACCCCTTATGTTAATAATTATGCCAAGCTGACTAAGGTAAAGGGAGAACCACAACTATTACAACATCGTGATTCAAAAATACCGCCAATCAAAATCCAGACTCTGTATGTGCATAACCTTGACCAGCTGACTTTAAAATCCACATGGAAGAACAAGGGCTTTGGATGGCCTACAATACTCTTGGAGGGCTGGGGGCAGGGGACAAGGAGGTGAACCATGCCCTGCCAACATCAGGAGCCTCGATTTTAAAGCAAGATTCACGTTTGATTATTACATGGAGTTGAACATTTCAATTGAAGGCTTTTTTTTCCAACTTGAAATGAGATTCTTATGAGCCAAAAATGATCAGGAAAGTCATGGGAACTGCCTGAGTCTTCACGGAGGGCATGGCAAGAACTAATCACAGAGCTAATTTAAGGGGACAACAGGGAACAAAAAAAATAAAGTTGCTTCATGGCCACATCTCATATGTTACGCTTATTCAACTGGACAGTTATATGAAAATACATTGTTTAGGAATATATTTATATGTGGAAAACCAATAAGAAAAAGTTAACAAGTGATAATCCCAAAATTCAGAATAATGGTTACCGCTTGGTAGGGGCTTGGCAGGGTTTGAGCACAAGGAGGAAATATTTACAGATATTGGTGGCATTTTATATTTCAGGTTGGGTAATGCATACGTGTTATTTGTTAATCTTTGAATTCACACATATGCTACAAATATTCTTTGTATAAGTTAAATATTTAATAAAAGTTTTTTAAAAGATAGACAAGGGCTAAAAGAACGGGTCAGAAAACACTAACACAAATAACATATAATAAAGCTAAGTAGGTGTGACAATCATTTGGCATCAGCTAGGCCTATGTTCAAATTCCTAACACACCACTCAGCAGCCATATAACCCTGAACAAGTTACATAACTATTTTGAGCTTCAGTTCCTGCTTCTGAAAAAAGAAGGAAAGAGTATTCTTCAAGTTGTAGTTGGGTTAAATAGGATAATGCCTGTTGAGTCGGTGGGAGTCTGGCAGAGAGGATAAAAACAGCTCTCATTTGTTAATCATTGACCACATGCCAAGAGTCATGGCAAGTACCTCACAGGCACAACCACAATGAATCACTCAAGGTCAAAAAGCAAGAAAGATAGGATTTGAACCTGTAGGGACTCTGATTCCAAAGCTAGGTTCTTAACCACCACTAACTCTGATGGAAGTTATATATCATTATTAATGGTGCTACTTATTATGAGTATTTACACCCAAGGTTTTAAAAATTAGGTTAAAAATTACTTGCACATGGCTAAAATGGGACTACTTGACACAAAAGCAATTTACTTCAAAAAGAACCCAAAGATGTAATGAACCAGATAGCTGATGTGACTGGACAATGTCACACAGCTATCATAAATTCCAATACACTCTTGGTCTACACAGATGATAGATCTTTTGATCTGAGCAGTCTTTTCATCCTTCCCCTAAACCCATACACTGGCCTGTTAATTTGGAGTAATATACGCAGTTCTAAGCACCACATCTTAAAAGAAACAGACAAACTTCAAATTGGTTTGGGCAGCCGTCTGCCACCCACATCTTTCCATGAACAGTAGAAGGATTCTGTGAGTCTGAGCTTTAAAAAGACAACTATTAAGGAAGATATCAGTGATTTTCCTATGGAAGAGGGAATAGAGATTCATTTGGATGTGCACTCTTGGGTAGACTCAGTGCACCTATGAGGTTGCTTTCATTCTGGGACAGAGAATTTATGATCAAGGAAATAGAACATGCCATCTAGGGAGGTTCATGCTTTCCACCAAAGGTGGGCTCAGTAGCTAGAGCCACAGACCACAAATGGTATGTGGGTTGGATTCATGACCTCTGAAGTTTCCTCTACCTTTACAGTTTTCTGATCCTGCCCTATGTAATACAAATCCTAAAAATCCAATCCTTACATAAACAGCGGACGAATCCTATAGGAATGGACACCACCGATCTTGGATGCCCTCTGGTTC
Source organism: Potos flavus (assembly GCA_028534135.1). Taxonomy (NCBI): domain Eukaryota; kingdom Metazoa; phylum Chordata; class Mammalia; order Carnivora; family Procyonidae; genus Potos; species Potos flavus. The sequence goes on along the minus strand of CM052883.1, from coordinate 68,541,934 downwards.
TCACCTGGGAATCTCCCTTGGCTGGGACTCTTCTAACTTTGCTAAGCTAGTTTCCAGGTCCTAAAGATCATATGTGAGACAGGCCCACACAGTATCTGGGCTTTGTAAAACAAGGGCAAAGAGAGAAGAAACTATAAAACAAAACCCATCTATTTACCTGCATAAGCCTCTGTCCAGTTTTAAGTCCAAACAGTTATTTAGGAAACTGATATAGACTGCCACAAGAATGAGAAAGAGTGTTACCCCTACAGTAATCCCAAACCAAACTTAGGAACTCAGTGAGAGAATCCTGTGGGTTTTGTTACCGGAGTCTAAAGGATTTAGTGGCAAAGCATTTCAGAGACCTCTAGACTTTTTTTTTTTTCCTTGTTTCTGGAACATACAGCAAAGCAATCTGTATCTGAAACAGGCTTGCTGCTTTATTACCAAGTGACTTTCCATGAGTCTGTATGGGAGTTGGGGGGCGGGGGAGAGGCTGTGAGGACCTGACATTTTAGTACCATCAGGTTAGAAACAAAATGAGAAAACAAGAGAGGAAAAATGGGAAGGCTAGTTGTTGGAAGAGCAATGGTTCCGCTTTAGAGAAACCAAACATATAGGGGCTCCTGGGTGGTTCAGTCGCTTGAGCATCCGACTCTTGGTTTCGGCTCAGGTCACAAACTCAGGGTCAAGAGGCTGAGCCCAGTGTCAGGCTCCACGGAACTCACCGGGGAATGTTTGAGATTCTCTTTCCCTCTCCCTCTGCCCCTCCCCCAGCTAGTGCTCACTCGCTCTCGCTCAAATAAATAAAATCTTCCAAAAGAAAAAGAAACCAAATGTGTTATTGCAGAATTTGAGCCCAGGACAAAAATCTGCCTCCGGGAGACCCTATGCACATTGAGAGACACAGGGAACTCAATCAATGGACAGTCCCACCCATTGGGACACCCATTTGGATGGTATTAATGGCCCTCTCTAATCCTTACACACATTTTTAAAAATTACCCAGAAATGAAAATAAGGTAAAGGATGGCCACCTGTTAGTATTCCCCCAGAGCAGGTCTAACAAGCCCACCTAAGAGTCTTCCATTCTCTAGGAGAACAGACCTCATTCTGACTTACTATTTCTACTGATTAGGTAAGTTACAGGTTAATTTGTAGATTATTTTTGTCCAGCAGCGATGCAAATAATTTCTGCCTTGCAGAGAACATACTGCAAAGGTTACTGCCCCGTAGGACTTTAACTAGCTTTGTCTCTAACTTCGCAAACATTTCAGCCGGGCTTTCCTGACGGACTATATAAATCTCTGCTCCTCTTGAAAACTGTTTGATATACTTAATCTATATTTAATCAACATTTTGCCATTTACTCTTTTCATCTTTATCATTTCTACTCTGTCTACGTCACAATTTTTGTCACTATTATTGTACACTTAACTACTTTATCATATGAATGTTAGTTAATGTAGCTGTTATGGGGGTTTCAGAAACTAGAATGAAAGACTTGTCTTCCTTGAAACAGGAGTCTTTTCGAAAGACCGAAAAATTAACAAAAATTAAAACAAAAGAAGTTTTGTCACAAAGCTAAGATTTCCAAATAACTTAGTCCTACTTTTCCAAGATATCTGATCACTATTCACCCATGACTGGCAGCTGATGCTCATTTCACACTCAACTCCTTCTTCTGCTCAATCCAACATTCTAGTCTAATTTAGAAAGCATGCCTATTATTGACTCTTGAAATATACTACTCCCTACTAATCTGCCAATTTCTTAAGAAAGTAAATGATACTTAATGACATTAAGTACCAGACATTGTAATAGATCATTCATGTGTATGAACAAACAGGCAAAGAAGAAACCAGAATTATCTCTAAAATGAACTGCAATCTTTACTTGACTTTCTACAAACATCCTAACCCACAGCGATGATTCTTAAGTCTCATCTTCTCTTCTCTATTTTTCTATCATCTGAGTGCTTTCTATGTTTTCTACCTCTCTTCTTTTTCTATAGGTTATTAGTATAGATATTATATTACAATATATTACATAGGCCTACTTAGCTTCCATGGTTCTTAGTCATGTTCTCTTTGTTCTACTCCTTCTCCAGATTCTATATCAAATGCCCAGACATGTAAAAAGATGTGAACAGTCTCATTACTCTTGTCTCTGCTGTACCTGTAATTCCAGTTCCTTCATTTTACATAGGAGGATGGTGAGTCCTAGAGACTTACAGAGAAGTCCAAAGCCATACAGTAGAAGGCCTGAGGTGATGAACCCTGATGCAATAACAGAATCTGACCTCTTCTCTACCATACTCCACTGCCTCTCAAAACTGATCTAGGGGTGCCTGGGTGGCTCAGTCATTAAGCGTTTGCCTTTGGCTCAGGTCATGATCCCAGGGTCCTGGGATAGAGCCCCGCATCGGGCTCCCTGCTCAGCGGGAAGCCTGCTTCTTTCTCTCGCTGTGTCTCTCTCTGTCGAATAAATAAATAAAATCTAAAAAAAAACCAAAAACTGATCTAGAAATTTCCAAGAAGAACTTAACTATGCATGATACCTTGGGGGAAACAAAGTGATGCTTCTAAAGGGTAAGTCACTTGACCAAAGTTGTAAGTCAAGTTTAAGCACTGGGATGTGAACTCAGGTCCTTCCAGCTGTAAACTGTCATCTTCAACAATTTATTCACATATATTTAAGCATCCTGCCCAAAAATCTGTTTCCACAGCATCCTTGCCTCTTTTTCATTTTATGTTGCCTTTTTCATTTTATGTTGACTTGCACTTGATTTCTCGTAAGACATCTTGGTGCTGTTTCCTCAAGTACCTTGCAGGATCTTAAAGCAAATGGGTAACATCTTTTATACTTTTTTATGGCTTTAGCACAGAAACCAATCAATTATGAAATGAATGGATGACACGAAAAGGACAATTAAAAAATCTGTTCTACATAAATTGGAACTTTTTTTAGCGTGCTGGAGAAAGATTCATCTATGTTCATTTGATATTATGTAATTTAAGACTATTTTACATTATAATTTTAGTTATCAATTATTTAAATATTATGAAACAATATAAATTCACATAAAGGTTAAAGATTGTAGCTTCAAAGTAATGTTTGCTTGCAACAGGCTTCTTTGTGCAAAGCCTTCGACCCTTTGGGAGTATGCCTTCATTCTCACTGTCATTACAAGGGCTTCTTTGAAAACACCAGAGGAATACTGACTGTGACACTCCTCTCCACATCTGAGTAATATAGGAAACCCTTAGAATTTACCCTGGGCCCCCGGAGAGGTTTTGAAAACTCCGCATTAAATGCCATCACTTCTGTGAATTTCTTGGCACCAAAAGAACTCAAACACAAAGGCACTAAAATTAAGTTTCAGTTTTCCCTATATGGCAGCCATACAGATAATATGGAACATGCTTAGTTTTCACTATTTTCATAAAGGAAAACCCCAAATTTACAAATTAGCATAGTACCCAAGAATATATTCTCAGTCTTATGGGGGAGCACTTGTCACTAATCCAAAATCTCACTCAAGTTGATACATTCAACCTTTTCCCCCCTTAAACCTTTCTAGCCAACTTGTTAACAGGGGTTAATATGTACCTACATTAACCAGCGAAACTCTCCTGTGTTCTCTTCATCCGCCTATCCCCAGGAAAGTGAAACTGGGTATTACTAGAGTGAAACTGACAAGTCAGGTACTTGGGACACAGAGAAACCAAAATCTTAGAAAACCCACCTTCTAGATAAGCAACGCCTGAATGATTAGGAGCTTGCTGTAATACTGTACTGTTCAAGACAACAAATGTTGACGAGGACTGAAGAAATCAGAACCCCTCTTACCTGGCTGATGAGGATGTAAATGGTGCAGCTACCTTAAAGATTTTTATTTATTTTTGAGAGAGAGGGGGAGAGAGCACGAGTGGCGAGGAGGGGCAAAGGCAGAGGAAGAAGCAGACTCCCCGCTGAGCAAGGAGCCCGATGTGGGACTTGATCCCAGGACCCCGGGATCAGGACCTGAGCCGAAGGCAGACAATTAACCCACTGAGTCACCCAGGCGACCTGGTGCAGCTACTTTAGAAAACAGGCAGCTCTGCAAAATATTAAATATAGAGTTGTCATATGACCCAGTGAGAGATTCCACACCGAGGAAAGAATTCAAGAAATTTGAAAACATATGTCCATACAAAAACTTGTATATCAACATTTACAGCAACATTAGACTTAATGGTTAAAATGTGGAAATAAACCAAATATCCATCAATTGAGGCAGGGAGCAACCAAATAGGACACACCCACAGATTTTAATATTATTTGGCCATAGAAAGGAAGTACTAATGCATGCTACCCGTGGATGAGCCCTGGAAATACTATCCTAAGTGAAACCAGCCAGTCACAACACAGGACACATGTTACATTTATATGAAATTCCATATAAATTTCATTTATATGAAATGTCAAGAACAGGCCAACCCATGGAGACCAGCAGACTTTAGTGACTGGAAACGGCTAAGAGGGGGAGAAATGGGAAAACTGTTTTTAAAAGCTGTATTGTGGGGCGCCTGGGTGACTCAGTCAGTTAAACGTCTGCCTTTGGCTCAGGTCATGATCTCAGGGTCCTGGGCTTGAACCCCACATCAGGTTCCCTGCTCAGCAGGAAGCCTGCTTCTCCCTCTCCCACGCCCCCTGCTCATGTGCTCTCTCTCACGCGTACTCATTCTCTCTCTCTCAAATAAATAAATAAATAAAATCTTTAAAAAGTAAATAAATGAATGAATGAATGAATAGCTGTACTGTCCACTTCCTATGAATTTAGACATAATTCACCCTTACAGGATGTATTGCTTTTACCTCCTGTTCCAAGAAACAAACATTTTGCAACTGTTCTTCAGATAAGAAAACCATTGTGAGCTCCTTGCATAGGTACAAATGAAATCTCTGATCTATGTCCTGCAGGTGAAGGCAAGATGCCTTTAAGCAGATAGTGCACAAGTGATTCGGCCGCAGGATAAACAGCAGTGTTAGAAGAAGAAATCCTCGTCCTTCCAACCTAATAGAGAGTAGACCAAATCAGTTGGTGGTGAAATGTTGACTATGTGATTGCTAGGACCATAATCCTAACACTGTTGTATCTGAGATGTAAAATAATCAGCCTTTGGGGCGCCTGGGTGGCTCAGTCGGTTAAGCCTCTGCCGTGGGTTCAGGTCATCATCTGCCAGTCCTGTGATCGAGCCCTGCGTCCTGTGCCAGGCTCCCTGCTCAGCAGGAAGTCTGCTTTTCTCTCTCTCTCTCTCTCTCTCTCTCTCTCTCTCTCTCTCTCTCTCTCCCGCTGCCCCTCCCCACTCTCATTCTCTCTAAATAAGTAAAATATTAAAAAATAAAATAATCATCCTTAAAAAGGTCACCTGAGAAGTAGAGGGTGAAGTTAGTAATCCATTTCCGGTCCATGAATGACTCAAAAGTCCACAGGGATGAACTACAGCAAGTATCTAAAGCACCACCTCCCCATCTACATCCGTCATATTTCATTGGCTGGTTCTGCAATATTCCAACAACATGTAACTCTCCCTGCAGAGAGAGCCTGGGAACTCTCCTTTCCAGCTCCTGCCCTGCTCTTGAAGGCCATCAGAGAAAGAGAAGTCCCAAGGTGATCTTAGCTGCATGGACTTTTCTTTCTTTTTGTAAAAAACCCTATGTTTTGAAGGATCTGAAGTTCAGGGCACCTGTCAGCACGTTTAAATCATTTCCCGGATTGGCACTCATCTGACGTCACTGGCATATCAAAGCCCACCATGTCCAGCTGCAGTGTCACCATCTGAGAATCCCTGTCCCTCCCTCAGTGTGTGTGGTGAAGCCGCTGGAGCTCCTGTGGAAGGTGGCAAAGACTAATGAGGCAACATCAAGGACTCTGCTGCTGAAACATGGATGCGAAGATGGGAACATGGGCCTGGAACTTGAACACTGACAGTATAAGTCTCCTCCATAAACTATGCTTGAATTTCTGCTTCTCATGCTTCTATAACCCTCAGCACTTCCTCCCTTCTAGACTCGTCTCAAAGTACTACAATTCTCTGATTGTTTATCTGCAGTGTCCAACCTAGAAACCCTATGAGGGATGAGACCTCCTCCGTCTTCTACATCACCCAGCACAACTTCTGTGCAGGTAAACAGCTAGGTTTTTCATCCGCCTGCTGCCTCCCTACACTCTTGCAACCACTCCTGTTCTAACACTTGGGGAGCCTCTTCATCAGGATTCACCTCTCGCGCTCAGATGCAACCAAGTTCAAGTGCTCTTCTCAGCAGTCCCCCAGTGCCAACTAAAACTCTCTTCTCCCAGATGCCCACACCCACAGCCTTGAGAACCCTGCCCTTCTCCATCTCCCTATCCTCACTCCCACTCCCCACATCTCGGGGTTCATTCCCTCAAGTCACTTCCTCTGCGGGTCTCCTACCTCAGAGCTTTCTTACCTCTCACCAAGATGTTATCCATTTTCCATTTCTCCACTCTCCAGTCCATTCAGTGCCCAAATGCCAGATGAAGTTTCCTGAAGCGCATCCCCAATCCCACTCAAAATCCTGCTCAACAACCTTCAGTGGCTCCCTGGATTAAAATGTAATCTCCTCAGTGTAGCCTTCAGGGCTCCCATCATTCATTCCCACTTTTACTTTCAACTATTTTCAAAAACTTTAAGGAGCTCCTATGAGGTGCAAGGCACAGTGCATGGTGTTTTAAGAACAACAGCAGAAGAAAAACTTGTTTCATCTCATGCTATTCCCATACGAAGATGCTCTTGGTCTCAGTCACCCCGGACCACCTGCTGGTCTCACGAGTGCCTTCTGCTCTTCTGCTCCCTTGCCTGTTGACATTGTTCTACCTTCTTCCCCACGTCAGCCTCTCAAAATCCTATGAGCTCTTCAGGATTTGTCTCACACGACACCTCCTCCTCCAACCAAACATTCCTTTTGCTTCACCACCACCCTAACCCCAGTCCCACAATCACACACTGGGAGACAAACTCAGACCAGCTGTGTCCCTTGGAGCCCATATGTCACACGTATGCCATTGCTAGGTGACTCGGTCCTAGGACAGAACGCTAGCTGTGCTGACACTCACACCCGAGTGTCCACCACATTAAACACATACTAATGCCAGAACTTTGGGTCTTGACTCAAAAAAAAAACCCAAGTGTTAACGAGGCACGGGGAGTAAGTGGGGACGAGGTCAGAGGGAGGGCCACGAGAATGGCTGGAGTTGAGAACAAAGAGGGTGCTGGAAACCAGCATCCTGAAAAACACCTCCAAGTCAGTACAAGGAGGAGGAAGGGCTGGCACAGAGAAAGAAGCAGAATGAGGAGAGCAGGCGGCACAGGCACCAAGCAAAGTTTCAAGAAGGAGGCAGAGATTCAGAAGGGTCGGGGTTGCAGAGAAATCAAGAGGTACCATGAAAAGGCCATGCATTTGAAAATTATGAAATCACTGATTAACTGGGAAAGTACTTCCATTACTTGAAGTACATTGAGTGCAAGGGCTTTAGAAATAAACTCACAGTGAAGAAGAGGGGCAGGTGTCTCCCATGCTCCTGCCAAGCTTCTGGAAGAGGAGGGTGGAGAGACACGGGGCAAGGCCCGTGCGTTCACAAAGCCGGCTGGGCACCAGAGCCAGCTAGGGCTGCTCAGGAAAGCAGTCACCTATCAGTTGAGAGCTATAGCGACTTCACCCAAGCCTAGGAGTGACTCCTGCACAACTGAGGCAGGGATGATTCTGCAATAGAAAAAGAGGTCTGGTTTTGCCTATTACTTGCCCCTTTCTGTGGACAGTAAAGGAATGAATGGGCTCTGAAAGCCTGGGGGTGCCTGACCAGTGATAGCACAGGTACCACTGCTTTGAAAAGAGGAGTTCCCTGCCAAAGTGTCAGAACACAGAACTTGGTGTTTGCTGGACCAGCCTCCTAAAGGAAAGGGATTCATAAAAGGCTCCTTGTTGATTCTGCTTCGTTTGCATAAACCCACACCTACACATCTGAGCCACACTAAGGCTCTTTCAACTCAATAGCATATTAAGTGTGACTTTGCAGAAATGAAATCACTTTCGTGATAAATTTGCCAATGAGAATTTCCTGAGGATATACAAAAGCCGAATGCACTGCTATTTCCTATCCCAGTTCTTGGTATACTGCTTTCTTTTTCTCTCAATTTGATTTTTTTTCCCCCCAATCATTCTGGTGCCCATGTCAAACAAGCTGCTTTGTGGAGGACTTCTCTCCAAAACCTGGATTTTCAATGCAGAAAATTAATGTGCCTGCTACATGACTGTACTTTCCTTTTGCTTTCTGAAATTTAAGGTTGAGAAATTCTGGAAGGTGACCTCTCTCTAGCTATTGGGCCTGGCACAATGGCATGATTTAGAACTTGAGGACAACCTAACATCATTTCTGCTGCAATCTTTTCTCAGAGGGCATCCCGTAAGTTCTATTTGCGTTTAGTTCTGGAACTTTGGGGTAGTCTGTCACTGGTTTTGTGGAGTTGTTGTCATTGTTCCTTTTCCCACACCTGTTTCTATTTGAAGATTATTCTCAGCCTCTGCAACCACAGGAAATGGGGCTCAGCATATCCTTGTCATACCTTGAATTTCTATCCTTAATCACACTACTAATTTCTAACTGCTGGTGTGGCATCCAATTTTCCTGTGGTTACGCTCCCAACTTTCTAACTGCCCACGCTTACCTTGCAGTTAATTCTATATCGTGGAAGCAGGTAGGTAAAGGAAGATGACTTCCCCATGCCCACAGGTAAACTGTAACATGAACATTTCCCCACGTGGTGGTGGTGATAGTTAATCTTATGTGTCAACTTGGCTGGGTCATGGTGTCCAGTTCTTTGATCAAACACTAGTCTAGATGTTGCTGTGAGGTATTTTTTAGATGTAATTAACAGTTAAATCAGTAGACTTTAAATAAAGCAGATTATCTTCCATAATGTGGGTGGGCCTCATCCAATCAGTAGATGGCCTTAAAAGACCGAGGTCCCTGCAAAGGAAAGCATTTGGCCTCAAGATTGCATTCTGATTCAAGACTGCAACATCAACTTCTGCTGGAATTCCCAGCCTGCTGAGCTGCCCTACAGATTTTGGACCTGCCAGCCCCCACAACTATATGAACTAAATCCTTAAAACCAATCATTCATTCATTCATTTTCTCTCTCTCTCCCTGTACATACATACATACACACACATACACACACACACACACACATACACATACATACAAAATTGGTTCTATTTCTCTGGCAAGGTTTGATAAATCTAGGTTATTAGATACCTTCAATAAAATTCATCACACGGTCTTCTAAATACCATGCCTATTATGTGATAACCAAGGATCTGCTTAAGGTTTCTGAAATGAGACTGTATTAAAAGACTAGATATACAGAACTGCCGAACATCATGAAGCCAAAAATTATAGAAGGCTGCTAATGGATTTTAAATTAAAGGGGCAATTATTTCCAGAGGTAACAAAAAAGTCATAACTTAATTCGGCCCTTTCAAATCTCAGTGCTTAATTCTCTACATTGGCTTATTTCTTTCCGAATGGATCTCCAGGTAGCTTCGGAAGAAATTATAGCCTTGAATGAGGAAAACTAAATTATAGGCCCCTAAAAATCATGCTCATGGCAGAACGTTGCCAAAAAATAAAGTCCCTGTGGAAAAAAAATCTTTGATAAAGTAACAGAATTTTACTGAGTGCCTATAACATGTGTTGGGAACTATTACAAACAAAAGCATTCATTGTACAGTCTTTTGTAACACAAACTAGCATCCACTCAGTGCCACAAACACATGTCACAGTGAGGTACATTGGTCTCTGTTATTAGGAAAGGCTTACATTAAGTTACATAAAGGGGGTAAATGCCCACGTTAGTAACGAATACAATTATAGAGTAGGTCCCCTGGAGAAGCAAAACATGATGCTACATGAATGCACTTTGCAAAAGACTGGTTCCCAGGGCCTGCCCTGAAAGGCGTTAGCTATTTCCTAAGGTAACAACTAACAAACACATTTTCAAGTCCTGTAAGAGTAAAGCACTGGTCACTTTCTGTAGATGCAACCACTTGACCTTAAACTCAAACAATAACCAAACAATGGATTTTCCTTTAACTCTGATCTCTATTAAGATAACTAAAGAAAAAACTATTTCATTTAAAAACAATAGACTGGACCCATTCCACCTTTCTAAGTCTTCGAAGGGCCACCAAACAGGTCACACCACAGTAGGTACGATTTTATTTTAGGTCCAGTTGCTCCGTAAGAGAGCTCAGATCATGAAGTTATCAGAGCTTTGAACTTTGTCCTACACAGAATACAAAAACCCACCGGTGTGATTTGTAAGTTCGTGCTGTTGCCCGGCATTAAGTTAATATATAACAACAATTACACACCAGAGAGAAAAAACCCAACAAGTTAAATATACACTCTAGGAAAACCAAAACTGGCAACAGCAAGAAAGTGATAATCTGTGCAATTTGGTTGGCCCTATGTGTATGCTTTCCCCTCACACTTTCCCATAAATGTAAAGACATTTGCTCGTGACTAAGTGGCTCTGACTGATGATTGCTGGGCTTACCCCTGATCCACTCAACGGGCACGGGATCTGGGTGCTGAGTGGTTTTCATCTCAAGAGATACGCAATCTGACCACTTGGGTTCAGGTGGAACCAAAAATTCTTCCCAGAGAATACTGTATGAATTTCAACATCCGGAAGAGTTTAACATTGATTTCTCAAAATAAGTCATTCTCAGTAAGCACTCATACCAGACAGCTACTTAAAATCCATCATTCAAACATGTCAGTCAACACATCCACAAATAAAGAAATCCACAGAGCTCTAGCCATTCTCCATGTAGCACTCAATTCTATGTTACTTTTCACAACAATCCTGTGAAAAAATTAGCTTTTCCAGGGGCACCTGGGTGGCTCAGTCGGTTAAGCACCCAACTCTTGATTTCAGCTCAGGTCATGATCTCGGGGTCATGAGATTGAGCCCCACATCAGGCTCCGCACTGGGTGTGGAGCCTGCTTAAGATTCTCGCTCTCTCTTCCTTGGCCCCTCCCCCATGCTCGCTCTCACCACCCCCCCCCCAAAAATTAGCTTTTCTGGGTGACTTTTAGCAAATTCTCTTATCTCATTGAGCTTTAGTCTCATTTGTACACTGGGAGGAATAATGCCTGCTTCATAGAAAGCTTACATGATTTAAAAAAAAAAATCACACAGAGCAAAATCAGGATTAGAATGAACTCTCCAAAATTGCAACCCCAGTGTAGAGAGGAATGCAGTCACCTCACTTGCTCTCTCAGTCCCGGTGTGCTCACAGGTAAAGCCACTGTTATTAGCCAGTGGCGAACACTATAAAATAACAAAAGCCTCACATTGGAGCTTTTTGACAACTCTCCACACAGAAAGAGTTTCAGCTTTTGAACATTATGTTTTTTTTGCATACTAAACTAAGTTTAAGGAGTGATGATAACCTGGTCAAGTGTTTCTAGTTCTACCATTAATCTTGGTTTGGTTTGATGGCAGTTTTTCACAGGGAAATAGTGAAGAATTAGGTCTATCCTAAAGGAAATTTGTATTCATTATATTAGACAAATTTGTGTTCAGTTTATGTGATTCTGTATCTGAAACATTTAGCCCTCTGCTCAAACAACCTCCACATGCAAACGAAACAAAACTGGATGAAAATTAGATTCAGTCAGAGTACCTGAGAGAATACTAGAAATAATAACTTGGAAAAAAGTCTTTACAACTTTGAAGTCATGGGTGTACATAGCAATCTTTTCTACCTTTTCCGGCGAGTTATCATAAATAAGGAATATATGAGAGTAGACGCCTTTCTTCAGAAGCTTCACATACTCTGATCCCAAATGTGGCAATAAAAATAGCAGTGCGTGCTGCGTGCCACTAACCCTCTATACGCACCAATGCTGCCACAGGGACCACGATCAAGACGGTCACCGCAGCAGTTCCTCTGGGTTTCACTGGGTGTGGTTTAATGGACTAGGCTCTGTTTAACAGGCCTGATTAATGAAGTAGAACGACACAGTGAGTTTTCTGATGCTGATCAAATCTGCACAGCTAACTCTTTAACCCTATTAGAAACACACAGATTTACCAGACAGGAAGGTTTAAAAAAATTAAGAGATATAGCTAAGGCAGGATAAAGACCTAACCATTAGCATTGCAGCCTTGCTAATCTCATCATTAAACTTAAGGTGATAGAAAGGACCCTTCCCAACTGAGACTCTCAGCCTATCTAGAAATAGCTTTGCATCTCACCTAGCCAAGCCTCCTTCCTAGTGTAGGAATCTTCCTGCAGAGAAACAAAAACCCCAAAGAGTTTTCCACGGGGTAGGTTACTAATTTCAACAAAACTGTCCACTCAAACATTTATTGAATGCTAGACACTATACAAAGTGCTGATAACACAATAAATATGAAGAACACAATTACTTAACACTCAGCACTTACCAAATCCTGTGCTAAGTATTTCTCATTGAGTATCTCTCTGAATCCCCAAAGGGCCCTAAGAAGCAGGTACTCGTTCCTGTGAGACAGAGGAGGAAGTGGCGAGACTAATCTGGCTAGTGAGCGCCTGAAATTGAATCCAGTCTCTCTGGCTCTGGAGCCCCTGCTTTTAGGCACTTCCTTAAACACACAGGTCAAGGAAAAGTTATAGCAACAGCTTCTAGAGACATTCCAAAGAAATAACAGAGAAAAGAGGGGTGCCTGGGTGGCTCATTGGTTAAGTGTCTGCCTCCGGTTCAGGTCATGATTCCAGGGTCCTGGGATCTCCTGCCTGCTTCTCCCTCTCCTTCTGCCTGCTGCTCCGCCTGCTTGTACTCTATCAAATAAATAAATAAAATCTTTAAAAAATAATAATAACAATAATAGAAAAAAGAATACTCATGTCGAAGTATTAAGGAAAAATCTCAGCTAAGCAGTTATTAAACAAAATTTAAGACTTTTAACCAAATCATCTAGTATTTCAAATATCAAAACATGATTAATATCAGATAATTATTAAATACAAATATTAAAGTACAGTTCATATCAGATTCATTCTTTAAAAAGAGCTTAAGCTATTAGTTATAATAGTCATTACATACTAAGTGCCCACTAGCACAAAGTACTGAGTTAATAATTAATTTTATTCTAATCCTCACACCAATTTCCATATAATGTATGAGAGAACAGACTAACAGCAAACCTCAGAGTCAAGTATCTACCTCAAACAGCCAGAATCCAGGGGTGCCTGGGTGGCTCAGTGGGTTAAAGCCTCTGCCTTTGGCTCAGGTCATGATCTCAGGGTCCTGGGATCGAGCCCCGCATTGGGCTCTCTGCTCAGCAGGGAGCCTGCTTCCCCCTCTCTCTCTGCCTGCCTCTCTGCCTCTTGTGATCTCTCTCTCTCTGTCAAATAAATAATTAAAAATCTTCAAACAGCCAGAATCGGGACCCAGGAGTGCTGCCTCCCAAATTCTCTTTTAACTACACTTAGGTCTATGTTTGAAATAAAGCACACGGTCATGTGAAAACATGTATACAAATGCATAAAACACACACACACACACACACACACACACACACACACACACTTACAAATACTAAGAAATCTTGAAAAAGATTATATTTCAGAGCCTTTAAATCTAAGTAATTGGATAGGATGTTCCACTTTTACTCACTGCAGTGTGCTGGGTGCTCTAGGACAATGTGTGAAGCTGAGAACCCAGTCACAGCCCTCAAGAAGCTCACGATCAGTACGGTAGACAAAAGGAGCAGGTGTGAAACACAGGAGACCGTAACAACCTAGTACATAGTTAAGTATGCTAACGAGCCTTAAGCATTAATGACTGAAGTCCAGCAATGAAACCAGCTTCACAGGCAAGAGTAATCAGAGAATGTGCCACAGAAAACTCTGGAACCAACTACACAGGCCATGAAAGATGAAAAAGAGTGACTGGGGGGAAGGAGACTGTCAGAAAAGGAGAGAACATTACCAAACTGATTCTATGAAGCCAACATTACCCTCATAACAAAAACGGGAAAAGAAATTACAAGAGTAGAAAAACACAAACTAATATTTCTTATGAACACAGATGCAAAAAATCCTAAACAAAGTACCAGCAAACCAAATCCAGCAACATATAAAAATGATTATATACCATGACCAAGTGAAATTTCTCCTACAAATTCAAGGTTGGCTTAACATTCAAAAATCAGTTAATGTACTATACCATATCAATAAAGGACAAAAAAAAAAATCACATGATTATCTCGACAGAAAAAGCATTTGAAAAATTAAACTTGGGACACCTGGGTAGCTCAGTTAAGCACCTGACTCTTGATTTCGGCTCAGGTCGTGATCCCAGGATTGTGGGAGTGAGCCCCACATTGTACAGAGTCTGCTTGAGATTCTCTCTCTCCCTCTCCTTCTGCCCCTTCCCCCTGTGCATGCTAAATAAATAAATAAATAAATAAATAAAATCTTTAAAAAAATTAAACTTCCCTTCATGATAAAAGTACTCAGCAAATGAGCAGAAGGGAACTTCTGCAACCTGATAAAGTGTATCAACATAAAACCCACAAGCTAACCATCATACTTAATGGTGACAGACCGGATGCTTTCCCCCCAAGACCAGCAACCAGGCAAGATGCCTGCTGTCACCATTTCTACCCAACACTGTACTGCAGGTTCTAGCCAGGGCAGTTAGGCAGGAAAGTGAAATAAAAGCCATCCAGGTTGGCAAGGAAGAGGTAAAACTATCTCTTTTTGCAAAAAAAATATGACCTTATAGGCACAAAGTCCTAAGGATAACACTAAAAAACTACTGGACTAATAAACAATTTCAGGAAGGTTATAAGATAAAAGATAAATATTAAAAAGATCAATTGCATTCCCATATATTTGCAATGAAAAATCCAAAAGGAAATTAAGAAAGCAATTCTAGGAACACCTGGGTGGCTCAGTCGGTTAGACATCCAACTCTTGATTTTGGCTCAGGTCTTCATGTTAGGGTCATGAGATCAAGCCCCATGTTGGGCTCCATGCTCAGTGCAGAATCTGCTTAAGATTCTCTCTTCCCCTCTGCAACGCACCCCCAAACTAGCACTCTCTTTCTAAAAAAGAAAAAAAAGAAAGCAATTCTATTTGTAGTAGCATCAAAAAAAAAAAAATTAGGAATTAATTCAGAAGAAGTATACAACTTATACTCTGAAAACTACAAGACATTAAAAGAAATTAAAGATCTCCTAAGTGATTCATCGAATGGAAACTTAGTATTGTTAAAAGAGCAATATTCTCCAAATTAATCTACAGATTCAATGCAATTCCTAGCAAAACTCAGTTGACAGGGCACCTAGGTGGCTCAGTCAGTTAAGTGTCTGCCTTTGGCTCAGGTCGTGATCTTGGAGTCCATGCATCAAGCCCCACATTGGGCTCCCTGCTCAGCAGGGACTCTGCTTCTCCCTCTGCCCCTCACCCTGTTCATGCTTTCTCTCACTCTCATCTCTCTCTCAAATAAATAAATAAAATCTTAAAAAAAAAAAAAACCTCAGTTGACTACTTTGCATAAATCGGCAAGCAGATCCCAAAATTCGTATTAAAAACAGAAGACACAGAATAGTCAATACAATCTTAATAAAGAACAAAGTTAGTGAGCTTACACTTTATAGTTTCAAAACTTACTATAAAACTATACTAATCACTGCATAAGGGCAGACATACAAATCAAGAGAAACAGAACTAAGAGTCCAGAAATAAACTTTCATATTCATGGTCAATTCATTTTCAACAAGGGTGCCAAGAACACTGAATGGGGAAAGAATGGTCTTTTCAATAAATGGTGTTGGGATAAATGCACAGCCACATGCAAAAAATGCAACTGGATCCTTCTTTCACACATATACAAATTTAAGTAAAAATGAAGCATAGACCTAAATTTAAGAGCTAAAGCCATAAAACTCTAAGGTGAGAATAATGAGTAAATCCCCATGGCCTTGGATTAAGCAATGGTTTTTGAGGTATGACACGTAAAGCACAAACAAGAAAAAAAAATAGGTAAATTGGATTTTGTCAAAATGAAAAACTTTGATACAAAGGATGCTACTAAATATGTGAAAACACAACCTATGGGAAAAAGGATTTACAAATCATGTATCTGATAAGGGTCTAGTATCCAGAATTCATTTTAAAAACTCTTATAACTCAACAACAAAGTAGCAAATAACCCAATTAAAAAATGGGGAAAGAGAGGCACCTGGGTGGATCAGTAGGTTAAGTGACCAACTCCTGGTTTCGGATCAGGTCCTGATCTGGTTGGTCCTGAGATCCAGCCCAGGGTTGGGCTCCACCCTCAAAGGGAGTCTGCTTGAAGATTCTCACCCTCTGCCCCACCCCCACTCTCCCACACGCATGTGCTCTCTGTCGAATAAATAAATCTTTAAAAAAAAATGGGCAAAGAGCTCAAATAGATTTTTCTCCCAAGTTATACAAACAGCCAGTAACCATACAAAAAGATGTTCAACATCATTATATATCAGAAAATGCAAATGAAAACCAAGTGAGGAAGAGGATTCTGGGAATATGGTAGAACAGGAGGCAGCAGAAATCCATCTCCCCACATAGGTAACAACTGCATTGGTAGAATCTGTCTAATATAATTATTTTGGAATTCTGGATACCACTGAAAGCTTGCAACTTCCAGGGGAAGACTTGGACGGTAAACTGCCATTAATATTGGTCAATTTCAGCTCTTAGCACAACAGCAACTACACATCCCCACTCCCAGCCATGTGGCAGGCAGCTGTATCTGTGTTCCTGCAACAGCTTGCACATAGTTTATAGGAGCCAGCGTGGGCAAAAAGGTATCCCTCTAAATATCAGGAATCTGTGTTTTCTGAATTCTGATTGCTGGGTCTGATCACAGAGGTGCAGACAAGGAGGCAGGCAGCCACTATTGTTCCACCTCCCCCACATTGTTGCAAGCCCCTCCCACTCTGGCTGAAGAGACTTCCAGGAGATTTAAAGGAACCTGTCTCCCCTAGCTTCATTTTTTGTCTTTTTCCTTTTAGGGAGCCAGACATTAAAGCCTAGGACATTCAATACAACTACATATACAGGGGAAATTAGAAAGTGACCAAGCATGCCCACAGAAAGGCTTAGAAAATAAGAAGTCATTAAGTTTACACCTCAGGCCAGTCCTCAGCACAGAAATAGCCTATAAAAATCAAAACCACAAAAACAATATAAAAAAGCAGCAAACCCTGAGGAAGGGGGAGAATCTGATTTCCATAGTTAGCATATTATTCCACTCAAATGTCCAGTGTTCATTAAAAAGAAAAAGAAAAATCCCAAGGCATACAAAGAAACAGTAAAGCATGGCCCATTCAAAAGGAAAAAAGAAAAAAAAGAAAAACGTCCCTTAAAAAGACTGAAAGCAGATCTACTAGGCAAAGACTTTAAAATAAGTCTTAAAGATGCTCAAAGAACTGAAGAAAGATGTGGAAAAAGTAAAGAGGGATGCCTGGGTGGCTCAGTCGGTTGAGCATCCGCTTTCAGCTCGGGTCATGATCCTGGAGTCCTGGGATCAAGTCCTGCATCCGGCTCCCTGCTCAGCGGGGAGTCTGCTTCTTGCTCTGCCTGCTGCTCTTTCTCTCTCTCTCCCACAAATAAATAAATAAAATCTTAAAAAAAAAAAAAGTAAAGAAAATAACATGAATAAAATCCAAATATCAGTAAGGCCATTAAAAAAAAAAAAACTATAAAGAAACCAAAAAGAAACTCAGCAGCTAAAAATTAAAACAACTGGAATGAAAAGTTCATGAGAGGGATCTAAAATCATATATGAGCAAGCAGAAGAAATAGTAGCAAACTTGAAGACAGGACAATGGAAACTTTAGTCTGAGGAACAGAAAGGAAAAACATTGAGGAAAAGCAAACAGAACCTAAGAGACCTGTGGGACACCATAAAATGGACCAACATACACAACATGGGAGTCTCAGAAGAAGAGAGAAAAAGCAGCAGAGAAAATATCTGAAGAAAAAAATGGCTCAAAATTCCTCAAATTTGATGACTATAACCATTCACAAAACACAGCAAACTCCAAGTAAGATGAACTCAAAGATGTACACAGAGACACATTATAACAAAACAGCAAGAGAAAAGGAAATCCTCATATAAACTGGATCCTTAACAAAATGGTCAGATTTCTCCTTAAAAACTGTGGAGGCCAGAAGACAGGGACCAATATATCGGTGGGCTAAAAGAACTGTCAACCAAGAATCCCATATTCAGCAAACCTGCCCTTCGAAAGTAAGAGAGAAATTAACACATTCCCAGATGAACATAAACTGAGAGACTCTGTGACCACTACACCCACCCTACAAGAAATGCTCAAGGAATTCCTGCAAGGTGAAACAGAAGGGCACTAGGCAGTAATTCAAAACCATATGGAGAAATGAAGATCTTAATAAAGGTAAATACATGGGAAATTATAAAACCTAATATTACTGTAACTTTGGTTTATAACTCCAAATCTTGTGTCTATATAATTTAAGAGGCTAATGCATTTAAAAGAATTATTGGTTTATGTTTTGGTGTTCACAGTGTATAATGTTGTAATTCTGTGATACCAATAACCAAAAGGGATAGGGATGGACCTATGAAGGAGCAGAGATTTTATATGTTGTTAAATTAAGACGGTATAAATTCAGATTAGAGTGTTATAACTTCAGAACGTTAAATGTAATCCCCATGGTAACCACAAGAAAATATCTATAGAGGGGCACCTGGGTGGCTCAGTCGGTTGAGTGTCCAACTCTTGGTTTCAGCTCAGGTCTTGATCTCAGGGTTGTGAGACTGAGCCCTGCCTCAGGCTCCACGCTCAGTGGAGAATCTGCTTGAGATTTCTTCCTCTGCCCCTCTCCCCTCGTGTGCACACACACTCGCTCTCTCTCTCAAATAAATAAATCTTTAAAAAAAATAGAAAATAGCTATAGAATACACAAAAGGAAATGAGAAAAGAATTTAAACATTTCACTACAAAATATCAACTATAAACAAAAGAAGACAGTAATACAGGAAGTGAAGGACAAAAAAAAAAGCTATAGGGCATATAGAAAACAAATAGCTCAATGACAGAAGTTAAGTCCCTCTTTAGTAATTACTTTAAATGTAAATATGTTAAATTCCCCCAAAAAGACTGAGATTGGCAGAATGAATAAAAACATATAATCGACTATATGCTATCTACAAGAGACTCATTTTATACCCAAAGATACAAAAAGCCTAAAAGTGAAAGAATGGAAAAAGATATTCCATGCAAATAGTAACCAAAAGAGAACAGAGTTGGCTATACTAATATCAGACGTAATAGACTTTAAATATATAAAGTTTACAAGTGACAAAGGACATTATATATTAATAAAACATTCAATATGGCAAGAAGATAAAACAATTATAAACATTTACACACTTAATGAAAGACCATCAAAATATATGAAGGAAGCAAAAATATATATTTGATGTTCTGAGACTATATCAAAATAAAAAGCTTCTACACAGCAAAAGAAACTATCAACAAAACTAAAAGACAACCTACTGAATGAGAGAAATAATTGCCAATGACAATCTGATAAAGGGTTAGTATCCAAAATATATAAAGAACTTACACAACCCAACACCAAAAAACCCAAACACAAACAATCCAATTAAAAAATGGGCAGAAGACATGAACAGACATTTCTTCAAAGAAGACATACAAATGGCCAACAGACACATGAAAAGATGCTCAACATCACTCATCATCAGAGAAATGAACATCAAAAACACAATGCCATTTGTCGGAATGACTAAAATCAAAAACACAAGATAGAACGAGTGTTGGCAAGGATGTGGAGAAGAATGAATCCCTGTGCACTGTTGATGGGACTGTAAACTGGTACAGCCACTGTGGACAACAATATGGAGGTTCCTCAAAAATTAAAAATAGAATTGCCATATGATCTAGTAATCCCACTACTGGATATTTACCCAAAGAATTTGAAAACATTAATTCAAAAAGATATGTGCACCTCTATGTTTACTGCAGCATTATTTACAATAACCAAATTACGGAAGCAGCCCAAGTGTCCACAGATAGACAGATGAATGGATAAAGAAGAAGTGATATACATACACAATGGACTATTACTCAGCCATAGAAAAGAATGAAATCTTGCCATTTGCAACAACATAGATGGATCTAGAGAGTATAACGCTAAGAGAAGTAAGTCAGAGAAAGACAAACCCCGTATGATTACAGTCATGTGGAATTTAAGGAACAAAACAAAGAAAAAAAGACAAATATAAAAATAGGCTCTTAAAAACAGAGAACAAAGAGATGGTTATCAGAGGAGAGGTGGATGAGAGGATGGGTGAAATAGGTGAAGGGGATTAAGAGTATACTTATCATGATGAGCACAAAGTAATGTACAGAATTGTTGAATCACTATATTGTACACCTGAAACTAAATTAAGGGAACACTGTATGTTAACTATACTGGACTTAAAAAAAAAATAACATTGGTAATTTCAGATCACAAAAACATATATATGAAGGAAAAACTGACAGAACTGAAGGGAGAAAAACACAGTTCCACAATGATACTTGGGAGACTCTGATACCCCACTCAACAGTAATGCAGAGAACAACCAGCAGTAAGGAAACAAGAGAATTTAAACAACATAATAAACTACTAATCTGACAGCCGCTAAGCACTTCCTCCAACCACAGCACACACATTCTTCTCAAGGGCACACAGGATATTTTCCAGGGTAGACCAAATGTTAGGTCACAAATTAAGTCTTAAGACTTAAAAAGATAGCTATCATACAAAATATCTTCTCTGAACACAGCCAGATGAAGTCAGAAATTATACAGCAATTCCACTTACACAAACCCAAAAGAACTGAAAGCAAGATTTCAAAGAGACATTTGTACACCCGTGCTCACAGCAGCATTATTCACCATAGTCATAAGGTGGAAGTAACCCAAATGTCCTTCAATAGAAGAATGGATAAAGAAAATGTGGCATATACACACAATGGCATATTACTTAGTCTTAAAAAGGAAGGCAATTTTGACATATGATACAGCATGGATGAACCTTGAGGACATTCTACTAAGTGAAGTAAGCCAGTCACAAAAATATGAATACTTCATGATTCAACTACACAAGGTATTTATAGTAGTCAAAGTCATAAAGAAATTTTGGTATAAGGTACTAATGGCTGCCAGGGGCTAGGAGCAGGGGATAATGGGAAGTTACTGTTAATGGCTACACAGTTTCAGCTCTACAAGATGGAAAGGGTGATGGGGATGGATTGTGGTGATGGCTGTACAACAGTGTGAATGTACTTACTACCACTGAATTCTACGCTGTAAAATGGCTACAATGGAAAATTTTGATGAGAATTTTATCACAATTTTTTAAAAATACACACAAGTGTTGGTGAAGACGTGGAGAAATTGGAATCCTCATATGTCACTGGTGGGAACATAAAATAGTGGAGTCTCTGTGAAAGAGTCTGACGGTTCCTCAAAAGGTCAAGCATTGAGTTACCATGTTTTTAAGCAATGTCAGTTTTACCCCAGGGAAATAAAAACATATGTCTATAGGAATACATGGACACAAATGTTCATAGCAGCACTGTTCATAATAGCCAAGAACTATAAACGACCCAAATGGCCATAAACTGGTGAACAAATGCAACATGATATATACATGCAATGGAATGTTATTCACTACTCAAGAGAAATAAAGGACTGATACAAGCTCACACGCACGAACCTTGAAATGCCATGCTGAGTGAAAAAAACCCAACACAAAAGGCCACATAGTATATGACTCCTTGTATACGAAATGTCTAGAAAAGGCAGATCTATAGTGACAGAATGTAGATTAAGTCATTGCCTAGGCCTAGGGGTTTGGGGGAAATGGGGAGTGACTACTAATAGGGACAAGGTTCCCTTCTGAGGTGATGAAAATATTCTAAAATTGACGGTGGTGATGATTGGCATGACTGTATGACTATACTAAAAACACCTCAATTTTACACTTTAAATAAATGAACTAGATGGTATGTCAATTATATTTCCATAAAGCTGTTTAAAAAAAAAAAACAAGGCTAGTTGTTTGCTGTGGTGTCAACTCATTCTTAATCTGGACAAAAGGTGTTAACGGCCAGGAATGTACCGTATGAACTGCTGGGTTATAATCTCAGTTCAGCCATCGGGCAGAATGCAGCTGCTTGGATCATCATTTAAACTCTCTGATCTTTAATTTGTGCATCTTTTTTATATGGATTAATAATACCTTCCTAGCAATGTATGGCACATCGTAAGCTCATTTACAGTACTTGTTATTAGCAGTGCTTTTAATAACTCTGTATAAGTAACATCATAATTATCTAGTAAAAAAAGCTCTTACTGTAAGAAGACAGATGTATGTTCCTCAGAGGTATCAAAACGATCTCTATTCATGGCAGCCATAACATAAAGGAGCTCAATAATTCAATGAACATTATTGCTCATTGCTATTAATTCAATGAACATTTTTTAAGAGCATGCTCAGGTGGCAAAGCATTGGCTTTGGGTTGAATTTCTTAGTGCCCACGCCTTGTTTGGGCTCATGGGGGTTTTTTAAAAACCGAATTAGCTTGCATTATTTAAGAAGAGAGAGATTTCACTTAAAATGCAGGTTTCTGGATTCTCTTGGAAAATAGGAGGGTTTGCTAACACTGGGCCACGATCCCTGTGGACCCTACAGGTGGAACCTACAGAGGCTTCATGTGAGACCGCATGGCTCTTCTGTTACCCGCGTGGCCCCAAATGCCATAAGCATTTGCAGTATCGGCGCTGTCATAGACTGGAGATGCAGATATAAGTCAGCCACAGCTATCAATCGTCTGGAGCTCACAGACTAGCATGTTATAATGAAAACAGCCATAATAAATAGCTGGGTCACTTATTATCAGCCAGACCCATTTTACGGAAAGGGAAACAATTAGGCTCAAAGAAGTTACGTGATTTACAGACGGCAAACCATATCGGCCACACTAACTGATACATGCCCAAAGTATTATTAAAGTATCTGACCACTTTCTCCTGAATATCTCTAAGAACTTAATGTAACAGTTAAAAGTAATGGTGAATCAGGGAAGTAATGTTCAGGACCACCATGCTTTGATTAACTAATAATAAAGATGTTGAACAGATACTACCACTTTCAACTTTTTATACAAGGAAGAAAGGAGGAGACTTGTTAATAAAGTGACACAAAATGAAGCATGAGCTTGTTATTCATTAACAATTAATAGCTTATCAACCAAACATCTATCATTTATTCTGATATATGGAGCTTCCTCAGAAAGTTACCAGACTCTCTCTTCACAGAAAACACAGTAATTAAAGAGCCCCAAGGTGAGAGAAGGAAGATTGAGGATCATTTCTAGGAATCACGCCAGGTTCCTGTGTGTTTAATCTGTCCTTGGACTGACCTGGCCCCATTAATCAAAGCAACTGGTTGTCTGGGAAAATAACACGTTTTCATGATCTGAAAAACAGATATTAAAGGGAAACTATGATGTCATGGAGAAAAAGAAAGTAAAGACTACGATAAATTTAGCTGTATTTTCTCACTTACTGTGGTGTTACATGAAAAGTAATGGACCAAGGTCTTTATTGCCCTTCTGTAATTGTACCTGGTTGAACAGGTTAAACTAACAGGTGTGTTTACAAAATGATGTGACATAATTTCAGTATTGATACTGATACTAGATCTGTTTACATTTAAGTTCAACACAACTTACACAGACATTCTTTATAAAGCTGTATTCTTAAAAAAAAGATATAAATAAAAAATTTTCCATTATACATGGAAGCTTCTATTTCTTAAGAAATAAAACACAAAGATGAATATAAGTTCAAGAAATTTGTATCTGGCCTCTATCTTTAGATCAGGCTTAAGATAAGGGGCTGAGCAAACCCAGACCCTCTGTACCCATTTCAGTGCCTGGCACACAGGAGACATGCAAAAAATACATACCAGGCTTTAATTGAAAGCCACTATGTAACCACATAATAAAACAATCTTCTCTTGCAAAAACATTTTTAATATTATTTTTCCAATTTAAGTTGTGGCATTTGAAACTAAAATAATCTTCAAGGTTGAATTTATTCCTATGTTTCCTAGATGCCAGTCTTAACCAGTGGGATTTCTAGGTTTTCCTTCTGTTGGAGAATATAGGATACTTAAGTCCACGTTGCTCTAGTTTATTTTTATAATCTCAGGAACTAGTGCCATGTCGGGAACAGAGGAGTTACACAACAAACGTTTTAGAATAAATTAGTCTAGCTTTTATATTAATAAGCTACTTCTCTGCTCTGGATCTAATTAAAGTAATGATTAAGTAAGCACTTAGTAAACAATAAGTTAGTTAACTCATAAATACTATTCAACAAGAAGTAACCCAAACAAACTTAAAACATATCCTTTTCTCCCTGCCCTGGTTAGCAACTTTAGCTGTCTGACTCTGATTTTCAGATCAACCTTGGTTTTCTTCATACTTTCTAATTCTAAAACGATGGTTTGATGAAATGGCCCTCTAGTACTTACATTTTCAGTGGAGATTATAAACTCTATTCTCTCCTTGGATGGTTGACAAAGTTACCTTAAATTGACAATATAGACTTTTGGTCTTCTTATTTTGCTGGACAATATGACTTCAAATTCTGCTCTCTAATCCTCATTCCTCCTCTATTACCAGAAAAAAAAGAGAAAGAAAACAAAAACAAAAAACAGCTACTACCAACATCACTACAATGCTCCATTTCAGGAGTATCAACATCAACTAACAGGATGAGACATTTATAGCACACTCCATCCTACAACAGCAGAATATATATTCTGTTCAAGAGTATATGGAAGATATATGAAGACAGACAATATCCTGGGCTATAAAACAATCCTCAAAAAGATTTTAAAAACTGAAATCATGGGGCGCCTGGGTGGCTCAGTGGGTTGAAGCCTCTGCCTTCGGCTCAGGTCATGATCTCAGGGTCCTGGGATCGAGCCCCGCATCGGGCTCTCTGCTCAGCGGGGAGCCTGCTTCCCCCTCTCTCTCTGCCTGCCTCTCTGCCTACTTGTGATCTCTCTCTCTGTCAAATTAAATAAATAAAAATCTTAAAAAAAATAAAAATAAAATAAAAAAAAAAAAAAAACTGAAATCATGGGGCGCCTGGGTGGCTCAGTCGTTAAGTGTCTCCCTTCGGCTCAGGTCACAATCCCAGGGTCCTGGGATCGAGCCCCACATCGGGCTCCCTGCTCGGCGAGAAGCCTGCTTCTCCCTCTCTCCCCCTCCCTCTGCTTGTGTTCCCTCTCTCGCTGTGTCTCTCTCTGTCAAATAAATAAATAAAATCTTTAAAAAAAAAAAAAAAATCATATAGAATGTATTCTCCAACCAAAATGGAATAAAGTAGAAATCAGTGAGAGAAAGTTAACAGGAAAATCTCCAAATATTTGGAAAGTAAACAAGATGCATGTAAATAATCCACAGGTCAAAAAAGAAGTCAAAGCGAAATTTTTAAAAACACATTTAACTGAATGAAGATGAAAATGAAATACATCATTATAGGATATACCTAAAGCAGTACTCTTGAGGGAAATTTATAGCATGAAATGAATACATAAAAAAAGAAGAAACATCTCAAATCAGTAAACTCCCACATCAAGAACCTAGAAAAAGGGCAAAATAAACCCAAAGAAAGAAAAAAGGAGGAAATAACAAAGGTAAGAGCAGATAAAAAGAAACTGAAAATAGAAAAATAGAGAAAATCAATTAAACCAAGAGCTGGTTTTTCTAGATTAATAAAGCTCACAAACTTCTAACAAGACTGACAAAGAAAAATGTAGAAGACAAAATATACCAACATTAGTTATGAAACAAGATATCCCTACAGACCCTCCCCCAAATATAAAAAGGCCAATAAGGGAATATTACAAACTTTTCATACATAAATTTCACAATTTAGACAAAATGGGCCATTTGCTCAAAAAAACACAAACTACCAAAATTCACACAATATGAAATAGGTAATTTCAACAGTCCTTAACCATTAAGGAACTTGAATTTGCAATTTCGAAACTACCAAAAGAGAAATCTGCAGGGCTCAGAGAATCTCACTGAAGTAGTCTACCAAATGTTTAAAAAAGAATTAACACCAATTCTACACAACCCTTCCAGGAAATTAGAGGAGGAAATAGTTCTCTACTCTTAATTTCACAAAGTTATTATTACCCTGATACCAAAACCAGATAAAGATAATACTCCTCCCTCCAAAAAAACACAACTTACAGAAAAAATATTGCTCATGAATACAGATACAAGAACAATTAACAAACTAGAACTCAGCAATATATAAAAATAATTATGCACATGAACAAGTGGGGCTTATATGCACTTGGGGTTATTCCAGGGATCCAAGAGTTTTTCAATATTTGAAAATTAATCAATATAATCTACCATATTAACAGGCTAAAGAAAAATTCATATGTTCACATCAACTGACACAGAGCAAGTATCTGATAAAATTCAACACCCATTCAGGGTGCCTGGGTGGCTCAGTTGTTAAGCGTCTGCCTTCGGCTCAGGTCAAGATCCCAGGGTCCTGGGATTGAGCCCAGCACCGGGCTCCTTGCTCGGCAGGGAGTCTGTTTCTCCCTCTGCCTGCTGTTCCCCCTGCTTGTGATCCCTCTCTCACTGTCTCTCTCTGTCAAATAAATAAATAAAACCTTGGGGAAAAAAATTCAACACCCATTCATCATTTAAAAAACAACAACAACAGAATACATGGGAACTTTTTCAACTTGCTAAAGAGCATCAACTGAAAGCCTGTGAAAGACAGGGTGTTTTTCTGCTAAGATCAGAAACAAGAGACAAGGATGTTTACTCTCACTACTCTCTTATCCAACATAATGCTAGGAGTTCTAGCCAGTGCAATAAGGCAAGAAAAGGAAATAAAAGGCATATGGATTGGAAAGGCAGAAATTAAACCATCCCTATTTGCAGAGGACATGACTGTCCACATAGAAAATCCCAAGGAATCTACCAAAAAATTCCTAGAGCTAATGAATAAGCTCTGCTAGGTTACAGGATACAAGCTAAAGATACCAAAAAAACTACTGCATTTCTATATACAGCAATGAACACATGAACATCAAAATTAAAAACACAATACCATTATGGACCTTGGAGGTATTAGGCTAAGTGAAGTAAGTCAGATAGAGAAAGACAAACACTATGATTTCACTCATATGTGAAATCTAAACAAACAAGCAAAACAAAAACAACCTCACAAATACAAAGAAGAGACTGGTGGTTACCAGAGGGGAAGGGGAATGGGGGTGCAAAAATGGGTGAAGGAGATCAATTCTATGGTGATGGATGGTAACTAGACTTTTAGCAGTGATCACTTCAGAGTGCATACAGATGTCAAACTATAATGTTGCACACTTGAAACTTATGTAATATTACATACTAATTTTATCTCAATAAAAAAATACAATACTATTTACAATCAAAAAATGAAATACTTAGGTATAAATCTAAATCATGAACAGGAATTATATGTGAAGATTATGCAATGATGATGAAATCAATGATTGAAATCAATGGATGAAATCAATCAAATCAGATACACTGAGTTTATTGATTGAGAGACTCAACACTAAAGATGCTGATTCTCCCAAAACTCCAGCAAGATTTTTTGTAGATAAGAGATTATTCTAAAATTTATATGGAAAGGGAAAGGAGCTAAGATTGCTAAAACAGTTTTGAAAAAGAAAAATAAAATGAGAGGAATCAGTCCATCCAATTTCAAGACTCATAACTACAGGAATCAAGACTGTGATACTGGCTGAGGTATAACATAGCCCAAAGAGACAAAAGAGAACCCAGAGAAAGACCTACATAAATATGTAAATATTTATGCCCAGTGATCTTTTATAAAGGTGCAAAGCAACTAAATGGAAGAGGGACAGCCTTTTCAACAAAAAAAGTGCTGGAGCAACTAGACATCCACAGGCCAAAAAAAAAAAAAAACAAACAAACAAAACCACCAAGATCATGACCTAAATCTTGCACCTTATACAAAAACTCAAAAGGTTCATAAATTTAAAGGTTTTATTTATTTGTCTCAGAGACAGAGAGAGAGCACAAGCAGGGGGAGCAGCAGGCAGAGGAAGAAGCAGGCTCCCCACTAAGCAAGGAGCCCAACGTGGGACTTGATCCCAGGACTCTGGGATCATGACCCCGGCCAGCCAAAGGCAGAGGTTCAACTGACTGAGCTACCCGGGTGTTCCAAAGGAATCATAAATTTAAATTTAAAATGTAAAATTATAAGACTTAAAAAAAATAGAAGAAAATCTTCAAAGAGTTCTTATTCTTAGACTTGACATGAAAAACATGATCCATAAAAGGGAAAACAAATCAACAAATTGGACCTCATCAAAATTAAAAACTTCTGTTCTGCAAAGAACCTGGTTAAGAGCTAAAAGGGAAAAGTGGTCAGAACATAGATTTGCAAACCACGTGTCTAAAGAAGGACTAGTCTCTTCAGAAAATTATGCTGAGTGAGAAAAGCAATCCCAAACATACTATGTTCCAATTTTATAAAATTTTTTAAATGACAAAATTATATGGAGAACAAATTAGTGGTTGCTAGAGGGAAAGAAAGGGGTGGGGACAGGAGGGAAGTAGGTGTGGCCATAAAAGGACAACATGAGGGATCCTCCTGTGATGGGAAATGTCTGTATCTTGACTGTATCAATGTCAATATCCCAGTTGTGATGTTGTACTCTATCATGCAAATATCATTGTACTACATCATGCATGTATATCTACAATTATCTCAAAATGAAAAGTTCAATTAAAAAAATTAATAAACAAGAATTGAAAACTCTTCACAAATACAATTATATATTGCCTTAACTCTCAGATCCCCACTCCCTTCTTCAGCAAACTCCTGCCTCTTCTGCATCAGATGTCCACTTTTACCAATCTTACTCTAGTTAATGAAAACAACCTATGTACCGTTGTCTTCCACACAACCAATTACTGGAATCTGGGTGTGCCTTTTTTGCTGAATATCCCCACAATGGATGTAGACGGGGTCAGCAGGAGAGCCTGGGACCAACACCAGAAGTTTGTATGAATTCCAGCACAGAGTACCCAGTCATGCACCAGCAAGCAGGTGTGGCCACCTGCCTGTTAGACGTCGGTAATTATCAGCCCTCTCTACACCGCTTCCTTTGAAACCATTCCACTGACGCTTGAAACATTTCCACTGTTATCTGCATCACACTGTGGGAGAAGCCAGGGGCACTGCAGTCATAATGCCATATAAGAGACACGTCGGTGAGAGACGGCCTTCCCAGCACCGATTCTCCTTGTCTGTCCTCCACGTGAAAGCACCAGACGCCAGCAGATCTTCCCTGTGGGTTCCGAGATGAGGATCACTACTTCATCGTCTTCCTTCCCCTCTTGCTGAATGGCGGCCCTGAAAACATGAGGCAGCCAATGGGCAATGCTTCCCAAGTCCCTTTGCCCTCAGGTGACACAACAGTTGCTTCCTTGAGAATCTGAAACCATCCAGATCTCCGGGTGAGCAGTCAGTGCCAGGACTCTGAATTTCTCCCTTGTCTGAGAAGAAAGCTGTAGGATTCTCCCAATGGGCACTTCTCTTTCCAACTAACAATCCCTGAGAAGTGTGTTCCAAGCTCATTCTTTCTGAGTCCTGCAGTGAGTTTATACAAGGCAGAGGAAGAATTTATAACCAGGCATGGGTCATAACTGGTCGCTGGGGGATCCAGTTCTCTTTAAACGATCACATAAAAGAATGCTCCTCCGTTTGGAAGACACAGTGACAAAAACACATGCTTGCAAGAGTTTTGCGGGTTTTTTAAATCTTCTCTCACTAACAACTAAGGTGCTTCCCAGGTCTTCCCAGGTGACCTAGACGTACACAGAGAAGGTGGCTGTCCCAGCTCAGTATGATGAGGGCCTGGGAACCCTCCTACTGAGCCAAGTCCCCTTTCACAATGTTCTTTATCCCAGACTGATCTGCACAGATACCTGCTATCTTCATCTCTGAAGAAAAGTGTTCCAAGTGACACAAAGGGCTCTTAAAAATCCCCAACCTGTACTGTGTACACAGAGTAAGACCTGGCCTCTACGGAGGTGGCTTTCCAGGAAAGCCAAGAAAACAGCACTGTCCTACTAACAATAGGCCATTTCCTTCTTCCTTTAGAGATTCTTCATCCCAGCAGGAAAGAAAATCTAAGAGATTGGCAGTATCTGCCCATAAAAATGAAAAAAGGGTATTAAACTCCTATAGCACGAAATCAACAAAACTGTAATCATCTACTTGAATAATTTCAATTCAGTAGTCCAGCATGCACCAAAATTTAATAAACCACTTCGCTTTAGAATAATTGTCACATGGGGTTTGATTTAATTAATCTCAGCAGGATTGAAAACAGCCCCCAGGAAGTCAATGTGATCAACCTCCTTCAGTTGTGCTAGAATGAAAACGTGTTAACTATGCTACCAAATCAAGACATTTAGGCAGTGGTGGTGATTTTCTATGCTCTCTGACCTATCTACCTGTATGCACTGACCTTGTAATGCTAGATCATTCTCGCTTCTATGTACCACTGGAAGGCTTCTGGCTCAGCACCCTTTCAGAGCGAGCACCTTGGATGAGGGGTTCGATTAGAAATAAAGATTAGGAAAAGCAGAAAGAGTTCTTGCTTCCTCCTCTGAGTTACTTCTATGTTAGAAGGAAAGCAAACTCCATTCTCAGAGCCCTGGATATTTTTCCTAATTTTGAGTGGAGTTACGAGAAGACCAGATGATCTTCCGGCAGGACTGCTGACAGGCAGAAGAAAGCATATCTACCCTCTCCCTTCTCCTGAGTCCTGCTGCCCTGGAAGAAGATTCTAGCCCAGAAAGCAAAGCCGAGAGAAAGTGAACCTTCATCACTCTCCTCCCATCCCAGAGTGAGATCTAATGAGAAAAGGTGAGACTCGCAGGGGGCAAGAGGGCTAAGCTCTGCCAGAGTTACCACTCAGACTTGACCTTGTCCATGTGCACTCAGCACAGTGCCTCATCCTGGCCCGAACTGCGTCTGCGTTTATGAATGAATGGTCCCTCCGTCTCAAGGAGCAGATCATCGTCATTACCCAGGAGCCATCCTGACGCGCGAAAGCACGGGACGCTCAGCCAAGTGCGTGTGGCATTTCCATGGCTGAGCTTGGAGACAAGACCTGCCTCCAGACACCTCAGCACTGTGCGCAGAGCTGTTTATACCGACATCGGGTGGTCAGGGGGTGGTCAGGACTGCACTTGGAGATACAAATACAACCCAGACAGCCTGTTCCACAAGCTGCACGTTTCTAGATCACTCTTCTTACCCACACTTTGCCATGACTTGTCATTAAAAAACTAAGGGTTCAAGAGAAGCTGCCACTTTCCTTATTCACAATTCCACAATTCAGGATTCATTCATTTACTCAGTGAGGCCAGGAGTCGAAGACTCGACTTAGAGGGGAACTTTATGTAATGAGGAGCTCACTCCATGTCACGCTGTTAGAACATAGTATATGTTCTAATATATAGAACATTTCTAATATATAAAACATCGTTTTGGCTCCAGCATAGACACCCCCCTTCCCTCTCTCTCTCTCTCTCTCTCTCTCTCTCTCTCTCACACACACACACACACACACACACACGTACATGTGCACAAGCACACCACAGATCATGGCCAGGAACTGGAGCTGGCATGTAAAGCACCCAGTCCTTTTCTAGGAAGTATAGGACACAATAGTTCTGGAAAAGTGGCCTAAGGACACAGAGAGAGACGCCTTTAACGCTAGAGCTGAAACTGGATTTGGTAAAACAAGCAGGCTCGTTGGTAAGATGAGCCAAGCAATCACTGGGGAGTTTAGATTTGTTTCAGAAAAGCCAAAGGTAGAGAAAACAGGTCTAGCAGATTTTAAAACATACCATTTTAGAGAACATTTTGCTTATTTTTCCTAGTGATTTCGGATTGTTAACCTCAAATGTTTAAAACCTAAATGTACTTCAGACTGTTCTCATTTTAAATATATAATCCTTCTGAATATAACTAAAGCTTGTAGATATTAATATAGCCCCGCCTTCTTTACTGTTTTCAGCGAGGGTTTGGGGGATGTTATTTCAGAAGGATCCATGGAACATTTAAGCAAGGGCAAGTCCTCTGAAGGCCTGTATTTCTAAAGCCTATTCAGTCAGAGAGTAACTGGAGTGATAATGGTAAGACCACACAATGGAGGCTAGTCTTTACCATAATACTGAACCACTTGTATGCTGGCTCTACAAAAGTTTCCCCAGTGGTAGATTTTCACTTAGTAATCGGGTAGCAGAACAAATATAGTGAATCAATTATTTCCATTTGCAGCACACACTTAAATGTCCCAGGGCCGATCTCACAGTAAACACTAATTACTTGCATGCCCAACACAGAAAACAAAACCAAACACGTACTCTAATTTTTTCACAGAAAGAGAACAAATCAGAAACCGAGGATATGAATTCATCTATTTCTCATTTCTTTGTTTAGCTTGGCCACGCTACGAGGACTGATTCTAGACT
This sequence comes from Potos flavus, assembly GCA_028534135.1. Taxonomy (NCBI): domain Eukaryota; kingdom Metazoa; phylum Chordata; class Mammalia; order Carnivora; family Procyonidae; genus Potos; species Potos flavus. Next base: position 68,509,164 of record CM052883.1, on the reverse strand, counting down.
GAAAGATAGGACAAACTCACAGAACTTAAACTGTATCACCCATTTCCTTCTGAGGGTACTAACTGTGGCTCACTTACTCGAGCCTCCTGGTCCCAGGCAACCTACATTTTAATAACTTGCCAGGATAAATTAGAATAATTGTTGCATGGGGTTTGCCTTAATTAATCTCAGCAGGCTTCAAGGAAGGCCCATGAAGTCAAGAGAAAAAATGTCCTTCAGATGTTCCATTATTAAAAGTTGAGGAATTATGTCACCAAAAAAGACAGGTATAGAAAAGGCTGCAGTTAAGGGGGCGCCTGGGTGGCTCAGTGGTTTAAGGCCTCTGCCTTCGACTCAGGTCATGATCTCAGGGTCCTGGGATCGAGCCCCGCATCGGACTCTCTGCTCGGTGGGGAGCCTGCTTCCCCCTCTCTCTCTGCCTGCCTCTCTGCCTACTTGTGATCTCTCTCCTCTCTGTCAAATAAATAAATAAAATCTTAAAAAAAAAAAAAAGGCTGCAGTTATAAATCAAAACCAAAATACTTACACATGCTGATTGAGAGACAGACATAGTTTGTCCCTCCACAGGAGGAAAAGAAGGAATAAACTTGCTAGCTTGGCTGTTTTGGTACAAACCAGGTGCTCACCAATACTTGTCTAATTAATGAAACAATGAATGAAAGTTGATTTAACCTATGTGACAAGAAGGGCATGCAAAGGGGCGCCTGGGTGACTCAGTTGTTAAGCGTCTGCCTTCGGCTCAGGGGATGAACCCAGGGTCCTGCGTTTGAGCCCTGCATCCGGCTCTCTGCTCAGCGGGAAGTCTGCTTCTCCCTCTCTCACTCCCCCTGCTTGTGTTCCCTTTCTCACTGTGTCTCTCTCTGTCAAATAAATAAATAAAATCTTAAAAAAAAAACAAAGAAAGCCATGCAAAAAGATTATACGTCCTTTCAAGTAATGGTTAGAAATACATAATTTAGGACATAGTGACATTTAGACCCTAGAAAATAGGTCCATGCCAAAGAGAGACCAAGTCTAAAAATTTATTCCAGGTTTGAAAACTGGCATTTAGGTACAAATAACAGATTAGAGCAGGTAACAAAATAAACTGGGTTCAGATCCCAACTCTGCTGCTTGCTAACTGTGTGACCTTGGGAAGGCATTTACCTCTCTGCGTTTCAATTGCCTTGTCTGAAAAATGTAGACAGTAATGGTCCCCAACTACTAAGTAATCCCCATCCATGTTGTAAAGCATTGCTACTTCGTGATTTTAGAATGGTTATATTCCAAAAATTCAAGTTTTTCCACACAGAAGTGGGAAAATGGTGTCCAGTGCTGGGAAGGCTGTGGGGGAGGACACGCTCTATTTACAGCATGACCCTTGTATCCTTGCAAAGAGAGGGCTTAGAGAATTAGATGTGGAGATCCAGGGCACTGAGCTATTTCACCTCTCAACTCTCAGAACAAAAGACGTGACCACCAGAGATTTCCAAACCAACGAGCGTTTGACGATCAACAAGTATGCATCAAACAATTGAAATGGCTCACTTTCCCCTCCTGCTGCCATAAAACCATCAGAGCCTCCGCCAGCACATGTATATACGAAGCAATTACTATGCACCAGGCCCTCTGCTAAGCAAGAATGGACTCATTTCATCCTCCCAACAGCTGACTCCCAAACTTCCCTGCACATGGGAAGCTGCTAAAAATTCCAATGCTTAGGTCACACCCAAAACCAATCACAGTATTTGGGGTGGGAGCAGGTATCAACTTTAAAAAAAAAAAAAAAAAACCTGGTTAATTCCAATGTGCAGTGTAGTTTGAAATGCTTACCTAAGGGCTGGGTACTGTTACCACGTACATTTTTCAGATAAGGCAACTGAGGCACAGACAGGGTAATGCCTTCCCAAGATCACATTGCAGAGTTAGGATCTGAACTCAGTTTGACTTCTGCCAAACACTAAGAAATCATGAAAGGTGGAGGTGTTACAAAAATAATATAAAACACTAGTTTGCAATGAAATGAAGTGGAGGGGGCAGAAGAAATTGTGAGAAAGTACATACACTTGGCAAAGAAATGCAGGACATGGGGACAGCTGTAGACTTGAGGAAAATCCCACCCAATCCAACCAGGTAGGAACAGAGTCTTCACTTTCTGAAAACCTTATCATGTAGCCACAAAGAGTAACTGTTCAGCGCCTCTTGAAAGCACATGTTCTAGAACGGTGCTTCTCAAACTTTGGACTTTTGAAGCTCTCCATAGGTCTGAGGGAAAGCCCTAGAATTTGCTCTTCTAACAAATCCCCAAGTGATAATCAGGCCAAACCAATGCTTTCGACACACAATAGTCATAAATGATACGCTGGGAGCTACAGCCATGCAGAAGTGTTCAGAGTCCCTAGGGTCCCCGACCCGAAGTCTGTCTCCCCACCTCTGCTTACTCAATCTGACTAAATCCATCTGCCTTATGCCTCCCTCTGCTCCTTCCCCAACCTGCTCATGCCATTCAGCCCAGGCTGTAGTTAACTCCTCCTCCAGGAAAGCTTCCTTCCTGGATCCTAGATCTCTCATGTGCTCCCTAAACCCCCTCCCCACAAACTGATCACCACACCTGCTACACGTTTCAAGACTTTCCTTTCACACATCTACCTCTCCCACCGGACAGGAATGTGAGCCTCCTTGAGGACCATGGCTGTTTCTGAGGACTCTTTCCATCTTCCCCATCCAGCACAGGCCTGGCACATAAAAGGTGCACAATAAGCGTGCACACATGAGCACGCCACTCTACCAGGAAGGGTGGGAATGGAGCAAATTTCTGAAGTAGGAGCTGGTTTTCTCACAGCTAGAGCTGATTCCAATGTATAAACTGAATGTGTTTCAACGTACATGTGTAAGTTGTTTCTTTGATGAAGAGTCTCAGGACTCCTTCATCTCTCTGTGTATCATACATGGTGGTTAAGTACTAGGGCCTGACCTCAGAAGTGTGTTTAATGTGACTGAATTGTAATTTTAACACTCAAGTACAAGACTGCTCACTGCTTAGATTATATAGAACGATGATTTCTACAAAAGACTGTGATCAAAGTTCCAGTAGCAGGAACACATCTCATTCCTGGCCTCCTGCCCTCCGTTTTAAGACAATAAAATCCTGGACTTTCCCTCCTTTTGCACCTGCCCTAGACCACGAGCAAAGACCCCAGTTTCCCACTTTCCTGCAGGCTGCCTCCCTCCAACAACAACACTTTCCAGTCTGTCTGGTCATTTCAGACCTGGGTTCTATTTTTCTCCAAGAACAGCTTGCCAATCTTAGGGAACAAACTCTATCATGGTGTTAATGGGGGCTGGAGGAAAGACTGGCTGCCCCCTTCTTCCAAGTTAGCCATGCAGAGTCCTCTCAGAGCTCCCCAACCTGGCTGACTCCAGACAGTGAGGATGGGAGGCAGGGGAAGGTTCCAGTCCAGATCTGGCATGCAAGAGCGTTCAAAGATATTTTGAGTCAGGCACATGGTCCCTGAAATTACAATGTTGAGTTCTCATTTCTTCCACAATGACACAGAGTGGTCCTACTGCAGGGAAACGGGCAGAGGTTATATCTGACCAAGAAATCGGGTCCTTTAAGGTCCTGGTGAAGGTGAGGTAACAGTTCTGTGTCCAGGACATCTGAATATTAGGACAACAGGACGGGATATTACCTGCATTCACGAATGTGGACATTCTGAGCATAGTCACTGCCGTGTATTAGAAACCTATACCATTCTTTCCATTCCTGGCATGGCAGCAGCTCCCAGTGCCTTCTCAGCGAGTGATGAAGCTCCGTGTACACCCCAAGCGAGACAGACAGGGATGGGCCCTGGAACTGTTATGAGCCCTGCCCCCCTACCCCCATATTGCATCTGCAGCTCAGCAAACAGCAACCATGTAGTTCAGAAAAGCCTCTGCAAAAGAGTGCAGCTGAAGGGAGTTACAATGGACAGAGGAGACAGACACATGGAAGCATACACCCAGATCTCCTGAGCCAGGCAGCCCAGTGCTCCAGTCTCATCCTTGTCACTTACTATGGGGCTTTGGCCATGACAACTTCCCTCACCTCCATTTTCTCAACTGTGAAAGGGGAGCAGGGAAATCTAACTTGCTCTTCAGTTAGAACGATCCTGATCTCAACCACAGAACACAGATAACTGTTTGAGCAACTGTTCCCTCCATTCCCCCAAGGATGGAACCTAACTGCCCTTCTCATTCTAGAAGCATCAGAGAGGTTAATTACATACGACGTGTACCTTAGGGCATTAGGGTTTAATTCTGTCAAGAAAGACATACAGAATGAGTTGAGCAGCACGGGTAAATACTACCATCCAGGTTCCCTGAAGATTCCTAGGGGGAAGGGATTAAATAGACAGGCAGGAGCTGGGAATCAGGAACGCATGGGTGGAAGGCCCAGTCCAAGACAAAGGGGAGAGCATGGCAGAGCCAACACAGAAACAAAAACTAACCGGACATGCTCTCCCCCTTCACTTCTGTTTCATTTGAGAAGCAAGGATGAAGGAAATCATGTGAGCACTTTGTGCCTAATGCCTTTCTGTCTGCAAATGGAAAATACAATTAAACATTACAGTTACTGATCTTCAAACTGCCATGTATTATATGATTTGCCTCTAGAAAGCAATGTACGTTTGGTGTTCCTTCCTGATGTTTTGGAAATAACAAAATTACTTCTTTCTAAAACCTCTGAAGTTATACTTCCGTGATTTTATGATCCCATTTATGCCATTACATATCTCAAAAGCAAACATTTTTAAGTGTTTAGCTTTCAGACAAAAAAAAAACAAACAAACCAAAAAAAACCACCCAGAAAACCACTGACAATTTCTATTTTAAATGAATCCTTCCAGAGCCTCTTAGCTCAGGAAAGGAGAGGAAAGAAGGCTCATTGTTTTCAGCAGCAAGCAGAGAGGTCAACCCACCAAGCTGTATGGCCAGGCATGAAGAGCCCTGGACCAGAGATCAACAGATCTGGGATCTAAGCCCAGGTCTCCTGTCCTTTGGAGACTGCTGCTTTCCCTTGGACACGTCATTTTACTTCTCTGGATCACAGTATCCTCATCTGTGGAGTGTAAGATCCCTTCCAGCTATCAAAGTATAAAACTTTACCTACATTCTGCTTCAGTATCTGCAAAAGGGGAAATATTTGCCTCCAACTTTCAGGAAGGTGAAGACCAACAAGGAAATATTTTAACAAGGTTTTAAGATTATATAATGAAATATATAATATTTCAATATAATGAAATAGAAATAAACAAGACTCATAAAATCACAGGGCTATCGGGGGTACCCTAGAGGTCTGGCCAACTAGCTAAAGTGAATCTCAAACTCTCAATGCACAGGAGACTGTTGGCGACAATCTCCCTTCCAGCCTTCCTGTAGCTAAGGGGACCAGTGTATTCTCTTCAGGAAGCTGACTGAAAACAAGCTTGAATTGACAGTCAGCCCAGACAGTGTCCCCAGTCTTTCCAAAGGACATTAGGCATTGGGTTTTCCCCCCTGCACTATTCTATAGGTAAAGATAATATGCCCTCAACTGGTGTAAACTGAAGACTAAATAAAACGTGCAGTTAATGACCTCATTTCCAAAGCCAAATCCAGCCCAGATCTGAGTTCAGAAGTTCCTACACCATAGAACCTCAGCACCTGGCAAGAAGAGCTCTACCACTAGAGAGCCATGAGAAATTGGGCCTGTTACTTCTCTCAGCCTCTCTTGTCTCATCTGTAAAATGGGGAGAGTAATAGTATCTACATTTCAGGGATGTGAGGAGGATTAATGAGGTATTATCGCAAGTAAATCCCTCAGAAGAGTGCCTAACCCCTAAGCGTTTGATAAGTACATTCGTACATTCGTATTGATATCAATAGTAACATAATCTAATAACTATGTATACGATACTAGAGCAGAAGGGAAGGTCCTGAAACCCAGGGTACTCCTGGGGAAAGGTAGCAGCTCCCTCCCTCCACCTCCAGACCCTTTTCAGGCAGTCTGAAATTAAGATGTCTGCAACGTAATGGAGGACTGTTTGGAAAAGAGGAAAAGGAACCTAGGGATGGTGGTGGCGTAGAAAAATCACAACCAAAGGAACCGAAACAAGGTGTGCTGTGAAGGCAGCAGGAGGGAAAGCACTTGTCAAGGAGAAGTAGGTAAAAGGCAAGAAAGCACCATGTGGAAGAAACTGGGGAGAGAATCAAGACACGCACACATGCATAGTGCAAATAAAAAAACAGATAATCATCCTGGTTGGAAGATGGCAAATTTGGGGGCTGAAGGAGGTAATTGAAAATTACAATATGGGATAAGAAATAGTCACATAAAACTCTATAGAGGATGTGGGGGCAGAGAACAAGGTTCGGCAGCACAGGGAGGAGTGCATAATTAGCAGGCGCCAGAAGAACAATGAAATGAGGAGGTTTGCAAGTTGGGGGACATGAAGAGAAAAGGTGCATTTGTTATGAAAGGTGGAAAAATAAAATGGAGTGAGACTTCTGTGCCTGTTAGCAAAGGAAAGCGAAGAACCGGTATCTTTGAAGGGGGGGTTGTGGGGATGAAAACACCAGGCAACACAGAAAATGAGATGAGGTGCAGAGAAAACCTTGGGGGGGGGTTGATTTTGGATAGCCTTGGTAATAAGTGTTCACTACTTTCAAATTACTGTTCTATTATTAACATTATCATCCAATGCGGGAAAGCAACTAATCAGAGTTTGTTTGTTTGCTTTGGTTTGATTTTTGCACTGGGAGGGAGGGGAAATTTGCTCAGGCTCTGTAACTTTGCACAGTCAGATGGGTGGCCCGCCAGCGCAGGTCACCTGAGTTCCCCCTGACGTGGGCAGCACTGCTGGTTTCTACCTTCCTGCGGCTAGTATGCAAATTCCCGCACCACGTCAACCACAATTGGAACCAAGCCGACTCCAGCAACACCTTCCAATTCAGAGGCGACAGACACCGGGTCCCACCGGTCTTTCTCATGAAATGAGACCCAGCTGGGACCTGTGGAGAATCCTGCTTTCAAAACTAAGTTCTCGCTAGGGCCGCCAGCTACAGCAGACCCGGGCCGGTGCCGGCCGCACCGGTCGCGCCCTCCGAGGGAGCGGAGCTGCGAAGGGAATACCGGCCGCACCAGGCTCCCCGAACCTTTGTCCGCCCTCCCCGCGCAACCTCGAAGGCCAGGCCCCACGAGTCGGGAGCTCGGGGTAAAGTTTCAGGGTAATCGCCGAACGGGTCGTGCCGGAGACGACCTCTTCCAGGAACACCGGCTGCACGCGCTCCCCGGGGACAGCGCCGCTGGCCGAACGGCGGGGGGTGTGGGGGGGGTCGCCGAGCAACCACTGCAGGGCACCAACAGGTGGGCAGCCAGGGCGGCCTCCAGAAGCGGCCAGGAGACGGAGGAGGGCGTCCTCGGGCTTTGAAAGCCGTCGCTTGGAGCTAATTCCTCTCCCCGGGCTCCCAGCTAACAGCCCCGGACGCCTGCCCCACGCCCCGCGCGCGCCCCGCACAGACGCACGCCGGGGTGCAGCCTCACCTCGTGCGGCTCCCACTCGGCGGAGCCTCCAAAGCCAGTGTATCCAAGACGTCCCTGCGACACAGGGCCGGTCCCGGTCCCACGGAGCTCGGAGCACGCCGGGCGCTCGCAGGAGGCTCTGCTCCGGTGCGCTGCCTCTGGGCTGGCGGCGGGCGGGGCGGCAGCTAGAGAAAGCGCGCGGCTGAATCCCGCCCGCGCCGCAGCCTCCCGGCTCCCCAGGCCACGCCCCCACCCCGCCTCGGGTCACGCCCCCAGCCCCCTTTTAGGGCTACGCACGAGCCACGCCCCCAACCCGGCTCTCTCTCTACGCCCTTGGCCCGGGACTCGCTCCATCCCCAGGCCACGCCCCCGACTCGCCTCGGCCACGCCTCCAGCCCCCGTCTCTGTCCACTTAGGACACGCCCCCGACCACGCTCTCCCACTACACCCCGGCCCTGCCACGCCCCCCGCCCGGCGACCCCGCCAAGCCAGTCCCTGCCAACAGCCCGGCTGCCCCCATCTTCCCAGCCAGTCCCAACCCCTAAGACATCCCTCATCTCTCTTCAGGATATCCCCCCAGCCACGCCCCTGGCCCTGTTACGCTTCCCCCCAACTCCCGCTCCTCTTGCCCTCAGCTACACCCCGAGCCCGGCTCCCTTCCAACCACCCCCAGCGACTACCCCATATCGCCACCCCCGGCCCGGCCCCCCCTAAGCCAGGCTCTCCCCCTACCCCATCCACCCCCAGCCTCACAAGCCCAGGGCGGGAGGAGCCACGCAAACCCCCCACCCCAGTCCACTCGCCCCACCTCTGCCAGAGCTTGGAGTTCGCTTTACGCGAAGGAGATGAGGCTGTGCCCATTTCCAAGCAAAGGAAACACTAGGTCTGGATTTTTAAAACTACCCTTCTCCCCAGCAACTAGGGCGACTCTTATGTGTACTGCGTAGTGAACCCACTCAAAGCACTACCACCTTTTCGTTGTGGCCCAACGGGTAATCAGTAATTTCACATGAAAACCACAGAGGCAAAGCAAGCCCTTCTGTGCTAGGATGTGGACCCCAAATACTCTGTTGATTGTTTACATGCAAATAATGAAACTTGTAAAGTAAACGTAATCTTTTAAAAAGTGCCAGTTTTTAGGTGATTCATTTGAATGGTTATTATGCACCAACACTACTTTAAACATGGATTATTTTTATAATCAAAGAACCATAACAACTATTTTTTTTTAAGATTTTATTTGCTTATTTGAGAGAGAGAGAGAGCACAAGCAGGGTGAAGGGCAGAAGGAGAAGCAGACTCCCTGCTGAGCAGGGAGCCAGATATGGGACTCAATCCAAGGACTCTGGGATCATGACCCCAGCGGAAGGCAGACGCTTAACCAACTGAGCCATCCAGGCGCCCCCATAACAACTATTTTTAAACTTATGTTCTTTTTTAAGTTTTAAACTTATGTTCTTATGTTTAAGAACATAAATGATTAAATTACCCAATGAAGAGTCAAAATTAACTTTATATGTGCTTTTTTCAATAGTGAAAAAACTATTCTGTATAATATCAAATGGTGGATACAAGCGATTATGCATTTGTCAAAATCCACACAAAGAGTGAACTGGAATGTAAACCTGTTCATCATAATGTATCAATATTGACTCATTAGTTGTAACAAATGTACCACACTGATGTAAGACGTCAATGATAGGAGAAACTTGGGGGGGAGGGTAGTATAATGGGAGCTCTCCTTTACAGAAAAAAAACTTTTCTGTAAACCAAAAACTGCTCTTAAAAAAGTCTATTAATTAAAGCACACACATCAAAATATTAATGGTTATTAACTCTGCATGGGGGAAATTTGAACAAATTTTTTTTATTTGAATTTTTAATGAAATCCCCACATTTCTGGCAAGGAGCATATATATTTTTAAAGCAGAAAAAAATGCTATACAAACAAACTGTGGAAAATTTTAGAGGCATAGCATGAGAGGCTAATATCAAACATTCCATTTTATTTTTATTTTATATAACTTTTAAAACATCTGCCCGAAGCTCTGATAAATGTTAAAAATTAAATCTATTTTACTATCGTTAAAAAAAATCTTAAGGGCTACACTGAGATTTTAATGATCTCTTTAGAATTAGCACCCATCTGGGGAGAAAATTTTTTCTTTTTAAAAAATCTGGGTCTCAAAAGATCATTTCTGCCTTCTCGGAAATCATTATCAATATTTACATGCAACACTTTTTCAAGTGAAGAAAAACACTATACTCAAAACCAAGTTCTTAGGGCGGGGGGATCTCTGGAGAGTTAGAAGCATTTGCCTCCGTGATACCTGTGACCCTGGGCAAGTCTTTTGACTGAATTTCAGTGTCCTCCTCAGGGAAAAGGGAAACATCCCTCTCTGCATTGGTCGGAAAATACCAAACTTGGGCCATATAAGAATCCTGGCATCTTAGCACACACAGGAGCCTAATAATTATTAGTTCCTGTCCTTAAAAGAAAAAAAAATACATTTTTTAGTTGTTTTAGGGAGAATCTTGAGCTCCTGAGACAAAAGATACTAAGTTGTTGGAGCAAGGCAGGATGGTTCAAAAAAAAACTCACTGATGTGACCTGGAGGGATTGGGCGCTTAATACTCAGCACCATCACTAGCCACAAGCATGAAGGGGTTAAATCACCAAACTTCTCCGCATCTCATTTTTCTAATCAATTAAATGAGAGCTGGACCAGTGATCTCTAAGTTTCCTTCAGCTTCCATCACTGCATGGGGAATCTCAGTGTGGCTTCTGAGTAAAAAGGCCTAAGTCTCCTGTAGTGACCTCTCTCTTTGCCCACAGGACCAGCCATCAGTCACCGCCCTGCAAACAATGCTGACATCTGCTTTCTACCCTTCGTACAAAAGAGAACCTCCCAAGGTTTCTTTGAACTTTTTTTCCACTCCGTGATCTGCTGCTACCAGACACCGACTAGGAGCTGAAACTCTCCCAGTAGCCAATTCACAGCTTTTCCCCAAAGATTCATTGTAACACCACTGGTGCTTTCTGCAGGAGTGTCCAGGGATAGAAGCTACCATTTCTCACCCATATGTGAGGTGCACTTTTTTTCCTCATAATTATGTCTCCAAAATTTTAATGCTTCTGTTACTATTTACTGAGCACTTAATATGCTGTGTCATTGACATTCCTTATCTCCTTAGAGCCTCAAAGCAGCCCCCAAGGTACTGTTATATTCTTGTTTTATAGATGAGAAAAACAAAGTTCAGAGAAGGCGAATGAATTGCCTAAGGTCATTCAGCTGGTAAGTGATGGAGCCAGGATTTAATTTCATGCTCCTGCTTTTGAACACTATGAACAAGGCTGTACTGGGACTTCCCTCAGGGTTCTGAGGATGCATTACGGTGTTCCCTCTGCTGAAAGGCCCCACTCCTCAGAGATTTTTCAGGAGCAGGAACAAGGGAGGAAAGCATTCTGGACTGAATGTTTGTCCCCAGCCCCTTAGTCTCATATGTTGAAGCCCCACCCCACAGTGAGATTGTTTTAGGAGGTAGGACCTCGGAAGGTAAGCAGGTTTAGATGAAGTCCTGAAGGTGGGACCCCATGATGGGATCAGTGCCCTAATAAGAAAAGAACTCTGGTTCTCTCCCTCTCCTTCTTCCTCATCTTTGGGAAGACATGGCAAGAAGGTGGCCAGCTGCAAGCCAGAAAGTGGGTCCTCACCAGACACCAAATCTGGTGACTTGGTCTTGGACCTCCCAGCCTCCAGAAATGTAAAAAATAAATGCTTGTTGTTCAAGGCACCCAGGGTGGTCTTTTGTCATGGCAGCTAAGCTCACTAATACAGAAAGCAAACTCCTTCCTCCTTGTTTTAGATTGTTTTTCTTCGAGGAGCTTCCAAAATGTAACCCTTCTGGCCTCGGGCCCCACTCTCTTCTGCTTAAAGAGTTACCTGACTGGTGGGAGAAATCCATTGGTCCACCAAACTTAATAATTTATTAAAGCTTTTCACTCTTTTCAAACCTCTCAACCCAGACTACTCCAGGGAACAATCTGAGGCCAATGTCCCTTCCTCAAAGCCAGACTGTCACCTGGATGGGGTACCTGATGGTCCGCATCTAGCTTGGGGAGCAGGAGGGCCATGCAGAGAATATTGGCAAGAACTTGTCACACAGACCCAAAGTCACAGTCTCTGGTAGACTTTATCTCAGGGACGGTCTCACTGACATTTTTATCTTCATCTGTCAGTCTCCAGTGTCCTGTTTCTTAATTGGTTGTGAAGGTGGGAAGGGGAGAAAAGGCAGCTTGGCTGGCCCACAGTTGCCCCTGAGGGGGAAGGTAAAACCTGAACAGGCATAAGCCAGCCCTGTGGCTCCGGGAAAATTGTTTAACCCCTCTGGGAATTTCTCCTTCTCTGTGACATACTGTGGCGAAGATTAAGTGTGATAATGTATATAAAATCCTGGCTCACTCTCTGGCACGTGGTAAAATGCTCCATAAACGGTGGCTGTCATTATTGATCAGAATGGTTAAGAAGGATTTGAGGTCTTTTATTCCACAGTTTATCAGAGCAGACATTTCTCTAAATCTAAGCTTCTTGGGATGGAAGAGTAATGTTTGGTATTCGTCAAATTGTTTGGGCACATAAATATCTATTTGAGGGAGGGTAAGGAATGTCCAATTAATCTGGGCAGAGAGAGAAAAGGGTTTTCCCTGTTCTTTTTTTTTTTAAGATTTTATTTTATTTATTTATTGGACAGGGGAGGATGGCAAAAGAGGAAATACAAGCAGGGGAGTGGGAGAGGGAGAAACAGGCTTCCCGCTGAGCAGGGAGCTTGGTGCGGGGCTCAATCACAAGACCCTAGGATCATGACCTGAGCCCAAGACAGATGCTTAACTGACTGAACCTCCCAGGTGCCCATTTTCCTTGTTCTTTGCCCAGGAGTCAGCTCCAGCAACCTTCTACAGTGCCTTCCCTGTGGGTTCAGCCGAAAGGATGCTGGAGGGAATCTATGGCTCTGGAGGGAATAAGACGGGCAAGGCAGCCATAAGGAAGCAAGGAGAATGAGCAGTAAAACCACGTCCCCAGCGTTCTTACCAGCCAACCAGAATCTGCCCAAAGCCACGAGTGTGAGGGGGAAGTAGCTCTCTGCAGAAGCCCGATTCCCAAGTGGTTCTGAAAGCTCTGCAAGTACTCTGCCCCGCTCTGAAGTGTGACTCTAAGTTTCAAGGGTGTACCTTGGCTAGACTGAGGAGGAGACTTTTCGAGAACAGTTCTCCACAGTCTTTCTCTTTGCCTCAACCAAGCAACTCCTGAAATCCTGTCTTCTTTATTAAATTGCCATGAATGATACCTTCATCTATCAATTTTCGCTTTATCTCTCTACCCCTTCGCTGTGCCACAGCACACCTTTAATCCTGTGCAGGATGTAATCGATATGTTAGTGATGAGGCACTGGCTTCTGAAGCAGGCAGAGCAGCCCTCGGTCCCCCTTTCACCTCTCACTAGCTGGGTGGCCTTGGATAAACTCTTTTGAACCTTAGTTTCTTCATCTGTAATATAGAAATAGTAACATGTACCCTGTTGTGGTGGGGACTTTTTTTTTTTAAGAGAGAGAGAGAGCGCGAGAACAGGGAGAGAGGCAGAGGGAGAGGGAGAAGCAGACCCCCCACTGAGCAGGGAGCCTGACTCAGGCTTTATCCCAGGACCCTGGGATCATGACCTGAGTCGAAGGCAGATGCTTAACTGACTGAACTTCCCAGGTGCCCCTGAGGTGGGGAATTAAACGAGATAATCTCTGTGAAGACTTTAGAATCGCCAGACCTACAGAGTATGTAATATGAATGTCTGCTAAGAGCACACACACAGGCAAACCCAGATCTGCCTGGTGAACACCAGAGTCTTTCTCAAGGCTCCCCTCAAGTTCACTTCTTTGAAGCCCTCCCTAACTTCCCTAGGTTTATTACTTTGTATTCTGTGAGACCCTAGACCTCAGATACACTTTTATTTTAGGACTAAGCAAAGAGATTATGAGCCCCCCAAGGCAGTAAAAAAATATATATATACACACACATATATAATATAAATATATATTTATATGTAATATATTTTAATATATATCTATAAATTAATATATTAGATATATAATATAAATATATATTTTATATTTTTACTATATTTATAATATATAAATTATATAGTATAAAATATATTGTTTCTATATTAATGATTTAATGAATATAATTAAATAATATATAATAAATAATATTTATATTGATAAATAATATATAAATATATAAATTATATATTATAAATATATTTATAAAATATATAATACGCAAAATAATATATAATATATACATATATACATACATAAATATATACATATATACATAAATATATACATATACATATAACATTTATATATACATATAACATATATAATATACACATATGTATATTTTTTAAGATTTTATTTATTTATCTGTCAGAGAGAAAGAGAGAGCATAAGCAAGGGAAACGGCAGACAGAGGGAGAAACAGACTCCTCGCTGAGCAAGGATCCCAATGCAGGACACCATCCCAGGACTCTGGGATCATGACCTGAGCTGAAGGGAGATACTCAACTGACTGAGTCATCCAGGAGTCCCTATATACATATATTTTTTTTTTTAATTAGTAGACTTTATTTTTTTAGAGCAAGTTTTAGTTTACAGAAGAATTAATCAGAAAGTTCAGAGTCCCCACATGACTCCTTATCGTCACCCTCAACAGTTTCCCTCCTTATTAACATATAGCATCTGTGTGGTACATTTGTTACAATTGATGAGCCCATACTGATACATTAATATTAGCTCAAGTCCACAGGTTACAGCAGGGTTCACTCTTCCTATTTTACAGTTCTATGGGTTTTGACAAAGGCAGGATGTCATGTATCCACCATCACAGTATCACACAGATAGTTTCACTGCCCTAAAAATCTCCTGTGCTCCATCTGCTCCTCCCTCCCTCCTGGCTAACCCTGGCAACCACTGATCTCTCTACCATCCCATAGTTTCACCTTTTGCAGAATGTCATAGAGTTGGAATCACACAGTATGCAACTTTAGCTAGCATTAATTACTCCTTAAAAAAAAAAAGATTTATTGGGGCACCTGGGGGGCTCACTCAGTTAAGTGTCTGCCTTCAACTCAGGTCATCGTCCCAGGGTCCTGGGATCAAGTTCCTGCTCAGGAGGGAGTCCGCTTCTCCCTCTCCTACTGCCCCTCCCCCGACTCACACTCTGTTCCCTCCCAAATAAATTTTTAAAAAGGCTTAAAAAAAAAAAGGATTTATTTATTTACTTGAGAGAGAGAGAGAGCACAAGACGAAGGGGCAGAAGGAGAGGGAGGGAGAATCTCAAGGAGACTCCACGCTGAGAGCGGAACTTGACCAGGGCCCTGAAAGCACCATCTGAACCGAAACCAAGAGTCAGACACTTAACCGACTGCACCACGCAGGCGCCCCTAATTGTTTCTTTTATCATGGCACCCTAAGACTTCAGATACAAACTTCTTTTTATCACTGTTCAAAGACATAACCTCCTTAAGGGCAGAAATTTTTTTTCTTTTACTTTATTTACTTTGGGATCTCCCATAACACTAGGTATATTGTGGGTACTAGGTCTTCAATAAAATAATAATAATACTACAGTATTAGATGTTATTATATCCTTTAAGGTATATTACAAACCTGAAGAATGAAATTTAAAAAAAAAAAACAGTTCCTAAATTCAGGGTTCTGACAGTCTAGGCAGGCTGCCAGCTCTTTTTGGCTGATTTTTGTAAGTCCTATTAAAACAATAATTCTTTTCAACTCCAAAATTCTAAGCAAACTCCTAATAACCCCAGAGCCCACAACTATAATTTGAGATGAATCATGTGACCAGTTTTGAATTTCGGCTCTGACCAAACTTCCATTTTAAAACCCAAGTTAATTCTTCTTTTTTCCCCACCGACTTCAAAAGTAAAGGAGAACAAATGGGAGAGAACAAGATGATTCACTGTTCACTTATAAGTAGTCTTTGAATAATGAGGAACAAGTTAAGGAGGCAGTTATAGTAAATCTTAAAACAGAGGGTTACTTCACAGATCAGAATATTAACTAAGGAATATTCACAGTAAATCTCTAGACGTGGGTAGCAAGGGAATATAATAAATGGATGTGCCAGGAAAAGAAGCTATAATAATAGAATCATATTCATAGAGGTTTAAGAAAACAGTGGGAAAGCCACATACTGATCAAAGTCAATTAGACTCAAGCATTCCGGCACTTTCTTGGACTTACTGCATTGCTTGAGACATACAAAATGCCCCCTGAACATTTTTCAGAATTAAACTGGTAATGTTTACAAGTAATAAAACTAAAATGTCTCACTACCATTATGATAGCTGCCATTCTCTGAGCCAAAGTATACTTCAGGCTTAATTACATCTTTTCTATAGTTTATTTATTTATTTTTAGTAATCTCTGCACCCAATGTGGAGCTCAAATTCACAACCCCGAGATCGAGGGTCACATGCTCTTCCAATTGAGCCAGCCCCTACATCTTTTCATTCAATCTGCAGAGTGAGAGCACAGGTTCGGTATACGACACAACTGAATTTGAATCCCACCCCTGCCACTTAGTAGCTAAGTGACATAGAGTGAATTACTTTATATCTCTTGCCTCAAATATTTAAAAAAATTGAGGTATAACTTAGATACTATGCAGTACATAAATCTTACATGTGTCGTTGGATGAGTATTGTGTGTGTGTGTGTGTGTGTGTGTGTGTGTTGGACAGATCTTAAGATGACCCACTATGATGCCTGCCTCTTGATGTTTGTGTCTTTATATAAGCCACTCTCCCACTGTAGACAGAATCTGCAATTTTCACCCAACCAATAGAAAATGGCAAAAGTGATAGGATGTTATGTTATATAAAGACCCTCTCCTAGTGGACTGGAGGGAAATACTCATTGCTGGCTTGGTGAAGTAAATGGCACTGTTGGAGAGGCCCTTGTGGTGAGGAACTGTAAGCAGCCTCTACCTACCTGGGCAGTGGGGGGTGGGGATGGGGGGGGGTTGCCCTTCAGCCAATAGCCATAAAAAATCTAATCATAAGCTTCCTTACTTCTGCAAGGAAATAAGTTCTGCCAGCAACCTGAACGAGCCTGGGAGTGCACAAGCTTCTAGATCAGAACACAACCCAGCCCACATCTTGATTGCAACTCAGACCCTCGGACCCAGCTAAGCTTTGTCCATACTTCTGATCTATGGAAATGGAAAGAAAATACCCATGTGTTGTTTTAACCCCACTACGTTTGTGGTAATTTGTTTTCACGTCACAGAAAACTAATGCAATATCAACATAACCACAAGGCTGGTCAAAAGATAGAACATCTCCAACACCTCATGTGCCCTCCCAGTCAGCAATGCCCATATCCAAAGGATAAAGATTATACTAACCACCACCACCATGAATTAGTTCTGTTTGTTTTTGAACTTCATATAAATGGAATCACGCAGTAGGCATTCTTTTGTGTCTGACTTCTTTTACTTAACATTGTGTCTTTGAGATTCATCCATGTCCCATGTAACAGTAGTTCATTCTTTTCCATTGCTGGGTAGTATTCCACTGCTTGAATATACCATGTCCCATTCTACTGGTGATGGACAATTAGGTTGTTTCTACTGTTGGTTATTATGCTTCTATGAACATTCTTGAGAATGCCTGTACTAGAAAAAAATTATACTTTTTTGGGTAAATACCCAGGAGTAGTACTGCTAGGTCATAGAGTTTGCATATGTTCACCTTTATTTAGTACCGCCAAACATTTTTTCAAAATGGTTGTATCAGTTTACATTCCCACAAGTGATATAATAGACTTCCGGGTGCGCCGCTACCCTCCTTAACATTTGGTATTGTCTTAGCCTGAAAAAATAGGGATAACAACAGTATATACCACCTAGAGTTGTTGTGAACATCAGGTGAGAACATGTGCAAATGTCCTCATGAAATAGAACTTGTTTGATAAATAGTAGATATTTATTTCCATTTTGCGTTTCAGATCACACAGGTGGAAGTGGTTGGGCTGGAACTCAAACCCCAAGGGAAAAATTCCAAACCTCATCCTCTTTCCACCATAATTCCATTAGGTCACTTCCCAGACATTTTTTAATGGGCATCAATCTCTACAAATGTTTCAAAATTGTCTCTTTTTTTCGACTCCATTCTCCTACATAGATCCCCAGGAAGTACATGTTCTTTCTACATGACATAAAAGATACATAGACTTGCAGTCCCACAATGTAAGGGTATTTGCTATTTCTTTTACAGAAAATTCTCACACTCCTTATTGCCATTTACTGCGGTGCTTTTCCACTACCAAATATCTTCTGTTGAAAGCAGTCTTGGTTGCCTTTGCTGATTTCTTCATCTAAAGAGCTTACTTTATAGTTAGTCCCTAAATTGTCAACTTCTTCACTTTCCTGCCATATACTAATAGACTACTTGCTCTATTACTTCTTCCTCCTCTACATGACAGGAACAAGTTCTATTCACAAATGAAGGCAGTGAAATGGAACATAAGGATTTTGTTGGTGGCAGCAAGAGAGAAGACGGTGAGGTAGACCATGTAGCCCAAAGACAGGACAGCAGATGGACAATGTGGTTCCCACATCAGAGGTCCCGGGACCACACAAGGATCTACTTGAAAAAATCCCAATGACACTTGGGCTCATCTAGCATCAAGGCTCATTTGCCAAAGGGCTAATGTGTTTGTAATGCACTAGAATGTTATAATGTTGATTTAATGTTTGTGGGGGAAAAAATACAGATAAAAAAAATCAGATCGAGGACACCGTCTAAGAAGGATGCCCTAGTCTCCACTCAGGGAATATAATCAGACATGAGAACAGATGTAATACAGATTTTTTGCTCAGACACATATTCGGGATTGCTTTTTGTTTTGCACATTGCCTTTATCATATTCAACTACCCTGTGTATGGAAATTCAGAAAAGTTAGCGATGAAAAGAGTATTACGATTTAAAATGTAAATATGAGAAAGAACACAGAGAGTCAATATTCAAGCCTGAACACTGGGGTAAGAGAAACAAAACTGTTTCAAGACCTGTAAATTCCTCCAGGATGGCTGCATTCTGCCAAACATTTATTTTTTTAAAAAAAGATTTTTATTTATTTATTAGAGAGATTGAGTGCACAAGAAAGAGAGAGCAGGGGCATAGGGAGAAGGAGAAGCAGACTCCCCTCACTGAGTAGGGATCCTGACATGGGGCTTGATCCCAGGACCCTGGGATCATGACCCTAGCCTTAGGGAGACGCTTAACCCACTCAGCCACCCAGGCACCTCTGCCAAACACTTAAAGAAGAGTTAACACCTATTCTTCTCAAACTATTCCCCCAAAAAAGAAGAGGATGGAAAGCTTTCAAACTCATTCTACAAAGCCAGTATTTCTCTGACACCAAAACCAGATAAAGACACTACAAAAGAAGAAAACTACAGGCCAATATCTCCAGTGAACCATGGAGGCATAAATCTTCAACAAAACATTAGCAAACCAAATCCAGCAACACATTTAAAACGATCACTCACCACGATCAAGTGGGATTTATTCCTGGGATGCAAGGCCGGTTCAATATTTGCAAATTGATCAACATGATACACCACATTAATAAGAGAAAGGATTAAAAAACCATATGATTTTTTTCAATAGATTCAGAAAAAAAGTATTTGACGAAGTAAAAGTACAGCATCCATTCATGATAAAAACCCTCAACAAAGTAGGTTTAGAGGGAACACACCTCGACATAATAAAGACCATATATGAGAAACCTGCACCTAACATCATACTCAATGGTGAAAAATGGAGAGCTTTTCCCTTAAAGTCAGGAACAAGACAAGGATGTCCACTCTCACTACTTTTATTTAACATAGTGCTGGAAGTCCTAGACACAGCAATCAGAAAAGAAAAATGATGTCCTCCACTCTTTTCTCAAGTCCAGTGAGTATCTTTACAATCATTACTTTAAATTCTCTAGCAGGCATATTACTCATCTCTGTCATGCTTAGATCTCTTGCTGTGGTTTTGCCCTGTTCTTTCCTTTGGGACATATTCCTCTGTCTCCTCAGTTTGTCTAGCTCTCTGTGTCTGTTTCTGTGTGTAAGGAAAGTCAGCTATATCTCCTGCTCTTCCGAATACTGGCCTCATGAAGAAGAGGTCCTGTAGTCCCCTGCAGTGCAGTGTCCTCTATTTATCAGAATCTGCAACTTCAGGGGTGTCTGCTGGGTGTATTGTGTGCATGCTGGTATTGTGGCTGAGCCACTCTTTCCTTTAGTCCAGTCATCTGCAGTGGCTCTCTTTGCCTGTTGTGGACAGTGTTTGGTCCCTGTGGTGTTAGTGGACCAGTCTGGGGCCACCTTGGGCTTCAGCTAAATCAGACCAGGCATTTGCCAGAGATGCAGGAGCACTAAACTGCAGGGTGCTTTCCCTATGTTGTCCCTTGAGATGCTTTCACCGGTGGGCAGGACCTATAATCAGACCAGCTGTCTACCCCCAGCCCACTGCTGGGCCTCCATCTGACTCGTGTGTGTGTGTGTGTGTGTGTGTGTGTGTGTGTGTGTGTGTTTATCTTCCCCTCTCCCTGTCAGGGCTGCTTGCACATGGCCAGGCTTTGCACGTGGCCCTGGTTTGGATAGGCTCTGGCCGTCAGCATATTGGAGGCAGCAGATTCACAACATGTTCAGGGGAAAGGGCATGGAGTGTTAGCAGCACAGGGACTGAGGCTGGCCTGGCTGGAGGGGACAAATCCAGGAAGTGTGGTGGGGGTGAGGGCAGGGTGTAAGCAAAGCCTTGTTGGTTTCAGCAGGTGGCCAGAGCATGTTTACCCTGAGGGGCAGGGGAAGGAAATGGCAGCAACTTTGCTCCTGGAGAAAGCCCTCAGCAACTCTGAGATTAGTAAATAACCCTCCCTCCCCTATACCCCAGGCAGTTTTCAAACTGTTGCTTCTACACTATGTCTCTGGGGGCTGTTTGGTGCTATCTCTTTAAGGATGGGGACTTGGTTTCCCATTGGTCTCCCAGGTCACCTAGAGCCTAGCCTGCTGATTTTTTAAATTCCAGGTTTTAAGTCCCATTGATTCTAAGAAGTCACAAAATTCAGCCCCTCTGGTTTTCAAAGCCAAATGCTATGGGGATTCGTTTTCTCTATGCAGGCTCCCCAGTGTGAGGGTCTGTTTCTTTCCCCTCTCTGCACCCACTGCTCCATCTATGGTCCTGCTATTCTGTTTTGCTCCACACTATGTCTCTGCTCTTCCTACCCTCTTCAATGTGGCCTCTTGTCTACTTTTAGTTATGAAGTCTGTTTTGCCAGCCTTCAGATCGTTTTCTGGGTTACCTACACTGATGTGAGTGTTATCCAGTTATACCCATGGGATGAGGTGAGCTCCTATTCCACCAGCTTCCCACAACTTGAAATGTTTTTTATGAAACCCTGGCAGAGACAACTTTCAGGTATATAGATGGATATTTACCTTCTTTCCAATTAAATTGATTGTGAATGATTAAATTTTCTTGTTATTCCTTCTATTATCATGGTCTCTGCATGATTACTTCATGCCAGGCACTGTGTTGCATAGTTTATCATTAAAACCACACTAGGGAAACTTATTATTATATTCATTTTATAAGTGGGGAAGCTAAGGCACAGAGAGGTTAAATAAATGGCCCCAGGTCCTCAGAGCAAGGATTCGTTCGAGTCAAGGTGTGTTTGACCTCCAAGCTCCAGCATCCCCAGTACGAACATCTAGCAACTCCCCTCTGCTGGAGGACTGATCAGCACATTCCCAGCACATAGACCGCAGTGCCACAGAGGGAGGCATCCAGAATCTGGAGGCCATGACCTGGCTTCCATTTCCAGAACTGTATGACGTGGAGCAAGTCTCTTAACCTGTGTGAATCGCAATGTCGCCATCTCTAAAATGGTAGAAATTATCCCTCTTCCCAGGACTACTGACAGAATGGATTAAAATATGTGAAGTCCCAGATAAGAACGTGTCAATTCTTTAGTGTTTATGTGGGGGCAGAGGGTGAGGTCGAGATGGTTAATTTTTTGTGCCAGTTTGGCTGGGCCACAGTGTCCAGCTGTTTGGTTAAACACCCTTCTCGATGTTGCCTTGAAGGTCCTTCTTAGGTATGATTAACATTTAAATCAGTAGATTTTGAGTAAAGCAGATTATTCTCCCTCGTGGGGGTGGGCCCTTTCCAATCAAAAAGTATTAAAAGCTAAGATTAAAGTTTCCCAAGGAAGAAGGGATTTGGTCTCAAGACTACAACACAGAAACCCTGCCTTAGTTTCCAGCCGGCAGCCTGCCCTAAGGATTTCAGACTTGCCAGTACCCACAATTATGTGAGCCATTCTCTCTCTCTCTCTCTCTTTCTCTCTCTGTCTATATCTCTATTTCTATGTATATATTCTATGCCGTTTCTCTAGACAATCCCAACTAATACACAGGTACAGGGCAAGTCTGAAAAGTCTTCAAAAAGGAAATCCTGCCTGAACCAAGTTCTCCAGAAGCGTATACACGTACCAGTCAGAGACACCTGATAGGATCTGAATGCTCCGGATACTGAAGATAACTAAAATGGAACTAAGGCTCTCATCTGCTCTCTAGCTGACAGGCAGGAAGTAAGTTCTGTAGTGTGCCAACCCAGGGATCTGTGGGAACCACGGGGCGGTACCTGGGGCAACGGCCGGGGAGGGGAGGGAATGTGGATTGTTTTTGGAGAGGCCGAAGCTGTGGTAGGGGAGGGAGGAAGAGCAGAGTTTTAGAGTTTTAGAGCAGAGGCACTCAGTGAAGGCAGGGCCTAGTCCTTCTCACAGCCTATGCTTCTACTCGCCGCCATTTTCTGACATGACCATCTGGCCATTCATCTGCCTGAAAAGTCAGCATTACCTGAGGCCATACTCGCCTTCAGAACCCATGCCAGGAGCTTCCCCCATGCCTGTGACCTACTTCTGGGGGTCCCTCCGCCTGGAAAGCCGGCTCTACAGTTCTCCACTTGGCAATTCAACGCTATTCTTTCTTCACAACTCAGTTCACACAGCACACGCCACCCTTCCTATGTGTAGAATTAAGTATCCCTTCCTCTCTCTTCCCCGAGTTCTCTTAGAATTATGTGCTTATCGTCATCATCGGCCGGCCTGCAGCTTCTTCAGTTCCCTCTGCCTGATATCATACCCAGCATTTAGTAGGCATTCAGTAAGCATTCATTGAATGAAACTGGGCTGGAAAAGATTGACTTGGAATGGGGAGATTTTGAAGCAACAAGATTGATAATCATATGACTGATAAATGGCTGAAGTGAGATTCAGATTTAAGTTTTCAGCCTTAATTTCAGGAGGCTTTCTGCCGTAGCACAGCTGATAGACATGCCAGCAGGGCAGGGGCACCCTCGGGGCAATCCCCGATCCCTGAGTAGGTGATGATGGTGGACCTGTAACAAACATCTGAGGCAAACAGGGACCATCTATGTCAAGTCTAACAGCAGCTAAATCTAGACACAAAATTTTCATTGACTGAGAAGGAAGGTCCAGGAGCAGAAGACAGGCAAAATGTCAGAATGTTCCTCAAACTTCCACCACAGCCCACAGTGAGAAAAGTATTTACACTACAATCCAGTAAACATCTTCATGCATATAGACACGCGGAGGAAATATTCACAAGCAATGCTGACCCTCAGCGCATGCGATGCATTCTGATACTCTCTATTCTATCTGTTACTGTCTATTCCTTCTGTTACTGTTTTCTTCGGTTCTGGTAGACTCACTAAGGGGTGCTCCGAACGCTCCCACAGTGTGACCACAATGTGACGGTAAACAGGGCACAGACGTGACATCCCCTCCCTCTGCTCCTTTTCTTCCTTCTCCCTTTTCAACCCACTCCCTTCCTCCTCTGGTGCAAAGACGGTTTTAGCCAGCAATCCTCTTATGTCTTGCCTTCCAAACAAATAGGTATTGTTTCCTTTTCTCTGGCAAGTTCTACTTGTAACTTTAAAGCTACCAGAAATGTGATTTATACAATAACACTGACATTATATGTTCTCGGTTGTATCATTGAAAAACCCAAAAAAGGGGCTCTTTTTCAATTTTGTCTTAGTATTTCCATAGAACAGAAAGCCCAAGAACTCAATTTTGGTGATTGTTCAGGCCTAACTATGTGAGGACTAGACTGATTATCTTTACTAGGCTCTCAGGATGATAAGGGTTAACCCAACTCCTGGACTCTCATGTGGGTCTCTGGACCCCTTACTACCTCAGTCACAAATAATTTTACCGAGCGGTCAAATAAACATTCGAATCCTCATTCTACTTCTTTGTAGACTGGGTTTGCATTCCAGCCAGGCTAGCCAGCTCCACTGAATCACAGGGCTCCTTTCTGTAGTGCGCTGACAAGAACCTTCCTTTATGATTGAAACACTCATGGAAACCATGACTAATAAACAAGCGGCTCTACCCGAATTGACAGCAACTCCTGTGACCCTCCTTCCCTCCATCCAGCCCTCCCTGGCCTCCTCGAGCTTTCCAAGTCTCTGTAGCACCCTCAGGTTAGAACAGAATGTCGTAATTTTTTTGCTTATCTAATCTGGTCAGTCGAGCCTGTGTCTGATGGAAACAGGTGTAGGCACAAGAGAAGGGCTGAGCCAGTTGCCCACCAAGCTCAACTCTGCAGCCAAGTTCCCTCTCTGGCTGTCAGCCCCCTTCTCAGTCCTGGGACAGAGGATGGCATTTGACCTCCTGTGATGTGGGGACCAGGTGCTCGGATTTGCAGCCTCCTGTCAGGTGCTCCTCCGAGAGCCCAGCAGGCGGCGTACTGAGGAGAAAGCTGGGCTTGGTGACATCTCTAAGGTTGCCAGGGAGTTAGGGAGCACGGTACCCAGTGCACCCCAGCTTATTCTCTTTCAACTCGATGGGCATTTCTGCTAGGACGTGATACACAAGCACATTTCCAAACAAACACCCCCCCCACCTTGTTCTCTTCAATTGTGCACAAAAGATAGCAGGTTCACAGGAGAGGCAGAGCTGAGGCAGACCACTCAAACCCTCACAGCTTTCTTACCAGAGCCCGAACGAATTAGTAATAACCCTAAGAAAAAGACTTTACACAATGATAAAGGCCAGGTAGACTCCGAGTAAAGAAATACAACATAAAATAGAGGACTTCGCTTTTAAAAATGGGGGAGAATGAGAAGTGGGGGCTCAGACATCTGTACCCCCATGTTCACAGCAGCATTATTCACGGTAGCCAAGTGGCGGAGGCAAGCCATGTGTCCACTGACAGGTCACTGGATAAACCATCACTCAGCCTGTAAGAACATTCTGACACAGGCTACATCGTGGGTGAACACTGAGGAAATTATGCTAAATGAAATAAACCCGTCACAGAAGGACAAACACTGAATGATTCCACTTATACGAGCTACAGCAGTCAAACTCATGGGGGCACAAAGTAGCATAGTGTTTGCCAGGGACTAGAGAGAGGAGCGACCGGAAGGGAGTTATTGTTTAATGAACACGGGGTTTCAGTTTCGCAAGATGAAAGCTTTCTGGAGGCAGATGGTGGTCATGGTTGTGCAGCAATGTGAATGTACTTGATGCCACTGAACTGCTCACTTGAAAATGATTAAGATGGTAAATTTTATCTTCTGGGTATTTTACTATGATTAAAAAAATGAGAAATGGGTAGCCTCACAGACGGGGTGTAAGGGTTTGACACCGATGAGTTGCGGGGATGTGGGCAAAATGCACACAGATGGAAAGAACAGAGTGGGGACGCCTGGATGGCTCAGTCGGTTGAGTGCCTGCCTTTGACTCAGGTCATGATCCCACGATCCTGAGATCGAGTTCCGTAACAGGCTCCTTGCACAGTGAGGAGCCTGTTTCTCCCTCTGCTGCTCTCCCTGCTAGAGTTGTCTCTCTCGCATGCTCTCTCTCTCTGACATGAATAAATAAAATCTAAAAAAAAAATGAAAGAATGGAGCACAGAAGAAGGAAGTGGATGAAGCAGGCTGGGGAAGAGGCTGCTGCTCTCAGAAGCACCAAGCACTACCCATCAGGAATCTCCACGAACCGGGCAACTTCTGCATTATATTGACATCCTTTCCCTGTTTACCATTTGCAGTAAGCTGAACCATTTTACGGAAACTCAACCCATAGCAAAGCGGTCTACACTACACTGTCATGACCAGGTTACTCAATAGGGTCATCCTTCCACCTGCCCTGCCTTGGGTTCAACCTAAATTACTAGAAAAGCCGCATGTCAAGGCAACAACCCTCATGCCCATTAAGCGGACTAGTCTTCTTGAAGCACAGTTTCTATCTTATGGAGAAACCATTCCATTCTTCGTGGTAAAAACATCATTACCTAGCAGGTACCATCTTGCACCAGACACATGCTTGGTGTTATAGACTCTGGAAGATAACACGCTCACCTCAAGGCCCGTAGAGAAAAGAAGTATCAAGAGAGCTCGAGAATCACCAAAGTGCTTCCCTCCCTTTATTTCCATGAGGAACGCATAGTTTTTCTAGGAAGAAAGCATTTTTTATGTCTGAACAAGGTCTCTTAAAGGAGGAACTAGCACAAACGGTCAACATTCGAGGGATGTGAAACAGATGTCCGTCCATCGGTGGGACGGGCTGCTCCACAGTGTTGCAGAGGGCTCATGGATTGTCCACACATTGCCGACCACAGCGGGAAGGGGCTCCAGGCTCAAGGGGATATGCTAACTGAATGTATAACATAATCGTCACGTTTTAAAAATGCCTATGGGCAAGTAGGAAAATTATTGGCAATTAATTTTTCTAAGATTTTATTTATTTGTTTGAGAGAGAGAATGAGCAGGAGGGAGAGGTAGAAGCAGGCTCCCCACTGAGCACGGAGCCTGACGTGGGGCTCGATCCCAGGACCCTGGGATTGTGACCTGAGCCGAAGGCAGACGCTTAACCGACTGAGCCACCCAGGCACCCCAATTACTGGCAATTTTAAAAATTTCTGTACACTTTATAGAATGACATCTAAAAGAACATTTTATAGCCTACATTCCTCTATGTTAAACTGCCATGCCGGTTTATAGGTTATTTCTTATCTTATTAAGGCTATGTAGATAAAACTATAGACTGCTTAGTTATGAATCTCCTTGGCAATTAGAGTTATCGGTTCCTATCTGTGAACTAAAACGGACACATTTCCTGTCGACCCGTGCACATGGAGGTCACTAACAATCACAGGGACGCTTGGCCAGCATGGAGACAAGGGGAGTTGGTGGAATTCGATGATTCACCGTGTGGGGTTTAAAGAGTCAGACGCTCCCCTCCACAATAAAGGGTGCTGGGGCCGGAATGCTTACATTTAATGTAATAAATGTAATTAAATGCTTACATTTAATTGGCTGGAATCCCTAGCGATCATTTTTGAATTAGGGCAGGCTTGGTCACTGAGATCAGGGAATCTAATCTGTTGCCTGAGGCTCCCTCTACCCTAAACCAACTGTGAATAGGTACTGCCTAAAATACCATGAACCCACAAGCCACCCTCCTGCCTAGTCCACCAAGGTTCTCAAATCTATTTTCTTCTTCCTAGCTTCCAAGGTTATCCAGAAAGCGACCCCACACCACTTGTTCAGTCTTCTTCCTAGCATCTGGGATAGCCTCTTCCTCGGCTCTGCCAACATAAAACTGGTCTCCTCCAGGACCAGGTAGTGTTCTGTCTTCCATGAGGTCTTAGTCAATGCCAACTACAGGGATTTTCCCTTCTGAGTCTATCTCATGCCCTCCTGGCCAGCACCACCAATTTGTCATTTAGCGGTTCTCTATTTTTTGTTCATGCACGTTTTTCTCCACCTGGATTATGAGTGGAGCCTTCCCGCACTGGACAAGAACCTTCCGGAAATAGGGGTTAGGTCATCTGTATCTATTCTCGCTGTGTTAACTTTTTTATTTTTCTTTTTTTATTCTTGTGTGTGTCACATAAAAGACAAAACCACATTCTGTTAGTCTTTAAGAGCACACAGTACTCTAATGCCCTTTTCTCAGCAAGCACTGGCTTTCTCTCCACTTTCCAGGCAGCTCCTCCCCAGTCGAACAAGTCCCATCTTGGATCTTATTAGCCTTTCTTCTCCTATCCTGTAAATTAAGGATTATCGGAAGTACTTCCTAGTCTTTCTCCGAGCACAAATCTAGCTACACAAATGCTATTGTTCTGGTGCTGGCCTCTACCCTCTGACTCTCCTTCTGGGGGCCAGTGCTTATTTTCCCCAAGTCTGCTAACAGTTCACTGGGTTTATGTCCTCTGTGTCCTCAAATTAACCTAGAACCCTCCAGGAACACGCTAAGGAATGCGACAGTCGGCTTCTTACAACATAAGTCTTTTCTTCTAAAAGGACATACTTTTTTTCTTTTTTAAGATTTTATTTATTTATTTGACAGAGAGAGTGAGCACACAAGCCAGGTGAGTGGCAGGCAGGGGGAGAAAAGCAGGCTCCTCGCTGAGCAAGGAGCCAGATGTGGGACTCGATCCCAGGACCCTGGTCTCATGCGCTGAGCCGAAGTCAGACACTTAACCGACTGAGCCACCCAGGCATCCCAGACTTATTTTAATCAAGTAACCTGTCCATGCGTTTCCTCACT
The DNA here is from genome assembly GCA_028534135.1 of Potos flavus. Classification (NCBI taxonomy): domain Eukaryota; kingdom Metazoa; phylum Chordata; class Mammalia; order Carnivora; family Procyonidae; genus Potos; species Potos flavus. Next base: position 68,480,924 of record CM052883.1, on the reverse strand, counting down.
CTCTCTTCATGAGTAGCACCAACATCAAAATTCTAAGTGATGTCAGCATTGCTGGGAATCGAGAAGGTGGTTGACTTGCCTGGTTCCGAATAGTGGCTTATCATGGGGAGTTGCTGTGCCTTCGATGCTGTCTCTCTTCCAATGCCCCTTTCCGCTCTGCTTTCTGTTACCTCCTCCCTACCCAGAGAACATCCATTTCCTCATCGTCCATGAGGTCACAGGTCTACTAAAATCTTAGTCAAATCTGGGAAGGAATTAAGGATCTCAGGAGAGGGATCGGCGCCTTAAATCTGAAAGCAAGCTCTGGGCAAGAACTGGAAAACAAGGACGTCAGAGGTCAAGAGCCAGAAGTCGGCTTGTCATCTGTGTTCTAAACACTGCCACCCCCGGAAGCTGGACCTTCAGGCTCTGTGCCTCCCTGCCCTGGGCTAGCCTGGGAATGGGGAATGGAACATCGGCGGCTGCGGCACCAAGGGGTGGCAGGGAGGGGCAGGGCTGCAGGGACCAAAGGACCTCCTCAAGCTACTCGGCCGGCTGTGCTCAGCAAAGCCTTCCGGAGCTAGCCTGGCATAGCCAGCGCTGTGCAGCAACGAGAACAGAGAGCTTGTCTCACTGTGCTCCCATCTTTCTCTAACAAGCTACCTTGTGCGGGGCCCCAGTCTCATTCCTGGGACGCGGTGCTGGGTGACGCTGAGTTCACTTTCTATCCTTTTGTCCTCTGGGCTTAGGATCTAGAGCTTACAGACATTCTTTATTCGTCCATTTCGATGTGGGAGGACGAGATTGGAGGAAGGCGAATCCCGGCTCTCTTCACATTGGTATGATCCTCCTAATGTATGGGAAATGCGTGGTAAAAGGGATCTCAGAATCACACAGATCTGGGTTCAGATCCTAACTCGCCCACTGACCATTGTGTGACCAGACGCAGGGGGGCCCAACCTCTCTGGGAACTGAACTATTCTGTGAAGTGAGGACAATACTAATGGCCTCGAAAGGCTACTACAAGGGTCACCTGGGCTTGAGCATGCAAGGCTCATGGATGACACGTCTGAGACTCAGGGAGGAGTGGCCTGCCCACCCCACCCCCACTCCCACATGCTAAGAGCCTACTCTGGCCAAGCCTGGACCAGGCACTTCTCACTGACACAACCGTATCTAATTTCAGGGCCACCACGTGAAATAGGTATGATTATCGCCATCTTACGAGTGAGGAATCGGATAAACGACTCACCTAAAGACATCTCACCAGAGAGAAAAGTATTGAAGCTCCGTGTTTCCGACCTCCATTTTAAGCCCTTCTTCTGGTTTGAGGGGCCATTTCGGAACTTCCGGGACTATCCCACTGCAAGAGGTAGTATCAAGTCTCCAGAAAGCTTCTGGAAAGAGTAAACCCCCAGTGTTGGGTATTCTAGGCTTTCATTTGTAGGGTGTTTTGAGTGAAGCGTGAGCGGTACCATGACATCCCCAAGCCCGGGTAATGCAAATCCCTTTATAACTGATCTCGCAGTTCTAAAGCCTGGGAGGAAAGACCACAACTTGGAAAACAATGGCTTTTTTTTTTTTTTTTTTTAAGTTTAGAAGACACACATTTTTCTTCTGCCTTGGGTCATTCATCTTTTAAAAATAGAACTCAGCATCGACGGATCCAAAAATGTAAGAGTAAATTAATGATATAGTAGCACTGCCTGTCGCTGAGGATTTTTACCTACACAACACTTCTATTCTGATGCCCTCCCCTTCCATCCCCACTCCATCCAGCACATAGGATTTTTTTTTAAATATTGGAGAATGGGGGGGATAAAAAAAAGAGAAAGAAGGAAGGGGAAGGCAGAAAGCGCATCAGTGTGTCCCTCCCAGATCTCTAGACAGTTGCAATCGCCTTAAACACTAAGGGCTTTCTAGACATTCTACTGCAGGCCGCAGTGACTCTCTACCTGGAAGTATTCTCTGGTTTGGAATGGGTCAGAATGTCAGGGAAAAAGTGCCCTGGAGCAGCTCTCGTTGGATGGTCATCCCCTGGGGGCTGCAGATTAAACGCCCCAGTCTTCTTCCCTCTCTTGCCTGTTCTCCCACCAGGCAACTGACCCAGATTTAAATCATCATCCCAGGGTTGGCTTCTGGACGAGCCCAAACTAGGAAGCGGTTCATAATCGGCCGTAGACTGGAAATAGACTGCCAGCTTCTGAGCGGCAGAAGGCCCCTGCTTGACCATGAGTCTCTGCTAGGATAATAAAGGGAAGGACCGCCAGCTCCAGCTCTTCTCAAATTCCCCAGAGGTAGGGAAACAAATAGTCTTCTAAGGGAATCTTTCCGTAAGTCAGGATTCTAAACTCGAAGTTATTGAGGGATCTGTCCAATTCCTGAGAAATACAGAGAATATATGATTTTTTAAAAGATTTATTTTTTTATTTCAGGGAGAGGAGAGAGTGCAGGAGTGGGGAGGCGCAGAGGGAAAGGGAGAGGGAGAGAATCTCAAGCAGACTCCCTGCTGAGCATGGATCCTCACATGGGGCTTAATCTCATGACTCTGAGATCATGACCCCAGCTGAAATCAGGAGTCAGATGCTTAACTCACTGAGCCGCCCAGGCACTCCTAGATAGGTTTTTTTTGTTTGCTTTTTTTGTTTTTGTTTTTTTTTTTAAGTAATTATCAGGGCACCTGGGGGGTTGGGTCACTTGAGTGTCCAACTCTTGGTTTTGGCTCAGGTGGTGGTCTCAGGGTGATAGGATGTGGCCCCGAGTGGGGCTCCACACTCAATTTGGAGTCTGCTTGAGATTCTCTCTCTCTTTTTGCCCCTCTCCAACAGGCGTGCATGTGCTCTCTCTCTCAAATTAGATAAATAAAATCTTTGTTTTAAATGAAGTAATTGGGATGCCTGAGTGGCTCAGTCATTAAGCGTCTGCCTTCAGCTCAGGTCATGATCCCAGAGTCCTGGGATCGAGTCCCACATGAGGCTCCCTGTTCAGTGAGAAGCCTGCTTCTCCCTCTGCCTCTGCTGCTCCCCCTGCTTGTGCTCTCTCTCTCTGACAAATAAAACAAAATATTTTAAAAAATGAAGTAATTATCTTTTAAGGAGTAAATTCTGACAGTCACACAAATTCTGAATGTGAAAATTTTTTACATATACAGAGAAGGGCATGGTACGTAGCATGGGTATTTCTGCCCAAAATACATAACCTCAGCCTAACATGAGAAAACATCAGAGAAATCCAAATTGAGGGAATAAGTGGCTGGTGCTCTTTGAAAATGTCAAGGTCATGAAAGACAAACAAAGACTGAAGAACTGTAACAGTTTGGAGAAAACAGTTTAGTTTGACAAGGAAATGTAACGTGTGGTACTGAATTGGATCCTGAACCAGAAAAACATGAGTGAGAAAAATAGTGAATTCTGAATAAACCCTGTAGATGAATCAGTGTTAATATCCTGGTTTGGGTCATTGCACTGTGGTTATGCTAGATGTTAACATGGGGGAAGCTGGCTGAAGGACATACAGGAACTGTCCTATTTTTACCACATTTTTGTAAGTATAAAATTATTTTAACATAAAGGCTAAAAAATCTTTCCCTACAAATAATTAACACTGTCCATAATTGTTCTAACACAAGACTGTGAATCATAATAAGGAAAACCTTGCTGGATTATTTCCGGTAAAAAGTGAAAAAAATAGGGAAAAAAACACTGCCTGGTCTACCTTTTATAACCATACAAGCTGGAACATCCATAGTCGTATTTCTAAGTCATATTTAGCTCATTCTCAGAAACAGTGTTTTTAAGGGGTTGTTTCGACAAGGTTCACCTGAGATGCTTGAGCCAGGTGGGTAAATAGCTACATGAACACCGAGCACCCCATTAGCCAGCCCAAGTTAAATGGCAGTTTTGAAGAAAAGGAAAATACCAGACTTTCCCAAAGTGGTGGTTAGTCTGCTCTGAAACAGCACATTATTGCCCTTGAAATGATACAAGAATTAGAAAAATTAAAAAAAAATTGACAATGTTCACTTAATGATATATCTGGGTCTCTTTTTCTTATCCAACTAAGGCTCCACAGTTAGTGAGACAAAAGGCAACAACTTTTAAAGGTTGCCCTATTTCTTACCTGCTTAACAAACATCCATTAAATACTATCTGCATATGAGGCACTAAGGCTGCAAAAATTAAAACTCAGACTACTCGCTCATGAAGTATTATGGGGTTTTTGTTTTATTTATTTATTTATTTTTAAGTAAGCTCTATACCCAGCACGGGGCTCGAACTCATGACGCCAAGATCAAGAGTCATGTGGTCTACCAACTGAGCCAGCCAGGCACCTCTGAAGCACTCATGTTCTAACGGAGACTACCTTATTTATGTTACATAGATAAGCTCTTTTTTTTTTTTTTTAGATTTTATTTATTTATTTGACAGTGAGAGAGAGCGCGAGCGAGCACAAGCAGGCAGAGTGGCAGGCAGAGGCAGAGGGAGAAGCAGGCTCCCTGCCGAGCAAGGAGCCCGATGTGGGACTCAATCCCAGGACCCTGGGATCATGACCCGAGCCAAAGGAAGCCGCTTAACCGACTGAGCCACCCAGGCGTCCCAGATAAGCTCTTTAATAGAGGAAAATGTAAGGTATTTTTGGAACTTAGGAGAGAGAAGGATTAGTTCAGTTAGAGGGGTCAAGTAGGGCTTTGAGGAATAAGGAGGAGTTTGTTGGGTACAGAAGAGTGCGGACTTGTGACATGTTCAAGAATCGAGGCTGACTAGAATGTACAGGCAAGCAGGAGGTGGTGGAAGATTCAAAAGCGTTACCATGGGGGCGCCTGGTGGCTCAGTCGGTTAAGCACTGGACTCTTGGTTCAGGCTCAGGTCGTGATCTCAGGGTCCTGGGAGTGCGCCCCACGTGCCTCAGGCTCTGTGCTCAGTCTAGAGTCTGCTTCTCCCTTTCCCTCCCCACCCCCTTCTCGCTTGCATGCACTCTCTCTCAAGTGAATAAATAAAATCTTTAAAAAAGCACATTACCATGGCCCAACGTAACACAGTGACCTTTGTCAGAGTACCTTGGAACAATAAATGAACTCATTTTGTTTATTTTTTTTTAAAGATTTTATTTATTTATTTGAGAGAGAGAGAGAGCACAAGCAGGGGGAGCGGCAGAGGGAGAGGGAGAAGCAGGCTCCCCGCTGAGCAAGGAGCCCCATGTGGGGCTCAATCCCAGGACCCTGGGACCATGACCTGAGCCGAAGGCAGACAGTTAACCAACTGAGCCACTCAGGTGCTGCAAATGAATTCATTTTTAAAATATTGTCACCACTCCTCTTCAAGATTATATGAAACAAAGAAGCTTTCATGATCATAGAGTTAAAAATGTAGCAGAGATTCATCAGAGAAGTGAATCCTGGTCCTTACCAGTAAAAAACTTAGAAAATTAACCAAAGGGCACCTGGGTGGCTCAGTCGTTAAGCGTCGGCCTTCAGCTTGGGTCATGATCCCACGGTCCTGGGATCGAGCCCCGAATCCTCAGATCGAGCCCCGCATGGGGCTCCCTACTCAGCAGGAAGCCTGCTTCTCCCTCTCCCCCCGCCCCCGCTTGTGTTTCCTCTCTTGCTGTGTCTCTCTCTGTCAAATAAATAAATAAAATCTTAAAAAAGAAAAGAAAATTAACCCAGATTTTGTGGGCCCACCTCCCTCATTTTATGCTATCATTCTTGGCTTTTTCACTTGAGTGAACAGCAGAGATCCACAGACAATATGTAGCTTAATTTTAGTCCTGAACGTTTAATAAATCACAGATAGTTGATGCAGAAGGACCTACACACAAACAGAAATATGCATAAAACCAAACTTGTGAACAAGTACATTTGACCTCAGCAGAGAGGCTGGCTCTAGATCCTTCTACATTTGACCCTATTTGTGTTGGGTTCCGGAATCTCTTACCCCAGGTCCCACCAAATCTCTTGTTTATTAAGGGCTTTGAAGATGAAAACTCTGTAGTTGAATCACTAGTTTCACTTCCAACATCAATGAGCCTTTTATATTTGGAAAATACCCTCTCTTCCTGTGGAAAGAACAAAGTGTGAATTGATTATCTGAGCGTCTTAGCATCTGACAGAGCTCTTGACCTTCCCCAAATCCAACACGGTATTCAAGGGTAACAATGCTTTAAATATAAACTAATTTTAACCTAAACTACTAGGCTTGTTTACTAAACATAAAACTGAATAGCCATTTACCCCTACAAATATAAATGTGGAAACTGAAGTAAATGGATTTAACTTATTATGGCCTTGGCAGCCACAGGTTATTAGACTTGGGTTAGAATTAAAATCCTTAAAGGTGGTCTATATCCGGCATGTTACATATTTTGGAATAAGAATAGATATGTCAATTAAGTAAATGATTCGAAGTCACATAGCTAAGTAGTCCAGAACCAGGAAAAACCCCCGAGTGATTATTCTGTAATCGCCAGAGTTGATTCTTACAGTTCTAGTGATTAGTAACCAGTATTCTGAAATCTTAAGACCTAATTTCTATGTTTTTCAAATTCAAATTGTTTACAATTTGGAAAGCATGACTTTCTCCAGTACCTTGATATAACAGATGGTAATAAACCTACAGATTTTCCTCTGAGTTATCACTCATCTGCCAGTTTTTTTGCTCCTTCCCATCAGAAGAACCTTCTGTCCACATATTCTTTTTAAGTCTTGTCGTGGGCTGAAAGGTGCCCCCCTCAAATAAATAGGTTTAGGGGTGCCTGGGTGGCTCAGTCATTGAGCGTCTGCCTTTGGCTCAGGTGATGATCCCAGGGTCCTGGGATCAAGCCCCGTGTCAGGATCCCTGCTCAATGAGGGGAGTCTGCTTCTCTCTTCCTCTGCCCCTCCCCTGTTCATGCTCACGCACCCTCTCTCTGTCTCAATAAATAAATAAAATCTTCAAAAAAACAAACAAACAAAAAAAGAAATGCCCCTTAAAAGAACAGTGTGGTAGTTATTTTAATCCAGTAGCAAAATTCAGCCTAACGTCAATAGTCAATGCAGGCCTGATTGTGGGAAAACTGATGCGCTACACCGGTCCTAGAGGAAGTGTGGAATTGGTACAACCCCTGTGGGAAACAATTTGTCGATTATTCAGCAACACTTTCACTATCACTTCTGGACATCTGGTCAGGTCCAAAAGGAACAGAGTAAAATTTCAAGAACACACAGTAGCAAATAGGCAGGAGGACACATCATTGAGTGTCAGACTTTATAAAATATAACTGTTAGTTACCTGCCTCTGTGGCGCTTCTGGGTCCGAGGACCCACTCTCTGATGAGGCACGTAAAATTCTCGAACAAAAGTCCGAGAGCACAAGCACTTCTTGATAATACTTAATATTACTTCTCGAGAATATTATTATCACTTAATATCCATTCCTGGTAATACTTAAGCTGAATTTTAAAGAGGCCTTATTCCAAAAACCCCACTCTAGTCTTAAAACTCAATACACATTACATTCTACAAGCCCTTTTCTTTTTTTTTTTAAGATTTATTTATTTATTTGACAGAGAGAGAGAGCAGGAACAAGCAGGGAGAGCAGCAGGCAAAGGGAGAAGCAGGCTCCCCGCTGAGCAGAGAGCCCCACTCGAGCTCCATCCCAGGACCCTGGGATCATGACCTGAGCTGAAAGTAGACGCTTAATGGACTGGGCCACCCAGGCACCCCTCTAAAAGCCTTTTAGTAAAAGGTATTTCCTCTGTTATAGAATTAATTTCTCACAGAAACCCTCCTAATTTTACCAAAGAGGAAACTTCTGAGGCACAGAAACATTTTGCAGCTTGAAGGAGGCCTCTGGACTCGCTAGTGGCAAAGCCGGGACCAGAACCCGTGTCTTGTCATTTCAGGTCATAGACGTCTTGCAGTCACCCCACAACACAGGGAAAGTCTCTCCCCTGACTTTTTCAAGGTTAAAGAAGACTTAGAAACTAAGTTACGGATGAGGAAACTGAAGCCCAGGGAGACTAGATAATTTTGCCAGGTTCGCATGGCAATGACAAGGTGTGCAAACTTGTCTGCGCCGTATGACTGCATCTCTCATAGTTACCAAACAAATTCCACCCAATTTCCATCAGCTCACACAGATTTGTTGCATCTAAATCCATCCATATCTGGACCTACTGGGCACCAGCCTTGTGCCGAGGGCTCTCTGTCCAGGCCCAGTGGACCCAGAGGTCAACAACATTGAGGGACACTGTGGTCCCCAAAGCCAAGCCTGTCAACTTAGCTTTGGGAGGTCTAGAATTAGAATTAACCTCATGAATTTTCTGAGTATTCTAGTTATTTCTGCCCAGGATTGTTTATTTAAAAATAAGGCATTTTTGTGGCCTGGCAGTGAAAGACCATTTGGAACCTCAGACAAATAATTTCCTGTTAATAATCTTCTTAGGAAAACTTCTCTCCCACACACCAGCCCAGCTGAGCTGAAGGCTCCCTGCACAGCTTCTGAGGCTGACTGCTGTTTAAAGGCAACCCAGAACTTCTTAATTTGGCTCAGGAAACCGAATTCATTGTTTTCCGGAGATCAATAGGTTTATCTAAAAAGAAGTATCCCCATCCCCATTGTCTTTCAGACTGTGCTAGATTTGCAAACTTTTGTGAGAAAAATGCGCTTGTCTCAGTCAGGCAAAGGAATCACGCCAGAGGCTCCTAAACTCGGGAGTATTTACCCTCAGTAAATACCATTAGCATTTCATTATGTTCCCTTTATCCTGCAGTAATTCTCAGGATTAAGCAGAAAGCTCCTGGTTGGGGAAAGGGAGTTGCATCTGACATTACTGCGAAAGTGGGAAAGTGAAGCATAGCGTGTAATTTGCAATCTTGAGCGATGGTCTTTTGTAAAAGGAGCCGAACTCCTAATTTAGGAGATTATTTTAACCTTGAACCAATAGAACTTTAGGATACACAGACTTTAAGCCTCCACTGAAAATACATATTCCTTTAAGGTGGATATGCAGTTTCCTAGCCAATTATTGTAAATCCGAGGGAAAGAAAGGCAAAAAGGGAAAGTAGCTTACATTGCCCCCACCCTTTTTTTATGATGGGATGATGAGTGTAGTCATTTGCTAAGGCTGCCATAACAAAGAACCACAAACTGAATGGCCAGAATTTTGAACAGAAATTTGTTTTCTCTCAGTCTGGAGGCCAGATGTCTAAGATAAGATCAAGGTGTTAGCAGGGTTGGTCCCTTCTGAGGGCCGTGATTGGAGCATCTGTTCCTGGACTCTCTCCTTGGTTTATAGATGGCCATCTCCTTGTGTCTGTTTATATCTTCTTCCTTCTCTGTGTGTCTATCTCTTTGTCCAAATCTTCCCCTTTTATAAGGATATCAGTCATATTGGATGAGGTCCACCCTAAAGACCTTATCTTAACTTATTACACCTGCAATAACCTTATTTCTAAATAAGGTCACATTCTGAGGTCCTGAAGGTTAGGGCTTCCATATGTGAGGTTTTAGGGACACGATTCGACACATAACAATGAGTAAAGCTATCCTGAGGCTCGTAAAACCACTGAACCAAGACTTTGTACTTTACAGGTTCAAGAGGCAATGTTGGCACTACAAATGGCTAGAACAGCGAGTTTCAATTAGGATACACAGGGTTTCTCCTCTGGCTGTCTGAGGAACAAGGATGGAGGTGGGAAACACTGCTGGGCTCAGAAGGACCAAGTCCTGTCCTGGGGTGTCGCAAGCTAGCAGGTGACTTGGATATCATTTACATTTTCCACAGAACATTACCTTTTACCAAGAGTTTTGCTGTCATCTGTGTCATATCAATGAAACCTGACAAGGACACAATAAATGAGAGAGTAGCCTCCTCTTTTCAGGTGAGGAAGTTAAGACCCAGAGAGGTCAAGTGAGCAGCCAAGGTTTTAGCACGAATAAGTACCGGGGCCAAGACTATCAACCACGGCTTCAGCAGCCCAACTCCACATCCAGGGTTTACTTCTCAACTCCAAGACCGAGGTTTCCCGCCAAGGTTGCCAAGGTCACCTTCAGCTCAAAAGCTAATGTCACATCTAACTTCTCATGAACTTTGGGTGAAAATCTGAGCCTCTTTCCTGACCCTTCTTATTCCATCTGTAATGGCAACGTGAGGTGGAAAACTTTGGACTTGCTAACTGGCTTGCTCAAGAACACCGTTTCTTGATGAGTGAAGATCCTCCACAGAATGTTTCTGACCTCGCTGAAATTAGTGCATATGAATGAGTGTGCTTGCTTTTCTGGAAAAAGGTCTGTAGTGTTTCCTCAGCTTCTCGTAGAGGTCAGTGGTCCTTAAGCCAGTGAGAACCTCTGGTCTCTCAGAATGGCATATCCGTCAATTCCTTTACTCTTTTCCCCCTAAAAACTATCTCATCTCTTCTCTACTGGAAGCATTTCCCAGTGGGATCCCTGTGCTGATCCAGGCCTGCCAGAAAGAGACCTGCCACCCTGGGTATCGTTTCAACCTCCATGCAGCAGGTGTTACCCCATCTGCTTCAGTGATAAATCACAGCTGGAAGTGGGCCCCAGTGCTCATCTGCCCCCTGAGCTGCATTCTGGGTCCCTGGGGATGCCACAGCAGAACTCCTCACTGGGAAGGCGACTGGGCAAATGGGTATTCATGGCTTGGATAGGCCCCTGAGACCAACATAACCACTCCGGCAGGCGCTGCCAGCCTACTCACTTCTTGAATAAAGGCCCAGGCGTCCTCACGTCTGTGAGGGAAATTCATTGGGCCTGAAGCCACAACCAATCACACGGCTTCTGAAGTTCTCTTTGCTTATTTCGCCAGGCAGGGTCCCACCCAGGCACCGTTCTACCTCTCTCTTCCCTTTGGACCATTTGTGGACCATCTGGTACCTCTCTTTACCCACTCTCGGCTTCCTGCGGGCCACCCCAAATTTCACATGCCCCTGGAAAGTATGTGGAATCAGTCTTACACCAGGTTCTGGAACCAGCCGCCTCCTAGACCAGGAAACATAAGCAGCTCTAGTGAAACACCCAGTCGATATGTGCTGTCTGTCTGGTCCAACACTGGGCTGTAGCCTCTCCTGGAGGCCATATTCATACGAGATGTAGTTCTTACGTCCCTGGATGGATAACTTGTCTTGTTCCCTTGCCCCTTCAGCCCAAACCTCTGCTTCCTTTTGTCATTTTCCTTTGTGTGACCCTGGAGCTGTTGTCTGCCCTGGGCCCCAGTTCTGTGGGTGGGGCCAGGCCCCCAGCCCCAGCCATCTGCTCAAGTCGCTGCAGCTCTCTGCTCAGCCTCTCCACCTCCCCACCTGTGATGGAACCCTAGGACGCCTTTTGGTCTACCTACCACCTGTTGCTTAGCCCTGACTATTATATTGTACCTGCATGACCTGCTTTTCTCCCCCGACCTTCAGGGATATCTAGCACCTGTCCCACCTCAGTAGGAGTATCTGTTTCCATTTCTAACTCCTTCTTCCCTGTGCCCACGGAGATGAACCCTTCTGAAGCTGTGGGTGCTGGTGTTGAAATTTACATGCGATGTTGCGGACTTATATAGAACCTTATTTCCTAGAATTGATCTCAAATGCCCTAAGAGCTGCTATCTCCACTTAGAGGGGAAAAAAGGGTGTAGCATAGTTATTGTGTTTTTAATTGGCTCTACCAGGTTAACTTAGTCTCCTTGGGGGCAGATCGTCAATCTTTCAGGTTTCTCTTTCCCATTCCCTGTGGAGCATCTGGGCATAGGGCAAGTTTCAGGGGGGTGGTTAATCTTTCTGTTACCATCTGGTCCTCAGAGGCCTCATCTTAGGGTACCTATGTCTCTCGGTTATACCTGCTGCCAGATCCACCTGTCCACTGGGATGTGCGGGAGCCCATCAATGATGCTGGCTTCCTTCCTTCGCTTCAGTGGTAACATTCATGTGTGCTACGTCCTCCTCGTCCCAACATTAAGTCTTTCACGGTCCCACTAGCTCTCCTTGTTTATCTACATGCCTTGATGTAGCAATTTCTGGATCCCCCTCCCCGTCCCCCCATTTACAAGCCATGGGAACATACATGAAACGTTGAGGGAAGCCATGACTCACCAACTCTATCCTAAGATAGACATACAAATAAGAATTGGGACCACAGCTCTTTCTGCTTTTTAGATCCCTCTCCGACCTCCTTGGAGCTTCTAAATATCTGCTCCTCACACCAAGGGTGAAACAGCCCCCTTTCATAGCACTTGGGCAGACAGGCAAGGCAGACGGACCCGTGATGGGGCCTCCCGGAGCTGGAAGTGTTCTTAGATTCAGGCAGGCAGGGAATGTCAGGGAAGTTGGCAGGGCTGCCAGGCACTTGCCACGGGACTGGAGATCAGAGGCAAGGTTTCTGACTCTAATGCTGGGCTAATGACCGAAAGAGGGACCCAGGTACAGGGATTGTTTGATAAAACTGGGGTCTAGTGTGAATCTCACTAGACCTCTAGATGAAGACAGACGCCTGTTCTGAGAACTGAGGCCCAAAAATAGGGCCAGAAGAACACAGAGCATGATTTGGGTCCATCAGTGACTTTCCCTAGATCTCAGCACCAAAACCAAGCTACCACATGAGCAACCATAAGCTTTTCTTCTCTGTAATGGTTTCCCTTTCATCTAACACAGTTTTGTAAGCCGTGAATCCACATGCAAATGCTAACAGCATTGTTTACCTTCTGACTTTTCCCCTTCTCTGCTCTCTTCTGGGAACCAGTTACCCTTTGTCAGATTGCAGCTCTAGAACATTATTTCCTTTATGTCTTCCCTTTCCTGCTCAAGAACCTGCAGAGGTTCTGTTGTCAGTCCCCACCCCTCAGCCTTTCAGCAACTTCCTCCTCTGCCTCCGACCCACCTCCTTTCCCAGGACTTCCTGCCAGGGCATATCCTGTCCTTGGCAAGTCCTAGATTTGTCCTGCCTTCCAACAGTGGCAAGTACCCATTTCTGCCTCTGACAATTATTAGTGCCTATTTTGTGATTGGCACAGTCATGACAGAGGGAATAAAAATAAAAGAATTCTGGCCCTGACTTCTAAGAAGTTTCCCTTTATGGGAATTGCTTGAAGCCTGAAGTTTCTTTTCCTGGACTTTAATTCCAAATACCACATTTTCTTAATGTCTTCCAAGCCTGGCCTCGTCACATTAATCCCTTTTTGTACCTTATTAGCAAAGGTATTAATAACACTCTATATAAAACTCTCCATGCTTTTGAAATGTTTTCAAATAATTTTTGGTCTTTAAGACGGCCTGTGAGATGTCAAGACAGCGATTTCACCCCCAGTCTCACATTCGGGGGAAATGACAGCCTGAGGTCACAAACTCGTCAATAAGGGCCAGAGGCAGGACTGGAACTCGGGCCCTCTGTCCTTTTGGTACAACCCAGCATAAATCAGGATTGCATTTGGCCAGCCATGGAGAACTGAACACCGGGTATGGTGGCTTAACCAAAGAGCAGTCTATTTCTCTCCCATAACTGGAAATTTGGAGATAAGCCACCCAAGGCTGACATGGCAACTCCATGATGTCATCCGGTTCCAGGCTCTTTCTGTATTTCTTTTCCATCATACTTGGCATGCGGTTTTCACTTGCAGTGGCAAATGATTCCCACCTCTGAACAATGTGCTCAACGAAGAAGGGCAAAGAGCAAAAGTCAAAATGGTAGCTCTCAGTTACTCCTTCTTAAAGCTCTCCTGGAAGCCCCGCCCAGTGGCCCCTCTTGCACCTCATTGGCTGAACTGTGTCACCTGGTCAACCCTAGCAGCAAGGGAGTCTGGGAATGTGGGGTATCAAGCTGGACACGTTGCCACCTTGACTCAAATCAGAGCTATTATAAGGAACGTATGGTCCGCTGTGTTTGCTGCGACAGCCTCCCTCACTACTCTGCCTTCCCTTATTTTAGGCGGTGACATGGTAGTCCAGCCTCCTCATTGCCTTGTTCTGTCTCACCCCAGTTCCCCACCCCCAAAAGTGTTATGCTATCCCAAGAGAGCCAGTCTCCACAACTGTTGCCTTTGTTTTTCAGCAAAACTTCTAATTCCTCAGAGAAGCATTAAAAAGCCAACACTCCTCTGTTAATGTAACTAATATGACTCTATGAAAGCTGTGTTCACCCTGGATTTTGTTATATTTCCCATGTCAAATATGTGGTCTTCCATAAAGCAAAATACACTTTCTCATAAACTGCTGGAATGGCATGTAAATCCCAACATTTCTGCATCCAAACTTCACCTCCTGGATCTCTAGAAGTAGCACAAAATCCCTCTCTCTGACATGTCTTGATCTTGAGCTCTTTCCAGACCCCAGGGATGCTGAGGTGAATGAGACAAGACCCCTGCCTTCCAGGTGCTCTCTGTCCGGGCGGGGAGATGGTCTAGTGTCCCTGTCAGGTAAGCAGAGATGGTTCCCTGAGTTAGTCCGTGCCTCATGGATCCATGGAGAGGAGGGACACCAGCCTCTGCGGGAATCCAGGAAGCATTTTGGGAAGAGGCAATAGGACTATTTGACCCGACATGGACAAGGTATGCCCAGAACTTGGTATGACTTCTACTCTTTTTTAATGTAAATAAGTGCAGGAGAACTTAAAAACCCACAAAGACGTTGGTCTTTTCAAAGCAGCCCCTACGTGGACTTTAATAATGCAGCCTTTATTCAAAGCGTTCTTTTCACATGCAATATGTTCAAATGCAGTTCCTCTTCTGGATTACTTTCAAGCGTATGTGAAAATCTTTTGAAATTGTTCACTGAAAAAAAAGAAAAAAAGAAAAAAAAAAAGAAATTGTTCACTGAAAAATCCTTGTCCTAAGATGGGTTTTATTTCTGAACACACGGGGACTCATATGGAGACAAACGTGTGAATCGGGATGAAGCGAGACAGCACATTGCTGCAGAGCGCACCCCAGCTTTCTTTCCAGCCAGTTCACCTGCTCAGAGTCCCAGCTCCTTAATTACGTATGTAAAGCCTATAGAGAAAAAAGTGAAGAATGTAAAAAAGTAGTCCGAATTTGAAGAGGCCTTTATTTAGGTCTAAGACATCAATGCGTTTACAGGTTCTGTTGATTTCTGTCTCCTCAATCACATGAGAAGTGGTTACTTCTTCAAATGTGGTGGGTTTTATCCTGAAAACAGGTGAAACCTTCAGCCTGCTATCAACACAGGGAACTATCCACTTAACTGTTTAGGAAACGTGGATTTGGAATGATTAATTTGTCTGATAAGCCCCCTTATTCTCTTCACGCTCAATGAGTTAAAATGTAGCCGGGGAACCAGAAAAGTTACTGTTCCATGTGCTTCTAGAATTCTCAGCTTTACTTTTGCCTTTAACCTTGACCTTTTCTCATCCGTCTCTTCTCTGTACGTGCATTCTCTCCTGCCAGCTGGACGCTGGGACAGTAGGTCAGTTCATGTTTGCTAAGCAGTCTCCTTTTTAACCTAGTTATAGGTAGGTGTCCATATTGGCTCATACTGTCTACTGGCAGGATTTTTCCACTTGACTACCTAAGGTCTGGGCTCTGTTCACTTAGTCAGACCCATTAGCCTGCTTGTGCAAACCCATCCCCTGTTGCATCAGCCAGTGGCTCTGCAGTGTGGACTCCTGGGGACTTAGGAGACTTATTTCCCTGGCATGATTCCCTCACACAAGACACTGGGCACACACGGACCTCAGTGCAAACACGCCTCCAGCAATGATAGGCCCTAAAACAGGGGATGAGGTCAGGCTGAGGGTTCACTGCCAGCACTGGGCAGAAAGAAAACATCCTGAAGGAAAGGGTGGGGTGCGGCCGCCTCCAGGCCACCTCACCCACCTCTTAGCACTTTCCTAAAATGCTGGGGAGCCAGAGGTGACTTTCTGCACCAGGAAAAGACAATAGATCATCAGGAAGCAGCACAGGGAACCAGAGGCTAGGACTCTATGGTCTTCTAGGGTCCTGATCTTTTGGTCCAGGGTCGTGGGACTTTTTTTTTTTTTTAAGATTTTATTTATTTATTTGACAGAGATAGAGACAGACACAGATAGAGCCCAAGAAGGGGGAGCAGCAGAGGGAGAGGGAGAAGCAGGCTCTCTGATGATCAGGGAGCCCGATGTGGGACTCGATCCCAGAACCCTGGGATTATGACCTGAGTTGAAGGCAGACACTTACCCACTGAGCCACCCAGGTGCCCTGGGTCATGGGATTATTAACCTAACCCTTTGGTCCCAGAGCTATCAATGGTTTCCAGCCCCAAGGAGGGGGACACAGACAGTGTCATTCCCAACCAGGATTTGTGTGGGACTGGGCTCAATTCCTAGAAGTTCTACCTGGCAAAATTTGCTGTAAGTCCTGAATGCTAAATACATATGCAGCACACAGCCTTTGGGCACATCGAGTATATGGAGCAGAAACAGCCAGAAATTCTCGCAGGGATCAGAAGCCACTAGCTCTTCCTCTGTCCCAGCCACAGACCACTGTTCATGTCATTGAATGTCAGCAAATATCAGAGGAATCAAACAGGTGGCTGTTTAGCAGAACAAACCAGCACTTTCTAAAAGAAAGTTTCTAATTTGCTTAGGGCTCCTGCGAATGGCCGAATGGCCGAAGGGCTGGTCTTTAGAGCCCCTGCCACTCCCAGCCCTGGAGGCTGAGGGCTGCAAAAACCTTGGGTTCTTCTGTCACACCCTCAAAATCTCTCCAAACCAGCCCCAATTTGTGTTTTTAGCAGTTTTTTTTTCTTGGTTTTTGTTTGTTTGTTCGTTTTTAAATCCTAAAACACAGAAGGTTAAAAGGATCGACCGTGGGAATTTAAGGATTACAGTCAGGCTGGATTCTTGCTCCCTCCCTCCCTCCCCTCCCTTCCCCTCCCACGCAGGGCAGATTTCTCACTAAATTCTTTGATCATTGTATGGTCTTCTGACCTCCGCATTTTAGTGTGGGCTCCGCCAAGTGGACCCTGGCACCAGACCCTGGCACCGCATTTTAGTGTTGGCTCCACCCAGACTTTGGATGTTAGGCCTGCTGTGCAGAAGTCACCTTTTTAAAATAACATAAATGGTCATTAGAGGGTCTCAGTAGATGGATGGCTGTAGGCCTCGGGGTGACACAAAAGAGTGTCCTGCCACCCTGGTGTTGAGTTGGCACAGAATCTGCAGCAGTCACATTAGATGGTTGTGCTACTGAAACTCTACTATAACCACTTACTCATTAGTCTAAATAAAGAATATGATTTGGGGGTGCCTGGGTGGCTCAGCCGGTTAAGCGTCTGCCTTCGGCTCAGGTCATGATCCCAGGGTCCTGGGATGGAGCTCCGTATCAGGCTCCCTGCTCATCAGGGAGTCTGCTTCTCCCTCTCCCTCTGCCCCTCCTTCCTGCTTACGCTCTCTCTGTCTCAAATAAATAAATAAAATATTAAAAAAAAAAAAAGAATTTGATTTGCTTTTGGCTGGCAGAAAAAGTGAAAACAGTTTTTAAATCACTTGTTTTCCTACAAGGTTTTAAAGATCAACATGTAGTAAAATGTCATTGTATTGGAAAGGTAAGCACAAAATTAATCATTCCAGAAATAAGGTAAACTAAAGGCTAGCCTTTAGTTCATGTTTGTAGTGGGAAGTAAGCAAGTTCTTGTGAGGTGTGAGGTAGGACATTTTGATGCCTAAATCCTCCTTGAATACATTTTTTTATTTTTTTTTGCTTCTCTCACTCCCAGGGATCCTGTTTCCAAAACAAGGCCGCATAGCCACATCAACGGGGAGATTTAAGAATGCAGATTCCTGGGCCTGGGACCAGCTAGTTTGTAAAACCTTAGTTTGGGACAGGGAAGAACAGGCTCATTGGTCGTAAGCTACCTGAGGCCTGAGCGGCACCCAAGGGACCCTCCTGTTTGCTCTGCCTCAGTTACCGCTTGGCTTTCTCCCTCTCTTCAGACAGCTACCCAGAAACCTGGAAAATCGGACCAAGCACTGAGGTTTGAATCAATTTAAGTTGATACTTTAAAATATTTTGAAATCATTACAGAGCAGGTTAGGTAAGTTCCCAGGGAACAGAACAGGCAGAAGCAGAGGTCAGAACAGGCCCCGGATGTCATTTCCTCTCCAAGGCTCGACAAGGGCACGTATGTAGATCACCCCCCAGAGCATGGGAGAAATGCCTGATCCACCATAGTGGAGTCCAATTCTATGGGCAAGGCTACCCATCTGGAATGGACCCCTGCTGTGTTGCCCGCTGAGGGGCATTTTATTCTCCCAGTACCCTGGGACCCTAGAGTTTGCAACTGATAAGTTAGAGGTTCCCTCCATTCAGAACCTCACCCTACAACTTCAAAGAGAATCCCAGGCACCAAAGACCGTGTGCAGCAGGGGTTAGCCTGCTGACTAACAAAGCAATTTACAGTCATATATTTAAGTGCCGTTAGTTAATTACACTGTCATTTTGCCAAGAGAGGAAGAAGTACTTGGATGCAAACTCAACTCAGAACGAAGAGGAAGGAATGAATAGAGCCATGACAGACTTGAGGCTTTTCTGTTTTATCTCCATCTGTGATGTGCAATTTAAATCACCAAGATTTAATGTTACATTCAATGCAAATGTTCTATTTGCTCATGAGTCAATATTTTATGCCCTTTCCAGAACCTGATTGCTGTTCAGCAAACACTGATTGGCACATTCTCTATGTGCAGGAATTGACTAACGCTTTTTTGGAAAACGGGTATAAAGGGAGCTAAACTGAACTTGAAATGACTTATCACAATGGCTTTCATTTCTTGAGCCCTTCCTGGGCTGCATATCTTCTGTTTTCTTCCTGGGTTCACCCTACAATTTCCCCTTCTCTAGCCGGCTGTGTCCCTAATGGCTGGCCGATATGGACTATATCTGGGGGCTCCCATGCCCTCGGGCTTCTGCTGGGTTTGCAAGATGGGAGCACAGCCCAGACTGGAAGGAGGGAGGGAGGGATGGGATGAGGTCAGGCTGGAGGCCTTGTGCGCTGGCTGCCCTTGACTAAAGGTCATGGCATCTACAAGGCAGCCCCTTCTGCCTGCAGGTTCTGGCAATGACCTCTCAGGTCCCTCCTCTGTCCCGGAGATGGTCCCCACTGTTACTGGCCCAGGGAGGCTGCCCTCCATCTTTGTAAATAACTCTGTTATGAAACATTCTCAAGTGTCCCCCTTTCCTGCCATGACTGACTTGCGTTTCTACTGCAACTTTAGTATTATTTAATTAAATTGTCAAACAACACAATGAAGTAAGCATTACTAACTTTACAGACCCTGGAACTGAGTCTCAGCCGAGTTGGGGATTTCCCCAAGGCCACAAGTGAGAAAATGGAAGTGCTGGCATTCCAACCCATTTCTGTTTGGCTTCATAACCTCTGGTCTTCCTATCATAATTGAGAGAGAGAGGGAGGGAGGGAGGGAAGTTTCGTGGTACAGATTGGCAAAGAGCTGCCAAGTTAATAATGAAAATAATATGTCTATTTTTTGCCCCCTTTCTTCTGTTCTTGTCCAGGAAAACTCCAGAATGAACACTCACTGTCACCAGCTTTAGAAAACGACTCAAGTCCAGCATTTACGGGGGAGTAAGCTGTCAATTTCCCCAGCTGCTTAGAGCATGGCAGTCATGAGGCCAAGATCTGACTTCAAAACCCTCTGTTTCTAGTTAATTTAATGCTGTGACAAAGTGTTTCATAGGCCTCGGGCTGCATCCACCTCTAGATGCCTCTCTCAGACCCACATCACAGCAGCAAAGGCTCCTGACCTCCTCAGGGCCCTCCTGACCTGCCCCCCACTGCCTCATCCCTCAGGTGGCGCCTGCAGCACAAGAGGGCAGAGAAGGGAGCAGAATTGCAGCAGGATCTTACAGTAGACCTGGAGGTGGAGGGAAGGAGGCCCTCCTGTCATTTCCAGGCTGGGTCAGAGGGGAAGGTGCAAGGCTCTCATCTGCCTGAGACAGGGCACCTGCTCTATCCCTGCCTCTCCATGAGCCACAGGGTGGGCCTCGAAGCAGGACCTGACAGTTGCTCCCAGATGCAGGGACATTCCTCTCTGGGAAAAGGGAGCATGTGAAATCCACATTCCAGAGTGGGCTCCCTTTCACCTCTTATTCATCCTTTATTGACTCTGCCAATTAATTGACCAGACATTTATTGAGCATCTCTTATTTTTGAAAAGAGTGTTGGGCTTCCTATGTCCTTCTCCTGCCTTCTGGCACCTTTCCCTTAGGTTGCCCAAAGCATTTCTGCCTTCTTCCTTGTTCCTCACCTCCAAAATGTCCTCTCTTTCCCTCCCAGCAGTTAAAACTCCCATCCCTTGAATCTTGAAGATCCTGGCCACATATGAGGAGGAAATTCCTTGATAATTAATTCAGCCCGGAGGACCTTAAACCTATCGGATGTCTAACTGGTAACCATTACAAAGTGTGGGAGAAACTCAGTTGCTCCATGTGCTGCCCTCCAGGGTTCATTTGCAGTCTCTCTCTGTGCTGACGGAAAAATGAAAAGGAGACACTTGCAGTACACCTCCGACCCCCTTTCCTAACCTGATCACTCACCAGCTTCTGTTCAACAGGGAAATCACTCTTCCTCTCACCCCTTACTCTCCTCTGCCCCTTCCCTGGATCCTGAGGCTCCAAAGGTCCCTTCCCATTTTCTTTTCCCAAAGCAATGAGGAGACTCTTATTAGGAATGAGAGGATGCTTCCTTACTCTGTGTCAAGAGTCCTCGCTCCCCACTTCTGTTAGAGGAAGCAGCTCCCTCATCTGGAGCCTAGACTCCTCTTGAAGATTCCAGAAGAGGTGGGTTCTGAGCCATCAAACACCAGCCCCAGAGTCAATGCCTTTGTGGCCACCTCTACATGCTGTGCAGGCTTAAGTTACGAGCAAAAACTGTGAGCCTTCCAGTGGACACAGGAAGGAAGGAAGAAGAAGGAGACAATGGAGTCATTTGGGGCAGAGGGTGGAGAGATCCTCTAAGACCTCTCCTTTGTCTCCATCCTTTCTTGCCCTGTGAGTTTCAGTTCCTTTTGGATCCTTGGCCCCAATGAGGGATGCACTCTCACAAATCTGGGCAAACAGGCTGGGATGAGAAAGAAAAAAAAAAATACTGATAACATTCTAGTAACATCTGGTCCCACTGCAAACATTTGGACAAGTCTGTACAGAATGTTAGAAACCAACAAAATGGGCCAACCAGTGATTATATAAAGATGCAAATAAAAAGGCAAAAACTGGCATAAACACCCTATTGTTTGTTTTCAGGGACAAAAGTACGATGTATACAATACAAAACAACCAAACAAAACTTGGAAAGTTTAGTACAATGGTTTTAAATTTTTGAGGAAGTTGAATGCCCAATATTGTTAGACTTTGAACAATCCACTCCCAGGATTGCCATTTTCACCAGTCTATGAAAGAGCACAGCTTAAGAAGGAAGATCAGATATCCTGCCACTGCACTGGAAAGGGACGGCCAGCATTTCCTACCCGCCTCGTCTTTCTGTTATTTCAGACCTAAATAGGGGCTGCTGGTCTAGACCGGATCCTTAGAGGGCTTTCCACAGCCTGCCCCTCCAGTAGTCTGCAACTTAAAAGAAAGTGGTGGTCATGGTCCTCCTAAGCTTATAGATGGGAAACGAGAGATTCTGCCACAGTGTAAATAAAACACCCAAAACAAACAAAACAAAAATTTAATCTCCCTCCCCAATTTCTTAAAAACCAAAGACCCCAGTCTACCATTGGCTATCCTCTAAGAGCTAAGAAAACTGCTTGCTTTGGGGACTGTACAGGTGATTTGATGCTTAGATGACTCCGCCTCAACAGAGTGTGCTCGGCAAAGGAGGTTGGTTATAATTGGTGACAATTCTGACACGTCCCGCCCCTCCGTGCGAGCGAGCTGGTGTAGCCCCGCCCACCCGCCCGCCCCGGAGCCCGAGCCCCAGGCGCATCCCGCCCCACCCAGGGGGAAGCGTCTCAGGGGCACGGGCACCAGAGCCTTCCTTTCCCATAACCAGTTTGCCCCCGTTATCTCAAAAGCCCGAAACAGGAAATTTGTTAAGGAATTAACAATGGTTATCTCTGGGCGGAGGAGTTTTAAGTGACTTATTTTCTGTTTTAAACATTCCCCAGGGGGCCTTCATTGCTTTTGTAATTTTTAAAAATAAAACAATAAAATAAATTTAAAAAGAAAAAAAAAAAGAGCCGGGGGACGACTCCTACCGCCTACTTCCTCTTTATCATTTGTTATCTTGCAGTTTTTGGCTCCAGGAAGGTTCCCACAGTCAGTGTCACTCAATGTTTCAGGATGGGGCAGCACCTAATTCCCATCTGTAGGTAGAACTCAGTGAACTTTCTCTCATTACACGTTTGGTCCTGTCTCTCCTATCAAACTCTAAATGCGTGGTGGGCAAGGATTCCAGCGCGGGGGAGCTGGGCAATACCTTCAGCTAGCTCCTAAACATGCACACACTTTTTTTAGCTGATACTTTGATTCTGATTTTAAGCATTTGTAGTAGTAATAACAAGCATTTATGGAGTATTTACGTCAGAATCTAAGCACTTCATAAGCATTAACACTCCTCGTGGAACCCTAGGAACTGAGTACTACTATGATCCCCATTTTACAGGTGAGGAAACTGAGGCAAAGAACAATAAAGTAATTAGAGAGCGGCAGAGCCAGAGTGAATCCAGTCTGACCCCAGAGGCCATGTTCTACACGTAGAAAACGTACACAAACTTCATTTACTTTCCTTGAGGCTGCTACTGCTGCTCTGGATAGTAGGGACAAAGGCAAGGAAAGACCACTTAGGCCATGAATCTTCCCAGAGTCTAAATAACAACAGGACCAAAGTGAGTAACCTAGGCGACTCACCCAGAGAGGCTCCTCTGCAAAGGCAAGAAGGCTTTTGCATTCTGCAGCGTGTCCTTGCCATCACACACCAATCTCTTGACAATCATTAACTAGGAAATTAAACAGTGGAAAGTAGAAGCCTGACTTTTACAAAAGAGGAACAGACAGAATCCCAGGAGTTTGCAGGGAGGGAGGAACAGACGGGAGGCTGGCGTCCCGACTGCCTTAGTGCCAGCTACAGATCACAGCAGGGCTGGATCTGATCAGTTTCCCACTAGAGACAGTTGGAATAAACAAATCAACAGAACAAGGGGCCATTTGGTGATTGTTTCTAGATGCTATGTTGGAGAGGGGAGTAAGTAAGCTGTTTGAAGAGAACTGCAGCATTTGATCCATACTTGTCATGCCAACGGGAATTCTGTCTAAACACCCTGGTATTTCCCAGCAGGACATTTTCTCAGAGCATTTTTCTAGGGACACAGAGAGGTAGTTTATCTGCCTTGCAAGCCTGTCCAGTTGTCTTGGGCTTTTGAGGTCGCCTTCCCCAGCTCTGACCTGTTGGTGGTGGTTCAGCTCAGGAGAACTGTTTTTGGAAAAGATGGGAGATAAGACTCCGCACAACGACAGGTTCAGATTCTTGGCTGAATGAGAAGGCACAGGCTGGGAAAACCTTGCAAAGGGGTTCTGTTTTTCTGAGTGACTCATCGGCTGCTTTTGAAGGACCTTTTTCTAGTGACAGCTGCTCACACCAAGCAATGGTTATCATGACATTCACCACAGTTGGAGTAAAAGGAGTCTTTAGAAGAGGTTCTGATAAATGCCCCACCAAGGTAATTTCCTAGACGTCTGGGTCCATGAGAAAACGTCTAGCAACTGCTGAGAAAAAAAAAAATGAGTATTTGCACAGGCAAGTTTGGTCAATATTTTTTTCTCAATATCAACTTGAAAGATTTTCTGTTGAATTTGTGCAGAATTTTCTTCTTTTAAAATAGTTTCAGGTTTATCTTTGTCAGGGATTTGATAAGAGCTTGAAAATGATCACAAAAAAAGAGAACCTTGCCCAAGGCTCTTAGTGTTTCAATTCAACCCCTCAAACATCTTTCCAGACCCCACCACACACTAGTCACATGACTGTAGGCTAGCGACTTAACCTCTCTCTCCAAGGCTCCGTGGTTCTCTCTATAAAATGGGGATATAGGTTGGTATCTTCCTGATGGAGCTGTGAGAATTAGATGAGAGTCCTTGTAACGTTCTTAATGCGGGATTGAGTCCGAAATAAAAGTTCTCTGTAATGTTGCTGTATTGTCAGTTACCGAGAGGTAATTATGTGCCAGGCATTAGGACAAGGGCTAGAGATGGGTAAGACCACAGTGTGGCCCCTCTTCTCAAGAAACAGGCAAACACAGTGCTTGTCAAGGTCTGGTCCCCAAGGCAGCAGCACCAGCATCAATATGGACTTGTTGAAAATGCAAATGCTCAGGCCCCACCCCAGACCCACTGACTTCGCACCCCTGGGGGCCAGGCCCAGCAATCTGCCATTTACAAGCCCCCAGGTGCCCGCTGAAGGCTTAGAGCCATGACAGACTGAATGGGGCACACCTGATGTGTATTTGGTAATGATTCTACGCTCATGGAATTTATAGTTTCCTGTGACCAGTACCATGATCACTACTAGGAGAGGTACCGAATCGACCCAACTCATATTTGAAATTAAGTTTGTTGCTCGGTGGTATTTTCCTGATGAGGAAAATACTCAAGTGTCTTTTAAAAAATGTACTTATTTATTTTTACCATACCAAAAGTGCAGACCAAGAGGACCTTCATGATCATTTCCTTTTCCATTGGTCCTACATGGTCTATCTTCTCTCCTCAGAGAATGTCTCTAGAAACTTCTCAGTCAGACTCGGGACCCAACTTGGGCTGAGTTCAAAAGCAAACCAAGAAACATTTAACTAGAGCAGCTTCCCCAAAAGCAAAAAGCAAAAGTGGGAGAAATCAGGTGAATCTAAAACATAAAAATGCAACTCATGTAGCACTGTTCTTGAAGCAATGTAGCCGCCAGTCCACAGCCTGATACACTAGGAGAGGGGCACTGGAGGAAGGCCCCAGACCCCCGTGCGTGCCATTCCTTCTTTTCTGTTCACCAAATGGTCTCCTGAGGTAAAAGCACTATATTCCTGTGTTGAGGTAAAGCACTGACTTGCTACATAAAGACACACATACACACTAACAAACACACACTAACACACACACCGAATTGCCTTCCATATTCTCACATATTCGTTTCTAGTCAGTTCCAACACTGAGGGAGCAATGAGGAAAAATCACTATCAGATTCGAGAGACCACCAGAAAAAGGAACAACGATCATCCTTTTGTAGACTTTCAAGGAACTGACTAGCAGTTCAAAAGCTATTCCAGTCCAAAAGCTATTTCTGGAAACCATGCTAGTCTTGCAGCACGTCTGAATCAGAAAACCTAACCAAAGTCTACATTTGCCGCATATGAACTGTGCACTTCTCAAGTGAGCCCTGTGAGAAGTTAAGTTATTCTTCCACATTCAGACACATAGAAAATGTTTTCATGACTCAAGCCATCTGCATGAAAGATCAAACCCATAACCACAGAGAATACTTTGCAAACTTACAACACATCCTCCATCTTTGAGCTAATGTTTATATAACTTGCTTTATTTTCTTGTTTTATTTAAAAAGATAACAGGGTTACTTTACAGAGGTAATTTATTAAACACTCATTTTTAAAAAAAGAAGAGTTGATATCACCATTAACAATGGTTTGAACCAAAATAACTTTTGCCTAAAATATTCAATGACTGAGGTAAAAATGTTTGGGTATATGCACAAATTCACTTACAAAACTACAACTTAAAATGGACGTTGTCCAGATGACCTCTGCAGGAGCATTCCGGGAACACATTAGGGAAGAGAACCAGGAAGGACCTCAGGGACAGCATCTGTCCTGCTTCCTGGGAGATGCCGTCCCCAGGCACCCAGGCCTCCAGGAAGTCAGACTTCCTTGTCTGTATGTCATCACAGTTAGTAGCCCATCCGGTTAAGCGACATCTGTCAGAATGAACTAACTATAAAACAGCAGAATTCTAGAAAGCACTTAAGGATATCTGAACCATAAAGAGAAGACCTTAGCCCCAGAGCAGCAGAAATAGCATAAGAGAGTAAGTGCATGGGTGAGGACTGGCAGCAAGAGCAGCCAAGATCAGATACTACAACTAGACACTGAAGACCTTGCAGTCTGAGGCCCCAGCCCTAGGAGATAAGGAACTGGGAGAGACTGCCAATCACAAGTGAGAAAACAGAGTGCAGGATCAAGACTTACAATAAAGCTGCAGTAATCAAAACGGGGGTATGGTAACAACAGCAGAGACAATCAGACCAAGGGAATTAACAAGGACTCCAAAATCGACATCTGTTTATGGGATAAATTCGTCTATGGCGAGGTGGTAGTGGAACATCCTGGTTAGAAACCGGTAAGACAGCAAACCACACGTTAGATCTGTAATGAGCTATCTGTGTTCAACTGATCAGAACGTTTAGTTCATTTATTCAACAAACATCGGCTGTCTTTTTTGGTGCCTGGTGCTGTGCCAGACACGGAAATTGTGAAGATGGCTAAGACACAGTGTGCTGACGCTGACATACTGGTTGGATATAAGACATGTGTATGGTTAATTATAACACAGCATGGTAAGTGCTGCAGAGGTAAGAAGTGCTGTGGCAGCAACAAGAGCAGAGTAGCCAACTGACCTGGCAAGTCCTGGGGAGGTTTTCTTTGGGGGTAGAAGATGTTTTGGCCAAACAGTATGGCTTTGTCTGTAGTGCCGGAAGAGAAGCCAACCTATCTTCACTGGTGTCCTGCCACAAAGGTGGTGAGAGGTCTGCAAGAAGGCACAGTGGAAAGGAACACAGAAAAGTAGAAATGCTGCTACTTTAAATAAGAGCGTCCGGGAGGCCAAGGAGAAAAGTGTAACCAACCATCTGCACTGTTGCTGCTAAGTGATAGAAGATGAGACCCAAGAACTATCACTGAGCAAGTCTTCAAGGACAATAACCCTTAAGTAATTCAGAATGATCTAGAGAGGGGGGGCCTGGGTGGCTCAGTCGGTTAAGCCTCTGCCTTTGGCTCAGGTCCTGATCTCAAGGTCCTGGGACTGACCCCTGCGATGGGGTCTCCACTGAGCTTCTCCTTCACCCGCTCATGTGCACACACATTCTTTCTCTCTCTCAAATAAAAATAAATAAAATCCTTATTAAAAAAATCTAGAAAATGGAAAAAGTGAGAATGCTCCTCCACTAATTGGAAAATCTTGTAAAATCTTAATAACAATTTCAAACAA
This sequence comes from Potos flavus, assembly GCA_028534135.1. Classification (NCBI taxonomy): domain Eukaryota; kingdom Metazoa; phylum Chordata; class Mammalia; order Carnivora; family Procyonidae; genus Potos; species Potos flavus. Next base: position 68,453,765 of record CM052883.1, on the reverse strand, counting down.
GGACAGTACAAATGATAAAATAATGAGTCAGTCTGGATTAGGAACATGGAGGCAAAATAGCAGAAATAAGATATTAGGAAATATGGGGCACCTGGGTGGCTCAGTGGGTTAAGCCTCTGTCTTTGGCTCAGGTCATGATCTCAGGGTCCTGGGATTGAGCCCCGCATCGGGCTCTCTGCTCAGCGGGGAGCCTGCTTCCCCCTCTCTCTCTGCCTGCCTCTCTGCCTACTTGTGATCTCTCTCTGTTAAATAAATAAATAAAATCTAAAAAAAAAAGATATTAGGAAATAAATTTCAAAAATGTATTTTAAAAAGCTATCATTATTGTGATAGTGTTGTATGGTGACAGATGGGACTTACACTTGTGGTGAGCAGAGCATCATGCATAGGCTCGCAGAATCACTAGGCTGTGCATGTGAAATTAACATAACATCGTGTGCCAACGATAGTTCAGTAAAAAAAAAAAAAAACATATGACCATGTAGGAGTTGTGATAATAGCTTCATACTAGAAAATTTATATGCAGTTCACCTTATTAAGAGATAAAGGGGGGAAGTATGGTTCATTAAATGCAGCAAAAGTATTTGAACACTGATTTCTCCATAAAAACTGGTTAGTGAACTAGGAACACAAGTAATATTGCTGAACTTTATATAGGGCATCCATCAAAAACCTAGTGCAAATATTGTATTTAAAGATAAAATATTAGGAGTTTTCCCTTTAAAGAAAATAGCAAAGATACCTTATCGCCACTTCTTTTCAAAATTATAAAAGCAATCTAGCCATTAGAATAAGACGAGAAGAGAAAAAAAAAGACATAAAAACTGAAAAGGAAGAGACAGCTGTCATTACTCACAGAAAATGATAGTCTAAATTAAAAAGACCAAAAAACAGTAAGATTTACAATGTTCTTGGATGGGAAGACTTAATATCATACAGAGGGCAATTTTCTCCCAAATAATCTAAAATCCAGTGCAACTTCAATCAAAAGGCCAACAGGATATTTTGAGGAAGTTTACAGGCTCTTACGATGGATGTAGAAAGTAAAAGACCAAAGACAACTTTGAAAAAGCTGTGAGTATGACTTGTCTTATTTGAAATGAAGACCTATATTAAAGTTGTAGTAATAAAACAGTACGGGAAGAGAAAGAGACAATTAGATCAACAGAATAATTGGAGAAACCAAAATGGGCCCATGTTTATTTGATAAGTTAGGACATGGCAAGATGGCATTAGAACTTAGGAGAAATAATCATACCATAAATAAAAATAATTCTAGCCAAACGGAGACATAACTAAATGTTCAAAACTGAAACTTGAATAAAACTTTTAGAAGTGGCATGTACATAACAGTGAGGTTGAGGAAAGAGGATTTTGAATAAGACAAGTAAAGCACAAATGATAGAGGAAAAAAATGATAGATTTGATATAGCCCCATATAAGGATAGATTCCAGGGGGCAAGATCCTTTTTAGAGAGATAAAAACAATGGGTGCCTGAATTAAAATATTAGCAATAAAGGTAGAAAGGATGGAAGATATTATAGTTTATTCTGTTAGAATTAGAAATTTTTTCCCCTAGTCTCTTTTCTTATTAATAAAGGAGTCAAGAATTACATTATAATCACAGATAATACAAATGTATTTGGTCTTTAGCAGAGGTCCAGAAGCCTCGGTGTTCAGTTCTTACTCAATTCTTCCCATCCTTACCTGAAGTTGGTTATTAACTGGAAAGATATGCCCTTCCTATGTATAATTTGCTTTATGGGCTATAAAATTATTACTGTAGTATCATACATTAAATATTTATTCCTTAAATAGCTTTCAAGCACCTCAACAGCAAGGATGTGTTTATTTCATTTCTGTGTCCCCAGGATCTAGCACAACGCTTGGCACGTGGTAGGAGCTCAGTAAAGGCTTGATGAACAAAAAATAGGAATTTATCCCCAAACCCTGCTTTTCTCCCACCATCTTCTTGGTCTTAGCAAAGTTTAAGCCCAGATCAGGAGGTAACAAATCCTCAGGGCTAATGCATTTCAAGGGAAGCACTTAGTCCCTACAAAAAAGTTCCAAGAGTGTGGAGTTGATCCACAGCCTTATTTCAATCTTAAGTGAGTTGGGATCTAGTTCCATCAGTCCTGGCCCTAAGATGCAGTCCACACCTCAAGTTCATTCTCACTTTTCTCTTATTCCTGTAGATGTCACCGGATAAAGGGGAATGAAGTCTGATCTAGACCCATCTTCCCTCCTTCCTTTCCCTCTCTTTGACCAATGCTCTCAAGCCTGGACGAACTGAGGGGGCTATGGGAGAGGCAGGCTTAGCCAGCAGGAGAACATGGCTGCATTGATTCTATATGTTCCAATTTTGACTCCTCCCTACTTCCTCTGTGGGCCCCCGGTACAGGTAAAGAAATTGAGTGGCATTATTCTCCTATAGCTGGAATTACATAGTAATGACACAGTCAGCAAACAAAATAAGGCAGTTTTGCCTGTCCAAATTTGTGAGTTTAAAACTACAATAACATCCCAGGGCTGGAAGAAAATTAGTACTCGGGTCGAATGGGAGTGAAATTTGATATAAACTTTCTGTAAAGTAGTTTGGCAATGTGTATCTAAAACCTTACAAATGTGCAACCCTTTGATGTAGTGATTTCACTTCTAGACACGTCTTCCCAGGAAATAGTCAGCGATGTTCACAGATGATTACTAACAAAGATATTTGCTGCAGATTAATTTACTATAGTAAAATTTACAAGCAACCTAAATGCCCGGTATTGGGGTGCTGATTAAGTAAATTACAGTCTATCCATATAATGGAATACTATGCACACATTTAAAAAGATAATAGTGATGTATGAAATTCTTCGAAACATATGGCTAAATGGGGGGGAAAGAGGCTCTGAAAGGGTGTGTATAGTGTGAGCTCTGTTTTTTAATAATAGGTTTTTAACTCCAATTCAGTATGGCTGACTCAGGACAAGTACATCGTGTATATGTACTGGAGAGGGGACCGTCATCGGCAGGACAGAGATTTTAAACATTTCTGGAAGACAAAGCAAATGCAAGTGTGTTGTTGCTTAAAATTGAGTGGAGTAGGGGCGCCTGGGTGGCTTAGCCAGCTAAGTGTCTGCCTTTGGCTTAGATCATGTTCCCAGGGTTCTGGAATTGAGTCTTACGTTGGGCTCCCTGCTCAGTGGGGAGTCTGCTCTCCCTCTCTCTATGCTCCTCCACCCTTCCCTGCTCGTACTCTCTCTCTCTCTCAAATAAATAAATAAAATCTTAAAAAAAAAAAAACAAAAAAAAACCTGAGTGGAGTAAACTGCAGCCCAGAATACTCACAAGAGGGAGTGAGGGAGTGGGGAGTGGGAGCCAGTCTTTCTGGCAAAACCCCAGGGAAGCTCTGGGCGTGGGGCCAGTAGGCTTACAGAGTAAGAACAAGGAAAGGTGCTGAAAAGCAGGAACGACTTGGAAGTCTGCCTACAGAGCCACAGCACACGTCTTCCCTAGTCCTGTGTGTTACTGCAAAGGAGCCAGCATTTACTTCCCGGCTCCAACAGGAGGGCTCTTCTAAAGAGAAATAAAATGAACCATGGAGGGAGACTTCCCTCTCAAAGGGTGAGTGTCTGCACAAACTCACCAGGAAGCAAGTCCCTAGATGCAGCAGGCCCTGCTCCAAAGGCAAACTCCCCATTGACCACTGACGGTGTGCCCAACAGAGAGGCAGCGCCTCACACCCCAAACATCCAGAATGATTAACTGAGGCCTTTATTCTAACATATCAACAGGTGACATCTCACTGAGGGGCCAGGTTCAATGTTGAAGGAACAAGAAATGGAGGTTTCAGTCTAGGTACAAACAAAGATGCGAAGGGAACCAATGGAAGGACTGAACATAGCAGTTGTTAAAAATGAGAGAAGACTAAGAAGAATGCAGATAAACCTCTTTCATACTAGACACTCAAAAGATACCACCTAAATTGATATATTAATGTATCAGTCAATAAACAACTGATGCATCTTGTTTAGAGTTATGAGTTACCACTGAAAGGTCTAACTCAGAAATGACTACAAGAGTTTCCTCTTCCCTATTCACTGCTTTTTTTTTTTACACCACGTACATATACAGCTTCAACAAAATTTTGAAAGTAAAGGGAAGAAAGTGCATATAGAGATTATCACTGGGCTTTTCTATTTCTCACGTGGAATTCAGAGACATGTTACTATAAAAATGTTGGACTCCACATTGAAGTACTTTTGGTGAAAGATGATTTTTCTCTATGAATTTCCAGAAACATCACTTGCTTTCGTTTTTTCCAAGAGAGTCGGCTTACTTAAATCAAAAGCTAGTGTGTTTACTTTTGCTTTCATTCCTTACTAGGGCCTTAGGTTGGTTGGTTGGTTTTTTCAGTTTGGCAAACCATGTTCCTGGCTTCTTGGAACTACACAGTGGCAGTTTTGATTATGAATGCTCCTCTCCCTGAGTCCAGCTGTCACTGTTGCTATGCACATAGGACATTTTCGCTGGCATTACCCAGGGAACTGGGACTGAACAGAGAGCCAGGCCCTTAGAACGTTTTGTTGTGAAAGGAACGCTTCAAAGGAGCATCTGAGCATCCAGCCATTTTGTGATCTCACATTTCATTCTCTTCCTTTACTTAATATATCTGCTTTAATTTCTAGTATTTCCTTCCCCTGATATAGTCGTAAAAGCTTTATTTATTCCCTCCACCACTCTGGCAAGCGTAAAGTCCCTCCCTTCCCCCCTCTTTTCTCCCTTTATCTTCCCTTCATGTTTGTGCCTAATCTGAAGGTTCCCAGAAATATAGTTTTCAGAGAGGAAATGCAACTAAAATCCTATCAGTCAATTCCTCAAATGTTCAGAAGGGTCCAAAGACATTAGCACATGGTTACCTTTTGAATTCATGTTCCCACATTTGTTCAAGTGCACCCGATCGGCTTTATCTGGAATCTGTAATGAATTTAGGAACAAGATTTTTCTTTTGTTGTCTCTTTCTGTACAAGATTACCTACTATCCCCATTTCTTTTAGCAGGTCCTTGGTTTTATACCTGCAGTGTGGAATCTCTGTAAAGTGGACATGGCCCTCACCTTGAACTTGTTTGTGAAGTTTGCTCCTGAGTGAGAGCCAACTCTATGGGCCCCAGCACCAGCGGAGTCCATGTTGGAAATGAACAATTATTGAATTGTTGGTTCTTAGACCCAGTGAAACACAATTCGGGTGTTGTTCTGTGAATGCCACTAGATGACTGACCGACTGCTAACTGATCCACCAACAGGGCTGGTCTCTGCTGCACAACTGCTCAAGCGAAGTGAGAGGAAGTACAGGAAACCAAAAAATCTGTCATGATTCCCACCAACTTCAAGGGCAGAATGGTTCACATTTTCATATACGAAGAAAAGTTAAGTGTAGAGAAAAAATAACTCCCGGGGTCTAGCAGATGAAAGATGGGAAAGATTTCTATTAATTGGTGTTAATCACAGACTGGGGGACTTAAAGCAACAGAAATCTATTTTCTCACAGTTCTGGAGGCTAGAAGTTCAAGATCAAGGGGTCAGCTTGTTGGTTTCTTCTGAGGCCTCCTTGGGTGTAGATGGGCTACCTTCTCTTTATGCCTAAAGACTAGGTGCCTTCCTTCTGTGCGTGCCTGTGTCTTAATTCCCTTTTCTTAGAAGGACACTGGTCATATTGGATCAGGGCCCATCCTAATGACCTCACCTTAACTTAATGACCTCTTTCTCCAAATACAGTCACATTCTGAGATACTGGGGATTTGGACTTCAACATATGAATTTGAGGGGGAGTGGGGACATAATCCAGCCTGTAACAGAGAGCGTTCACATTCTTTACATTTCTATTCTCCTAAAACACATTCTCTGTGGGCTTATTTTTAGCTCTTATTTCATATACCACCCATTGCTTTTTCCATTCCTCAACATATATTTATTGAGTTTCCACAATTCTCTCTTACGCTATGCTTGGTGCTGGAAATCCCAGGGTGGCTTCTGCCACTGAGCAGAAAGTGACAAGTAAAAAAAACTGTAACAGGCCAATAAATACTGCCATGGGGGTTTGAATGACATTTTATGGGAGCTCAGAAGACCAGTGTCCTCCACCTGGGAGCAAGCAAGTTTGAGCAGAGAAGATGACAATTTGGAAGCTCTTAAGATAATGAATATGAGTTCAGTAGGAAGAGAAAATGGAGATAAAATCATTCTAGAAGATGGGACTAGAAAATACAAAGTACAGAACATGGAAAGTATGGCATAGTCTTTAGTTGTAAGCTGGGGGGCTGAGAACAGGGAGCAAATGGAAATGAAGCTGGAGAGGTAGATTGGAGCCAGGATAAGAAATTAGGATTTTAGGCAGAGAAAGCCAATCAATATTTTAACACATTAACTAATAAATTAATATTAAAATATAGGCTTCAAAGTACTGTTTTTATGTTATCTAGGCAGAGGCTCAATTAGTTCCACCTTGCTAGCTGGACTCTTAGCTCATCAATGATAGGACCTTTATCTAATACTTGATTTGCATTCCATATGTCTCTATCATCATCACTATGAGGGAATAAATGAGTAAAAAAAAAGGAATCCTTTTCTTTCTCAGAAACTATTGTCTCTATGCCTAATATCTGATGAAGATCAAGATACTTGCATATGTAGGCGCATATAAAACACTTTCCCTTACATGTATATTTGAGGAAAGTTTTGTAAGAATGGGTAGATATATGCCTGCTTTAAGTATTTTCCTCAAAACCTATTTAAAAATTGGGTAGACTAAATCACTTCTTCATTTTATAGACTGATGGAACAAGGATCTCTAAATTAACATGAAGTGAAATCAACTGATCCTTTTTGTCAAACACCAAACACTCTTTCCCTGAAAAGGTTCCATTCTATCTTTATTCTATTCAACGAAACAAAACTATTCACCCTGAGAAGAACTTTCCCTATTGGAATTTTCTTAGCATTTACATATATGGTGGACATTCTTAAACTTGTTATTTATTGCTCTCTAACAGTTTCATGCAAATAATTTCCTTTTAAAAATCATTAAAAGTGGGGCACCTGCGTGGCTCAGTCGGTTGGGCATCTGCCTTTGGCTCATGTGAGGATTCCAGGGTCCTGGGATTGAGTCCCTCATTGGGCTCCCCTTCCCCCCTCTCATTCTCTCTCTCTCAAATAAGTAAAATCTTTAAAAACAATCACTAAAAGTACATTTGTACTTTTGTATCCCCCTATCACCAAAGGGCCTGCGTACAGAAAATAATAATGACAAACACGGTATATAGTGCCAGATACTTTATGTATAATTGACTCATTTAATTCTTATAATAATCCATGAAGTATGTGCCATTATTACCTTTATTTTTAAAATGTAAAAACAGAGGCCCAAAGAGGTCAAGCAACTCACCCCAAGAGCCATGACATGTAAGTGGCAGGTGGGATTGGAGCCAAGTCTGGCTATAGAGTATGATGTCTTGATCCTTGTTATGCTAGGTAAGAAGATTTCATAAAGGGACACCTGGGTGGCTCATTCAGTTAAGCATCTGCCTTTGGCTCAGGTTATGATCCCAGGATCCTGGGATTGAGTCCCATATTGGGGTCCTTGCTCAGCGGGGAACCTGCTTCTCCCTCTTCCTCTCCCATTGCCTGCCACCCCCCCACCTGCTTGTGTTGTCTCTCTCTCTGTCGAACAAATAATAAATAGAATCTTAAAAAAAAAAAAGGTTTCATAAATATTAGTTTATTAATCAGGCCATCATTTGAGCCCCTGAGTTATTGATAGGACAGATTCCTCACTGAATGCAGGCAGCTGCTGGATAAGAAGGCAGCAAAGTGCTAGTCTCATCGGATAGTGCCTGGCAATGCATTCCACTGCCCCGGGCCCCACAGCTCTGTCTCCCTGCACAGCTGTACAAGGTCAAAAGACCTGTGTGTGTGCGGCTCAGGGAGGCAAGGGAAGAGACAATGTACTGCTTTCTTCTCCCTGTGCACAGGCAGATACATCGCCAAAAGGCTTTTGTTTTTATAAACATAGCTCAGAGAGAATATAAATTGAGAAGGGTAGTTATAATTTTTAATTTTTTTCCCCAAAACTATGAAGGATAGCTATAATTCATAATAATAGCTACCATTTATTGAACTCTACAACAAGTACTAGGCCAAGTGCTATACTGCATGGTCTCATTTAATAACTGGGGCAACCCTAAGCAATAGGAACTCATCTCCCACTTAGGACAGTGAGGCTCAGAGGCTAAGGCCAAGCAGCTGTACATAGCAGAACCCTCCTCTTCCTCCTCTACCTCCTCCTCTTCCCCACCTAACTGCCCCCCACCCCCATTCGCCATTCCCCTTCTGTCTCCTTCTCTCCCACCCTCCCACTTTGGCCCCTGTTTATCTGTTTTTCTCTCTCTCCTTATAAATTGAAGTATCAGTAACACAGAGTAAAAAACTTTTTTTTTTCCCACTATTAATTTTTTTCTGGAATAAAATGGCATGGTGCTTATGTATTTTCTTTTAAGTTTTTATTTCTTAGAGATGTACAGTAAAGTGCTTACAGTGAAATAATAAGATGTCCACCCAAAATGCTCTAGCCAAAATAAATAAAGAAATAATCTAAAATGAGAACGGGGCACCTGGTGGCTCAGTCAGTTAAGCGTCTGACTCTTGATTTCAGCTCAGGTCATGATCTCGGGATCCTGGGATTGAACCCTGCATCAGGTTCCATGCTCAGTGGGGAGTCTCTCTCTCCCTCTCCCTCTCCTCTTGCACTCCCTCTCTAAAATAAATAAATAAATCTCAAAAAAATAAAATAAAATGAGAATACAGATAAAAGAGAAACAAAACGGGACACATTTTTATAGTACGGCTTTGTGCCCAGATCTAGATGGGGACATTTCCAGCACCTGAAGAAGTCCAGCTCTTTGTGCCAATATTTACTACCTAATGGAAATGCCATTAAAGTCTTGGTGAAAATTCACATCAAAGCAAGACCTTCTTGCGGTAAAGATTCTTCTAGAGCATTAGACTTTATCAGCAAAGCTTTCTGTGGCTGAGATGCAATGGAAATCAGAAAAGTTGTTGACCCAGTCAGGTCATATCTAATTTGGACTTAAGCAGCTAATTTAAATTTAAATTCAATTGGCCAAAAGTGATTTGCATGAAGTTCTTTATAGGAGAATGTGTGTTCATAACGCAAGTTTTCAGTGAGCCACACTTAGTCTGTGCTGTCTGTGATGGGACCTGTGATACAAGAAAGGAGCCCTGACTCCAGTCCCTGCTTAATTAAGGCTGTGTACAGAGGTGACCTGGGGAGGTCACATGGATGGTGACTGTCACATGGTCACTACTATTAGCAGTGTGCTTTTTGTAACTAAAGTTGTACCCAAAAACCATTGCGATTTTTTTAATGCCCTAAAACTTCCTGTAAGTGCTAAGTAGAATAACAGATATGCTTAAAATTGTATGGATGCCCTTTTTGGGGGGAAAACTGAAATTTAGATTCTATCCACTAGTTAATCAAATTTGATTCTATCAAATCTGGTTATACTCTAGAAGCCTAGAATCTAAAGATTCTTAAGTGATTAGCTGGTACTTGGGTAAAGAAGGGGGCAAGTTATGCTGCAGAATCAAGTATCAGTAGCAGGTAGGTAGTGGTCATGCTGAGAAGTTAGCTGAGAAGGAGTTTCACTTCCAGTGTGTTCTTTTTTAATATAGCAGGATTATTTAAGGCCACTGAGATTAGAAAGGCTGCAGGCAGTAGACTAAGTAATCACTGAAAAGTGCTGAAATCAGCCCTACTTAGAGTAATCCTACTCGGTTAGTAATCAGAAGTGATAAAATGGACATGCAGAAGAAGGGGATCACCTTTGTTATTTTTTCCTTACAAGAGTAATGAAATGGCAGTTTGGGATATTACGACTATGAAAAAGGATGAAATTTCTCCATAATGGATATATATGCTTAAGTGTGGGCTTTTCTACAGGAAAATCTTATTTCATTCCTCCTCTAGTCCTTCCTCTCTTCCCCCCATACACAACATTTGAATCTCATCTGGAGAATAGATGACCCACTTCTCTGAGAAGTCCATCACAGAGTGTTTCTGCATGATCTCATATATAGATCTCATATATAGAAGACCCTAAAGACTCTACCAGAAGACTGTTAGAACTAATAAGCAAATTCAGTAAAGCAGCAGGATACAAAATCAACATACCCACATCAGTTGTGCTTTTATATACTAACAACAAACTACCTGAAAACAAAGAAAGAAGATAATCCCCGTTCTCCATAGCATCAAAAACAATAAAATACTTAGGAATCAATTTAGCCAAAAAAGTGAAAGACCTGTACCTTGAAAACTGTAAGACATTGATTAAAGAAATTGAAAAAGACACAAATAAATGGAAAAATATCCTATGTTCATGGATCATTGGAATTAATATTATTAAAATATCCACGTTGGGATGCCTGGGTTTCTCATTTGGTTAAGCATCTGCCTTCGGATTGGGTTGTGATCCTAGTGTCCTGGAATTGAGTCCTGTATTGGGCTCCCTGCTCTGCGGGAAGCCTGCTTCTCCCTCTGCCTGCTGCTCCCCCTGCTCATGCTCTCGCCTACTCTGGCAAATAAATAAATAAAATCTTAAAAAAAAAAAAAAAAAGTCCATGCTACCCAAAGCCAATTCAATGCAATCCCTATCCAATTCTGACATATTTCACAGAAATAGAAACTATAATCCTAAAGTTAGTATGGAGACACACAAAGTACATCCTGCTTTCAAACTGTATTACAAATCTATAGTAATCAAAAAAGTATGGTACTCACATAAAAAGACACACAGACCAATGGGATGGAATCAAGATCCCAGGAAGAAATCCATGCATATACAGTCAAAAAATATTTGACGAGGGAGCCAAGAATCCTCAGTGCAGAGTGCATTGCATGTAACTCACAAAAATTATGCAACTCACAAATTAAATTGAAGTGGGTTAAAGACTTACATGTAAGATCTGAACCATAACATTCCTAGAAGAAAACATAGGAGAAAAGCTCCTTGACATTGACCTTAATGATGATTTTCCAGATACGACACCTGACGTGCCAGCAACAAAAGTAAAAACAAACAAGTGGTACTGTATCAAACTAAAAAGTCTCTGCACAGCAAGAGAGATAATCAACAAAATGAAAAGGCAACCTATATAATGGGAAAAATATTTGCAAATCAAAAATCTGATAAGAGGCTAATATACAAATAATATAATAGAAAAAACACAAATGATCTGACTACAAAATGAACAAAGGACAAAAACAGACATTTTTCCAAAGAAGATATACGAATGGCCAACATTTCATGAAAAGGTGCTCAACAGCACTAATTGTAAGGAAAGTGCAAATTAAAATCACGAGAAGATAGCATCTCACGCCTAGTATGATGGCTATTATAAGAAACATGAAAGATAGCAAATGCTGGTGAGGATGTGGAGAAAGGGAACTCTTGTGCACTGCTGGTGGGAATGTAAATTGGTGCAGCCACTTTGGAAAACATCATGGAGGTTCTCCCAAAAATTACAACTAGAACTACTATGTGATCTAGTAATAGCACTTGGGTATATATCTGAAGGAAATGAAATCACTATTTCAGAGTTCATCGCAGCATTATTTATAATTACCCAGGCATAGAAATAACCTGTGTCCATCAACATATGATGGATAAAGAAACTGTGAGATTATACACATGTATATATGTATACACACACACACACATATGCACACACATCAGCCACAAAAAGAAGAAAATCTGCCATTTGTGACAACACAGATGGACCTTGAGGACATTATGCTAAGTGAGATAAGTCAGAGAGACAAATACTGTATGATTTCACTTATATGTAGAATCTTAAAGACAAAACAAAACAACTCATAGAAACAGAGAACAGACTGGTGCTTGCCAGTGGCGGGAGGGGGGTGGGGGAGATGGGTAAAAATGGTCAAGGAGTACTTCCAGCTACAGCTGAGTAAGTTCTGAAGGTCTAATGTACAGTATGGTGACCATAGTTAATGATACTGCACTGTATACTTGAAAGTTACTATGACAGCAGATTTTAAAAGTTCTCATCACACACAAAAATGGTAACTGTATGGTGATGAATATGTCAACTAACCTTACGTGGTAATAATTTTATAATTACATATATATATCAAATCATCACATTGTACACTTAAACTTACACAAAATTATGTCAGTTATATCTTAATAAAGCTGGGGGGAAAACTTCTGTGCAACAAAGGAAACAATAAATAGAGTGTCCAGAATATATAAAGGACCCTTAAAACGCAACACTGAAGGGCGCCTGGGTGACTCAGTGGGTTAAAGCCTCTGCCTTCTGCTCAGGTCATGATCTCAGGGTCCTGGGATCAAGTCCAGCATCGGGCTCTCTGCTCAGCAGGGAGCCTGCTTCCCCCTCTCTCTCTGCCTGCCTCTCTGCCAACTTGTGATCTCTCTCCTCTCTGTCAAATAAATTAAAAATTTTTTAAAAATATATTAAAAAAAATAACCACAATAAACCACAATAAGATATCACCTTACACCTCTTAGTATGGCCACTATTAAAAAAAAAAAAAAAAATCCTGAAAAAAAGTGCTAGGAAGTTGTGAAGAACTTGGAACCCTTGTGCACTCTTGGTGGGAATGTCAAATGGTGCAGCCACTATGAAAAACAGTGGGGATTCCTCAAAAAATTAAAAATAGAATGACCATATGATATAGAATTCCCATTCCTAGGGTTATATCCACAAGAATCAAAACCAGGATCTCAGAGATATGTCCACTCCCGTGTACATGCAGCATTATTTACAGTAGCCAAGAGGTGGAAGCAACCTGAATGTCCACCTCGACAGATGACTGGATCAATGAAATGTGGCATACACATACAACGGACCATGATTCAGCCTTACAAAAGCAGGAAATCCTGGTTGTGCTACAACATGGATATTATCTTGGGGACATTAGACTAAATGGAGTAAGCTAGTTGCAAAAAGACAAATATGGCATGATTCCACTTCACTGAGTTATCTAAAGTGGTCCCTTATAGGAACAGAAAATGCAATGTGGTTACCAGGGGCTAGGGGTAAAATGGAGGGAAATGAGGGTTGTTCAATGGGTACAGAGTTTCAATTTTACAATACAAAAAAGTTCTAGAGATCTGTTGCATAACAATGTGGATATAGCTAAAAAAAACTGCTGTACTGTGCACTTAAAATAGTTAAGATGGTTAAATTTCATATTATATGTCTTTTACCACACACACACATACACAAATAGATGAACTAAACACACAGCAGTATTAAACAAGGTTAAACAAATAAACAAAAATGTAGTTTGAAAGCAAAAAGGAAGGAAACCACAAGTAGCAATAAAGCATGAAAAAATCAGGCATAGCAATGGTCACAGTACTCTCCAGTTGAGAATAAACTACTTATCCAAATGTAGAATATGCTCAAGACACATCCATATGAAGAAATGAAGTTTTTTTCCCCCACACCGACCAATTTTCTAAGACCCACTGGGTGTCTAAGAACTCAATTCTATTCTGATACGATCTACCTGGAGTTAGCACAGACCCTACAGATTGTGGGCTCTGACCCCAAAGGCTGCCCCCCACCCCAACTTCCAAGGCCATGGCCAGTCCAGCTTGTCACTTGTGCTTCTGGCCAATCGTGTATAAATTGGAGGTGCCTACGATTCCTTTTGATAATTTGCTAGAATGATTCACAGAGTTCAGTAAAGGTTTATTTACTAGATTCCCAGTTTATTTATTAAAAAATAAATAAAAGAACTCAGATGGGGCGCCTGGGTGGCTCAGTGGGTTTAAAGCCTCTGCCTTCAGCTCAGGTCATGATCTCAGAGTCCCAGGATGGAGCCTCGCTCTCTGCTCAGCAGAGAGCCTGCTTCCCCTTCTCTCTCTGCCTGCTTCTCTGCCTACTTGTGATCTCTCTCTGTCAAATAAATAAAATCTTTAAAAAAAAAAAAAAAACCTCAGAAATAGCCAAATGGAAGAGACACACGGGGCCAAGTACGGAGTTTCCATGCTCCTCTCTGGGTGGGCCCCCCTCCAGCATCTCCACCAACCTGGAAACTCTTCAAACCCCATGCTTCAGAGATTTTTACGCAGGCTCTATTATGTAGGCCTGGCTGATAAAATCAGCAGCCATTGATGATTAGCTCCGTCTCCAATCCCTCTCCCCTCCCCAGTGCGGGGCTGAAAGTTCCCAGGTTCTCATCAAAGGGCTAATTCCCCTGGTCATCAGCCTCCATCCTGAGGCTATCCAGGAGTCTGGCCACCAGTCCTATTCATTAGCATACAAAAGACACTTAACGTTTTGGAGATTTCAAGGGCTTTAGGATCTGTGCACCAGGAAAGGAAGGTGGGTGAAGACTAAATACATATTTATCATCATGTCATAGTATTAAACTTAACAGTATTTTTTTAAAAGATTTTATTTATTTATTTGTCAGAGAGAGAGCACAAGCAGGCAGAGTGGCAGGCAGAGGCAGAGGGAGAAGCAGGCTCCCTGCCGAGCAAGAAGCCTGATGTGGGACTCGATCCCAGGACTCTGAGATCATGACCTGAGCCGAAGGCAGCCGCTTAACCAACTGAGCCACCCAGGCGTCCCTACAGTATTTTTGAAAATTATATCCAAGTATGTGCACGTGTGTGGGGGGGGCAGGGAGAGAGAGAAGAGGGGGAAAAGAAGGGAACAGGTGAGAAAAGGAAAGAGCAGAGTGGAAGGAAAACAATGGCAGGCACTGATAAACAAAATCGTGTTGGATGTCAATAGTGGATCTTTGTATTTTTCAAGATTTTATAATAGACACGTATTTTGACAGCCAGGAAAAAAAGTTTTGGTGTGTTTTTTTTTTTAATTATTTATTTGTTTGGCAGAGAACAAGAGAGCACAGGCAGGGGGACCGGCAGAGGGAGAGGGAGAAGTAGGCTCTTCACTGAGCAAGGAGCCCGACATGGGGCTCAATCCCAAGACCCTGGAATGATGACCTGAGCTGAAGGCAGACACTTAACTTACTGAGCCACGCAGGTGCCCCTAAAAAGTCTTTTTAAATTAAGAATTACATCAGATTAAATCTTCAGGAAAAAGAAGGAAGCACTGGGATGGGACGTCCCTGTCATCATCAGGGACTGGCCCTTGGGAGCAGCAACTGAACAATGTGGGCACAGGAGCTCAGGAACCCCTACATGAGGGGGAGGGGCCAAACAGGCCAAGGCCACTGAAAGGAATGGAGGCGCCAAAAATCACACTTAACCTTTAGTTGCACAGGTTCACCTGGATCCTCAAATGTATGTGAATTTCCCTTTAAGAGCATCCAGCAAGTTTTTATTGCATATTACTCATGCATCTTATGGTAGTCATAATTCTCACTAATAATGCTGTGATACTGTCCGTCACATAAATAGATGTTTTCTCCTTCTCAGTGCTATAAAACCCAGTGAAAAATGTATATCAAAAGAACGCATGAATACAGCACTGAAATTACTATCAAAACACTTGCTTGGGGCACTTGGGTGGCTCAGCCAATTAAGCATCTGCCTTCAGCTCAGGTCTTAATCCTGGGGTCCTGGGATTGAGCCCCTCATTGAGCTCCCTGCTCGGCGGGCAGTCTGCTTCTCCCTCTCCCTCTGCCCTCCTCCTCTCCCTGCTCTCTCTCTCAAATAAGTAAAATCTTATAAAAAAGAAAAAAAAAAAACTTTCTCAAAGGCAGAAGTTCCTTGATGGACAGTGGGAGACAGGTGCACAGTAAAGATGAATCTTAACAACAAAGGTGAAAATTATGGGCAGTCCAGAAGGGAGGAGCTCAAGTAAAAAGAAAATCTGCCCTAGTCTGGATGTAGGTTTTTCTGAAGAGAAACAGAGCTGCGGGACTAGAAAATCAAAGTTCTGGTCCCAGCCTTGCTCCAATTACTTCTGTGACTTTTGGCAAATAGTTCCGTCCTTCTCGGGGCCCCCAGTTCTCTGAAGTGAACATTAAGGAGGGTTGACTGGAATCAGTAATCTTCGTGAGTCTTCGGTAGAACATTCTAGCATTACAAGACAAGAGAAATGTAAAAAGTGACATGCTTCATTGGAAATAGTAGAGAGAGAGGGTTGAGAACAAGGTCTCCACAAGCACATTTCAAGACGTGTGAGCTATACAAAAGTAAGTTTGCCTGAGAATGAAATGCACAGGCTGACAGCAGGATAAAATGGAAAGTAATTTTTTTCTCCTTTATAGAGTTCGTCGGTACCTCAGAGCTAACAGAATGTAATTTTCTTAAATGTTAATGCAGTGGGGAATACAGATGTCACTTAGTAAAGAGGTTTGGTAAGGAAATTTAAAGATCATAAATCATAAGAAATTATCTTGTCAGAGGTATAGTTCTCTGATGAAGTACTCCCAGGTTCCTTTTTAAAAAAAACTTTATTATTAAAAAAAAAAAAACATTGATAGAGAAAGCCATTACAAAATATGGCTTAATGAATTATGATAAGGTGAATGCTTATAATCAGTACCCAGCTCAACAAACAGAATCTTGCCAGCCACACCCTTCCCTGAGCCCTGTGCCAATCACAGCCCTTCCATCGTTGGTAACCGTTATCCTGATTTTCACAGTAATCCTTTATTTGCATTTCTTTGTTACTTTTTCTTCCAAGTGTCCATTCACAGACACAATAATTTCACCTTGACAAGTTAAAAATTCTTTGAATCTGCAGGTTATTCTTCATCCCATTCTTTTTCTTCTAATTTATTTGTTTAAAAACTTGGGTCATTTGACCCGTAGAATTCCCCCAAATCTAGATTTTTCTCTTTTTTTAATTTTTTTTAAAAAAGAACGTGGGAGTTAAATTCTTCTATGAAAGTTTGCCCAAAGGTTGGGTCCAGATTCTAGAATGACCTGGGGTGGAAGCGTGCCTGATAAAGGCAGATTCCTGGCTCCCACTCCATATTCACTGATCAGAAGCTAGGTGGTTGGAGCCCAGGAATATCTATTTGGAATGAGCCCTAGGTTATTCCTATGCCTATGGGTGTTTAAGATCCAGTGATCTGTGCCTTAGCTCTACACTTAAGATGGCTGCCATGAGGTGAAAGATGACGTGTGACGATGAGCTGGTTTAGATGTGGTGACTCAGCTCAGTTCATATGTGGGTAACTGAGAGATCCAGGGACCTGTACTTAGCTACTTGTCCTTTTAATATTAGCATAGACAAAACTGTTTCTAGCTCTAGTTGTAGGAGATTCTAGAACTGCCCTTATCTTTTGTCATGCATCAAGCACAGCAAGAAATGAAGTTAGCTTTTTCTTCTAGTCTGAGAAGACAAATGAACAATAAAAAAGTTCTAAAAAATCAGAGAAATGGACATTTTTTCCTTAAAAAAAACATGTATTCCATTGAGGGGGCGGGGCATAGGGAGAGGGGGAGAGAGAACCCCAAGCTGACTCTCTGCTGAGCAAGAAGCCCAAAGCAGGGCTCCATCCCAGGACCCTGAGATCAAGACCTGAGCTGAAACCAAGAGTCAGAGTTTCAACCAACTGAGCCACCCAGGTGTCCCCAAAAATGAATATTTTTATAGAGAAGACCAGCCAAGAGTTAGGAATACAGTTTAGAGAAGCCCAAGTGAGAACTGCATTAAAAAAAAAAAAAAAATCCTGGCAAGTAGAGGTTATAATAATTAAGAAAGGAGAGAAGCGTTTAGTATTCAGTTTGTGCTAGAAGCTAGTTTTTATTTTTAATTCCTGTGCTACCTGGGATATTAAGCTGCTTATAAGTGGAGAATAGGAGTTCTTGGTGGTTCTCAGACCTTACAAAATTCTGACTTAAAATTCAAATCCCAAGTCCTAGATTTCAATTTATTAGGGCAGGGAAAGACCCCAGGAAGCTGCACTTTCACAAGCATTCTGGTTGATTCATACAATTCTATGACCCGTGCACCTTGAGAAACAGTGTTCAAAGTATTATTTATTTTTTTAAAAGATTTTATTTATTTACTTGAGAGAGATAGAATGAGAAAGCACGAGAAGGGGGAGGGTCAGAGGGAGAAGCGGACTCCCCGCTGAGCAGGGAGCCCAACAGGGGACTTGATCCTGGAACTCTGGGATCATGACCTGAGCCGAAGGCAGTGGTTTAACCAACTGAGCCACCCAGGTGCCCTGTTCAAAGTATTATTAGCCCAACCTGGCTCTTTCCTTATATACTTGCCCTTTATGTAATGTTAGAATCTTGACTCTTAGTTCTTAAAGAAGCCAGGTTTTTCTTAAAATTGTAACATTACAAAAAATTCAAAATATTTAAAACAAACCCATTTAGCAATTGCCTTGTAGCTGCCAAGCTAAAGCTTCTACTTCTTCTAAGTGATACTGCCTTTCCCCATAATTGCTCCATTTAGCAGAAAAGAGACAAGTCAATCCGATTTCAAAAGAGCATTTGGGCCAAATGATTTCATTTCCTTCAGATACATACCCAAGTGCTATTACTAGATCATATAGTAGTTCTAGTTCTAATTTTGGGGGGAACCTCCGTGATGTTTTCCAAAGTGGCTGCACCAATTTACATTCCCACCAGCAGTGCACAAGAGTTCCCTTTTCTCCACATCCTCACCAGCATTTGCTATCTTTAATGTTTCTTATAATAGCATTTGGCTGTTCTTTGCGATGTATCTGACATGTGCCTGAAATTTGCATTTTTGTTGGAACCACTTGGTAGACTGTTTCTTCCTAAGGTCCATCTCAAATTTCAGGTAAATACCTTAAGAAAACTTGGATCACTAACTATAAGGTCTCTTCTAAAACTGTCAAATTGCTGTAGAGTATTTGCATTCCTAATGGCATAGAACAGTGAGACACTGGTGAACGGAAAGTGAATTTCTGCATTTTCTGACTTTTACTCAATTCAGGAAGAATGACCAGCTTGGGTGACCCCAAAGATGGTTATTTTCACCCTTTATATAATATATTTGAAACCAGGTTCAGTCAGAAAGAGGAACAGCAGATTCCATTGATGTTTCTCAGTATGGTTGACCTTTTAACCCTAAGAAATATAGGTTGTTTTTGTTTTTTTTAATTAGGGTCTGGTGGGAAGATGGATGGATTGTTTATTGCTTTGGAAAATAATACAGGTAAAATGTGACCTTGCTAAAAAATGTGATCACTCTTACTGTTTTACCAGGATGCTCTAGAAAAATAAGATTAATTATCCCAGTCTGCTACTGTGCTTTCAGATTCTATTTGAAAGGAAATGGTCATCTTTATTGTTAATGAGCAGATACTAAACATTTAAAAATTCAACTTAATGTTAGTGCTTCAATCTTACTCAAGCAATCTTTTCATTCTTACTAGCTTTTTCACTAAGTCCACGTAATAGTCTATGGAGTATAAAAGCTCCACATAAAAATGCCCCAATACGGTTACTCAAAATGGCTACCTCCTTTATAAATTACAACCTAAAACATGTAGAGATGTTAAGTTGCCAAACATGGGGCAGTTTGAAAGGGAATAACTAGTATTATCAGTAGTACAATATATTTCTAAGAGCCAGAGGTCAACAGAGAATATTCCCTGGTGTGGAGTTTTTCTACATAGTGTGCTCTATTAGCCCATTTCCAACAGACCCCAAGGTTGGGCTCCCTAATTAATTACCTTTGAATAACCTTATATTTAAACTGTTCCTCTCATAAACCCTCTCACTGTTAATCGCTTCCCATTGTACTTCACTATCACCACTGTTTTTAAAACTCTGCCTCTTATTGACTCATCTACTTTAGATATGTAAACCATTCTCTTTTCTTATTATTCAGGTAATATCAATTATAATCATTCGGTGACTATATGCAACGGCAAGGAAGTAATAAAAGCCTACTGGAGTGTGAAAAATAAGTGCAAAAAATATCTAAATGCTATTGCTTTTTGTTTTTAAAAAATGCTATTGTTTATTTACTTACTTATTTATTTAAAGAAGCTCTACACCCAACTTGGGGCTTGAACTCATGACCTGAGATCAAGAGTCTCGTGTTCTACTGACTGAGCCAGCCAGGTGCCCCAAGTATCTAACACTTTTAACTGATCCCAGAGGCACTAAGCATCCCCTTCCTAAAACTGCTGCCCACAGAGGACTGCCAGGATGTCTAAGAAACATCATAGGACTACAGTTTCCTCTGTGAGTTAAGGTATAATCTCGAAAAAGCCCTTTAAAAAGGTAAGCATTGGAGAAGCACCTCCAGAATGACAGAGTAAGGACTTCCAAAAAAGTCTCCATCAAGACAATGAGAAACTGTCAAAATTTGTCAAAAACAACTTTTTCAGACCTCTGTAAACTAATCAGAGATTTGCAGCAATTCATGGGGTATTTATTCAAGGAATATGACTGAGCCTCAGTAAGAACAATAAGTTTGTGGCATTTCAACTTGCTCTGTTCCTATTCACTGCTCTCCCCATGGTAGCCTTGGAAAATGACAGGTTTATACCTTGGTAACTGTGAAAATCAGCAACCTAGTAGCCTCAGGAGGGGCAGAATGAGTTCGGAACTCCCCAATCCCACCCCCAGGAAACTGTTATTTTGAAGCCTGTCTGGAAGCTCTCTGCAAAGCTTCATTCTCAGGATTTGTCTTTATTCGACCTTATTCAGAGCAAGTTCTGTGCAAACAGCTGTGTCCCTAGGGCATTTGTAAACACAGTTGGTGGCAATTGTCTGACATTGCAGCTGCTTGGGGTAGTGATACCAGTTAAGACTAATAAAACGCTGAACAAAAAACTTAAAAGGAAATGCTGGGAATGAGATGTCTTCAGGGGGTTTTGTAAAGCTGTAACATATTACTGAGAATCTAGAAGGCTTAATCTCTTACCTCTGGCTGACACCGAGACTGTACAAGCAAGGGTGAAAGCTAAGGCAGAGAAGTAAATGGTCTGCTTGAGTGTGGAAAGCATGCCTCAACACATACACAGAGGTCCTTATAAAAGGCTGGGAGACTTAGTATTTCAATGCATTTGAGGAAATCTCTCCAATTATTAAGCAAACAGTAACTAACTGAACAGAGACCTCAGTAGCTGCAAATGAAAAGAATGCATAGTTTGTAAATTAATTCAGGAAAGTCACCAGACAAGCAAGTGGCAAGAACAACAACAATAACAAAAAAACCCATGGAGAATGAAATCTGGATACTTAATATTTTTTTTAAAGATTTTATTTATTTATTTGACAGAGAGAGAGAGAGCACAGGCAGGGGGAGTAGCAGGCAGAGGGAGAGGGAGAAGCAGGCTCTCCACAGAGCAGGGGGAGCGCGATGTGGGACTCAATTCCAGGACCCCAGGATCATGGCCTGAGCTGAAGGCAGTTGCTTAACCAACTGAGCCACCCAGGCATCCCTGGATACTTACTATTTAAAACATCTAGTTTCCATAAAAAATTTGTGAGACATGCCAAAAAAAAAAAGTATAGTCCATGCACAGGAGAAAAGTAATTAATACAAACTGTATTGAAGGAAGCCCAGATTCTGGATTTACTAAACAAGGACTTTAAGTCACCTATTATAAATATGTTCAAATAACTAAAGGAAACCATGTCTAAAGAATTTTAAGAAAGTGGGGCACCTGGGTGGCTCAGTCGTTGGGCGTCTGCCTTTGGCTCAGGTCATGATCCCGGGGTCCTGGGATCGAGCCCCACATCGGGCTCCCTGCTCAGTGGGAAGCCTGCTTCTCCCTCTCCCACTCTCCCTGCTTGTGTTCCCTCTCTTGCTGTGTTTCTCTCTGTCAAATAAATGAATAAAGTCTTTAAAAAAAAAAAGAATTAAAAGAAAGTAAGAAAATGATATCTCACCAAATAGAGAATATCAGTAATGAGACAAATTATTAAAAAGAACCAAATAGAAATCCTGGGTTGAAAAGTGTATACTGAAATGAGAAATTCACTAGAGGGGCTCAATAGCGTATATGAACTGGCAGAAGAAAGAATCTGTACATCAATCAATTGAGATTATCCAGGCTGGTGAACAGAAAGAGAAAAGTATGAGGAGAAATAATGCCTCAGAAACCTGTGTGACATCATCAGATGTTGCGACATACATCACGGTAGTCCCAGAAGGAGGGCAGAATGAGAGGAAGAGGCAGAAAGAATACGTGAAGAAATAATGACCAAAAGTTTTCCAAACTTTTGAAAACATTATTTTACATATATACACTCAATGAACACACAGTACAATAAACTCAAAGATGTCTATATCTAGACACATCATAGTAAAACTGGTGAAAGAGAGGAGAACTTTGAAAGCACCAAGAGAAAAGCAACTTATTACACATGATGTATCCTAAATAAGAACAACAGCTGACTTCTCACAGACATCTGGAAGCCAGAAATTAGTGGGCGACATATTCAAACTGCTGAAAGAAAGGCTATTAACCAAGAATTTTATAGCCACTGACACTATCCTTAAAAAAAAAAAAAAGAAAAACTTAAGATAATCACAGATAAACAAAAAACAAGAGAACTCATCACTAGCAGACCTGCTCTACCAGAAAAACTAAAAGGAATCATTCAGACTAAAATAACAGGACACTAGACAGTGACTTGGTTCTGCACAAAGAAATAAACAGTAACTGGTAAAGATAGCTATGCAGGTAAATACGAAAGATAGTGTAAATGTATTTTTCCTTATACCTATTTTATTTTGCTATCTGATTTAAAAAGATGACTGCACAGGGGTGGCTGGGTGGCTCAATTAAGTGTCTGACTCTTGATTTCAGCTCAGGTCATGATCTCACGGTCCTGAGATCAAGCCCTGTGTTGGGCTCTGCACCGGACAAGGAGCTTGCTTAAGATTCTCTCTCTCTCCCTCTCCCTCTGCCTCTCCTCCCCAACTCACATGTGCATACGTGCATGCTCTCTCTCTCTCTCAAAAAAAAAGGGGGGCATCTGAGTGGCTCAGTGGGTTAAGCCTCTGCCTTTGGCTCAGGTCATGATCTCGGGGTCCTAGGATCGGCCCGCATCAGGCTCTCTGCTCAGCAGGGAGCCTGCTTCCCCCTCTCCCTCTGCCTGCCTCTCTGCCTACTTGTGAAATAAATAAATAAATTTATTTTGTCAAATAAATAAATATCTCTGTCAAATAAATAAATAAAATCTTAAAAAAAACAAAAAAGTACATAGTATTTCGCTTAGCTACATGAAATAAGTCAGTCAGAGAAAGATAAATACCATACGATTTCACTCTTTCGTGGAATTTAAGAAACAAAACAGATGAATATAGGGGAAGGGGGAAAAAAAGAGAGGGACGTAAACCCTAAGAGCCTCTTAACTATAGAGAACAAACTGAGGGTTGATGGAGAGAGGTGGGCAGGGGATGGGCTAAATGGGTGATGGGTATTAAGCAGGGCACTTGTGATGAGCACTGGGTGTCATGTGTAAGTGATGACTCAATAAATTCTACACCTGAAACCAATATTACCCTGTATGTTAACCAACTAGAATTTCAGTAAAAACTTGAAACAAAAAAACCCCAAAAAACTAAAAACAAAAGACAATGGCATAAGGCAATAATTACAAAACTATGTTGATGGGTTTAGAATGTATAAGGATGTAAGTTGTATGACAATAATAGGAGGGGGATGAACAGAGCTAAAATGGAGCAAAGCGTTTGTATACTTTTAAAATTAAGTTGGTATTAATCCAAGTTAGACTGTGTTAAGATGTTAATTATAATCATGAGGGAAAATACTAAGAAAATAACTCTTTAAAAAGTTAAATAGGGGTGCCTGGGTGGCTCAGTCAGTTAAGTGTCTGACTCTTGGTTTTGGCTCAGATCTTGATCTCAGAGTCCTGGGACCAAGCCCTGCATCAGGCTCTGTGCTCAGTGCAGAGTCTGCCTGTCCCTCTCCCACTGCTCCTTCCTCACA
>CM052883.1:68350283-68429319 GCA_028534135.1 Potos flavus | reverse complement strand
AAAGAAAGAAAGAAAGAAAGAAAGAAAAATCATGATCCACAAGAGACACATTTCAGATTCAAAGATACAAATAAATTGGAAATTGAAGGATGGAAAGAGATATCCTGTGCAAAGAGTACCCAAAAGAGAGCTGGAGGAGATACAGTAATATTAGATAAAATAATCTTGAAGACAAAAAATTATTTAAAGAGATTTAAACAAGGCATTTAAAAAATTTTAAAGAGTCAAACCATCGAAGGACATAATAATTATAAACATATGCACTTAATAAGAAACACCAAAAATACATCAAAGGAAAACTCAAAGTGAAGGGAGAAATAGACAATGAAAATGTAACAGTTGGAAATGTCAATATCCTGCTATCAATAATGGATAGAATAACTAGGCAGAAGATCAACAAGGAAATGGACGATTTAAACAGTAATATAAAGCAATTAGACCTAACAGTCATCCATAGAACACTTTTCTCAATAACAGCAGAATATGCATTTTTCTCAGCATCAATGAAATATTCTTCAGGATAGACCATGTGGCAGGCCATAAAACAATCAAAAAGTTAAAAAGGAGTAAAATCATACAAAATGGCTGACTACAATGAAATGAAATTAGGAATCAGGAATAGAAAAAAAATGGGGGAAATTCACAAATACATGGAAATTTTAAAAACACATTCCTGAATGACCAATGGTCAAAGAAGAAATCACAAGAAAAATTAGAAAGCACTTTGAGATAAACAAAAATGAAGACAAAAGATGCCAAAACTTATGGGATTCAGATAAGGCAGTGCTCAGAGAAAAATTTATAGCTGTATAGAAAAAAAAGAAAGATCTTGGGATGCCTAGTGGTTCAGTTGGTTAGGCATCTGCCTTCGCCTCAGGTCATGATCCCAGAGTCCTGGGATAGAGTCCTGCATTGGGCTCCTTGCTCAGTGGGGAGCCTGCTTCTCCCTCTGCCTGCCACTCCCCCTGCTTGTGCTGGCTTATTCTCCCTCTCTGACAAATAAATAAATCTTTAAAAAATAAAATAAAATAAAAAAGAAAGATCTCAAGTCAATAACATAACCTTCCACTTTAAGAAAATAGAAAAAGAAGATCAAACTAAACCCTAAGCAAGAAGAATGAAAACAATTATAAAGATTAGAATGGAAATACTGAGATACAGAATTGAAGAACAATAGAAAAAAAAAAATCAACAAACTCCAGTTAGTTCTTTGAAAGACCAACCAAATTGATAAATTTAGCTACACTGGCCGAGAAAAAATTAGAAAAGACTTAAATTACTAAGTCGAGGAAGGAAAGAGGAGACATCCTTACCAATCTTACAGAAGTAAAAAGGACCATAGGGAATACTGTGAACAATTTTATGCCAACAAAGTAGGTAACCTAAACAGAAAGACATAAACTTCGCAGAAAGACATAAACTACCAAAATTGAGGCAAGAAGAAATAAGAAGTCTTGCTAGACACATAACAAATAATAAAATTGAGTTAGTAACCAAAAACTTCCCACAAAGGAAAGCCTGGACCAAGATGGCTTCACTGGTGATTCCTTCCAGATGTTTAAAGAATTAACACCATTCCATCCCAAACTTTTCCAAAAAGCAGAAGCAAAGAGAATATTTTCTAGCTCATTTTATAAGGCATATTATTATACAGATATCAAAACTAGACAAAGACATTACAAGAATGAAAAACTACAGATCAGTATCTCTCAGGAATAAAAATGCAGAAATATAAACAAAAGAATAGCAAACCAAATCCAGCAACATATACAAAGGATTATACATCATGACCAAGTGGGATTTATCCTGGGAATGCAAGTTTATTTCAGCAAGCCAAAATCAACTGATGTAATATTTCTTTTGAAGTTTTTTTGTTTTGTTCTGTTTTGTTCTTGTTTTTAAGTAGGTTCCACAACCAACAAGGAGCCCAACTCGGGGACTGAACTCACCACCCTGAGATCAAGACCTGAGCTGAGATCAAGAGTCAGACACTCAAATGACTGAGCCACCTAGGCGCCCCAACTGATGTAATATTTTTAAAAAATAAACTAAAGCACAGAAACTATACAGTCATCTCAATACACACACACACACACACACACACACACACACAAAAGAGAGAGAGAGAAAGAAAAAGAAAAATTGACACAGTCCTGTTCACGGTCCGTCGGGAGAGCGAGAGACAGCATCATCTCCGGGAGCAGGGACCACTACGCACACAGCCTCCCTGAATGCTAGTGACCTAGCCTCCGGTTTCCAGCCATCAACCAGCCACACCTGGACAACAACAAGGACTTCTCCCAGAGCCTGCCGCCTCTTACCAGGAGTGAAATAGGCAGACCCGTGTGCAGGTTTTCGATCACTTCTAACAGCTATTGTGGTCAAGAGTAAGGAAAACTTCAAGACTCTTCAAATCACCACCTTGATTTAATTGTTGGTGGAACAAACTGAAGAACCAAGCTGAGAGTCGAGAGATGTAGGTCTCCTTTAGCTCTGTGCCGGTCACTTAACTCCTCAAATGCAGCTGCTCCCTCCAGCTTCACTGCCATGTCCGTGTCACATGGGATCTCTGCTGCAGGACTGCGGGTTCCCCAGTGGGCTCCCCACGCACTCGGCCTCGGATGAGGCCCCTCCACTGCATCCAAAGCTCTTCCGCAGAGCGTTACTGGTCACCCGGATGAAACCCAGCCTACTCCCCATGGCTCCGCCTACACTTCCCAGCTCATCTTGCACCACTTCCCCGTCGCTTTCTCTCTTCCAGTGACACTGGCTTTTCCATTCCTGAAACTCCAACCTGTTTCCCACCTCCAGTCTTTCACACATGCTTTCCCTCTGCGTAGAACTAGCTCTTGTCTCATACTTTAGGTCTTGGCTCCCGTCTGCCCTCCTTAGAGGGGCCTCCCCTCACCATTCTATCTACAGTGGCTACTCCTGCCCTTCCCAATCAAGACAACTCGTCCACTTCCTTCATAATGCAAATCGCAATCCAATTACTCATATTTGTTTACTTGTTTATTTTCTGTCCCCATCTCTAGGTTTGGAGGGACCATGAGGACCGGGCTGTTGTGTTTGGTTCACTATTGCATCTGGAAAGACTAGCACAGAGCCATGCTCTTCAGGGCCTTGCAGACTGTGCTAAGGATTTTGGACTTTGTCCTGAGAGAAGTGAAATTCATGGCCTGGCAGAGACATGGTCACACTTGTACTTTGAAATGATCTCCCCATCTGCCTGTGGCAGGGGTGAGTAAGAGAGGGAAAGGTGAGGAGACAGGGGCATCAGTGGGGAGGTTGTTGGAGGTGATGGTGACTAAGCCTGAGAGCAATGGTGAGAATGGGGAGAAGTGGAATGAATGGAAACTCTGTTCGCTGGAGTGTCAATAGGACTTGGTGGCAGTGTGGAGGGCAGGTGAGCAAGAAGATATCAAGATTGAGGGTTATGTGGTGATACCATTCACTGAGAGGGGAGACAGCAGGGGAAGCTAAGCTTATGTTAGAGGGTTGAGTCCGAGGTGTTCATGGCATATCTGGGAGGAGATGTCAATAACTAATTAGATATACAGATCTGATGGTTGGGACAGAGCTATAAAAGTAGAAGTTCCATCTACATCAAATACTGTTCACAAATGTCATGCATACATAAGACCCCAGCAAGAGTAGAGCAAGGCAGCCACCATATATGAATTTTAATGCAAAAAAAACCCCAGATGCAAGTCCACACAGGGATGTGGAAATATATAAAATAGGGTGGGAATCCAACTCATGTCATAAGAATTAGAGTGGCCAGGTTTTAAAAAAATATATGGGATGCCTAGTCAAATTTGAATTTCAGATAAAAAAAAAATACTTTTAAAAGTATTAAGTATGTCCCAAATATTGCATGGCATATTCAAAATTATTTGGATCCCTGATGATTTGTGGTTATTTCATAAAAGACATATCCATATTATACATTTAGACCATGACTCTAAAATTATTGCCCCAGCCCTAAGGGGTTTTATAATGATGTTTATTTTGTGGAAACCCCACCAGACTTAGAACCTAGAGAACTGTCTTTGAATCTGGATTTTTCTACTTCCTAAATATATGAAAATAAGCAAATCCTTTGCTACTGTAGCCCGTAGTGTCCATAACAATGAAAATGGAAATACCCACATCTGCTTTTCTTATCACACCAAGCTGTTGTGAGAACCAAGTCTAAGTAATGTATGTGGACATCCTATGCAAATGTGAAAACCATCTATGCAAATAAGAACGATTGTTACTGGGGCACGTGGGTGGCTCAGCTGGTTGAGCCACTGGCTCTCTGTTTCAGTTCAGGTCATGATCTTAGGATAGTGAGATGGAGCCCCACACAGGGCTCTGCGCTCAGCGTGGAGTCTGCTTGAGTTTCTTTCCCCCTCCCCTCCTTCCCCCTGGCCCGTGCTCTCTCTCTCTCTCCCTCTCTGAATTAAACAAATAAATAAAACCTTAAAAAAAACAACAATGAGTGTTATTACCCATCTAAAGAGCTGTTACTATAAAAACAGCATGGTTTCCAGAAAGTCAGTGTCATCCAATAGATATTAAACCTGGATATCAAAAAGTAACATGAAATAAAGGCACATGGGTGGTGCAGTCAATTAAATGTCTAATTCTTGGTTTCAGTTCAGGTCATGATTTCATGGTCGTGAGGTTGAGCTCAGCAGCGGGCTCTGCACTCAATGGGGAGTCTGCTTGAGATTCTCTCTCCCTCTTCCTCTGACCCTCCCACTCGTGCTCTATCTAAAATAAATAAATAAATCTTAAAAAAAAGAGGAAAAAAAAGTAACATGAAATATGATGTGAGAAAACAAGGTAGGTGATAGAACCCTCTTAGATATATACTTAAGTTATCTTTCCTTGTGAAGTGTTTACAAGTTAGTTAAAAGACTGTGTCCCATTGACTCATGGTTGGCCTTACCCATAAAAAGGACCAGTTGTTTTGAGACAGCTTCCAAAATTATCCATGAATATTTCCCACCCTCATCAGTATTTATTTAGGTTTCTGTTTGTCAAAAACCCAGCAAGTAGACCCTAACTATGTCTTCTCTTAAGATATGTACTCTTCATCCTTTTTTGCTCTTCTTTGTAGGCATCAGGGAACTAAGGAGCAACTGCCAGTATTTTGCCTGTTGCATTTTCCTTATATGTTCCTTGACCAGCATAGCAAGAAGCCTGAGGAGAACCACACAGAGACAGGCAGAGCTGGAAACACAGCACTCGGTGAGAAGCAGACCACAAAGACCACTACATCTCTAGAGTAGGGCATTTGGAAGTAAGAGATTTAGAGCTTTGATTATTCATTCCATTTTGGAAAGGAAAAAATTGATGTTAGAAAGGGGATTTATTGGGGCGCCTGGGTGGCTCAGTGGGTTAAGCCTTTGCCTTTGGCTCAGGTCATGATCTCAGGGTCATGGGATTGAGCCCCACATTGGGCTCTCTGTTCAGGGGGGAGCCTGCTTCCCCTTCTCTCTCTGCCTGCCTCTCTGCCTACTTGTGATCTCTCTCTCTCTCTCTCTCTCTCTCTGTGTCAAATAAATAAATAAATAAATAAATAAATCTTTTTTTTTTTAAAAAGGGGATTTATTATGGTATTTTAGAAATACAACTTACAGCACACGAATTCATAGAAATACAATGTACAATGTCAGTTTCCAGTGGTTGGGGCTGGGAGAGGGGGAAAGGGGAGTTGTTTACTGGGGATGGGGTTTCAGTTTTCTAAGATGCAGAGGATTCTGGAGATCAGTTGCACAACAATGTGAATGTACTTAACACACTGAACTCTTCAATGATTAAGATGGTACAATTTTTGTCATATGTATTTTACCACAATTAAAAATAAACTTTAAAAAACTCGACAATAAGAAAATGAAAAACTTGGTTAAAAAATGGGGAAAATATTTGAACAAATACCTTAGCAAAGATGATATACAGATGGCAAATAACCATATGAAAAGATGCTCAACACCACATGTCATTAAGGAAATCCAAATTAAAATAACAAGATACCTATACACCTATTAGAATGGCCGAAATCCCAAACACTGACAACAACACTAAATGGTGGTGAGGATAGGGAGCAACAAGAACTCTCACTCATTGCTGTTGGGAATGAACAATGGTGCAGCCACTTTGGAAGACAGTTTGGCAGTTTTTTATAAAACTAAACATACTCTCCCATATGATCCAGCAATCACAATCCTTGGTAATTAACCAAAGGAGTTGAAAACATATCCACACAAAAACCTGCACACAGATGTTTATAGCAGCTATATTCGTAATTGCCAAAACTTGGAAGCAACCAAGATGTCCTTCAGTTGGTGAATGGCTAAACACACTGTGGTACATCCAGACAACGGAATATTATGCCATGCTAAAAAGGAATGAGCTCTCAGGCCATGAAAAGATGTGGACGTACCTTAAATGCATATTACTAAGTGAAAGAAGCCAATCTGAAAAGGCTGCATACTGTGATTCCAACTACATGACATTCCGGAAAAGGTAAAACTATGGAGATGGTAAAATGATCTGTGATTGCCAGGAGTTGGGGGAGAGAGGGATCAATA
Organism: Potos flavus; assembly: GCA_028534135.1. Classification (NCBI taxonomy): domain Eukaryota; kingdom Metazoa; phylum Chordata; class Mammalia; order Carnivora; family Procyonidae; genus Potos; species Potos flavus. The sequence continues at coordinate 68,422,735 of CM052883.1, read as the reverse complement.
GCAGGTCACAGAGGAATTTTAGGGCAGTGAAACTACAGATGACCCCCCCCCCCAGCAACACAAGTGTCAATTGCACAGGTCCATTTTTTTACAGGCGGCTTTTTTCCCAACAAATATAGTATAGTACGGTAGATGCATTTCTTCTTTCTTATGATTTTCTTAATAACATTTTCTTTTCTCTAGCTTACTTTATTGTAAGAATACAGTATACAGTATAGATAATATACAAAATATGTGTTATTGACTGTCTATGTTATTGGTAAGACTTCCAGTCAATAGTAGGCTATTAGTAGTTAAGTTTTTGTGGAGTCAAAAGTTCTGTGCTGATTTTCAACTCCACGAGGGCATTGGCAACCCTAACGTTGTTCAAGTATCAACTGTACTCTTATGACACAATAATGATGGATACGTATCATACATTTTCTCGAACTCATCAAATACACAACTCTAAGAGTGAGCCCACAGACTTTGGATGATAATGATGTGCACAAACACACCAGTCTGATGGGGATGTTGTAATGGAGGAAGTTATGCATGTGTGGTGGCAGGGGATATGTGGGAAATCTCTTTATATTCCACTAATTTTGTGTGTGTGTGTGGACCAAGAACTGCTCTAAAAATTAAAGTCTACTAAAAAAAAAAAAAAAAAAAATATATATATATATATATATATATATATGTATGTAAGGAGTGCCTGGGTGGCTCAGTAGGCTGAGTATCTGATTCTTGATTTTGGCTCAGGTCATGGTCTCAGGTCCTGAGATCAAGCCCTGCATCAGGCTCCATGCTCAGTGGGGAGTCTGCTTGAGATTCTCTCTCCCTCTCCCCCTGCTCCTCCCCGCACTCTCGCACTCTCTCTCTCTCACCAATAAATAAATAAATCTTTTAAAAAAATAAGTAAGTGCCATTGCTATTTGCTAGGACAGCATCAAGATTTTGTCTTCCAGGTTGACCATCAGTCAATATTTGTTACCAAATGTACCAGAAGACAAAACAGTAAACATCCAGAGCTACACACTCAGTTTCATATACATTTTTATCTCCAGGGGAAGAAAAACAAAATTGGAGCTCCACACTTGAACACAGAGTATAAACAGAGTTCAGAATCTGAAGTCAGTTGGGTTTAGGTTTTCATCCCAATTTATTTATTTATTTATTTGTTTGTTTGTTTGTTTGTTTGTTTTTCTCATCCCAATTTAGACACTCGAGAGTTACGTGGCTTTGGGTACATTCTGGAGGCTCTGAGCCTCAGGTCTGTAAAGTGAAAATAAGACAGATCTCAAAAATTGTTTGGGGATCCAGTGCCACAAGGGCAGCATTTAGCACAGGGTAATTCTCAGTCTCCTGGGACCGTGGCTCAGCCTACACCTTCGTGTGACAATCTGTCCACACCTAAGGAATTAAGAGCACAAGGCCAGAAATGTGTGATCCCAGGTTGCTTAATCCCAGTTAGACAGTTGACAAATTCACAAATTAGAGGGTCAAGTATAGCTCTTAGGACTTTAGAAAGGTATTACTAGGGGCGCCTAGGTGGCTCAGTTGGTTAAGCGTCTGCTTTTGGCTCAGGTCGTGATCCTGGAGTCCCGGGATCAAGTCCCTCATCAGGCTCCCTGCTCAACGGGGAGTGTGCATCTCCCTCTGCCCCTCCCCCTTCTCGTGCGAGCACGCATGCGTGCACACGCGCGCGCTCTCTTTCTTTCTATCAAATAAATAAATAGAATCTTAAAAAAAAAGTTATTACTAAATGCAGTTGGGAAAAGCAGGGCCAGGAGAGAAGCTGAAGGAAGGCCTGAGCCTTGAAGGGCTGGATCTGGGTGAGTGGCTCATCTGAGGGGCCACCAACCAGCCAGCAACTGGCGTCAGGGTAGGTGGGAGTAGCCGGCCCCAGCAGGTCCTTGTCTTTCGGCTTCCACCTCAGCTGCGTAACCAGCAGCGGCTCTGTGAGGGAGAGGCAGGGGCCCTGGTGGCCTCCCAGAGTGCCAGGCTCAGTGAGATCAAGCAAGGGGAAGATCAAAGCGCTTCCGAGGGTGACCCACGGACCTGTGTGGGTGGGAAGGGAAGATGCCAGGTGGGGGTACTGCAACCAGTTCTCACCTCACTTGAGACTGCCTCACTGCGTCCTGCCGTTCCCTGACTTTGAAACTGAATCATTCACTTAAAATCTTTTACATGCCGTCAGAATGTCTAAAACCCAAAGATTTTCACCTGAACAGGAGCCAGAAATCTTTAGAATCTCATTAAGATTCCAATAAATTAAACTACTTTAAGTCCCTGGATGCCGTCCATGGCTAAGGGTCACAGTCGCTTTTCTCCCTGTGTCCTCGACTGAGCAAAAACCAGAGTGCATGATTGGTCAAGTGTGTGTCCCAATACTGTCCCTTGGGGTGGAGGTGGGGGTGCAATGGGCCGATCAGCACTTGGCCATGGCTGAGATACTTTGCAGAAGTGCAGGGGCAGGCAGCAGACCACTGAGCAAGCCACCTAGCATGGCTCTGGGGCAGGATCTGTACCGGGACAGGGAGGACCCCAGACTCCTTCACGTTAGGCCTCCTACCCACTCACCCACCCCCACCCCCCGGGCTCCTTCACTCCGGATCTGGGCTGACAGGCATGGGAGCCGGCAATTTGTCAGCTTTTACTTGTGATCCCTGGGGCATCAGTGTGATGCTCAGAGGGCCAGTTTTTCTGGACATCCAGAGATTTAAGACTATATTCCCAGACTGTGTCACAGGAGGGAGCCTGTTAAAGCAACTACAACTATTTCTCCATATTTGCTTTTCACCTTTACTGAAAATGAAAAGAAAAGATTGAAGCCACTGGTAAATGAGACTGGCTTCTTCGTTCGGAGTAGAGAGTGGAATCTATTTCTCATGCAGTGGATTTTGCTTTCTTCCCCTCCCTGGGCTGCTGTTGTATTGAACCTCGATTTTCTCCCTCCCTTGTAGGGCTCATCCACTCTTCAGCCTGCTTCAGCGGCCACCACTATCCAGAGACTACTAAGCCAACAGTTCCTACCCACTCTCTCTTCTGGAATTTAGCTCTGCCTCTCCTGCTTGCGGAAACTCCCGTTTGGTATCTGTCATGAGAAGGCCTTCCAGAGAACTCAAAATTCCACCTTCATCCCTGTATGTCATTCTTCCTCTGAACTATTTCTTCCATGATTCATCCCAGCCGTTGGGCCTAACACTTGAACTCACCCTTGCTACTGCCACGATCCTCTGCCTCTTTCCCTGAGCTACTTCTGGCCAGTCACCATGGCCTGTTGACCGAGCCACTAAGCTCATCTCCTGAAACCATCCCTTTGTTCGTGTTTTTACTATCAAACAGACTGAGGCTCTTTTAAAGAGTCAAGCTGGGACAATTTGAATCATTTTCCCATGAACAGCGTGTGATATTGTGATTTATAATAATATGTAATGTTGTATATCTTTTCATCTGCATCCGGGCCATAGTTCCACATGGACACATATGGCACATAGCTCCTAACACTTTGTAATCTCCTAAGCGATAAGAGCAATGGGAGCATCTTTTGTTACAATATTTGGTCTTCTGTCCACAGCTCTAGAAATAATTCCTGAATGGTGAGGTTAAAGGAGTGTCTTGTTAGTTATAACAAGCCCTTTCAATCTGAACTTTAAGTTAATGAGGCGGTTTTTGGAAAGCCTCTAGATAATAACCACGATGGGACCTGGTTGCCAGGGAAAGGACCACGTGATTGGCGAGTTGGAACTTTCAGCCCCACCTCCTGACTTCTGAGAAGGGGAGATAGGCTGGAGGTTGAGTTAATCACCAATGGCCAAGGCTTCAATCAATCATGCCTGCATAAGGAAACTTCCATAAAAAACCCTAACTGAAGGGGTTCAGAGAGGCTCCAGGCTGGCGTGCAGATGGAGATGCTGGGAGGATGACAGGTTCAGAGAGGACGGGGAAGAGCACACCCCTTCCCCCATACCCTGCCCTGTGCGTCTCTTCCATCTGGCTGTTTCTGAGTTGTATCCTTTTACCCTAAACTGGTACTCTTCTAAGTAAACTGTTTTCCTGAATTCTATAGACTGTTCTAGCAAATTAGTGAACCGGGGAGGGGGTTGTGGGAACCTCTCATTTATAGCTGGTGTCATAAACTGGACTCGAGATTGACATCTGAAGGGAGGAGCAGTCTTGTGGGATCAGAGCTCTCAACTCGTGGGATCCGACACTGTCCAGGTAGATAAAGTCAGAACTGAGTTGTTACAAAACTCCAGTGACTTCCCCTTGCACAAGTTACCAGATGAAAGTACAGGACGCCCTGTTAAGCTTGAATTTCAAATAAACAACACATATATATTTATACATATATATACAACATATATATAATAAAATATATTAAAAACATTTTTTAATATGACTATGTCCCATGTGATATTTAGGACATAATTCTGCTAAGTTATTTGTTACTGATCTGAAATTCAAATTTAACTGGGCATCGTATTTTATTTGCCAAATCTGACAACACTACCCCTTGCCTACCTAACAGAAGTTAAACCACTCATGTGGCATTTAAGGCTTTCTACCATTTGACCTTTTCCCACAGCCTTCTCCCACTACACTTACAGTCAGACTTGTCTGCTCCCTACTTTGGCAGTAATCGTCCTCCAGCCCAGGGCTTCCCCTCCCTCTTTGTCTGTTTAAATCCGACCCTCTTTGAAGCTCCCTTTCTTCCATGAATCCCTCCCTGGGCTCTCTGAGAGCCAGCACTCTGAACCCATGGCTCTGATCTGGTTAAGACACTCTGGAATATTAACAGCGCCCTGGGACTCGGACGCGTTGGGCCCTAAATGACACTGTGCTCCTCACCCGGGCAGGACCAAGAAGGCTCCGGTCCCACAGAAAGGCCAGCGGCAGCAGCGTCCACACTCAGTAAGCAGCTCACTGGGAGCCGGCTGGCGTAATCCCACGGGGGGGGGTGGGGGGGTGGGGGGGTAGGAGGGAAGCCCTCCCCTCCAAGGGAGCCTGGCCACACGGAAGTGAAGGAGAAGGCAGGGAGGGGCAAATTCAACATCTGTAAAAGGCACATTCCTGCCAATGATGGACTCTCCCTCTTGAAGCTAGGGTCCTTTGGGCTTCCTGCTTTGGGCCAAACACCCCTAATTTCTGCGACTGTCCCCACGTGACATGGCTTCCAGACTCAGCCCTCCTCCCCTTGGACATTCTCAAGTCATTCAGTGTTGCTTATTAAAAAAGCAGACCTGGAGCTAGATGGCACACTCTGCATTGGCATCGCCAGGGTTAACGCAAAAAACAAAACAACTGTCTCCCCTTGACCTGAATCCCGCGCTTCTAAGGGGACACATGAGACTGAACGAGGTATTTATCACCCTTATCATTTTCAGGTTTTATATTTAGCTTGTGATTCAGCAAAATGCCCAAATCTTTTTCTCATAAATTGTTGTCAAGCTAGGCTGCCTCTGACCTATCCTTGAATTTTCAAATGGAAATAAGTGGCTATGACGAGTCTCCTTGATCTTAGGTCTGTATTCAAGACCATTTGAAACCTGGCTCCGGCAACTATGACGCTGGCCATCATTCCCATCTTGTGCTCTCTGCAAATCCGATGAGCATGCCCTTGAGCCTCCCGTCCCCGCTGGAGGTCCCACCGACCCGCACTGGGTGGTCGACTGAAATTCATCTGCTGCTACAGATACGTAGCACATTTCTTCCCATAAGAGACACAAGACAGCACAAGTACCCTGACATTTTGAAAGAGAGTCCATGCCATGCTCAGAGGGCTGGGGGCAGGCTGCAGAAATTGCTTAGTGCACTGGAATCAGTAGTTGGCCAGCCCACGACTGCGCATGGTTAGAAGGGAATAGTGAGGTACCCGCGTTCCCTTCCTGGGCATTCTACCAATCTTAAAGTAGCCATGCAAGCAACTTCTCCACCCCTCGTGGGCTCGGCTCCTCCTCCCTCTCTTGTTCCTCTATAGAAGCTGAGCTGCAGGCACATACCCTTCCCCACCTAGCAAATGCCTGCTCACATTGTACCCGGAACACTAGGGTGCCCGAGTCCCCTACTTCCACCCACATCTTCCCAATGAATTCAAATCGTTCCGCTCCTTTCTCTTCTCATCCAGTACGTTGCTAAGTTACGGGAGATAATTAGGAACAGGTTTGGGAGCTCATTACAATTCCAGTCACGGTGCTCTCTCTCTGCCCCCCCCTTCCTAAGGAGCAGGAGGCGCGGGAAGAAAATGCTCGTTAAGCCGAACCTTCATTTTTAGAGCAGGTAACCCAAGTGCCGGGCATGGCGCAGTAGGCTCTCGCAAACCGCACAGATCAATAGATGCTGCGGAAATCCATGGAACACTTAATTGGACCCCTGCCCTGCTTTGAGGAAAATGTCAGAAAAGCCCCTGGTCTCTAGATGGGGATTGTTTGTGCCCGGTGACAAGGGATGGAGCAGCCAGGAAATGAGCAGTTAAAACTCTGTAATTCTAAAGTAGCAGGTGGAATCATTCTAATCACCATTTGGCTGAACATGGTATTTCAAACCAGTAAGTGCAGGCTTTGTGTCTGAAAAGTGACTCCCATTGATTTCCCAACTAACCCTTGCAGGACAGATCAGAAGAAAGCAGAGTTTTAATCCACTCTGATTAATATTACAAAATGAGCTCCCCTGACACCTGGAATATCACTCTCTACACTAATGATGAAGGAGGACAGGTCAGAAATTTAGAGAAATTCACCAAAACTCTAACCACCGGCAAGCAGAGGGAGGTCACCATTCTCTCTCTGAGGTTGGGGTTCCTCGTCACTCCCCGAATGACCTGGTGCCCTCTGGCCCAAGCCAGACCTACCCTCTTTTGACCCCACCGGCTTGTTTGTGATTTGTGGGTCCCCATTTTCTCACACTGCCCGAGGAGAAAGAGCTGAGGCTGACACGGGGGCAAGGCACCCTTTGGATGCCAGGAGCTGATGCGTCCTGCAATTGTCACTAGGCATCTGCGTCTTCTATTCCGTTTTCCTGGGAGCTCTCCATTTGCTGGTGCAGGACCTACTCAGTCCCCAGATTATTTACTGATGCCTTTCTCTCCCTAGGTTGTAAGCACCTCGAAGCTGGAGAGTGCTGCATTCATCTTTGCAACTATAAGTTTTTTATTAAACACATAACTTTTCACCCTCGAGCAGAAGCTGTAATTCCTGGTCCGCCTTAGAAAACTTGGGCTATTCTAACCATTAACCATTTAGATTTATACTCTGAAGCCCTGAGAAAAAAATATACAAAAATACTATTCCAGTGGATTAAAGAGGTCTCTAGAAAAGACAGCCCTTCCCTACCGAGACTAATTAGGAGTTTTGGGGTTTTGTTGTCGTTGTATTTATGTGGGAATGATGCGATGATCTTATTTTCAGATCTAGTCGCATTATATGGATTTCTGGGGCTCTCTGAGCACCCCACTATGATGGGCAAAACTCTGCAGAATGCTACTCACTCATCTTGAGGAGAGTTCTCCACCAACGTCACCCTCCCCTGTCACAGTTAGTTATATGATTTTAATAAAACGAACATAGCACATTCAGTAGTACGTATTTTTCAAGTCACACTGCGCTCAGTACTAGTGACTGATGTCAGCTCAGATCCTGCCTCTGTCACAGGACAGCTGTGTGCTCCTGGAGGAGGAACTTACCCTTTCTGAATCCCGCTATCCTCACCTATCATCAAGATGTTGATACAAACCTTGCAAAGATTTAAGTAGTTTGGATTCTGCACATGAAGCAACTAGCAACGAGCTTGGCAGATAGCCGATGTTCAATAAATGGTAGTGGGCATTATTATTACTATGATTCTAAGTACCAAGTTGATAATATGAAGAGAGTGACGGGCCGCTGTGAGTAGAAATGGTGCAGCCATCCGAGGGCAATGTGGCAGCAGAACTCAGTGAAATCAGGTGAAAATATGACTTAGGACCCATAAATCCGCTTTTAGGAGGAGACTCCCAGAGAGCACAGTAGAAGGAATGAGGCTCAGGTGACTGATCGCAGCATTCTCCGTGGGTGGGGAGAGTGGAAGGCCGCCTGGGGCTTAACTCAGGGAATGCATGAGAAAAACAGTGGCTTCCCTTGATAGAACCGAAGTAAATGGAGGAATCAGCCAGAGGTACCATCAGAAATATCCCCTGGTCTTTATTTATATCTTAAAATTTTCTAATTTTTATTTTTATTTTTTTAAGATTTTATTTATTTATTTGACAGAGAGAGAGAGATCACAAGTAGGCAGAGAGGCAGGCAGAGAGTGAGGGGGAAGCAGGCTCCCTGCTGAGCAGGGAGCCCGCCATGTCGGGGTTCAATCCCAAGACCCCGAGATCACGACCTGAGCTGAAGGCAGAGGTTTTAACCCACTGAGCCACCCAAGCACCCCATAATTTTCTAATTTTTAAAAGTTATCTCTATACCCAACATGGGGCTTGAACTCACAACCCTGAGATCAAAAGTTGCACACTCTACCAACTGAGCCAGGCAGGCACCCCCATCCGCTGGTCTTTAAAACCCAGTCTGCCATTTGTTAAAAATTAAGAAACAGGATGAATCCTATAGCACACTATTACTATTGCTATTGCTATAAATTTCAAAGCCTACATTCACATAACCATGCTCTGTACTCTACAAAGATCTGTATAGATCCAAGGACATGTGCCAAACATACCCGCGAGGCACTTAAGGGTCGGCAGGGAGAAGGGTTAATGAGAGTAGGGAGTGAGGAAGAAGTGGGAACAAAAGGAATAAGATAAAACAAGAGAAGGCCTTTCTAGACTATTAGTGAACTCGAATGAGGAACGCATCCCTTCACTTTATGTTAGAAAAAAAAGCGTGTTGGTCTCTACTGTGTGTCTTGGATAGATTTACTTGAAAGAAAATGACAAGGATAAAATGGAATTCTTGGAGACTCCTCCTTATATCCATAGCACCTAGAATATGATAGGCAGAAAACAAATGCTTGAATGAATGTATAAAACAAAACATACTTGCGTTCATATAAAAATTTTCCTCCTTTGGGTCCCGGAGGCTGACAGAACCCTTGGAATGACAGAAGGAAGTCTGAGAACTTGCTAGGAGGCACCAGTGCCTCTAGGAGATGAAGATGGAGGAAAAGAGGCACGTCAGAGCTGGGTTTCCAAGCCTCAAGGAGGCTGGTTTCATCTTTGGAGGGAGATAAACCTTAAGAAGAGGAAACAACAGGAACAACCCATGGGAGATGGAAAAGCACAAAATTAGCCAGTATGCTGGACTCTGAACTCTACAAAACCCAGAAGAAGATGACTCTGCTTGTTAGGGGGTAAGGCACATGGTATGCCAAGCAGTATAATTGATATTCTGTGACATCAGGGTCGAGGGCCAAATCCCAGGCCTAATTGCAAATTTAAGGGGAAATTAGCTTCTGCAATGATATATGGCCTGTCAAGGCTAATGGATTCCAGGGTCTGGCTGGGCTCAAATTCCCAACTGCAAATGTGCACAATAACTCCGATTTTTTCTTCCTACCCCATTCTGTATTTATTGGGTGAGAATGTGCCTTTGGAGCATTTTAATCATTTTGAAACAATGAGGCATGTGATGGTGGCAAGTGATCGGGATCAAACAGCGTGTCCAACGCTTTGTTTTAATTTCTGATAAGTTCTTAGTACCTACTTAATCTCTTCACAGGCCATTCATTCCATAGCAGGAGCTTTTCCCATTTGCTGCGTTGTCCCTAGTGGTCTGTTTATAGCAGCGAAACTTTGGGGGTATGTTTTAAGAAACTTTTTCTAGGTATTTCTATTTTGACATACAGAGCTAAAGGAGACAGATGGTCATAAGGCAAAGATGAACTTTGGGGTTAAAAGGGTTTGGGATTTAGATTGGCCTCTTGTAGGTAAGGAACCTAAGAAGAAAGATTTTTCAGAATTCTCAACGTTCCGCAGTTTGGTGTTCTTGCATATTTTAACATGGAATTTTTTCTCATTTCTGGTGTCATTTCTTTTCTGAGACACCAGTGTTTACAAATCGATCCCAAAGCAAGAAACATTGTCAGACGTGAATCTGAGAGTCGTAGCATCTTTAGAGAGATGCTAGCTGGGGATAGAGCCTGACTTTGTGACTTAGTGAAAAAGGCACGTGGCTATGCCCAAGAATCACCATCACCACCTGAGGGACAGAAGTAGTAACTAGGAAAGTGCTGGACATCATACCTGGTAGGAAGGGCCTCTCCCTCAAACCCTCAAGACTACTCCCCCCCAATCAGAATCATTAGACATCTGCACATTTTAAGTCTCAAGTCAGGATTCTCAGCTAAACCTTCTAGAAAGATCCCCTGAGAGCAATGAGCAATGACATCAGCAAAGAAAGTTCAACCAGAGTCTTTAAAGAGGGAAAGTCCAGACCAGAACGCTCTTCTCTCCTTCTCTGACTTCTCCAATTCATTCTGCATCAGGAAGCCAGAGTGATCTTTTCCAAGAGTATCTGGCATCATGCCATCCCCAACCCAACCCTCCCTCTGTTGAAAACCCTTCAGTAGTTCCCTAGTGTTCTTGGTATAAAGCTAAAATCCCACTGTGGCTTCCAAGGCCTTGGATGGTATGGCCTCTATTTATATCTATTTATATGTCCAGATTCATTTCATGCCATACAATTTCTGCAGTAGCCACACTGGCTACCTTATATCACAGGGCCTTTGCACATGTTCTCACTGACAGGGATATTCTCTCTCTCATCTTCCACTGCTTTCTACTCATTCTGCAGTTCTCAAGTAAATGTCACCTCCTCCAAGAACCCCTCCCTGATTCTCCAGTTAGATCAGATGCCACGATGGGCTTATAGCACTCTACACCCTCCTCAGAGCACTTGCCAACTGTAATTTTATGTTCACTGACCGATGATCTGATGGGTTTTCCCACTGAATCGTAAACACTGAGAGGACAGAGGCTGTGTCCATCATGCAAACTGTTGTGCCCACAGTCTCTGGAACAGTCATTTCTTTTTTTTTTTTTTAAAGATTTTATTTATTTATTTGACAGAGAGAGAGATCACAAGTAGGCAGAGAGGCAGGCAGAGAGAGAGGGGGAAGCAGGCTCCCCGCTGAGCAGAGAGCCCAATGCAGGGCTCGATCCCACGACTCTGAGATCATGACCTGAGCTGAAGGCAGAGGCTTTAACCCACTGAGCCACCCAGGCGCCCCTGGAACAGTCATTTCTTTAATAATTGCCTAAATGGATAAAAGAATGGATGAACCAACCAGGGCCAAAACCCACTTACACAAATGGGACTGCAGCGGGCGCCAGAGGTGGGAAGGCTGTGTGGACAGACAGCAGGATTATGGATTTAGTAACATGACCTTCGATCAGGCAACAACTATTTCCTAAGCACATCTACCGGGAAATGGAGACATGGCCGGGCAGTCACAGCAAGTAGCAAGGACTGCTTACTGAAGCCCCCGAGTGCTGGACACTGAGCTGGGCTTCCCACGGTGTCTCCGGAGGCCGATGGTGCAGGTCTGTAGTCACGCTGGCTTAGAATCTTACTTAGCTCCACCACTTACCAAACTGTTTCCTTAAGCAAAATTCCCAAGTGCCAGAGGCCTTATTCGTAAAATGGGAAAATGACAGCATTAACTTCAGACTGGTATTATGAGGTCTCAATGAACTAACACATATAAAGCCCTTACAGTGATATTTGGTGCATGGCAAACATTACAAGTATCGTGGCTGTTATTAACATCCTTGTTTCAAGCACAAGGAAATGGGTTCAGAAAGATTCGATGACTTTGTTGAAAGACTCACAGTGAGCAAATGGCTAAGTTAGAACTCAACCACGATGAGTCTGCCTCTAAAGTCCTTCCTCTCCTGACGCTATTTGTTTTAGGGGCTGGGAGCACTGAGCCTCTAGGCTGAAGGTCTTTGCTGTCGGCAAATAAGCTAGACTAGGTCAGCTGTGGGGTGAGAGCCAGCACAAGCAGAAGTACAGGAGGACAGGCAGCCAGCAACAGAGTTCTGGCCACAGTTGCCCAGATAAAGTCTAACTTTCCAGGACAAGAGTAGAGGAGGGACCAAGTGATGAGACCAGGAAGCTCCATCAAAATTCACAGTGGCTGGGACCAGTTGGCAAGGTTAGTGTGGGATGAACAAGATGGCTGGTGATACTAGGCCAGGAGTTGGAGGTCTGTGGATGGAGACTGGGATTATTCTGGAAGCTTGGGATGGCACTAGGCTTGCAGGAGGGAGGAATGAAGGATCCAGCCATGGGAACAGTGTTGTGGGGCCAGCCAGGTGTCACAACAGTGCTGGGGCCCCCTCCTGAGACATCAAGCCAGGGGTAGGGGTCAGATAGTGGCAGGAAGAGTCCGATTCTGATGTACCACATGGGAGCCAGACATGAATTTTCCTGTGGAAGCGCAGTTATGCATGGCATTGGGGCGTACAGGGCAGTATCTGAAGTCCTACAATATAGGACTTCCTGGATCTCCCGGTACAAATCCAATTTCAGTATTCTGCTCTGTTCTTTTGTTGTGGTAAGAACGTACGTACTTGCCAAGTCATGGATCTCAATTTGGGGTTCAGAAAATATGGCCCCTATAACTATGGTTCAGCTCAGTTGTGAATTAAACCAGCTCTTGTGGACTGGAACTGGGAGTCGAATTCCTACTTCTATTTCCTGTGGGAAAATTCATCCCGAGTTCCAAAGAACTTTTGGAACGGAACCCACTTGTAGGTTGGGCACTGCCTACCCAGTGGAAAAAACCATTTGCTGATTATTAAGTTCAACGATAATGATATCGTGCTCCTCCTCGACATTATTCCACATTCCCTTCAGCCACAGGAGATGGTATTTTAACAAAAACCAGAAATCCCGAAAACTGGCTTGACAAGGAACCCAGGGTCCCTTCAGCAACATATGAATTAAACAGAGAGAGCTTGCCATTTTCTGAGTGAAAGCTCATGGTTCTTGAGAACACGGCAAGATCAATGGGGATCATCCTGCTTGGGGAAACATCCTTGGGGACACATCCTGCGTGGGGACACATGCTTACATGTATCACCCCACCAAGCCAGCTAATGCACGAGGCCGAGAGGAGTCTTGCCTGCACTTCAGGAGGACCTCACTTGAACTCTGCTCTCTCAGCTGCCTTCTGCTTGGCTTCTGCCTTCTTTTCTGGGGGGCAGGCAACTGCCTTTTGATTAAGCAGGACATTCTAGACATTTTTGTTGCTTGTGAACAAGATCCTTCCTTCTCTCTCTCTCCTCCCTTCCATCTCACAGTATTACCTCCGGCCTTAGTTCCAAACTTTATATCCACGCAGCACCATAGGAAACCATGAATAACCAGAGCCACAAGAACCCATATGGCCTTGAGTTTTAATGTCTCGCATTCTGCTGGTTTATGCATAATAATTTTTCCGCATTAACAAAGAGTTTTGCTTCATTCTTTTTGCACAAATGATATCAAAACAAGAATAAAGAAACAGAACAACAACAAAAAATTGGTAAATTGTACTATCCCTTGGAACATCTACATTTCTGAGTTCTTGCTCAATGGCCAACATGCTTTACCTCTGACCTACTCAGTTTTGCATCTGTCACTCAGTGATGGAGCCCTCCTCACCTCCTAACCCAGCACGTGAAGATGAATTACTCTTATCCCAGAAGGAGTTCAGTCTGCAAAGCTTATATAATCAGTATGGACATTGGATTTCACTCAACTTTAATGAGGAAAATTGAATACATGATTTCCCAGTGGAATATACTCCTTGCCCATGAAGCAGGCAAGTGGATAGCTGCCATGTTCTTTGCCAGTTCCATAGGACACTGAGTAGAATATTTTGATTCTAGAAGTGACATAAAACAGATTTCAATTGACTATCTCCAAACTGGATTCCTGCCCCTGGGTTACAAAAGTAAAATCCTGACTCCTAATATGCTGGGAACCTAACTTTCAACCTCCCTGTGTTAGCTGGCATGCCACGGTTTAGTTACATACTGGATTTATAGCTGTTCTTAAACAGCTAAAACACATAAAATGCTGTGTTTTTCTACTTGAGGATCTCTGAGAACCTCCCAGTCAACAATGTCCATCAATGGTGCTTATCATCTTAATGAAATCCAAAGTAAGCACTTTCTTTATTTTACAGGTGAGAAAATACGTTTATATGAAAGAGAAAATGAAAATGGTCAGCTTAGTTTGGGCAGCACATTCTAAAGATACTGATAGGAACAGGAGTCCTTACAGAAAATCAAATGTTTTCTGCTACATGATTTCCTTATTTTAGGTATTTTTTTCTATTCTAGACCATTTTTCTGCTACTCTAGACCTAATTCTGCTACATAATTTTTTCTTTTAGAGATTTATTTATTTGAAAAAGAGAGAGAGAAAGAGCACGAGGTGGGAGGAGCAGAGGGAGAGAATCTTCAAGCTGACTCCCCGCTGAGCACAGAGCCAGACTCGGGGCTCTATCCCACGACCCATGAGATCATGACCTGAGCCAAAACCAAGAGTCGGCCACTTAACCAATGGAGCCACCCAGGTGCCCAGAAATTTTTTCTTCTATAGGCATATCTCTTCCACAGGAATTTCTCAATAAAGAGCGAGAGAAAATAGGCAGATGCTGCTGAAGTCTTCTCTTTCCCTTCCATCCGGGAGTGTCTCTGAGACACAGATAACCCTGTGACTAGCAGCAGAGTGACCAGAGCTTCCTGTCCGGGTATCTTTTGCACTCCTGATTTGGAGGGCAAGATGAAAAACTTCCACTCATTTTAACTTCAGCTGAAATTACAGACAATCTTCAAGTTTCTTAGAACTAAATACTTAACTTTCATGAAGCTGGATAAGCAACCTTGTCGTAACGTTTCCAATTCCATAAAGTAGAAACAATGCCAGCATTATAGCTAATCTAATCAGCAAACACAGCTAGAAGGTATCAGAATAGTGTGTGGTCATTAGAAATAAGAGAATATTTTAGCCATTCTGCTTAGCTCTTGGGTTTCTTTAAACCCTTGGCTCAATGGAGAGGATTTCCCTATATTAACATCTGCTTTATTTTTAATTTTTTTAATGTAAGATTCTAAGTTGACCAGGCTTATTCCTTTATGCATTCATTCACTGTTATGGCCAACAACTGTTTATCGAGCCCCTACAATTTGCTAACCGGAGTGTTAAGCACTGGGGATATAACAATATAAAGTTAGCACAGGCCTCTGCTTTCCCGGAGCTTACATTTCAGTGAGAGACCGGTGGTGGACAAAAAGCCAATGAATACTAAGATGTTAGAGAGTAATAAGGGCTTTGTTTGGATTTGAAAAAGGTACCGTGGTAACGATAAACTAAACTGGAGAGTCAAAAAAGGTCTTCTGGGGTGCCTAGGTGGCTCAGTCGGTTAAGCATCTGCCTTCGGCTCAGGTCATGATCCCAGAGTCCTGTGATCGAATCCCAAGTGGGGTCGGGCTCCCTGCTCAGTGGAGAGCCTGCTTCTCCCTCTGCTCCTCCCCCCACTCATTCTCATTGTCTCTATTTCTCTCTCTCTCTCAAATAAATACATAAAATCTTTTTTTTTTAAAGGTCTTTCTGAAAAAAGACATTTAAATTGGGATGTAAATGGCAAGCAGGAACCAGCCGTAAAGGTCAGGAAACCATTCGTGGTAGCAGGAAGGGCACACTGAACAAAGTCACTGTAATCCCCCGAGGAAGCGACTGAGGTCCCAGGGCAGCACGGAGGAAGGTCTACTATCAAGGGCCAGGCTCAGGCATTTGAATCCCAGTTCCACCACCAGGATTCAAGTATCACTGGAGTATGTTCTCTAACTCCTATGAGGGTTTTGTAAACCTTTGTTTCCTTGTTGGTAAAGTATGGATCATGATAGCTTCCCACTCACAGAGTTGTCACAAGGTTTAAAGGGACTCATATATGTTAGAATAATGACCAATACACACTAACTGTGATATAAGGGATGGTCACTATTTTTAGTACCAAAAGTGCCAAATATATACATTCATGTTCATACCAGCATTATTTACAATAGCTAAAAGGCATAAGTGACCCAGATATTTACAGATGGATAAATGGATAGACAAAATGTGGTCCATCTGCACAGCAGAACGTTACTAAGCCTTAAAAAGGAAGGACACTCGGACACGTGCCACCACATGGATGGACCACGAGGACATTATGCTGTAGGAAACAATCTAGTCACAAAAAGACAAATATTGTATGATTTCACCTAATACGAGGTGTCTAGAGTAGGCAAGTTCACAGAGGCAGAGGGTAGGATGGTGGTTGCCAGGGGCTCAGGAAGGGGGACTGAGGACTTAGTGTTTACTGGGGGCAGAGTTTCAGGTTGGGAAGATGCAAAAGTTCTGAAGATGGCAGGTGGTGATGGTTGTATGACAATGCGATATACCTAACATTACTGAATGAGACACTTCAAAATGGCTAAGATAGGAAAATTTGTTGCTATGTGTATTTTACCACAACTTTTTTTTAAAGTGCTAAATATAAAGTACAATGTACGATCGCATCAGGGTAGAGATGGAGTAGTAGCTATGAGGTAGCAAAGGTTGCTGGGACATGAGAAGTTGTACATGTCTAAGAGTTTCCACTCACATCTCAGTCTACATGGCTGGCACCCCAGGCGTGTTCAGTTCACAGCCCACCCGGATATTCATGGTGACCATGGATGGAATTTTCACTTAAGACTATTTTCCTTCTCACACCTCCCTGATGTATTAGTCAAGGTTCTTGTTACAAGCAACAGAAATTGGCAGGAGAGGAGTTTATTTAAAGGATATGATATGGGCTCGAGAAGTAGGCTCAAGGCTAAACTTCCAGGAAGAGACTCCAAATCATGCTGCTATACAGGGCTGCTTGGAAAACCTGGCCACTGATGTCTTTGCACCCCAAATGCCACCATTTACACCGCTGAAGCCTTAACTAACACTACCGTCAGGACCAATGCCACTTGTAGGTGGGACAGACTCTACCCTCCCCCTGCCCCAAGAACTACATGCCTCAACTGTCACTCACCAGCAAGGATAAATTCCATGTGGAACTTCCTGTTCCAGATTTCTTACTTGTATGTCAAATAGGACTGATGGATGAAAGTCACCTGCCTGTGCCTTAACTTGATATGGCCAAGTGAGTTCTGGAGTTTCTCTTGGGGTCGTAGGATTCATAAATCCGGAAATTTTACAAAATAGCAAAGGTGAAAAGTACAGGGCAGCCAGAATTTTAACAAACATCCACTACAGTCCACTCCCTAGCATTCCAGCATCAACATACACTCTTCCTTCACAGCGAAACTTCACAACCATACACGATCTAGAAAAACGATCAAAAAGTTCCCATCGTTGTCTTGGGTGGAAAAAACCTGATGTCCCCAAAATATCAATGATCCTTAAATCAACCTCTAAACTTAAGGAGATAAGAACGAATGGGGTCAATGTTGGGCAGGTTCAGTTTGAAATCCTAAAGAGGAAGTGAAATCTAGAATCCAGGAGATGGTCTGGTTTGGATGTATGAACGGAGGAGTCATTTGTGCGTTAGGTTTGCTATCGGACACGACTGCTGAGGGTGACATCTTGGGCAACACTTCACGGAGGAGGTAAAAGAAAAGGAGCCAACAGGGGATGCTGACGAGGAGATTGGGGGAAGATCGAGGAGGGAAGTGAGGCCAGTGGAGCGGCCAAGAGCATCCGAGCCACAGAGGGGTACAGACACTGGGAAAGAGAAACGTCTCTAGTCTTTGATGATGTTCCAGGACATAGCTTCAACCAAACAATGACTGCAAGCCAGAACTCAGTGGACTGAGTGGGGCATGAGTGGGAGGCGCAGAGGGGAGGCAGCCAAGTCCACACCAAGCCTGTTATGAAGTTCGTCTCTACAGGGAAGGGGAGGGATGTGGCAGAAGCCCTTATATAACTCAGTGGCTGATGGTCCACCCCCACATGAGCACACTGTGGGGATCAACCCGTCTAGGGTTCAACGTGAACATTAATCATCCATGTGCCCAGTTCAGACGTGTGCTTGGTTTCTCATTTATCTTTCAGCGAAGGCTCCATTGAGTTTATTCAGGCATGAAGATTCTAGAGACTGTTTCAATTTAGAATGGTTCGGCAAATGGACACTTAGAGACGATGGTTTTGGCAGTGATTTGGGGGTTTTAAGAAAAATAAATTTGCACCCATAACTCGAGATATTTTTGTTTTGTTTTTCTAGGGTGAGTTACAAGCCGTTTCTAAGAAAACAGTTACCCTTCGACACAGAGTCACTTACATACTTGTGTGTTCGATTTTGTCATTTCTCCAGTTCATTCTTACTTAATATCCTTGATTGGATATGTGCACTTCTATTTTCTATACAAATTGGGGAAAAGGCATATGAACTGAATTATTAATATAGCAAGCACATGTTCCATATTTATGCCAACAAACCAGCAATAGCCTGCTGTCACCAGCTGCAGATCCTGATTTCTTTACGTCCTCCAGCTACTAGTGCACCTGGGACAGCTGTCATAAAGTGCATGTGGAGAGAATTCCCTTACTCCAAAATTCTTTAAAGTCTTGCGGTGTTAAGAATTTTGCCAACAGAAAGACAGAGCTTACAGGCTTCCAGAAAGATAGCAAAGTGGGTGACAATGCCAAGAACCTCCTCCTCACTAAATGCTATGACATATGGAACCACAAAATATCTCAGCAGCAAAAATGCCGGTGATAAATAGGAGATCTGACCTGACCCATGCCGGTTAGGTCTGTCTAAATTCGCAGGGCAGAGATGACAAGAGCAAGTTCCAGATCACAGAGGGCTGAATTGGACCAAGGTTCACATCTGTGAGGGCCTGTTTTCCCCAGTTCTGCCTCAGAGAAGCAGGGGCAAGGTACCTAATTCCTAAGCCTTTGCCCCTTCATCTGTATATTAGGGATAATCAGACCCACATCACAGGTTTCTTAGGAAGACTGAACATGTCAATGCAGGTGGAGTCTCACTTGCACACCTTGCACCAATGATGGTGGCATCATTATTATTCCACTTGAGTTCCAGCCACTGAAGTTCACCATAGCAGGCTGAGCTCCAACTAGCTTCTGCGTCAGGCCCCACAGTGTGTGGCTTTCTCCTCTTTGGTCTTGCCACTCTCCATTCCAATGTGTCTAGAATGAGTTCTAGGCTCCTGTGAGTCTCCTGGGGCATAGACTTCTCTTCTATAAAAAAACGATACTTCTATGTTCAATCAGCTTATGACAGAGCTAAGGCATCAGTTTTATTTCTTTTTTTTAATAATTTTTAAATTTTCTTTTTTTTTTTTTAAGATTTTTTATTATTTGAGAGAGAGACAGAGAATGAATGGTGGAGGGCAGAGGGAGAGAGAGAGAAGCAGACACCCTGTTGAGCAGGAAGCCTGATTTCGGGCTCGGTCCCAGGACCCTGCGATCACGACCTGAGCCAAAGGCATCAGGTGCTCAAGGAATCGGTTCTCTGAGCACCTCTAGTTCCCTGATCATATGAAATTCCTTCTCTGAACCATAAGTGTACTAGTCAGGGTTCTCAGAGAAACAGAACCAATAGGATGTATACAGAGATATAAATACAAAGAAAATATGTAAAGGAATGCGCTTGTGTGACTACAGAGGCTAGCAAGTCCCAAGATCTGCAGGGTCATTCCTTTGGCCCCCATCTGGCAAGCTGGAGACCCAGGAGAGCTGATGGATTAGTTGCAGACCGAGTCCAAAGGCCTGAGAACCAGGAGAGGCAAGGATGTAGTTCTAGTTTGAAGGCTGGCAAGGTTGAGCCCCAGGAAGAGCCTGTGTTTCAGTTTGAGTTCAAAGACAGAAAAAAAAGCTGATGTCCCAATTCAAAGGCTGTTAGGCAAGAATTTTCTCTTACACTGGGGAATGTCTGTCTTTTTGTTCTGTTCAGGCCTTCAACTGATTGGTTGAGGCCCACCTACCTTAGGAAGGACAATCTGCTTTGCTCTACCAACTGAAATATTAATCCCATTTAGAAAAACTCTCACAAACATACCCAGAATAATGCTTGAACAAATATCTGCACACCCTGTGGCCCAGTCAAGATGACATATAAAATTTACCATCACAATAAGCATATAGTCCCAAGGCTCAGGCCTAGGCTAATCAGTAAGATTCCACTGGCTAAAGGTGGACACATGACAAACCACTAATGAAGCAGACCAGATAAGTCATTTACTGTGGACTTCTGGGAAAGGACATCCTTTTCTCTCTTTCTTTTCATGTGATGCCTAGAACTGCTGTAGTTGTTCACCACCCTGAAAGAAGTCAGTGTAAGGAGCCCAGAATGGGCCAGGAGAGTCTCTGAGGAATGCTGTGGCCCTAATCAAGCTAAATATAAAGTCTGATTACCTTGCAACATTTGCATTACCCATCCTCTACTATGTGACCCAATTTGGTTGGGTTTTCTGAAACTTGCAACATGAAGTCTAACTGGTCTATTTATTCCAATAGTAGGACCATTTTTGTCAGCAATCTGACCCCTGCTCCTGAGCTCTGTCCCTGTACAAGCAGTTAGTATCTGGGACAATGTCCAGGCTATTATGTACTGGACCTGGAAAGTCTCCCTCAAATGTCACCTCTGCCTAGTCTTACCAGAATGACCTCTTTACCCTGCCCCACCAAATCTCAAGCAGACAAGAATGATGTCCCAGAGTGAACCCCCACTTGGAACATTCCTTTGGCCCCTGAGATTTGAAGTGTGGGTCACCTTTTGGGGAGCAGCCCCTCCACCCTGCCCATTCCCCACATTCTCCCTTTTGCAATAGTCAGTGCCATCTGGTCATGGATTATGACCAAATGGTAGAAAGAATTATTGCATTGGTAATATGACAGGAAAACAAAATAAATGATCAAAGAATAGTTGTTGCTGGCAAGTATAATTGTTGAAGCAAAAACTGCATTCGATCGAATCGACAGCTTTTTCTATCCCCAAATTCTTTCCCTGAGAAAAGAAACAGGAGGTAGTTGGTCAAAGAAGAGGCTGCCTCCCATGATGCTAATTTCAATTTACCTGTGAATTTACTCATGTAACCTTCCTTTACCTACTTATGTTTTTGACCCACATGAAGATTTAGACTTAATATTGGGTAGGTATTTCTTTATAACTCGTTTTTTATTGAGCCACTTAATTTTGATGCTCTCAAGTTTAATGAATAAATTCTTATCCGACCTAATCATAATCCTGCTTAATTTACAGACAGTATTTATAACTCAAATAAAATAAAATAAAATAAAATAAAGCATGAAGCCAGAGTCAGAGATCTAGGATTGGTGGGATTTCCAGGTGTTTGCTGCCTGGATTCTGGTATTTACTCATGAAAGTCATAACAGAGTTAAATTCTGCCCAGGGATGAGAAAAGTGTAAGACTTAGATGTTTGGACTGGGGAGTCTGTATAACCAATTGGGAGGGGACAGAAAGATGTACAACCAATTCCATCTGCTTCCAGGGGAGCCTTGAACTCCTATCTTCAGGATGACATGGGAGAAATCCACTGAGCACTAGGTTTATAAAGTGAATGGAGGCTGCTTTAGCTGAATCTTGCAAATGGCAACCCCAGGCCTCTTCTCGGTTTGGTCCGTCCCTTCCCAGGCTGAGGTTCCATGACTGCTGGCCAGGTCTAGTCCTAAGTTTCTAGCTTGAGTTTCTGAATCTGGGTCCTGCAAAGATAGGGTACAACCCTTCTTCCTGACCCCAAGGTAGACTGGATATGGGAGAAGGAGCTGCCCTACTCAAGTGGGCTTCAGGGAAGCTGTGTTCTTGAGTGACAGCCACGGTTCAGTTCAGGCAAGGAGGTGGAGGAAGATTTAGTGATGGTGGACAGGAGTGTGTTTTCCTGCAGCAAGAATTCCAGAGGGTAGGGCAGAAATGTTTGAGTGATAGTCAGCTGGGACCCTTGGGCCAGGGGAGAGGGAGCCCAGATCAGCTTGGGGTCAAGAGAAGTGGATGGTGGTTGGCTGGAGGGCCTTATAACTTGGGCATGGATCAAGAATTACAATAATTCACTCATCCGTCCTATGAATATTTATTGAGTGTGCTCTCCATGCCAGATGGTGGTTTGGCAATACAGACGTGAATTACACAAAGTCCCCGCCGTGTGGAGTACATCCTTTAGTGGGCCAGACATCCAGCTGTGGGGAAGCGTGGTGAGGAAGCATCAGGCAGGTCAGGGAACTGACAGGGATAGGGGCTGCTTTCTTAGGTAAGGTGGTCAGGAAAGACCTGTCTGAGGGTTGCTATTGAGCACAGAGCTAGAGGGAGCAGGGAGGGCCAAGACCAGGAGGCTTCCGGGAGAGGCCATGGCGGCCATATGGTGTGTGAAGGAAGGCTTCCAGAACAGAGGGGCCAAAACAGCAGGAGGGGAGGGAAAGCGGCAGCAGGAGTGAAGGGCCAGAGCAGCCAGGCTCTGAGAGGTCCCGGCCTGGTATTGAATTTTATTCTGCGTGGAACACCAGGCCAGTGGCACGTTGAGTGTGGAAGTGTCATGATCTGCTGTTACACCACAGACCCATGGTGTGAGGGGTTTGGCTGGCCTCAGGCTATCGTCTGGAGCATTAGTCCCATCAGCACCCATGAAGACAAGCGTGGCCCAGGCCTCTTATGAGCATCCACATGCAGGAATGGGCTTTTTTCCCTGCCCTAAAAGTGAGTTAGCAGAAGCCAAAAGTGGTCTTCGGCTCCCAAGACTTACACAATACTGGAAATTTCTGGTGAGGGGACTGTGGTCTCTAAAAACAGTCAGCCCTGGATCCCGTTACTGTGCTCTGCCCAGACACTCAAGCCTCAGATTTGTAAAAACACGGAAACTTAGAACTGGATAGAAGCTCTTTGGTCACCTGATCCAATACCCTCTGTTTTGCAAATAAGAAAGGGGGCCTCCAGAAAGTTGAGGTGGCCTGACCAGGAACGCAGGCCTATGGGAAGCGGAGCAGGAGGGAACTCAGGGCCCCTCCGCGAGCTGCAGAGCAGGGCTCCTATCCTCCCTGTCCAGGTGAAGGCCAGACCATCAGAGTGAGAATTCCGTCATGATCGCCTACCCTAAGTTGTCCCCGGCCTGATCAATGCCAACCCCACCTTCAGCCTCCTCTCAAAAGATGGCGACCTCATCCGGACCCACAACCGTTTGGGTGGTGCTCAGTAAACAGAACTCTGGGACCACAAGAAGTGGGCATGGGGCTAAAAGTTCTGACAGCTCTAAGAATAGCACCAGCATTAAGCAATAACTTGCCGAGAGCCACAGTTAAAACAGTCTGAGAGGGAACCAAACCGGTTATCATTTACACGTGGAAATGAATGTGCTCTCCTTCCCAGTATTCCCATTGGTGGGTTCTGTGTCTCTCCACTGATGTCTCTATTGCTCATAGCATCCCTGGACCTCCCCTTCAATACAACAGTAGCAGTGCAAAGTAGGCTTTTGAGTCAAAGGTACCTAAGTTAAATCGTAGTTCTAAAATAAACAAGCTAGCTGTGTGACTATGGGTGAGTTACTTAACCTCTCTGAACCGTAGCTTCTTCAGTTATAAAAGAGCCATAATTATGCTTACTTTACAAAACTGATGAGATTAAATAAGATGATAGAATTGAAAGTACCTGTGCTTGATATATAATAGATTCCCAGGAATATTTTCTTTCTTTCTCCTTTAGGAATGACCCACAGAAAGTGAAGCATTAGTTTAAGTAACTTAGTGGAGCCAAACTGTTACCTATTATTCTGAAGGTGAATAATACCTTTGAAGATGGCCAACAGCTATTAGGATTCAAGTGCTACAAATAAGAACAGCAATCAAATGGACAATGCAAGGTGCAGCTGTCGTGTTTGTAATAAGAACGATTTTCTGTATGGATCAAAATCAAAGACAAACTTTTCTCGATGTTCACCATATTCTAAGCACTGTGCTGGGTAGTGTGACTAGAAGAATAAATAGTCCTTGTCCTGAGGAGCTCATGGGTCTGTATGAGCTACAGTGGCACTCCTCATGAAGTTTTCAAAAATAAAGTAAATGGTGTTGAAGATATTCTAGAAACTTTGTTTAAAAATAAGTTTTGCTGCCTCATATTTTAAAAGTCTCTACATAAATCATTAGAAAAAACAATTAGATAATTTCCCAAGTAATTAGCTATTCTTTACTAATTTGGCATGGTTTTATCAAAGATAAGCAATTAATAAATTATTTTAATTTCATAATTATGTAGGCATTTTCCAAACCTGGGGTTTCAAACCAAGAAAGTTATTGATATTTTCTTTGTTAGAATCTCTAATCAGGGGGCGCCCCAGGTGGCTCAGTCAGTTAAGCGTCTGCCTTTGGCTCAGGTCATGATCCCAGGGTCCTGGGATCAAGTACCTCATTGGTCTCCCTGCTCAGTGGGGGCCTACTTCTCCCTCTCCCTCTGCCCTTCCCCACTGCTCCTCTCTCTCTCTCACTTGCTGTCTCAAGTAAATACATAAAATATTTTTTAAAAAAAGAATCTCTAATTAGGTTATTAATTATTATTTTAAACAATAAGTGGCCTTCATAACACAAAGACAAAGCTTCAATTTGTGAACTGTTTTTCCATCCCGTATGGAACAAAAGCCGCCCTCCCTAGGAAGTTTAATGCCCTTCTATTCTGCTTTGATTTCCTTAATTGTGAAATGGAAATATTAGAATTACCTACTCAAAATACTGGGGTGAGAATTAAATGAGCCCGTAGGATTTAAAAGGTTTAAGCAGTGCCAGGAGCACAGTGAGTCTGCTGTTCCCATTGTTGTTCTAATCTGATACCCAAACAATAATACCAGGTAGTGGGTTATTGACAGCTTTCTACATTGGAATTCTGCATTCCCCTTATGATTAAAAGATGTCATCCAAAGTCAGCTTTCTGGGTTTTGTTTCACGGTCAGCAAAAACTCAATTTATGTGGCATCGTGAGTATGCAAAGAGAAACAAATACAAAGATCCAACCCTCTGATGTGGCATGAGGCGTGGAGGCCATGAGTGTGGGGAAATGCGAGTTCATCCAGGATGGAGCCTAGAGGAGCTCATGTTGCTACGTCGGTAGCAGCTCGCCAAGTTTGAATCTGACCGTGAACATTCCTTTCTGAATTCTACAGCTCTTTGCCACAGCGTCCGCAGAATGAAGATACAGCAACGTGGGGTTTGGCAGTCACCCCGGGCGCTGAGATCACAGGAAAACGGAGGAAGGGGATCTGGTGCAGTAAACCTCAGTCTGACTTCCTCTCAGTCCTCCCGGACCCCGAGGCTGGGGGCGTGGGGGCGGGCTGTGAACCTTCTCTCCAACTGCAGCCTTGGTGTAGGGTCATTGCGTGCAGAGAAGAGAAGAGAAAGCAGGGACACGTGTGGCGTGGAGAATCCAAAGGCTGCGGCTGTCCATCTCTGGGACTCTACATCTCTGGTTGAAGGCTGGAGAGAAGGTGGTAGGAATGGGGTAGACCCGGAGGACAAAGAAGAAGAGTTTATGTCCCAATACGTCCAATTCCCTGCCCGGAACCAGACTTTTCAGTGCCTTCGATATTTAGACATTCCTGTAGAACACCCCAAGCAAGCTGGTCTGACGTGGATGCTGTCCTAGGACTCGGGGAGCACTGGCTTCGCTGAGGGCCTCTCCTCTGGAGAATGTGAGAAGACCGCTCACCGGAAGTGAAGTGAAGACACCCCGTCGCAGGCTGAGAGGGAAAGCTGAGGACGTCCTCAAGAAGACTAGCAACTACATTGGGGAGGGTATGTGCTATGGTAAGTGCTGTGAAATGTGTAAGCCTGATGATTCACAGACCTGTACCCTGGGGCAAATAATACATTATGTGTTAATAAAAAAAAAAGAAGACGACGACGACGACTAGCAGCTGCAGGGGGAAGGCAGGTGCCAAAGGCCAGAGAGGGAGTGAGTCTAAGAAGTTCCATTTCCCCTTCCCCCGGAAGCCTGGTGGGTAAGGAAGGCTGCTCCCCTTTTATCTCGGGACGATCTGAGGAGCCCAGTCAGACCTGTGACCTGAGCAGTTCAGATATCTTGTCAGAAACACAGGGCAACTTGCTTATTCTTGTCTTAGGTCCTCTCCCAAAACAAAGCCACCAGAGCATATGGAAATAGGCAACGGTCCTTAGAGTACTGGGAATGCACAGTTCAGAAGACGAGTCTGCTAAAACAGACTATCCTTTCCATTCACTGAAGATACAAACATGGATGCAGATTCTCCTCCTATGTGCTGGATGGATACTGTGGTAGGCATTTAGGGCCCAACAACGAACCATCAGATGGCACCTCCACACCCACAGAGCTGAAATTCTGGAGGGGGAGATGCACCGCTAAGCAAGAAATGAAGAGTGCCCTCTCGGCCCGAGAGCGCAGTGCTATGGGAGGGTGGAGGAGGCGGATTTAATTTGACCTATGTCTCGTATGGAAAAGAAATAACAGATCTAAGGTTATGTTTATTCTGTTACTACTTTAAAAGTCCAGACACCAATCTACTGGGTTAATTAGATGCTTGAGCTTTGCCTGCCTGCCCCTTTCTGGAACCCCCAAAGCATCTCTAAACGGATCCGAAAGTACTTTCAGGTAGGTATACAACAGAAACAGCAGTGAAGCTGTTCAGGCCCGTCTGCTATTCCTTCACCGTTTCCATGTTTAACTTGCTCTATTTACTCATTTGGTAAAAAGTGACTCATTTCCTCTATTCGACTGTTTTCGCGTCCATGAAATGCGGAGGAGCTCCCTCTATTCCATCTTCCCTGTGCAAACACTATTTACAGTGTCCGAGAGAGCTTTTCATTAAGAGCATCGCTGGCCCCTCACATTAGTAAAACCTGTTGTTAATATGCTCCCTAAATTGTTCAAACCACTAAAGTTAACACATGATCTCTTTATCGCTTCTTTCACCCCAAACATCCAAAAACCACTTTCCATAATAAGATATGATATTGCCAAGGTCGTTCATCTAATACGGCACAACTGCTTTATCCTGGGTCCATAGGAGTGGCTAGACTAACCTCTTTAGTCCACTGAAATGAATTTCCACCAAGCCTACTTGACTTGGTGTTAGAACATCCAAGAATACGTAGAGTTGGAAAGTAATTTTTGAGATTATTGACGCCATCTTTATTGCTGGGCAAAAGGGAAAACTGAGGTGCCAGGAGATTGTGTGACTTAGCCAGAACCACTTGGCTAGTAAGTGTTAGTAGCACCTGAGGACTGGTATGGGGATTACTTGGTCTCCACCACCGCTGGCTCCGCATGGGTCAGAGCCTGGTATGTGGCACCTGAAATAGCATGCAATACCTACATTTTAAATGGACGAATGGTGACTGCTGAAGATGTGATCATTTATTCCTCACAACAGTCCAATGACGTACGTTCTGTTAATGCCCTTAATATACCAAGGCGTGCAGAAGTTAAGAAGTTTGCCTAAGAGAACACAAATAGATAAGGTCAGAGCCAGGATTTGAACCTGGGGCCCCTGACTGAGTCTGTGATCTTGAAGACTATGCTGTACCAACAATGAAGGGATGGATACATCATAGCATATATATAACCCTGAAGGAGGAAGAGAGGGCAGGGGGAAGGGTTTAAGAACAATAAAATAGAAATTAAGTGTCATACAAATATACAGAATTATCACAGATATATATGCTTTATACTATATCCACATAAACCACAGTCTGATACCCTTTCAGACTGCTAGACACCGTAGGGTTGCTGATCCGAACCTCAAACGCTATGTAAAGTAAGATAAGGCAAAACATTTGCTTTCTTGCCATATAAATTTTGAATCATAGCAACTGGTATTAGGTTGTTCATAAAAAAATTTGAATTATAGATGTAAAATGGTAGTCATAATAACCACCTTCTGAAAGATACCTGGCTAGATCTACTTTTTTTTTTAAATGTCAGAGAACATATTACCACAAGAAGTTAATGCCATCATCGTGTGATTTATTAGTACTAGGATTCTCGCGCTGTCATACAATTTCCCCTAACACTAAATTGGAACATTATGGCTGGGCATGCTGATATTTCTAACGCCCTTATCATTGACACTAGCACTTGGTGGTTATTTCTCAGAAGCCCCCCTTCTCAACAACTTAAAAATTTTGAATGGAGCTAATTTTGCCAAACTTGACATTTACCTCTCCAAGATTATTGCAAATGGATCTGAAGTTCTCTTTAACTGCCCCTGAATGATTTTCTTCCTTTCCTGGCGAAAGGAATCAGTGGTCTACCACATCGGGGCTGCTGGGATAGGGTATGATGGGAACCACAGACTTTCCCACGATGGAAGTAGCGTAGGAGGGATCTGTCGTGCTCTCCTTGAAGTGATTACTCTTTGTGGACTTCTTCACATCCTCCTCCACATCTCCCCTCTCCCTCTCCCCTTCGCCAGGCTGCCCCTCAGCACATTATTCAGGGTGACCCAGCACAGGCAAAGCTATGCAGGAGCCTCAGGCAGATGCTGAACAGAGCCTGTGACTATTTCATTTTTAAAGATGTCTACACCTAAAGCATATAAATCATCCATAATAACTCTTCCTCTCTTGGTTCATCGATGTTGGAAAAATCCTTGTAAATTCCGATTCCATGGCACACACAATAATCCATTCCTGGAAGTATGAGATGGTTCCCAGTCAGGTCCCAAACAGACATCAGGAAAACTAAGGGGTTTTTGGGGTGTCTCTTAAAATTCCCGTCTGAGTGTCAATGCCTGAGTCACCAGCTCCCAAATATTATAGACATGAAACCAAAGCATCGAGTCCTCCCATCAGCAGATACAGGTGCTCCCAGAGAGGACAAAGCCAGCAAGAGCAGCAGGAAGGAGCCCCAGGTCTCCCAGAAACATTGACATCTAGTGGCCGTAGAGAGAAGACTATCCTGAACTCGCCACCCCACTCTCAAGAAAGGTCTAGAAGGGTGTTTAGGCATAGAGCTAGTTCACCCTCTACATTTCCAGGTAAGAAAGTTGAAGCGCAGGGCTAAAACAGCTCACTGAATTTCACACCTCTAATGGGTGGTGTTAGTGTTTATTTCCCACAGGTCACTGCTACCTGAATATTAATATGCAGGAACTCGGGGCAAATCATCCATGCAACCATGTTTAGTGGGTGAGAGGGAGTTTCAGTGGTTTATGGTTCACCAGGTATTTGCATCTAAATGCAGTGATTTTCCAAATTTGATCATTCATCCTTTATCGATCAAGGCACGGCTTTATGAAAGGAAAAAAAAAGTCAAAATTCACATCCCTGTATAAATGAAAAATGGATCAAAACAAACTTCGAAGAGGCATATCAGGCAGGCTCTAGCTCTGAAACTCTATGCAAACTGAACTCATACAAGACCTTTTTTGCATTTCGTGATGATAAAATGTGAGAAAACAGAATATTCTTGCTCCCCAAATGCTGGACGTTTTATATGTACAATAAAAGTCCGTAATAAGTCTAAAAGAAAAGAAATCACAGAGATAAATAACTTTGTGCTGTAGGTACAGACCGATCCCGTAAGCTTCAAATAGGGTGCCGAATGAGACTCGCTATCTTACAGATTAATGAACAGCAGGGGAGAGAGAAAATTCCAGAGACTTAGGAATCAGAGCTGTTACGCAAGGTAGTGGGGGAGAAAAGAGGAAGCCAAGGTTCTTGGTCCCAAAATATCCCTACAGGAAGCTCAGTGTAACAATTTTCCATGGCAAACAGAGACATGTCTCATAAATAACAAGCCAGGCAGGGCCATGAGCAAGACAAGGAACCTGTGGAGGAAGGAGGGAAAAGCTGACTGAGCGGGCACACTGGTGTTGACTTACCCTCCCAAAGGAAAGCTGTGGGCTCCAAGGCCCAGACACGAATATTTATATTCTGCTTGTAAAATGTGTCTTTTATAGAGAAATTTCGTCACATTCTCCTGCATCCAAAGAGTTCCTTAAAACAAGATCCTTTTATACTTCCCATCTCCCCTTGTCATCAAGCCAGCAGATGTGGAAACTGGCCTTCATTTGGAAATGGGGGAGTCAGGCAGAGATAGTCTGGCTGAGGCTCCTAGCAATCTGCCTGGAACATCGATCTCTCCTATAATAGATTAAAAATAAAAGTAAAATCAAAACCAAGATAACAACTATATGTATTACATATATGTTATATATCAGATGTGTGTACCTGAACATAAATATACCTGAATGAACCTGGTCCATTCTGAATTTAAACATAAGATCAGAGACTACTCAGCCATCGAAAAAAAAATGAAATCTTCGCCATTTGCAATGATGTGGATGGAACTAGAGGGTAACTCAATCAGAGAAAGACAATTATATGATCTTGCTGATGTGTGGAATTTAAGAAACAAAACAGAGGATCAAAGGGGAAGAGAGGAAAAAATAAAACAAGATGAAATCAGAGAGGGAGAAAAACCCTAACCCTAAGAGACTCTTAATCATAGGAAGGAAACTGAGGATTGCTGGAGGGGAGGAGTTGGGGGGATGGGGTAACAGGGTGATGGACACTGAGGAGGGCACGTGATATAATGAGCACTGGGTGTTATATACAACTGATGAATCACTGATCTCTAGCTCTGGAACCAATAATACATTATATGTTCATTGAATTTAAATAAAAATAAAAGAACTAAAGAGAGCCAAAAAATATATAAGATCAGTTCTTAACAATCAAGAAACAAACACACTATGATCCAACTATGCCACTGAGACCCCAATATCCTTTAGAGCTATGCTTGTCCTCCCATTCTTCCACTTGGAAATGCACTAAGAACAGAGACCGAAGGAGCTCTGAAGGCCCAGTATGAGTGAGTCAATGGGAGAAAGCCACGCCATACTCACAGCTGTACTCATTCCCCAGCAACCAGAAAGGTTTTAGTTCCTCCGTAAGAAAGGAGACAACTGATGACGAGCACAGGTGGCATGGACAAGCTGGAAACGGGAGATCTCAGCATGGCAGGGGACCCAGGCAGGTGACTGCTGCTGCAGGGGTGGACTGACTAGTAGGCGAGGGACAGTAAGGTCACCTGTGTGCAGGTGGTCATGGAAACTCCTGGGGCCATGCCTCTACTGCCTTGTCTGTCCACCACAGCAACTGCCCCGCCGCCTTCCCCTGGTCCTGGCCAACCCAACTAACAGCACACTCTTGCCCTATGATCTTGACCCTCTGCCCCCAGACCCCAACCACCTCTCACCCACCTCCCCCTGACACTGCCTACTTCTCATAGGATTTCCCTCAGATGTTTCCTCTATGTAGTCTCTTCCTAACCTCCCTTGTCTCTGAAGCACCAAAATGGATCATTCTCTCCCTTGGGCTCCACTGTACTCAATCAACGGACACACAGCATTTATTTGTCCACTTCCTTCTACTGACCATCCCCTGGGGTTAACTTCCCCCCACCTTCCATGTTGTACATGTGTGTACCCCCAGTGCCTCCTCCCAGAATCCCATGCCTGGGCATATTCCAGGAGCCTCCGAGCAGGAGGCGAGGGGCACGCAAGCATGAGACATGACCCTGTCAGTTGCACCTGTCAAAGCTGGACGGAACCTGCACAGGTAAGACTCCAGGGTGTGGCTGGAATGTGACAGCCAGGAATAAGGGGTGTTTCATGTGGCAAGATAAGCTGCAAACTGGAGTTCATGGAGGTGGGGGGCAGGAGGCATGACAGGTGGGGGGCCGAGCAGGAACATCGAGGAGAAGAAATACCTGGCTTCTGAGGAAGTTTTACCTCCAGCCCTGGGCATAATGTCATTCACTTAAAATGTCAGGACAAAGACAGGCAACTCAGATCTCTGCAGCCACAACATGTCCACCAGGACTGCAAATCACTCTCTGCTGTTCACATCCTCATGGCAGATCACAAGGACTCCGTAACAAGGTAGGTGCTGCATGGAGAGACAGGACAGGGAGCTAAAGGCTCTGCGAATCTAAGGAGGTTAGCACCGGAAGTGTTCTCTTAGAGGTCACATACTCTATCCCTTTCATTTATGTTCAGGAAATCCAGAGAAGAGAAGAGGCTTCCCACAGCTTCCCACCTAATCAATGGTAGATCTGGGTCTAGAACATAATTTACCTCCCAGTACATGCGCCTGTTAGAACATGATGGGAAAAAACCCTCAAGTAACACAACTTAGCTGTTTGGGTTTTTTGTTTGTTTGTTTTAAGATTTTATTTATTTATTTGAGAGAGAGAGAGAGAACACAAGCAGGCAGATGGGCAGAGGGAGAGGGAGAAACAGACTCTCTGCTGAGCAAAGAGCCCAATGCAGGACTCGATCCCAGGACTCTGGGATCATGACCTGACCCAAAGGCAGATGCTTAATCGACAGGTACCCAGGTGCCCCGACTTAAGTGTTTCAGTACAAAAGTACAAATGGCACATTTCTGAGAAGTGGGTAGATCTCCCAGGACATTATGGCAGCACCAATTCAGGCTTCCCCCTTGATTTTGTTTCTGGGTGTTGTGCAAACTAACACAGTTACCAGATGCGGGCAATGCACGGCTCCTTGCCCACAAAGCCTGCCTGTGCTGCACAGTACCCTACAGACACTGGCGGTCACCATCATGCCGAGTCCTCAGTTTGGAGCTGGACCAAGGCGAGCTTTACGTAACATCAGAAAAGTATATTACCATCCAGGCTTTTTAACTTCCGGCTGAGACATAGCATAAAAAACCATTTCAGCTCTTACAGACTGTAGCCCGAGGCTGAGACCCAGCCCGCTGCCCCTCTGTGACCTGGGCGCTGCTCTGACTGGATGCCATCCAGGGCCCCCCTTCCTCTTGCTGGCTGTTGCTAGACTCGGGGAAAGTGGCCTCTGAGGGACAGTAGAAGGTCTGAACCAGCCTCTGATCCTGTAATACATAAGGCCCCTCAACTATTCTGTGACTGTTGTGTTTTGTGTGTGTGTGCTGTTTGTTTGTTTCAACATTCTTTTCTTAGAACAAGGATGTTGGATTTCCTGGGAGGACCAGTTGAGCAGGTTAATTTGGCTCTGGGAAACTGACCAGTCAGCATTATCAGATTTCATTGGAGCTAGAAGCCCAGGGAAGATTTTAGTCTTCTCCTACCAGCTAAGATCAAATTTCTACCTGTCTTCTAATATCTTCTACATGCAAGGAACACTATAACAATTTCTCACAAATTCATGGTTACTATCAATCTCTGATGCACGCAGATGGTTCGAAAAGAGTCTGAAAACATCCACAATTATAAATCATTAGACAATGTCTTCTTGGCTTGCGGATGACTATGTTGGCCCCACATTAAGGGGGAACAATAGCAGATACATGGAGGAAATATACTGCCTAAATTGCAAGGTGACAATATTACATTTTTAAAACCTACTGTGACCATTTACACTGTCTTAGGTATTATTATTATTATTACTGGTACTGTTATTATTAATTTTACAGTGAAGGAAACTAAATAACCAGAGAAGTGATATGTTTGTTTTTAGCCCCTCCTCTGGTCCAGGTTAGAATTCAGACATTTCTGAACCCTAATACTGAAACCAAGGAGCCAAAGATTTAATAGTCCTCATGTCTACTTCCATTACTGTCAATTTATTATTATTATCTTAATTAATTTCTTTTCATAAGTCCTTTGGGGGTTTTTTGGTTTTCTTCCAGTTTCTTAGGATGAATTCTAACTTATATTTTAAAAATTCCTTCTCTAGTGAAGAGGTATCAAAGGCTATTTCCTCTAAATACAACTTTTCCTGGAGCCCATAGACTTGGTATGAGGTCTCCTAGTTTTGTTTTGTTTTGTTTTGTGTTTTGTGTGTGTGTGTGTGTGTGTGTGTGTGTGTGTGCGTGTGTGTGTGTGTGTGTGTTTAAGTGTATTTAAGTAATCTTTACATCCAACATGGGGCTAGAACTCACAACCCCGGGATCTAGAGCTGCACACTCTTCCTAGTGAGCCAGCCAGGCGCCCCTAAGGTCTCCTAGTTTTAAAGTTTGCTAGCTAACTTGAAACTACCCTCAACCTCCTCTTTGCTCTGTGGATACTTGATAAGAGTGCCCACTAATTTGTAAGTATCTAAGACTGGGTCTTCATGTAATTTATCTAATCTGATTGGATTTTGATCAGAGGCCAATGGTGCTAACTAAAATCTCTACTTTCTTGAACCACTTGAAATGTCCATCATCAAATACGAAACTGAATTTTATAAATGTTAAAGGACAAAAAAGAAAATACAGAAAAACTATATATTCTCTACGTGTAAGATACAAATTTCATTATGTATTATTACAGGAGATTACAAATGTGTGAGGATCCTGTTTCTCTCTGATTACTTAAAGTGTACTGTGAAATAAAAATATTTAAAAGCATTCATTATATTTGTGCTTATCAAGTTCTGTTTATAGGTCTAATACCTTTTGATCTCTGTTTAGATCCATGTTGTTTTTTAATGTCAGTATCTTATTTTATCTCAACAATATACGGCAATGTTAACAATGCAACAGAAGCATTAGTCACCAGGGAAATACAACTGAAGAGCATAATAAGATATCGCTATGCTGCCAAGTAATAGGAACACAAAATGAAAGAGACAGACAATGCCAAGTGTTGATGAGGATGAAGAGGAGCTCCTACCCTGTACTGGGGGTATAAATTGGCACGACCGCTTGGGAAAACTGACGGGATTTTTTTGAAGCTGGTCAATATGCACAGTCTCACATCCCCAGGTACACATCTAATCAAGATGTATGTATATATTGACTATAAGACACGTACAAGCATGTTCAGAGCAGGATCACCTGAGTGGCTCGGGTCATGATCTCTGGGTCCCGGGATCAGCCCCCGCATTGGTGGGGAAGTCTGCTTCTCCCTCTGCTTCTGCCCCTCCTCTTGTTCACACTCTCTCTCTCTCACTCTGTCTCTCTCAAATAAATAAATAAAATCTTAAAAAAAAAAAAGAATGCTCATAGCAACTTTATTCGTAACGCTCTCACACTGGAAGTCCCAATTTCTGTCGACAGTAAAATTAATAAATAAATTTTGGTATCATATAATGGACTTCTATACAGCCACAAAAATCAACAAACTACAGCTTTACACACATTGCAGAGGAATCTTGCCAATGTTATGCCGCATGAAAGGAGCCAGACACAAAAGAGTACACACTCGAGAATGCCATTTATATAAAATTCTGAAATAGGCAACACAAATCTATGGTGTCGGAAGTCTAGATAGTGGATGGATACTTTCTTAGGGAAGAGTAGTGACAACAGGAGATGGTAGGAGAGTATCTGGGGGCTGTTTCTTAATCTCAATGCTAGTACATGATTGCGTTCACTTTCTGAAAATCCCAGCAGCTGCCTGTGTATTTAAGACTTGTGCACTTTTCTGAGTGTGTGATATGCTCCAGCAAACATGTTTGGTAAGAATCGAATACAGGGCTCTACCCAGGATTTAGGATGAAACAGAGAATGCCACACTTCCCCTTTTTTACAAGATAGAATTCAAATTTCAAGGAAAAGTGGGTCAGGCACCATGTGAATTTCTTCTCCTAAGTCACTCTGTGAAACCGTCAGCACTGCCTGATGAGGTGAGTAGTATGATCCCATTTTGCAGATTCACAGAGGGAGGCTCTGAGTGGAATCAGTTTGTCCAAGACCTGACATCTGCTGAGCAGTCAATCCCTCCACCTTGGAGGCTGCTGGATCCAGAGGGCAGCCTGCCAAAGCTGAGAGCCTGGAGAAAAGGACAAATGACTGCAACCCTATGTGATTTTTTTTCCTTTCTTCAGGGTATTTCATATGAATTGCTTAGAGATAATTCAAACTGAAATTAAACTTCAGCGTTCCTCCATCTACCTTCTCAGCTTCCCTTGCACATTGCTTTTCTTTTAGCACTGTTTCTCATAAAGCCTGGTCATCTTTGCAGTGTTGTTTCATACCCTGGATTTCTTCCGCTACAAGATTTACTCTTACGGTATTTGTAACGATAACAAAACAAAACAACATGTATTATGTGATGCACTCAATTCCATTTAATAATATTGCAGCCTTATTTAGGGCATTCGGTGTTTTTATTTTATAGCAAATTAAACTCCAGTCAAAAAGTGTTTATTCAAAATGTATACATACACCCTACCTATTTCCAAGCAGCTTTGGCTCATAATAAAAGGTGCATATAAAATAAAGCTGAAATACACAATTTGAAACCTCATGAAAGGGGTAGAAACTAATTTAGGATAATACAAAAGCCATCGCTGAACATTAAAATCAAATCATTGAACTCTAAACTTTCTGGAAAACAAGTACATAAATCTCCTAATCTGATAGAAAGAAATAAATCAGTTTTACAAAGAAGACAATTTTCCAGATAGAAATTTCCAAGAGGCATGCCAAAGAAACTTATACAAAAGGTTTGATAATGAATGATACAAATCATATGTAGATATCAAGTGATGGTAAGAAGGGTCATGTTAGGGGTGCCTGGCTGGCTCAGTAGGTGGAGCTCTTGATCTCGGGGTTGCGAGTTTGAGCCCCGCATTGGGTACAAGGATTACTTAAAAATAAAATCTTAAAAAAAAAAAAAGGTGTCATTTTAGGAGAGAAGTGTTACAAATTAAATAGCCCTGGATTTTATTTTTCAAGAACAAGTTCCAAGAAAAAAAACCAAGGAAAGCAGAAATAAAGAGAGGTTCTGGTCTTTAAAAGGCAGCAGAAACCCGTGGGGCTGGCCAGGCAGTGGCCCTGGGACAGCAGGTGAGCCCTGAGGGGCCACGAGGCCAGCCTTGCCCTCTACCTTCAGGGCCTCTGTCTTCCCACCAGGCAAAACACAGACATAGCAATGCTTAGCCTGCCTACCTCACATTAAAGCGCTCTGGGAAATGCGACGTGCTCTACAATGTCAATCCATCCTCTCCTCTCTAGCAGTGCCATCAACAGGGGGGAAAAAACAACCACGTTTTCAAGGTTGAGAAATCTGTCCTTCTCCCAACCTTTGTCTTGAGGGTGATTTCATTTTTTCCACTTAGTGTCCTTTCCATTTTTGTCAGGAAGGGCCTTTATGAGAAGATCTCAATGTGTGATGAGTCAGCACAGAGTGACAAAAATGTGACCTTTCACTATGAGTTATTCTTGCCCAGTGTTCCGTCCTTCCCCTCTGGAATAAGTCCACAAACAGAAACACTCCCCCACTTAAGGTGACACAATTCACTGAGGACTCTATCCTCCAGAGAGGGATGCTCTTTTTCTCTGAGCTAACAACCAGAATTCCAGTCTGGAAATTACCAGCGGACCCAACACTCCGTGTTATGTGCACACATGTGACGTGTACTCACATAAACAGGTGTTCAGGTACATGTATGTGTTTTTGTAACTATCACACAATCAAGGCCCAGAATCTGGAAGATAGAATCTTCTCTTTTCCCCGAGTAGACAAGCGATTGCCTGAATCTCAAACTGCGAGGGCCACTGCCCCTGAGATGCGAGTTGGCCGACAGTTTGACTTCTTATTTTTTATTTTTATTTATTTTTTTAAAGACTTTTATTTATTTATTTGAGAGAGAGAGAAAGGGGGAAAGCATAGAGGGAGAGTAAGAGGGAGAAGCAGACTCTCCACTGAGCAGAGAGCCCAATGTGGGGCTCGATCCCAGGACCTGGAGATCATGACCCAAGCCAAAGGCAGAGGCACCCAGACACCCCAGTGTTTGATTTTCTTAAAAACAACATTATTTGACAGCTACTAAGATAGTAGATCTTAAAAGTTCTCACCACAAGAAAAAAAAATTGTAATTAGGTGTTAACAATAACTAAACTTGTAGTTATTATTTCATAAGTTATCAAGTTGTTATGCTGTGCACCTTAAACACACACAATATTGTACATCAATTATAAAACTGGAAGGGGAAAATAGCAGAACATATCATCACATAAGCATCCCTCCTCTCGTGCCCCACATGTGTCATTGCCGAAGCAAACATCCATGGTAAGACACCTAAGGTCGAGCAGAGGAGAAATGTGCCACTGAGCAAAAGAAGGGGAACGGGGAGAGAGTTCCGCTAGGCTGTTGGCATCTATCTATGAATGTAAAGCTGAAGAAGAGAAAGGACCTTGCCAAAACCAAAAATAAGTACTTGAGATTTAATGTGTTTTTTTTTTTTAAAGATTTTATTTATTTATTGGTCAGAGAGAGAGTGAGTGCACAAGCAGGGGAAGCGGGAGAGAGAGGGAGAAGCAGGCTCCTCGCTGAGCAGGGAGCCTGACGGATCATGGGAACCTGATCCCACTGATCAGGGAACCCTGGGATCATGACCTGAGCCAAAGGCAGACGCTTAACTGACTGAGCCCCCCAGGCATCCCAAGATTTAATGCGTTTGTATGCCCCATTCAACTGAGCCATGATTGGCATTATTAACCAAGACACACCGCATTTCATACCACATTTGCATCTTCCTATCAAGTGCCAGACTGTTGTTAATGCTTTGAACATGTGATCTAAACAAACAGTAGAAGGGGTGCCTGGCGGGCTCAGTCCAAAGAGCACGCGACTCTTGATCTTGGGGTCAGGACTTCGAGCTCATGTTGGGTGTAGAGATTACTTAAACAAAAAGGTTTTTTTTAATTAAAAATTTAAAAAATAAACAATAGACCTCTGAAGAATCTTTCTTTTTTTTTTTTTTTTTTACCATACATTCCCAGGGGTACTTCTCTAAGTGGGGTTCTTAGAGCACTGGTGTCAGAATTGATGGGGAGGGCTTGATAAAACACAGATTCCCGGGCTCCACCACTGGCCAAGTAGGGCAGCCCCTCTGGGGTTGATACTTGGGAATTCCCATTTTGGTCAAGCTGCTTGGATTATACCTACGCCCAATTCATCTTGAGAAGGTCCGTCCTGGAGTTGATTCAGGAAGGCTGTCCTGATGGTCAGCACACAAATGACTACTTGTGAGCCGGTTTTGTGAAAGGAGGCGTTAGAGCCAGTGTGTGGATGTGCCCTCGCACCTCACACTCACGTGACTTGTGAGGAGAGCAGTCAACGGTTTCATCTGGCAACCTCGTGTGCTTTGAAAACTGCAGTGTTATAAACACATGGCATTTAAGGATGTGGCCTGGCAAGTCATCACTGCCTCCCCCTCCCCGTTTGTGCTTTTTTAGTTTTTTTTTAAGATTTTATTTGTCAGAGAGAGAGAGAAAAAGAGCACAAGCAGGCGGAGCAACAGGCAGAGGGAGAAGCAGGTTGCCCCACTGAGCGGGGAGCTTGATGAGGGACTAGATCCCAGGACCCTGAGATCATGACCCGAGCCAAAGGCAGGCGCTTAACCAACTGAGTCATTCCAGGCGTCCCCCCACTACATTTTCTAATAAGATGATGTAAAGGCGAAGGCTGTGTGTCAATGCGTTAATGTTGACCTTGATGACTCACTCTGATTCCCGCTGGCCTTTGTAGCACTGTGGTTAGTTGCCAAGTCCCCTCTGCCCTGTTTTCAGGTGACAGCAGTCTCCCTTTACCTATCTTGCTCTTTCCCTCTTTCATTTTAGGCACAGTGCACGTGTGACCATCTCCTTGAGTGAATGAGACTAAGCCAGCTGCCAGATCCACCATCTATGCTAATGTCTGTCTTTCCCCAGGCCTGGCCCGTACCTCCCATTTTTCTACTGTCTGATGGGCATTTTCCCTCCAAGTTTGGAGGCATGAAAATATGAGCTGGGGCGAGGGGGAGGGTGATGCCAAAAACTAAAAAGAAAGCATTTTCTTACCACCACCATGATTCCCTAACCCAATTCCAGACTTGTCTGTGTTTCTATTATCTTCAGAGCTTCGATCTATGAGCTATTTGACAAAACTGATAGCAATTTTTTTGTTTGGTTTTATATAACATCTTTTATACCAGGGCTATTTACATGTGAGATTCTGATTCTGAGGCATTTAAC
Organism: Potos flavus; assembly: GCA_028534135.1. Classification (NCBI taxonomy): domain Eukaryota; kingdom Metazoa; phylum Chordata; class Mammalia; order Carnivora; family Procyonidae; genus Potos; species Potos flavus. The sequence goes on along the minus strand of CM052883.1, from coordinate 68,382,865 downwards.
TTTGACATAAGCATCACATTATGCTAATCTGAACCTGGCCAAAAATTTTCAATTAGGAAAATGGGCTTTAAAAGGATATTTTTATCAGAAAGAAAGAGAGGAGAGAGAGAGAATCAAAAAACAAAAATAAAATTTATATCCAAAATTCAGGTTGAAAACCCACTATTTTGAAAATCCAAGTCATCTATATAACATTTAAACTGCCAGGGGATTCTACAAAGAAAACATGTTGCTTTTATTACAAGAAACAAGTTTTCCAAAATTTCCGGTGCGTTTAGGGCATCCTGTGGGCTGAGTCAAGCTAAGTGGACAGACTTGAACTATTTCCACTCCCATCCTAGCCCCACCCTGAGTGTTCCGATAGATAAGAGAGCACAGCTTAATATTTATATTTTGTTCTATTCGTTGTTTCAGAATTGAGTTGCTTTTGCTGCTCACGTCTGAATGCAGCTTTAACTGTATGAGGTACCAGCACCTACCCAAGCCTTCTCTCTGCTTGCCCCCACCACAAGGCTGGGGTCTCCTGGTGGACCACAACTCCAATATTTTTGTTCACATCGTGATCTGATCTGAGAGAAAGTTTCTTGTATTGGCCAGCCCCCATTTCTAATCTCAAAAAATAAGGAAGAGCTTTATAAAAGGAATGATAATAAACAATTAGCAAGAGCCAGAGAAGAGAGATTCACTATATTAAAGGGTTTTAAACTGAAATGCCTTGAAGCCCTTTCCCCCACTTCCAATTGGAAAAATTTGTATCCATAACAGAGAAATCCTACTTGGATCTTCTTCAGGGAATTTCTCCTCATTAAAATGAGGCTTTACAAAATTGGTCTTCCTGGTTTTGTGTTTTGCCTTCCCTTGGGCCCTATGGATACAACTACTCTGGTGTTCCAATGTCACTGTGAATGACCTCGTCTCTCTCTCCAACCCATTGGCTTTGTCTTTCTCTCCAACCCATGGCCTTCTCTCTCTCTCCAACCCATTTCATCTTAGAACACAAAAGTAAAGTTCTACCTGGCTTCTCTTCACAGTAGTATTATCAGTTTCTGCCCCACACGCTAATTACTATTTGGTAAAACAAAACAAAACAAAACAAAACAAAACAAAACACCTGTTTAAAAGAATATGGACATACAGCTTCAGACAGACTTTGTTTCAAATCTCGGCTCCATCACTTACCACCTATAAGGACTTGGGACTTCACTGCTCAAAGGTCTGTGGAGCTTTAAATAAGACACATGCCTTGTCCTGAGCTTGACACAGGGTGAGCACTCAGTCAGGACTGGGTCTTTCCTCTCTGCTCCCTCTCCACGACCAGAGTCCCAGCTCACACTGTCTAACCAGTTTAGCTGGAGTAGTGGGCCCTTGCCATTTGGTTTGGCCACCCAGCCTCTTGACCCTCTCTGTGTTTCTGGAATATCTGCTGAACAAGTTTTAGTGGTGATTCAGGGGAATTGCTGCTGGGGGTGCTAATCTAATGACAAGTTGCTTGGGATTGGCCAAACACTGTTTGGTCTGCAGTCTTCCTTGTTTCTAGGGCAATAGCACGCAGCCTGGGCCCCACAATCGGAAAGACCTTCACCATCCTTTGACATAGAATGGCAACCCAAGAGAGACAGGTCAGGGTTCAGCCTCTCCTGGGTGAGGACAGCACCAGAAGCGACTGGAAGGGTGCTTCCTTAGGACAAAGATGGCTTCACCAATGACAGCATTAATAGTCGCCAGAAAACCAAGTTCTGGTGGAGAAGACACAGGACCAGAGCCAACTACAGAAGTCCCCTCACTCCCAATCACACACATGACAGCTTACTAAAGACAAATAAATACATGTAGGTGACTCATCGATCCCTCTAGGTGATAGAGCAGCAAAAGACAAAGAAAGAAGGACCAAATTCAAACCAGGATTGCTTGTGAGATCCAAGGCTCCCTACTGAGAATAAAAAAGTTTCCTTTTATGAAACTTGATAATAGAAAGGAATCTCAATAAGTCTGAGCATTTGCCATGTTTTTAAATTCTTATTTGCAAGTTGAACCGTTTAAATCTGTTTTCAGATCATTAAACTTGTAAGAAGTTGTGAATCAGCTTCGACTATTTGCGCTTTCTCAGGAATGACACTACTGAGTCTCCACCTACGATTTCTGCTCCCACAGGCTTTCCTCCTGCCAGGCAAGACGGGGAAGCTGACAAAGCCAGTTTGGTAAATGAGTAGTAGCTGGTAGAGAAATGACTAGCAGCTGCAGCCACAGCCGGGTTGAAATGCAGAACTTAACATGGAACAATCAAGAGATTGTTTTTAGAACTCTAGTGACATCATACACCGTGAGCCTTTTATTCATCATCTGCACAGAACAGAGAAAGAAAGGGTCACTAATTACAGAGAGGCCGATCAGGGAGCAATCCGGATTTTATAGCAGGAGCCTGCCCTCTCCTTGTCAGTGATGGTGTAAACAATAACCTTTTTTATTGTCTCTGATAAAAGGTGCGTGAGAACTGGAATCGTGACAACAAAATCACGCCTATTTCCTTGCCTGTGTCGCTGGGCTGCCAGTCTGGGCCATTACCTGGGATGAGCTGGTTCCTTTGGATTTGTATGCTCATTTTTCAGCCAAGATTAGAATTACATGCTATTGGTGAAATGCAGAGTTTTGAAAGGCGCGCCTAATTATTTGGTGGTGTGCCTTCTGGTTGTAACTGGGATTTCCTAGGTCTTAGTGCGCCATGAATTAGATCAGAGGTTGGCAAACTGGCCCACGGGCCAAATGTAGCCACTGCCTGGTTTTGTAAATAGAGTTGTACTTGGCACAGCCATGCCTATTGCTTACTTTTGGCTATCTTCATGCAACGACAGCAGAGCTGAGAAGTTACAACAGAGACCATACGACTGGCAGAGCCTAAAATATTTACTATTTGCCCTTTACTGAAAAAGTTTGCTGACCCCTGAGTTAGATGCTTGTCTTGCTTCTTAGCACTACAGAGGCACCTTGATAAATATCGTAGTCACATGAACCATTTCCCCAGGACTAACCACATGTTTGCATGGGACAAGACAAAATTGAGGGGCCAACCAAGGGTTGTCTTCCAAACACAGACCCCCTTGGAATTCCAAAGGTGACCAGATGATTGGAATTCCAACGTAAACACACAATGGAGAGAACTAAAAGCCCACTTTTAATTTTTTTATAATTCCAGAAGGATTTGCTTTTACAGTGGAGGGTCTGAAGGACGAAATGGTCTGTGAGACCTTTCCTGACCATATTATAGCAGATCTTGCATTTAAAATCCCCTAAAAACCAGGGTGCCTGGCTGGCTCATCAAGTAGAGCATGCAACTCTTGATCTCAGAGTCATGAGGTTGAGGCTCACGTTGAGGGTAAAGTTTACTTAAAAAAATAATAATAAGTAAATAAAATCTCCTAAGAATCAATCAGAGTATATCTGTTGAGAATCTAGCTTAGTTGTTATTAACCCTTTTGGGGGTGGGGGATGGTTAATACTTATGAAAAATGACATATACACAGACATCCACAATTTCATTTGTAATTTCCGAGGGTTCTTGGACTCCCAAGAACCAGATTAAGAAACTGGATCTTTTTTTTTTTTTTTTTTGCTAGTTGTGGGAAAACAAATTTTAAAAAGTGCCAACCAACGAACCTGTTTTCAATTAACTTAATTAACAATTAAAAGTACATACTTGGCAATTAATTTAAAATTAGCAGCAACTAAGTGCCAAATAAGTGGTACATACAGTAACATCGAAATTGAGAGACTATTGTTGTTTAGTAAGGTGTGAGAAGCCTTCACAGAACAAATGGGATTTATCTCAGCTCGGAAAGAATAGCTAAGTGTTAGACGTGCAGAAAGGAGCAGGGAGGGATGGTCTACAAGTGTTTTCCAGGCTCAAACGGTTCTCCATCTTAGGTTTCTTACCTAGGGGCCCCAGGCAGAGGAGCATCTAAGACATCCCTAAAAGAGAGTTGCCTTACAGATCTCCAGATTTTGAGGCCTCAGAAGAAATCTCTACACCTCGTCTGTCAGTACTATTGTGATTTGCATTCGGGGCAACGGTGGCTCCCAGCCAGATTGGTTTTCACAGGCACTTGGCCTTACGCTCTACTGTTGCCTCCTTAAAATCTGTCATAATTTTTTAATAAATAGATAGCATTTTCATTTTGAACTGGGCCTGTAAATTTTGTAGCCAGTCCTGATCCTGGGGGAAGAATGAATGCAATAGTAATATGATCAAACATGAATAAGAAGATGGGAAAATATACCACTGTCCCCACCCCCAAGCTGGGAGAGAGCTCCAATTCATAGATGCCATACTAAGGACTTGTCACCAGGTCTTACGAATAAATTTAAACTCCTTTGAATGATTAATATGAAACTAATTATAATCTTCAAACTTCTCTCATAGCAAGGGCTGTCTAATCTCTCACTTGTGTGATTAAAACTTGCTTTCCTAAATTTTAGGATTCCTATCACATTTTTAAAAAAGAAAACCAATCCATAAATGCTATGACTAAATGAGGGGGGAAAGATTTTAAGATTTATTTTCAATTTCATTATTTATGTCTTTTATTTTAAAGCTTACTCTGTACTTTTATTTCTCCAAGTTGCTGTAAACAATTCGGGTTGTCCCTTTCACCTACCCAGAGGCTTTGGTTCAAGAGGCTCCAATCCTTTGACCTACATGAAGGACCAACCTTTCCCCCTTTTTAAGCCTCATGATGTTCCTTGAGCAGTTAATTCAAAGCAATTTCCTTCAAGACTTCATTGTTACTGGAGATTTTGCTTTTCTTCTGAGAATGAAGAACTCTAAGTTTGAATAGAGTGAAAAAAAAGTTGCTATCGCTGGAACTGTCAAGGTTCGAATTTGGTTTGGAGAAGTCAGTATAAGGTGCCTGGCTGGCTTAGTCGGTAGAGCACATGACTCTTGATCTTGGGGTCATGAGTTCGAGCCCCACATCGGATGTAGAGTTTACTTTAAAAAAAGGAAGGGTACCTGCATGGCTCAGTTGGTTGGGCCCAAATCTTGATTTTTGGCTCAGGTCTTGGGGTTGTGAAACCCGGCCCCACGTCAGACTCCTCGCTGAGCATAGAGCCTGCTTGGAATTCTCTCTCACCTTGTCCCTCTGCCTCTCTCCACTTATGCGCACGTGCTCTCTAAATAAGAAATAAAATCTTCGAAAAAGACAAAAAGGAGTGTAGAGAACCTAGTATTTATCCAACAGACTACCAGAGTGATTCTGTTACTATGAGAATAAATTTGAACTCTTCCTCGGGCCATAAATGCAAAATGTAAAACAAATGAGCGGAAGAAAAATGATGTTAAGGGACCACATGCTTTAATGGTACTTCATTCAGGGGAGCCAACAATTTTCTATAAAAAGTATAATATTTGAATCTGACAATTAAGAAACTAGAGATTGGCTAAGCTAAATGTGGGTGGGAAGTTCTAGAGTCAAATTCAGTTTGCTTTGATGGGAATGACCAGTCATGTAATTGAAGTCTTTTATAACTAGACAAAATGGAGATGTTTGTGTAGTTCTAAAAGATCAAGAGTGGAGATGCCTTAAGTCAGTGGTTTTCAAGTGGGGTCTATAGGTCCCAAGTATCCCAAGACACTTTCAAGGAGTCCTAGAGATCAAAATTATTTCTGTAATAAGATATGAAGATGTCATTTGATGTTTACTGTGTTAACATTTGTACCAATGCTACTAAAGCAGTGGTGGGTGGAGCTATGGACTCCTTGGCCTGAGTCAAGGCCCCCAACTGTGCTAGGAGTCCCAGTAAATTTGTCACTACCCTGTACTTGCAGTTCAAAAAACAAACCAAAACAAAACAAAAACATTTTCACTTAAAAATGCCCATGATGATGTAATAAAACTTTAAATCTCAACCTTTTCAATATTCTGTGTGACAAAATGGAAAGTACTCATAAAGCTCTCCTGTTCCACCCAGAAATACAATAATTATAGAAGAAACCCTTGTGCAACAGTTTGAGTTGCGAGTCTTTGGTTTCCATGGTGCACTATTTTTGCTTGAAAGAATGACTGACAGACACTGGTTACTCAGACTTGGGTTTGTTGGTTATTTTCTGAAAAATCCAGTCCCTGAAAGGAAAACAACAGAAGGTATTTGTTGCCAATAGTAAAATTTAAGTTTCAAGCAAAAATGAGGATATTGAAAATCTGTCCGTCACCATGTGCTTGACAGCATTCCAGTATCTCAAGACTTTTCTGATAAGACTGGTGTTGATATTAACAGATGTGCTTTCTTGATATATATGTCAACATTTGGAAGATCTGCATAATTCAATGAACCAATATTTTTCAAGTGATCAATGCGTAATATTACCAAGTCACTCATGGGTAAAGCAGCCACTGAAAGTGCAAAATAGAACAACAGATTTTAATGGAACAGCATGGATCTGAATCTGACAGGATTTCCGATTCTACACTGTGACTCACCTTTAAGAAACTACACTTGTTGACAAACTCAAACCCACCATTATTTGAAAGGGTTGTTTAAATCTCCTTCTTTTCCACTTATATATCTGTGTGAGGCCAGATTTCCTCAGACATTTCGACCAAGACAACATATTGCAAAAGATTCAAATTAAATTCAAAAGCAGAGATGAGACTCCTGTCTTCTATTAAGCCAGACATTAAAGAGATTTGCAAAACTCCCAAACAGTGCCACTCTTTTTTTTTTAAAGATCTTATTTATTTGAGAGAGAGAGAAAGTACAAGTGGGGGGCAGCGGATCAGGCATAAGGAGAGGGAGAAGCACACTCCACACTGAGCGGGGAGCCCAGCACAGGGCTCCAACCCAGGACTCCAGGATCATGACCTGAGCCAAATTTTTTTTTTTTAATATTTTATTTATTAGAGAGACAGAGAGCAAGAGAGACAGAGACAGAGCACGAGTGAGGGGGCAGGGAGAAAGGGCAGAAGGAAGGGCGCCTGGGTGGCTCAGTCGTTGGGCATCTGCCTTCGGCTTGGGTTGTGATCTCAGGGTCCTGGGATCGAGCCCCACATCGGGCTCCCTGCTCAGGGTGAGGCCTGCTTCTCTCTCTCCCGCTCCCCCTGCTTGTGTTCCCTCTCTCATTGTGTCTCTAACAAACAAATAAAAATCTTGAAAAAAAAAAGGAAGAAGAAGAAGAAGGAGGAAATTCATTAGGTGATAAAGCACCTTTAAAAACAAAAAAAGGGCAGAGGGAGAGGGAAAAGCGAGCAGGTTCCCCGATAAGCAGGGAGCCTGACTCGGAGCTCGTTCCCAGACTCTGGGATCATGACCTGAGTGGAAGGCAGAAGCTTAATGGACTAAGCCACCCAGGTGCCCCAACAGTGCCACTCTTCTTACTCAATTTTTTTTTGAAAATATACTTATTTTCATAAAGTATGTTATTTATGGTATAGAATTATTACTGTGCTTTTTAAGTATTTTTTAAATTTCTCAATTTTTTTAATACAGTAAATATTAGTAATTTAGTCTATTGTAAACAAGAGCTCTTGAGGCTTTTCAATTTTTTTTTAAACTCGCCTCCCAATGTTGGGCTTGAACTCATGACCCTGAGATTAAGAGTCTCATGCTCAACCGACAGAGCCAGCCAGGCGCCCCCAGGCTCTTCCATTTTTAAGAGCATAAAGGGGAGACCAGCAAGTTTGAGAACCACTGCCTTTTAGAAACTAAATACAACTCCATGACATGCAACCAATTAGTCTTCTCTGGCATGGTTTTCCTCATGTCTGCTTCTTGTTTCTTCTAAGTGAGGCTGTGTGCCCAGGAACTCCTGGCTTCTAAGGTTCCTACCACTCTGTTCCAAGTCTCCATGGCCAAAGCGAAACCAGGTGGCTTAAAAATGTCGTTTAGGGAGACAGTGCCTGAATTGATGGCGAAGTGAACCAGCCTTCCAAGTCACCTTATCTATCGAGACCTGTGAGGGTTCATTAGACATGAAGTAACAATCAGTGATACAGACTCGAAAGTAACCATTCAGCATGAAATGACTGAATCCAACCAATTTCATGGAGAATTTGGTCTCTTATGTTATATTTGATCCAGAGCAGAAAGAATATTAACATTTTCTTTTTCATTAAATTCTGCCACTTGGCAGTAACTATATTAAGAGGAGCAGATTAGCAGGTTATGTAAGAAAGGTTCCCCCGGGTTTGGATTTAGGTTGTTACACTACTTGATTTTCCCATTCTTGAGTTCCCTTCTTGCCCAAGACCATAAATCCAAGAATTTCCCAGCATCATTCCGGGAATCTAAACAGTCTTTTAAACAGCTGCAGAATGTTGATGGACTCATGATTCCTTAAAGGAATTTTTCTGTGGGCGGGGTAAGCCACCACCTTATGACTCTTAATTAAATGTTGAAAGCTCGCCCGCAACAATGTAAGGAAGACTGTGGAATCCTCAGAATCTCAATGTAGATAAACTGTCCCCTCTTCCATAAATAAGGACTTGCTCCAGAAAACTCCCTATTGCCTTCCTCTCTGTTTCATGAAAAGACTGTTCTTGATAAATGGCAAAAGCAAATGCGTGGCTTCCTTAATTGCACTCACTTTACTACATTTCTCTTGGCACTGACTACCTAAAGCTATCACACTGGTTGGACTGTAGGACTCACCTGCCATGGAATGGATGGAAACGCAGCCAGGGCAAAGGTGATTTTCTCCTGTGACACAGTAAGCAATAACCTAAACACAGTTTTGCTTCACTTGGGATGAGCCCAGAGGACACACAGAACACCGGCAGCTAACTCAGCATGGTGCTGGGTCCCGCTGCAGGCTGGGACAGGGACCGGGGCCTTAATGAGCCCCACGAAACTGAAGCTGGAAACAGCTGATTTGTGGCCAGTGGCTTCTTAGTCCCTTCCTCCATGTCAGGATTAATTACAATATGACAATAGTCAATTAATAATTCTGAGTTGAAACCAGTTAGTTAGCAGAACACTCTGGGTCAGGGAAGATGCCAGAAAGACTTCTACACACAGATCAAATTAGCATACTGATTAATGGAAATGAGTTTATCTCTGCTACTGTGAGGATCTGGCCATCAATAAGGAGAGGGAGCCCCCATGGACCCTTCTGGACCTGTCAAAACACAAAGCTGCTTTTTATACGCCTCTCACCTTGACTGGTTTTGGCTTTCATTTTTATTAGATTTTTGAAGTTCTATTTTCTGAGCAGTTTTGTAAAATTTGGTGGCTTCACACACAGTATGGATGTTAGGCGAGTGGTCTTGCTCCTAAATGGTACCATTAACCCCGCAGGTGCAGGGTATTTTCATCAATTTCCTAACACCAGAGGCCTTGCTCCAAGTTCCTAACAGGTATCTTTAAAAAGTTAAACTGCTATCTTTATTCATCTAGATAAAATGTGAATTTCTTCTTTCTCCCTATCAAGAGGATTGTATTAGGCTAACCTTTCCAATCTACCCCAAATTGAATCAAACTAATAAATGAGTCAAACACTCCCCAGCCAGGGCTATATCAAATGCCCAGTATTTCCAGTTTTAGTGACTCAGAAAACAAAGATGAAGTCTCAGACCTACTGACTCAACTAAACTGAATTATAAGGATGAAAACCAGACCGTGAACTATGGCAACCCTCTAGGGAAGGCCACTCCGATGTAGTGAGGAGGGCATTTAGGTTTGCTCCTATTTAAAAGTTTGGTTACATTTTAGAGCATACCTAATTTTCAAATGTAAAGTTAACTTGAAGTTATTCTGCTCAGGAACTAGATTTTCCTGTGTACCCAAATCTGGAATGTCTTATTTGCAACCCAAAGCCTCCACACTCTCCATTACTATAGAAAAGAAATAAGTAAACAGATTTTTCCACACAGTCAACCGCCCCTGTGAACAAACACAAAAGGAAACTAAAGATATTTGTAATCGCTCCCTGTGAAATCTCTGGCAGACACACAGGTGGATTGATTCCAACAGCGTTCACTTCCTGCTACCGCCATATTGAGTAATTGTTAAGAAGCAACAGTGCCCCCACGTCCAGCACACAGAGGACAACTGTGGGTGAAGAATTAGCTAAAAATGGAGAAGAGTGATCCAAAGAAGCAACCTGCCTAAAGAGATAGCTTGTAAATTCAGTACCGAGAACATCTTGGAGACCCAGAAGTCTAACTGGGGGTCTAAAGTCCATTTCCTCAAGTCTGGAGTTAACTGAAGAATGTTGCACATAGATATAAAACAGAGAGTTTCCAAGTGTTGATTGGCCATTGTTTAAGGGAGAGGGAACATATGAGATACAAACTCATCAAGGGCAGGTCACTGTCTTATTGATCTTTATGTCTACAGTGCCTGGCATGGTGACCAATATGAAGTAGATGCTCAGTACATGTTCACAATTGATCTATTTTACGGTAGAAACCTTGATTATTAGAAACACTGATTTTATCAGACATCCCGAATAAGCTTGAAAGCCACTTAATTTTCTTAGGTAACTTAATTCTCCTTTTCCTAATTCAAAGTTCGCCAAGCATACCACTGGCCACAGATAAGTTTTCCCCACTGTCTTGATATCTGGAAAGTCCCTGGAGAGTGGATACAAGTATTCTAGTCACAAAAAAGGACTATCTCCCACTATAAACTGATATATTGGAATTCTGGCCCATGATTTGTTAGCATGAGTCAGTACACTAGAGTCTGATTAGCTCCAGTAAACTGATAATCATCGAGTTTCCAAACCAGTAAAGCTCAGGACAAAGCCTTGGTCTGTGTCAAACCCTCAAAAGATGTCAACAGACAGGAGGTCCTGCCTATGCCGCAGGCCAGTCCTGATACCAGCATCGATGCCACCCACTACCACAGCAGTTCTAATGGTGGCCTAAATAAATAAGATACAACTATATAAATAAATAAAAATAAGCTTTAACATTTTTGCTGCTTTGAACGGTAAAAGGTATTGAGAAATGGAAGTGAATGTAGCAAACTAGGTGAAAATATAGGTTTTGGAGGTTAGAAAAGCCAGGATTGCATTTGGGGGTTACTTTGTGAATTTAAGCAAATTATTCAACCTTTCTGAATCTCAATTTTCCTCTTGAAGTTGAGATAATAATCGTATATCCATTTCATTAGGTAGTGAGGATGGAAAGAGAGAATCTATGTAAAGATTTAAGATTTTCCAGGGCCCACCTGGGTGGCTTAGTCGGTTAAACGTCTGCCTTTGGCTCATGTCATTATCCTGGGGTCCTGGGATCAAGCCCCACATCGAGTTCCTTGCTCAGCAGGGAGTCTGTTTCTCCCTCTCCCTCTGCCTGCTGCTCCCCCTGCTTGTGCTCTCTTCCTCTCTCTGTCAAGTAAATAAATAAAATCTAAAAATATATATATAAAAGTTTCCATTGCTGGCAATATAGTGGACTAGAGATTGTAAAACTTAGATTCAATATTATTATTTTTTTAATCTTTAAAAATGTATAGACTAGGTCACAAGAGAGTAAAACACTCCTCTGAAATCAGGAATGAAGCTGTAGGATGAATCCAAGGAAATGAGAAGTTATTGGCCATTCAGCTAGCCTGGGGCATTTTCCAGTCCCAGATGGTGCAAGCTTTCATCTTAATGGACACATGGGTGTGCAAGAGATTTGGTGGGAGGAGAACCAGAGACCACTACAGAAAGACAACGCACATAACAGGCAATATGCACATAACAGGCAATGCCCTCAGAGAAATGTTACCGAGGTGAAAACATAAACACTCTACCCAAGAAATAAACAAGGAAAGTTATCTGTCTTTGTCTTGACTTTTAGTGGAAGAAGAAAAGTCAGGTTGTCAGATTCAGAAATAAAAAACAAGAGTGTCAGGGATTTCTAGGACAGTGAAACTATTCTATATGATACTATAATGGTAGATACATGTCATTATATACTTATCAAAATCATTAGAATGTACACCACTAATGAACCCTAATGTAGACTATGGACTTCGGGTGATATAATGTGTCAGTGCTGGTTCACTGATTGTAACAAATATATCATTCTGGTAGGGATGTTGTTGTGGGGAGGCTCTGTGGGTATGGGGAGGAGGAGTATGTGAGAACACTAAAGTTAATGCTCAATTTTGCTGTGAACTCAAAGCTACTCTAAAAAATAGTCTTATTTATTTTACATAAAGAACATACTTATACTAAAAATATATTCATCGTTTATTTGAAATTCAAATGTAACAAGGCATCCTGTATTTTTTTTTTTTTCATTTGACAGAGAGAGAGATCCCAAGTAGGCAGAGAGTCAGGCAGAGAGAGAGGGGGAAGCAGGCCCCCCGCTGAGCAGAGAGCCTGATACGGGGCTCGATCCCAGGACCCTGAGATCATGACCTGAGCCAAAGGCAGAGGCTTTAACCCACTGAGCCACCCAGGCGCCCCAGCATCCTGTATTTTTTACGGCAATACTATCCTTGAGATCCATGGCTATTAGCCAGACCTAATATGGATTTGGGCCCTGAATTCACATTATTTGTCTAAAAACTGTGAACTAAAATATTTATGTTAAATAGGTCATAATTTGTGTTATCCCTAGGTACCTGGTAAAAGCAAACAAAAAACTTCATCCTATAAAATGTATCTCTACCCCAGGCCTGAAAACATTCCCATAAATAGATTTCAAATAAATATAACATTACAATAAAAAAACAAAAACCATACAAGGAAACAGAAGAATCACAGAAAAATAAATAAATAATGGAATAGACTCACCAGGACTTCAGATACAGGAATGATCAGATATAGAAAATAAAGTGTTTAAAGAAATAAAAGAGCAGGGACCGAGGTGGCTCAGTTGGTTAAGCATCTGCCTTCTGCTCAGGTCATGATCCCGGGGTCTTGGGATCAAGTCCTGATTCGGACTCCCTGCTCAGTGGGGAGCCTGCTTCTCCCCATCCTCCCTGCTCATGTTCTCTGTCACTATCTCTGTAGCTATCTCTGTCTCTCTCAAATAAATAAATCTTTAAAAAAAAAAAAGAAAAGAGGAAACCATGAGCAAGGAGAATTTTAAAAGTGACCAGAAACATTAAAAAACTTTTAAAATAAATACAATTATTGAAACAAAAAAACTCAGAGAAACTATTAAATAGCAGATTAGACATGATTAAATATAGAATCAATGATCTAGAATCCAGACTCCAGCACAGAGAAAGAGAAAGAAAAATATGAAGGGTAAGTAAAGAGTACCAAAGCTTGAGTAAGAAGAACCAACAAACATTCGATTGAAATTCCAAAAGGAGAAGAGATCAGAATTTTCCAAAACCGACAGTAGTTTTGAGGACTGATAAATCCTCAGAATTAAGAATCGTAAAGAATACCAAGCAAGATCATTTTAAAACAATAATCAAACATTACTAAAGAACTGAAGAACGCCAAAGCCATAGAAGAGATTCAAAAGCAGCCAATGAAAAAGATATTACCTTGTATCTAATTAGACAGTCAACTGACCTCACAGCTGCAACTGTGGACCCCTGAAGAATATCATATATGAGGTACTAGTAGAAACACAACTATCGATCTAGAATTATGCACTCAGCAAAACTATCTTTTCAAGAAGTATGGCAAATAGAGACATTTTCAGATAAACAGATACATTCCAATAAACTGGGGACAGTATACCAACAAGAGACCGTCCCTAAAAGACTTTTAGAAGAATTTAATACAGGAGGAAGAAAATGAGACCAGATACAAAAAGGAATGATAAGCCAAGAAAGAGGTAACTATGTAAGTAAATCTAAACAATTATCAATCATATAAGATAGTCTTAATAGTCTAACCTGTGGGGATAAAAACTAAACAAACAAAACGATATTTATAAAAACACATATTAGACCATAAACTATGTCTTGCAAATTCTGAAAAATTGATATCAAATAGACTTTTTCTGATCACAATATAATTAATAAATCAATTATTATTTTTATTTTTTTTTAAGATTTTATTTATTTGACAGAGAGAGAGACAGCGAGAGAGGAACAAGCAAGGGGAGTGGGAGAGGGAGAAGCAGGCTTCCTGCTGAGCAGGGAGTCAAATGTGGGGCTCATTCCCAGGTCCCTGGGATCATGACCTGAGCCAAAGGCAGCCACTTAACGACTGAGCCACCCAGGCGCCCCCAAGTTTTAAAATACTAAAAAATCCTCTCCTCTATGTATAAAAGTTACAAAACATAAATAATTCATGTATCAAAGAAACAGTATAATGGAAATTAGAAACAATTGAAACTGAATTATAACAAAAATATTTTTTATCAAAGTTTATGGTGTTTAATAGTTACAGGTTTAAAAGGAGGAAGAGAAAGAAGAAGGCGAGAGTGGGGGAAGGGGGGAAAGCATTTGTCTATTGTTTACTCTGCACCAGGTCTTAAGCTGAAATTCATGAAACAAAGACAAAGATACATTAGAGGAATGATAAAGTCAAAAGTTGACTCTTTGAAAATATCAATAAGATTAATAAATCTCTAGCAAGAATTAATCAAGAAAAAAGGTAAATCATGAGATATTCTTAACGACAGAGAACAAACAGTTGCTGGAGGGAGGTGGGTGGGGGATGGGCTAGATGGGTGATGGGTATTAAGAAGAGCACTTTTTATGATGAGCACTGGGTGTGTCATATGTAAGTGATGAACCAATGAACTCTACTTCTGAAACCAATATTGAACTAACTAAAACTTAAATTTAAAAAATAAAAATACTTTTAAAAGTATAAAAGAGAGAAGAGGCAAAACAAAGAATATCAGCAAAATGATATGACAGCAATATAGCACAGATCTAAAAGGTAAGACTATACTATAGTCAATTTTTTGGCTATGCATTTGAAAACACAAACAAAATGCACATATTTCTAGGGGAAAAAAACAATAGAAAACTGACTTAAGAAACAATAACCATATCCATTAAAAAAAGTGAATCAGTCATTTAAAACCTTCCTATAAAAAGAACAGTAGTTTTGTAACCAATTTCTACACACACTATTATAAACCATTTTACTAAACATTAAAGGATCAATAATTCTATCTTACCCAAACTCAACCAGAAAAAAGTAAAAGAGTAAATAATACTGAAACAGATCTGGAAGATAGGAGAGGATCTCTACATTTCACCTCAGATTTCCTCCCCTGCACACACCAAACAAATAATAATTTATGTGCTCTTAATGTTAAAGACATGTAACTTCAAACTTTTAAAAGGGAGGCTATATGGAGGAGACTATATGACTGTGGGATAGGAAAGAACTTCTTAACTCACAAAAATCATTAATCATAAAAGGAAAAAGAATGAATACATTAATAACTTCTGTTTTGAAACTTCTGTCTCACCATAAACATATGAAATAGTAAGTCACACATTAGGGAGAAGATATTTGGAACCTATATAACCAACAATGAATTAGTATCCAAAATATATAAAGAATAAACAAGCCAGTTTTTTAAAAAAGGACAAAATATATAATCAGACATTTCATTGGAAAGGAATGTAAATGGCTAATAATTTAGAGAAGATGCATGGGGTACCTGGCTGGCTTAGTCAGGGGAGTGTGCAACTCTTGATTTCAGGGTTCTGAATTCAAGCCTCACGTAGGGTTGTTGAGATTACATAAAAACAAAATCTTAAAAAAAAAAAAAAAGAAAGAAAGGGAAGATGCTCAACCTCATTAGAAGTCACAAAAAGGAAAATTCAAATCATAATGAGATACAATTTTATATCCCCCGAATTACAGAAATTTGAAAACTGAAAATATCACTTTTAATAAGGATTTAGAACAAAAAGAAGTTGCACCTACCACTGGTTTTAAGCATAAATTGGCACAACCACTTTGGGAAAGAGTTTAGGATTCTTTTTAAAAGCTGAATATACAAGTCCACTATGATCAAGCAACTTCTAAATATATGCCCTTAAGAAATTTATACATGGATTCTGGGAGACCTGTACAAAATATTCATAGAAGCATGTCTGCAACAGTTAAGACTGGAAACAACTCAAAAGTTTATTCATAGGATAATATAGATACATATATTTTGGTATGTAAGTACAGTGGAATACTTTAGAGCAGAGAAAATGGATGCACTATTACTTCAAGCATCAGTATGATGAATGAAAAAGCAATGAGGAGAATACATATACTATGATACACCTTAATAAAATTTTAAAAATAAGCAAAAATTGGGGCATCTGAATGGCTCAGATGGTTAAGTGTCCGATTCTTGATTTCAGCTCAGGGGATGATCTTAGGGTCGTGAGATCAAGCCCTGCATTGGGCTCTGCATTGGGCATGGAGCCTGCTTACGATTCTCTCTCCTTCTCACTCTGCAACAACCCCCCACTTGTGCACACTCTCTTTCTCTCTCTCAAAAAAAAAAAAAAAAAAGCAAAAATTAAAATATGCGACATATATATTTATGGTAAAACAATAAAGAAAAGAGAATTAAAAACAATATTTAGAAGTGGGAGAAGATATTTGCAAATGATCTATCCAATAAGGAGCTAGTATCCAAAATATATAAAGAATTTATATAACTCAACATCCCCCCAAAAAAAATAATAATCCAATTAAAAATGCGCAGAAGACATTTCTCCAAAGATTTACAGATGGCCAACGGACACCTGAAAAGATGCTCAACATCACTTATCATCAGGGAAATGCACATCAAAACCACTTTGTATCTGTCAGAATAGCTAAAAATCAAAACCAGAAGAAACAGCAAGTGTTGGAGAGTGTGCTGAGAAAAAAGAACCCTCTTGCACTGTTGGTGGGAGTGTAAACTGGTACAGCCACAAACAACATGGAGGTTCCTCAAAAAATTAGAAACAGAATTACCCTATGATTTAATAATTCCACTATGAGGTATTTACTCAAAGAATATGAAAACACTAATTTGAAAAGATATATGCACCCCTATGTTTATAAGCAGCATTATTTACAATAGCCAAGATAGAGGATGCAAATGAAGTGTCCATCAACAGATGATGTGATTTATATATACAATGGAATATTATTCAGCCATAAAAAACGAAATCTTGCTATTTACAACAACATGGCTGGATTTAAAGGGTATAACGCTAATGTCAGAGAAGACAAATACCATATGATTTCACCCATATGTGGAATTTAAGAAACAAAACACAGAAAGAGACAAACATAAAAGACTCAACTCTAGAGAACAAACTGGTGGTCGTCAGAGGGGAGATAGGTGAAATAGGTGAAGGGGTTAAGAGTACACTTATCTTGATGAGCACATAGTAATGTACAGAATTGCTGAATCACTGTATTGTATACCTGAAACTAATACAACACTGTACATTAAGTATACTAGAATTAAATAAATAAATTAATTAAAGAACCAATTTTCAGAATACGGACTCCCTTTTGAGAGAAGACAGGGTGTACAATCATGGACTAACATGCAGGGAACTTCTGATATTTATAATGTCCTATTTCTTAAGAAATATGGGGGGTCCAGATGTTCACTCTATTATTATGCATCACAACACACACAACACGTATTCTTTTACATTATCAAATATTTATAAAAACATGAAAATGTTTAAAAAGAACTTACTGTGTAACACATAGTCAGCATTCAATACCTAATGTTCTGTAGGAATGGTGCCGTGCAGCCACCAGAAGCTCTCTAAGTGGCATGGGACTCAGGGGCCAGGGGCACTGGTCACTAACTTTCCAGATAGGACCCTCCATTCATGTATGTGGCTGGTCTTGTCGCAACCACAACCTAGGAGAGTGAAATAGTGTTTCTTCTTTAGCCAGCAGTCAGGTTCATCTTTACCCCTTCATCCTCCTCATCCATCTGTCCATCCATCCATCCAATTATCCATTCAATAAATATTTAAGTACCTCCTAAGGTCTAAGAATCTCGAGACTTCAGCTTTCAAGGTCCTATAGTTTGAAGAATCTTAGGGCAACAAATGGGTTGGCAAATTATAGATACACGGATGGAGTCTAGTCCAAGGTGCGTTTGATCATTCTCCATTGGCCACCCTTTCTACCAGAATAGATCGTTCAGATTCATAAACTTGCACAGCATACGATTCACAAACCTCTCCCACACCTTGGCCATTTTCATCCCCTCAATCCTGGTAACAGAAGCTCACAGCTCCCAACCACTAACATGAAATATCTACATGACAGGAAATCAGGCAATTTTATCAGAATCGACAGTGATATTAGAGAGGGTCTATGTATATTAGTTTCCTACTGTAATAAATTATCACAAACTTGAACACAGATTTGTCACCTACAACTCTGTAGGTTACAAGCCCAACAGGGGTCTTACAGGGCTAAAATTAAGGTGTCAGCAGGGCTGCATTCTTTCCTGGAGGCTCAAGGAAAGAATCCATATCCTTGCCTTCTCCAACTTCTGGAAGCCACCCACATTCCTGGACTCCTGGCCCCTCCTCCACCTGCAAAACCAGCATTGCCAGATCAAATCCTCACAGAATTCCCCTGACCTTCTCTTCTGCTTCCCTCTCCCCACTGTTAAGGACCCTTGTGATTTCATCAGGTCCACCGATAATCCAGGATTGTCCCCTTGTTCTAGCATCAGCTGGTGAGCACCCTTACTTCCTCTTTGTCATATAAAGTAGTACGTTTAGGTTCCAGGGATTAGGGCATGGACATCTCTGGGGGTGGGGAGTATAACTATTCCACCTATCACACTATGAGACATCACTCATTATTTCCTAATTTTCTCTCTAAATCTTACAATCAAAAAAGCAAGCTATCAGGATCATGTTATCTCTACCTTCCAGAGAAATGAATCACTTGAGCTATGCCTTAATGTCTATCTTTATAGAGGATCCAAGTGTGATTGAACAACCTCTATGTGTTTTTTAGAAACAATTGTTTGGCACATTACTCAACGTTCTTTTAACATAAGAGCTTACACTATAAATTTTTGCTAGAGTTTAATTCCAGGAAAACTTCTGATTAGGCAGAGGGATTCATCAAATGCAAACAACATGGACCACAGTGTTGCCTGCCTTGCACTGGTGGTCAGAAAACTTCAGATTGAAATTCATCCCACTTCCTGTAGATAGTTTCTGTTTTGTTTTAACTCTAAAAAAAAATTCTTAGTTTAGACTTTTAAAGTTACTGCAAGTACTCTAAGAAGTAGTCATTTCCGTCTTAATTAATATAGTAAAATCATCTATTAACCATTTTTGAAAAGAAAATCACTTTCAATGACTTTTGAAAAATTTACAAATGCTTTAACAAGCTCAGAATACTGTAATTAAGAAATATTCAGGTTTGCTAAGAACTTGGGGCGCCTGGATGGCCCAGCTGGCTCTTAATTTCAGCTCAGGTCTTGATCTCAGGACGGGAGATCAAGCCCCGCATCGGACTCCCCACTCAGCAGGGAGTCTGCTTGAGATTCTCTCTCCCTCTGCCCCTCCCCCTCCTCTCCAATAAATAAATAAATCTAAAAAATATTTCCTAAGAACTTATCTCTAGTATGTGCTCAACAGATATTTGGTGAATAATTCCTAATAAACAGTGAACACTATAGCATTTTATTAAATCTAGCCCCCGTGACCTAAACGTTGCTAGAATAGTCCATGGTTTTGAGGCCCCAAACCACCAGAGGTAATATGGGAAAGCATAAATAGCAGAGGATACCCTTCTCAGTCACACTTCTGCATATGCAGGCTAAGAGTTCCTTTGGCCACAATCTGACTCTCAGAGCAATTAGGTACAAATAAGCCCTCCAGCATTTACGTGGGATCACAGTGCATCCTGATTTGCCTTTCTGGCTTGAAATTCCTTTAATTACTTTATGCAACCTATGCTTCAAGCAAACGGGAATTTTCAGGGTTCTCCAACTTATGGTTCTCTACTTATGCTGTGCTCTGCACTTAGCATATTTCCCCATCTGCCATTGTCACACCCCCAGAGTGCCCCCATGTGACTCCTTAAATGCCACCTCTTCCATCAGGCCTTGCATGAGGTGGGCTCTCTAACTCCATGGTACTTTGTTTCTTTTTTATGATTCTTATATATTATGTTCTACTTTGTAATGCAAGTGTAATACACAGACATACACACATGCTTATGAACTATGTGAATTATTTATCTTTATATTCCCTTTTAGAAGAGAGTGTCTTATAAATAATATGCACTCTAAAGTATTCATTGAATTTAACTGCAGTACCTCTTAGATATATGCATAAATTTTGTTCTAATAGGAATGAAAACCATGCTACCACTTATGACACTGCATTACATTGTATAGACCAGATTATCTGGATAGTTTACCTAAAGGTTTGTTGAAATTCAAATATATTTAGTTTAAGATTCAACAGCTCCCTCTCGTGGCCTCTGTGGGCAATTGAGCTTGCTGGCCTCCAGAGTTAAAACAGAATTTTGTTTTATTTTTGGAACTTAAATTTGAAGTGATTCTCAATCAATTTCAGTTTTGATGTTAAAAGTTAATTACCATTGAATGGTAAATTTTATTTGGCATAAAGGTGTCATTTTTATTTTATTTTATTTTATTTTATTTTATTTTATTTTATTTTAAGATTTGATTTGTCAGAGAGGGAGAGAGAGAGCACAAGCAGGGGAAGTCGCAGGCAGAGAGAGAAGCAGGCTCCCCGCCAGGCAGGGGGCCCAATGTGGGACTCGATCCCAGAACCATGGGATCATGACCTGAACCAAAGGCAGATTTCCAACTGACTGAGCTACCCAGGCATCCCATAAAAGTGTAATTTTTTATGTGAAGAATAAATAGAAGCAATTATTGGTAAATGGTTTCCATCTCAAATAACTATAAATCTGCTTTTTAAAAAACTAATAGATTTTAATTTAAATATTAATAAATATTTGATTAAGGTTAAAAAGCAAGTTGTCAGAAAGTCACATTTACATTTACATTTTAGTACATGAGAATGAATGTATCTTGGAACTCAGTGACAATATATAACACTTTGTTTTTGTTTTTTACCAAAATTTGGAACAATATCAATTACAAATAAGTTTAAAAGTGCAAGCATTCTAATTATACAATCAAATGCTCAAGTTTGAAATGGAACAATTTAAAACAAGGAACCAAGTAAAATTACAAAACGCTAAACCCCAAAGTACAGCTCTTAACGAGGTCCAAATCCCTCATGTTACCATGCCTATGACCCAAGGGGTTCCCGCCCTAAAGGGAAAAGTTGAGTGAAGGAGGTCAAGGTCTGGCTGGGGGTGGGTCTCCACGCTCTGTGGTGGGCTTCCTAAGGAGCAGCCTGAGTCGGCACATCACACAGTGAGAGGCTAAGCTTCAGGAAAGAAAAAGTGTCTGAATTCTGGCCCAGCACAAAGAGCTCCAGCTGGCCAGAAGGCTCTCCAGAAGAACTCCAGGAAGGAAGGGGTGGGGATCCTAATCTCCTCCACTCCTTCCTGACTCCAGAGAGGAGGAGAAGAAAGAGATGGGCAACATTGAAATCTACATCTGTCATTGCTAACGTAACCTCATTTGAGAAAATAAAATATCTATTTAATAGAAGCTTTTCTTGTATACACAATATCTCTTTCCCTTTGGACTCCCATTGTCTAGGATTCCAACAATTATTTCCAAGCACCCTAAGTTTTATGAATAGTTTGATGGTTTCCCTTCTGTAGTTGTATTTTTATATAAAATCTGACCTCAGAGAAGCATTTTCATTAATGACACTTATTCTAATTGGGAAGAATGCACAAAAGAAAAAAGGAGAACACATATGCACATTTTAAGTTAGATAATCATTAAGCATGTGACCTTAAAAAAATGTTTTAAAATACACATAAAGTAAAAAAATAATAATAAAAATAAAATGCACATCAAGTATTACTAGATAAGAGATTTTTTTTAATCATGAGTTTACCAAAAAGCAAAGCAAAACAAAAAACATGTAGAAATTGTAAGTAGTTCTATTGTTATTGAATTTGTTATTCTACAGTAGGTTATAAAAATGTATACTATTTTCCTCTTCCATTAATAAAAATCATATAACTTTGGGGCTCCTCCTTCTTTAGAAACACATTCACTTTCCCTGAGTATCACCCAAATTATAATAATAGGCCCACTGAAATCCACCCAGTCAGAGAGGCTTCAATAGTCTCCTTCATACTAAATATTAAAAACATTATAAAACAGGCTAGGTAAATTTTTTTTTTTTTAAGATTTTATTTATTTATTTGAGAGAGAGAGAGAGAAAGTGAGAGAGAGCCTGAGAGGAGAGAAGGTCAGAGGGAGAAGCAGACTCCCCGCGGAGCTGGGAGCCCAATGTAGGACTCGATCCCAGGACTCCGGAATCATGACCTGAGCTGAAGGCAGTCGCTTAACCAACTGAGCCACCCAGGCACCCAGGCTAGGTAAATTTTTAAGACTTTATCAGAATTTCTTTTCATCATTTCACCAAATGATTTTGAAGATATAAAGGTATATGATGTATATGATAATCCATTCGTTTAATATGCACAAACTTTGGAACCGAAATGCCATTATGTAATTTTTCCACAAATGAATACACATAGTTAAAAATTCAAAAATACATCATGTAAGCAAAATATTTTTAAAATAGCCTTTATTTCAGGTCAATGGTAAATGGCAAAACGTCAGGTAAGTTTGATGGTGCACATAATCAATGAACTTCAACCAAACCAGCCAATCACTTCACTAATAAGCTGCACCTTACTTGTCATCAGTGGCTATTGATGGATAGACATCATTGGGTTTCTGACCTGTAAATGTCATCTCAAATTGGATTTCCTAAATTTTGCATTGTCTAGCTCAGTTAAAGTTTCCCATAAGCTGTCATCCACTTTAGCTGGAGAATAAGGACTATAGAAGGATAATTCATTTAAGACCTAAATGGCCTTCCTTACATTCTTTACCTGTTTTAGTTAGCCCCAATGGATAAATCATGGCTATAAATAATGCTGAGATGAAAAACATGATCTTCTGTAGCATTTCTATCTGTCCATCAGGAAAGACATTTTGGCCTTACAACCATAAAGTGGTTGTTAATACAACTCAATTTATAACAAGACATAAATATGTTACATATATATATATGTATACCAAAATGTGTTAAACCCTAAGTGTATGTCCATCCAATAGAAAACAAAAAGCCCCAAAACACTCCCAGGTTTTTATCACAATCAAATATCTTAAAAATGGAAGAAATCTCATGTTTGGTTTTCCATTGGTATGAGATGACTAATTTGCATTTGTTTACAAAATATAGTCATCCCCAAGTTTGCCTACAAATGGATTGGCCACGACAGCATACTATTTGGTGGCAATACTGCAGATTAATAAAGTTCATTTACAGCCTAAAATTATAAGAGGAGGCCTAACTTTGAAAAGGAAGATGTCACCCGAGGGCCCTGACAGAAGGTACATGTTCAAAGTCAAGAAAAGCATGAAGCTGTGGGTCTGAGACTCCAGATGGGACAGTGGGTGGGGGAGGGGACAGAGGACCGGAAGTCCTTCTTACCAGGTTTGGAGCACTGGAGACACGTAAGGACAAATCCTGGAAAGGAAGGGAAAGACTTGCTGTTAGTACACAGATGTATGAAAGATTATTTGAAGTTAAATTTGAATGTTAGCTATTTGACCTGAAAAAAATGTACACATCTATGTGTATACATTTGCATACACTCATACATACACACAGAGCCCACATGGCCTTAATAGCAGATTTTAAAAGCACTGAGAAAATGATGCATTCTACCCAACATATTTGGATCACGCAGCAATTCCATGGTTCTGGCTGTGTTATTTTATAACTATCAGCCCTGGGTTTCGAATCCATTGATCTTTGGTTAAGTGCACAGGCTCCCAAAGCCAGAGCGCAGAGGGTCAAATCCCAGACCATCATTTCTTGCTGCAGGACCCAGGGCGGTTATGGAATCTCTCTGCCCAGCTAGCAGAGAATTGAATGAGAACTAAATGAATTAATGTATATAAAGGGTTTAGAGCAGCGCCTAACACGTTGTAAGCATATGTGAATGTTATGTTGTTATTTTGGGGATTTGCTCTCCATGGCTACCAACTGGACAGTGTCTCAGGAATCCTTGCTCCTTTACAGATATTTACGGGGCTCTCCTCCTTGGCTCACCATCCGGAAAGAATTTTGGCTCCCCTGTCCCTACGACCTCATCCCGTCCTTCTGGAGCGCATCACCATCTCTTACCTTCAGAAGGCACACTTTCCTGGAAGCTGCCTGCCACCTCTTAGTTAGCATTGTGCTAATTTATGTTCATCATACCATCTGGGTGAGCAGCTACCTATTCGCTCTTTCGCTCGCCAAGCTAACACGTATTTAGTGAATGCTGGCAGTAGGCCTCCGTGCGAGTAACACAGGCATGAATGAGGCTGGCAGTTTCTGCACCCATGTGTTTTCTCATGTCTTTCTTCCCATGCTGGGGGGCCAGGCAGAGTGGGGACAGATCTGCCACCTTATTGCTGGAACTGTGTGGCATATTGCACACTCCATATCCTCAAGGATCCCAAAGGGCTTCTCTCTGAACAAGGACACGATAGAACTTCTGAAAGAGAGAATACTAGAGACGCAATAGCTCATGAGGATAAGAGCAAGGGAGGAGGGGAGCAGGTGGAATGGGGAGGGTGCTCAAGCTCTTGGGCTATGCCTGGGTCCCTGGGAAATGAAGGCGGCTTGGGTAGAGTCAGTGGTGTCAAGGTCAGCCCAATGACACCCTGGTTGTGGGCACAGAAAGGTCATTTTAAACCCAATGGTATGGGTGACGTTTGTATCACTTTCCCACCCAGCTGTTGAAAGATGGATGTTCCAAGTTCTTTCAGCAAAAACTCAAGAAAGTTGGAAGCCAGTTAAATAAAATTAGTGCAAGTGGCCGATTAGCTCAGTTGGTTAGAGCGTGGTGCTGATAAATAAAATTAGTGCAACACCCAGGGTGCTGTCAGAGATGGAAGAATTCCCATCCAGACGCTGCTGAGAACTATAACTCAAGTTACTTGTAACACAAGTGATTAACGATGACCCAGAAGAAGCCTGAGCAGCAGGCAGTGGCAAGAAGTGAAGCTGAAGAGATGGACAGATTTAGATGGCTCGCTTGCGGGTTTAGAACCCATACTGAAGGATGACAGTCTCCTGGGACACAGTCATATTTGTGCTACTGATAAGTCACCCCCTAGTAGAGAAGGGACTTCAGGGAAAGAAATGAGCTTGGAGGTAGGGTTATCCCTGAAATTTCGTGTTTATTGATATGCCCTTCAAAGAAAGAGTTTTCTTTTTTTTTAAAGATTTTATTTATTTAATTGACAGAGAGAGAGATCACAAGTAGGCAGAGAGGCAGGCAGAGAGAGAGGGGGAAGCAGGCTCCCCACCGAGCAGAGAGCCCAACGCAGGGCTCGATCCCAGGACCCTGAGATCATGACCTGAGCTGAAGGCAGAGGCTTTAACCCACTGAGCCACCCAGGCGCCCCGAAGAAAGAGTTTTCTTAATGTGTCCAGTCCATCTGGTCCCTGGCAGGGAAAGGTCAACTGATAAGGCTTTAACTGATGTTCTCTGAGTACTTTTTAAAAGAAACATTTAATGGACACCTGGGTGGCTCAGTAGGTTAAGCATTCGACTCTTGCTATCAGCTCAGGTCTTGATCTCAGGGTCGTGAGCTCAAGCCCCATGTTGGGCTCCATGTTGCATGTGGCACTTACTTAAAAAAGAAAGAAGGAAGGAAGAAAAGAAACATTTAATAACTCCATGCATCAGTTTTGGAGTAAGCACCCATTGTAGCAGATTTTCTTCTTTTAAGCCTTGTCCTGTTAAAACTCGTATAGGTCATAGTTTAGAAAGAAGAGGCCTTGCTCTGAGAAATTATTGCTATTACCACTAAAACCCAGAAAGTGTCACAAAAGCAACCAGAGAGGGAGGATGGCATGAGGCTAGCACAGCGTGTGTCGATTACAACTTTAGCAATTAGGGCAACTATTTCCTTTTATCTGTTCCACACTAAACCAAGCAATCTTTCCTTTTAAAGGAGGCCAATAAGGAACAATGATCAACATGGGGAGGAAGATGTGCATGAGTTACGAACTAAGAAACTGAAGAAAACAGATGACTAGGCGGTTAAACATTGTTTGATTGAAATAACTGAGATGATGAGACACCTGGGTGGCTCAGCCAGTTAAGCATCTGCCTTCAGCTCAGGTCATGATCATGGAGACCCAGGATCAAGTCCCACATCAGGTTCCCTGCTCAGCGGGGAGCCTGCTTCTCCCTCTCCCTCTGCCTGGGGCTTCCCCTGCTTGTGCGCCCGCCAAGCTCACTCTCTCTCTTTCAAATAAATAAGTAAAATCTTTAAAAACAAAAATAAAAAAATAACTGAGAAGATATGGCAGTCAAGAGAACACCTGAGAGAAACTTAATTTTTTAATTCTATATGATTGTATTTTTAAACCTTTTTATAGTAAAAACTTCCAAGTACCCTCAAAAATAGAGTTGAAACTCCTTCCATGGGGGCCCCTGGGTGGGTCAGTCAGGTAAAGCATCCGACTCCCGATCTCAGTTCAGGTCTTGATCTCAGGGTTGTGCGTTCAAGCCCTGCATTTTTAAGCCTACTTGAAAGAAAGAAAGAGAGACAGAGGGAAGGAAGGGAGGGAAAGGGAAGGGAAGGGAAGGGAAAGAGAGAAAGAAAGGAAGAGAGAGAGAAAGAGAGAAGAAGGAAGGAAGGAAGGAAGGAAGGAAGGAAGGAAGGAAGGAAGAAAGAAAGGAAGGAAAGAATTCCCTCTATGAACCCCTCCCCTATGTTCAACAGCCATCATTTTGCTACACTTGTTCTATTAATTTTCATTTTGCTGGATTTTTAAAAAGCAAATCCCAGTCTTCATGCCACTTCACCCCTGAATCATTCAATATCCTTTCAAAAAGGGGACATTTTCCTACATAAACATAATGCCATTTTCACTGTAAACAAAAATCGTATTCCTTAGTTAGGTTAGCTCTTTAGTTCAATGGTTGATTTGCTACAACCCCCAAGTTTTCAAAGAGGTGTTGTTCCAGAAATTTGGTTATATGTCAGTTTAGATTTCAGGAAGTGTTTCCCACAAGAGCATCTTTAACTCATTCACCTGAAATAGAACAATTAAAAAAAAAACAAAAACACAATTTTTCAGCTAAGAATGATAGGAAGTAATGCTTACTGCACAAAAATGTTTTATTTCTATGGAATAACCTGGAATAAACCTCTTTGTATACATTGTTTTTGTCCATGTTTAAAATTATATTCTAAGTGAAATTCTAGAATCAGGCTTATCCTAAGAATCTTGCTTCATGCTGCCATTCTTCTTTCCAGAAGGTGCTATAGACAGGTGCTTCTCATATCTTAATGTGCATTGGAATTGCCCCGGCATCTTGTTAAAAGGCAAATGCTCCTTCATTACATCTGGGGAGGGGCTCCCAGGTGACGGCTACGCTGTCAGCTTATGGGCTGTCCATGGATCATCCGCTATGCGGTGAACCGTGCCCCCCACCCCCATATTCATATGTTGAAGTCCTAAACCTCAGTATCTCAGGATGTGACCTTATTTGCAAAGAGGGTTGATACAGATATAATTAGTTCAGTTGAGGTCATCAGGCTGGGCCTTAATCTCCCTATAAAAAGGGGAATCTGGACCGAGCCCTGCACACACGGAAAATGCCATGTGAAGACTGCAGTCAAGCCACTGGAAGGCCAGAGAGAAGCCCAGTACAGACCCTCCCCTAGAGCCTTCAGAGGCAGCACAGGCCTATGAACACCTCAGTCTCAGACTTCCAGCCTCCAGAACAGTGAGACACTCAGTACCTGTTGTTAGGGCCCCCAGTTCCTGGTCCTTCTTCGCAGTAGCCCTAGCAAACTCATACACCACCCTCGGCACAGCCAGGTTCGCAGAGACCCTTCTGGAACACACTCCAGCACTGTATCCAGGGTTAGGATGATGGCGAAGAACGCAGCCCCTGAAGTCAGGCCTGTGTTCCATTCCCTGTCCTGAGTCACTTTGTAAATGACTCAGGCTGAGCTTGGATTTTGTCACCTGAGAAATGCCCGTGGTGACACGCAGACCTGTATTATAAGAGTTTTGCAAGAATTCAATAAAAATCACATGTGATGTCCCTAACTCTGCTGACTTTCAAGAGAGTACTTTTTAGGGCCAAAAAAGTAGAGAAAAACTCAGAAAAACTTGTCAGGGAAACAGGGAGCAAGTGGGTAGTAAGGACTGGAAGGAGCAGGTGTGGACTATTCTTTCAAAGCTTTTTGGTTTTTTGTTAAAAGGAAAGTTAAAGAGAAATGGGACAAGGTCAAGGAAAAGGTACTTTTTAGGGTGAGTAGGACTTAAGCTTGATTGTAGATATCTTGTCCTCCTTCTGAGAATGGGTGGAACCCAGGGCATCATTCCCAAACTATGTCCCCAGGTGTTGCGGATGGTATAGGGTGAGGTGTGACCCCCACGGGTGCTCCAGAGCCTGGAGCCCAAAGGCCAAGAGGCAATGGGAATCACAGCCTGGGCAATGATCAGTCCGAAGGGGTCAGGCAGAGGCAGGGACGGGCCAGGTAGAAGGAACGGGTTGCTCTGAAAACCAGAGAACTCAAAGAAAAGTGACATTCTTCCTTAAGGAGTGGGAAGTGGGACTGGAGAAATTCCTTGAGGCGAGCACATGGGATAGGTGAAGCACGTGTGTGGGGGGGACTGCAAAGTGCTCTGAGCGCTGTTCAGAAAACCCAGGCTCACACCCCTTTTCAGTAGGTGGATCAGGTGGAAGTTCCTCCAGGTCTGCGGACGTTTCCCCTGTGACCTTGGGCCTCCCTCCCACACTGGCTCTGGACTCAGACATGCAGGTTGTGCCCCATGGGGTATTAACAAATGGGACGCAGCAAAGGCTTGGGAAACTCTTGCACAATTTGGACTTGCTCGCCTTTCCCCTCAGGCACCACACTAAGAACAAGTCCAGGCTAGCCCGCCAGATGAGGACAGACCATGGGCTTAGCTCTACCGTTCCTCCAGCTGGGTGCCTGTGAGGAGGGGACCTAGTCAAGCCCAACCTGTAGACTCATGAGCCAAACAGATGCTGAGTGTCTTAGGCCACTAGGCTTTGCAGTGGTTCATCACGTGGCAGAATGACGGCAAAAGATGACTGATACCGACTAATACAGGCTACTCAAGAGCTCTGGCAATTCCTCCTCTAAAAGACTAGAGCCCCCAGCACACAGTCAGGTTGTGGGGCTGGTAATAAGAGATGGGTGGGCCACAGACACTAGGAGCAGAAAGAGCAACCACGCGAGCCACTAAACTTGAAAGGACATGCTCATCTTGACCAACTTGAGGGGTCCTAACTTGACATCCAAGTGGGAAGCCTGTCAGAATTTCCCACATGGGTGTCTCTCTCACCCCTTAGACCCAGTAGCTCTAATCTTTGTACCCATATAACCCTAGTTATACCTAGAAAATACCCTCAATGTGTTTCTAGGTGGGCCGTGGCTCCTCCAGATATTGACCAGCAGGGAGCATCTGAGACCAATGGAGCAAGCTTGGACAAGACAGATGAGAGTTTTTGTTTTGTTTTTGTTTTTTTTATTTTATTTATTTATTTGACAGAGAGACAGTGGGAGAGGGAACACAACCAGGGGAAGTGGGAGAGGAAGAAGCAGGCTTTCCCACTGAACATGGAGCCCAACGCGGGGCTCGATCCCAGGACCCTGGGATCATGACCCGAGCTGAAGGCAGTCGCTTAACAACTGAACCACTCAGGCGCCCCGACAGATGAGAGTTTTATCCACAAGCTGGCCTGCCCCCATGATGTAGTTTTGGAATGTTTTGGTGAGGTTGGTGAGGTCCAGAGCCAACAGCCAAGAAGGAATTCTTGAGCGGTCTTCGGTGCAAAATCCTGGTTTTATTACAGCGCAGGGACAAGACCCATGGGCAGCAAGAGAGGTTGCCCCGGGATTGTGAGAAGACACTGATTATATACTTTGGGGCTGGGAGTTAGTAAAGGTAAGGGAAGTTTCAAAAGCACTTTCATATGCTAAAGAAGACTCACGGGATACAGGGGCCTTGGTTGTTTTTTTCAGACCCAGGTTTTTCTCTTCTAGCAAGGCATTCACATTCAGACAGCTGGGAGCTTCCTGGAGGAACAGGATACTCGGCTGGCCTTAAGTATTTGTTTATGGGCTGCAGGTTATAAGGACATTCCATTTTATCTGCATTTCCTTCTGCCTTTGTTTCCCCGCATCACCCACCATCTAAAAGTATTTTGGTCTGAAAGCAGAGAAAAATTTCCCTGCTCTGGAATGGTCCACCGACCCGCGTGATGGAAGGTCTGGCTGAGATGCGGAGTGCAGGCATCGAGATTCCAGGACAGATCTGAAACTTGCCCCGACCTTGCATCCTTGGCCAGTTATTTGCTTGGCTTCTTGGCTGTGGCTTGCCAGTGGCGGGGGCCCCTTGCATTCCTGCTGGGCCCCATGGTCCGAGGCACTAAGCACAGGCAATCACTGCAGGCCCCCTAGGGCCTCTAGCCTCTCAGTGAGTTACAGAAACAATGGTAGGCAAGACTAGACCCTGTCCCCGAGGTTCACTGTCTGGGAGGGTGGGAGGAGGGGGACAGGAAAGCCACCACTACAGGTATGTAAAGGGCAGAGAAGCCTGGGGGTGCTACCTGGTCTGAGAGTTCTGGGTC
This sequence comes from Potos flavus, assembly GCA_028534135.1. Taxonomy (NCBI): domain Eukaryota; kingdom Metazoa; phylum Chordata; class Mammalia; order Carnivora; family Procyonidae; genus Potos; species Potos flavus. Next base: position 68,352,189 of record CM052883.1, on the reverse strand, counting down.
TGTTAGTTCTGAACAACCTGAGGCTTCACCTGGCCCACTCTTTCTTCGTGACCTCCCTGGGGTCTTCCCAGACCTTCTTTTGCTGGGAGGGTCAGCCCTGGGGCCCCAGGCCAGAGCCTACAATTGGCAGCACTGGTCACCCCTTGCCACCCAGACTGGGACAACCGTGTGCTGGGATGGACAGGTCTTGGCCAGAGGAGGAGGGCCCTGTCTCAGTGTGTTCTCTGCCAGGCAGGATGTTAGAGACTGGAGCTCTGCTCCCCCCCAGAAAGTTAGAGCCCAGTGTTTTCAGCCATACTACTTAAAGAAAAAAGCAAGGCAGGTTCAGTCCCTTGTTGGCCAGTCGAAGGGTCCTGGGGCCACTGGGTGTGCTGGCATCATCCACCAGCTGTATGACAGCCTGTGACTCAAAGACACTACCCAATCCGAGCACAGAGAGCAGTGGCAGGGTTCCAGAACTCTTCCATGGCTTGGGGCTTTGTCCTCACCAGCAGCTACCCTCTCAGGCTCCCAGAGCTGGGTCACCACGGTCCCCAGGGGAGAGGCAGCAAGGCCAAGTTCCATGCCAGGACTATCTCAGGGCCCAGACCAACTGTGGAATGTGATGCCTGAGCAGGACAGCCACGTTGGCATTGCCTCGGGAATGGGAAGAGGAAACATTCCTAGAACCAGGACTTATGCCCACTTCTCCCTCGGGGGCAGGTGGAATCTCTGAGTGCTGACTGACGCGGGGGGCAGAAACCCCAAAGTGCCCAGCCAAGGCCTGAAACTGGCCTGAGCCACCTGCAAAGCAGGGTAGTGCAGGGAGGGAGCACGGGTGATGGAGACCAGGTCCAGGGAAGAAACCAAGATCAAGGTCTCCCAAGGGTAAGCCAACTGGAGAGTCCAGACACCTCAAAGCAGGATGGAAACAGGGAAAGAGACAAAAAGAGTTCAAGGTGGAGATTCCCTCCCAGGCTCAGGGGAATTTCCATAGGAAAAGCCTGTGTGCTGTCCCTTGAGAACTAAGGCAGGGGCAGGGCGCAGTGTCCAGACACATGGTATGGGAGACATTGGATAGGCCATGGGTAAGGAGCCAGTGCAGGAAAGAAAGGAAGGACATGATGGATGGGAAGAAATATTTGTGGAAGGAAGAGCAAAGGAGAAGGGAAGTGGCATCATAGAAGGAAGAATAGATTTGACCAAGGCTGAAAGTAGAATGGGGGGCAGGGATAGAGGGAGAAGGCGGCCCTGCTGGACCAGGGAGGGCCCAGAGAAGAAAGAGACCAACACGACTGCTCTTGCCTCCATGTTGGTAGTGGCTGTGATACACAGCCCTGCATTTGTCAGCTCCTGCTGGAACCAGAAGCGGCATCTGGGGGGTGGAGAGCAAGTTGGCTTGGACCTGCATGGTGACCCCCGCCTCCCCTCCTCTGGCAGGGCCGGCAGAGTTCAGAGATCTGCAGCAAAGAGAAAACTCCGAGCACATTCTTGCACCACCCTTGGCTCCAAAGTGCTCACTTGGGTTCACGTCCTCATTGCCCTTTACGCTCCCGGGTGTTCCCAGAGGCCACATGACTACTTCCTTCTGTTTTATGAGGATCCTCCACCCCCTTGGTCCCCATCACTGTATTTTTGCCACCTCTTCCCTCCTCCTTAGCCAACTGGGTTCCTGGAGCCTTTAGGTCACTCTATCAGCTGGAGGCAGGAAGTGTTTTTCTTAGAGGCTGCAGAACAATAAAACTAAGAGCTCTCTGGGATGTGTGAGGAAAGGGAAGGGAGCACTGAGGGAAGGGGAGGAGGAAGGAACACAGGGAAGGGGTGAGGAGGGAGGACCCAGGGAAGAGGGGAAGGGAGCACCCAGGGAAGGAGAGGGGAGGGAGCGCCCAGGGAAGGAGAGGAGGAGGGAGCGCCCAGGGAAGGAGAG
>CM052883.1:68284281-68349783 GCA_028534135.1 Potos flavus | reverse complement strand
TGCAGAACAATAAAACTAAGAGCTCTCTGGGATGTGTGAGGAAAGGGAAGGGAGCACTGAGGGAAGGGGAGGAGGAAGGAACACAGGGAAGGGGTGAGGAGGGAGGACCCAGGGAAGAGGGGAAGGGAGCACCCAGGGAAGGAGAGGGGAGGGAGCGCCCAGGGAAGGAGAGGAGGAGGGAGCGCCCAGGGAAGGAGAGGAGGAGGGAGCGCCCAGGGAAGGAGAGAGGAGGGAGCGCCCAGGGAAGGAGAGAGGAGGGAGCGCCCAGGGAAGGAGAGGAGGAGGGAGCGCCCAGGGAAGGAGAGGAGGAGGGAGCGCCCAGGGAAGTAGAGGAGGAGAGAGTATGGGGAAGGGGTGGGGAGAGAGCTTGGGACCGTACTTTCTCTCATTCAGCAGACTGGGAAACTGAAAAGGAAAGATGTCTGAAGTACTGGTTTCTCCTTGAACCTACCCATCCTAACCTTGATTTAAGAGTCAGAGGACACACAGCCTACACTTGAGCGCCCCCCGAGTGTGACCCCACCTCTAACGGCCCACTCTACTTTGCCACACAGACCCACACAGCAGCCTTTTAGCTGCAGCTACCACCGTTCTCCCGCAGAACTTCCCAGTTAACGCTTCACGGTTTAAAGGAAAAGAAAAATGTGCACTTTCTGGGGTGGCGCGTGCACACAGACTATAATGATAATAAATGCTGTTTATTATATCTTACTATGTATCATGCACATATAAAATCTCACTTAATCCTCACAATGGCCCTTGAGGTAAATCGTACTATCACTCCTAAATTTACAATGGAGAAAAAACCTGAGCCTTAGTAACTTCCCCAGATTGCACAGCTAGTCGTGGGAGGAGCAGGATTTTGAGCCCCAAGGCCCAGGTACTAACCACAGCTATGACGCCACACACACAGAGCGGCTCCCGCCCAACAGACAGGCAGGTTTCTGGCCCCACCTGCCTCCTAGGAAGACGTGAAGAGGTGGCCCAGCCAGTCCCTCCGTATTTCCAGAGGCCACTCAACAAAATTCAGCCGGACTCTGCCCAGCTACTGTACCCAGTGCCTCAGGGGACACCTGCGTGACCAGGCGCCAGCCCTGAGATGCTTTCTAGTTGGGCGAGATGTCACGAGAATGACTGCAGTGACTACAGGTTGGAAGTGATTCCAGTAAGAAGCACAGCAGGGGGGCCAAGGCAGGACTTGTTCTTTGAGCCCGGGGTGGGGGCGGGGGGAGCCGCAGGGAAGTCTCTGCGAAGGAGCTGGCCTTTCAACTGGGTCTACGAGGACCAGTAAGATATACGAGGATGGGGCAGAGGACACAAGGAGAGGCTGGTCCAAGACGAATGAAACAGTGAGAGCTGCAGTGACCCTGTGCATCACCCTTTTGAGGGGCGGCTTTCTGTTTGTGACACAGCAAGAACATCCTCTCCCGGCCACCATTCACGGGACTTCCCTCCTCACTTGAACAAAACCCACGGCAGTGGCTGGGAGCTGATAGGCACGATGAATAAGTGGCAGGGGCTTGGATCATGGTCTGGGTGCTCTCCTGCCACCACCTGTCACAACTGAGACTCAGCACCGCAGGAGGGCACCTGGGATGGTGACTGTCAGTGGGCCAGGGCATTACTGTGGGGAGTCAACAGTGATGCAAGGCCAGAGCTCAGATCAGTGCCACGCACAGGGAGTGCTCGAAGCACAGTTGCCCTGAGCCCAAGCAGTAAGGGGAGCGGTAGTTACTATAGGAGCCTGTCCCCCAGCTCCGCCAGCTCTTCTGCCCCATGCTGTGCCCCAGTTCCCCCTCTTTAGGCTGCACTCCACTCTGGCCTTCTTTCCATCCCTTCGCAGATCACAGTGCACAGAATGAGAACACCCTGGAAACAACTGTCACATACTTGTCTGAAACTGTTGCTTACTAACACCAGTTATAGATTTTTTTTTTCTATCACATTCCCAATGCCTGGAAGCCTGTTTTGTGCAATACGCAAGGACCACCTGCTAATGAATTAGTGAGTCTTCTAGATGCAGGGTGACAGCTCACAGATACACTTAGGCTGAGAAAATTTTTACAGAAGTTAAATAACTGCTAAGGGATGCTACTGTATAAACCTACCCTCTATATCCTCTCAGATAGACTTGACCCTGTCCATTCTTAACTTCTCACTTAATAATAGAATTACGATGGTTACTCACAAAATTGCTGTATTTTCTCTGCGCTTCACATGAAAACCAAAGGACTGTAGCAGGCACCTACAGGCGCTTCCAGTGCAACTGGTCTGAACGTCTTCTACCCAGAACTGTGAGTCCAAGCGAGGCAATTGTGTAGCCGAACAGGTGATAACTGTGCAAGAAATGGTGGACTGTACTTTAGAAGGTCAGCTCTAAAGGTCAAGGGAGTGGAAGTCTTTATTAAGAAGAGAAAAAATGTCAGTTATGTTGCTGTGTGTGTAGAAAGGAATCTACTCCTCCATTGACAAAAATGCCAAGGCTGCTTCTTGTGCCTCAGAGACAACATCTCGGGTTTGTTGACAAATCGAAAAGAATGTGCATTCCTTGGAAAATGCCCTTTTAAATTTTGCGTGTCCTCAGACCCTTTGACATGACATTTATCAGCTGTTCTTCTTCGTAGTGATTCTTTGGAAGACAGTCTCATAAACTACAGTCTTTCCCATCTTAACCTTGTCCCCACACCAAGAGTGGTCAAAACACATGAATTCATTCCTTCGCCAGACAAAGCTATCTAGTTGCACCTTTTCACCCATGATTCCACGTTCCCCGAGCATCCCTAAAAATATTGTTCATTTGATAACTGCAGATACAGCTGACCCTCGATCAACAACGGGTTTGAATGCATGGGTCTGCTTATACGCAAATTTTTTTCAATAAATATTGGAAAATTTTTTGGAGATTCATGACACTTTAAAAAACTCACCCACAAACTGTTTAGCTTAGAAATATTGAAAAAATTAAGAAAAATCTGGTATGTCATCAATGCATAAAATATATGTAGACAGTAGTCTATTTTATCATTTACTACCATTAAATATACACGGATTTATTATAAAAAGTGAAAATTTATCAAAACTTCTGGATGCACAGACCATACATGGCACCACTCTCAGTCAAGAAATATATGAACAAATATAAAGATGCAATATTGTCATAAATGCATAAAATTAACTGTAGTACAAACTGTAGCCACCTGTTGCCATTACAGTGAGCTCCAAAATAGGTGTGTAAAACATCTGTAATGCTAATCATCTTTTAGCATGAGCAGTTCACCTCTCTAGTAAATTGTATATCACAGTAAAAAGTGTGACTACTATTAGTAGTTAAGTTTTTGGGGAGTTGGGCTCAGTGGGTTAAAGCCTTTGCCTTCAGCTCAGGTCGTGTTTTCAGGGTCCTGGGATCTCTGCTCGGCAGGGAGCCTGCTTCCTCCCTCTCTCTGCCTGCCTCTCTGCCTACTTGTGATCTCTCTCTCTGTCAAATAAATAAATAAAATATTTTTTAAAAAAAGTTTTGGGGAGTCAAAATTTATATGCAGATTTTAGACTGTGTATGGGGTTGGGACCCCTAACCACCAGGTTGCTCAAGGGTCAACTGTACTCTATCATATTTAAATCTGAATTCCTGCCCCTGGAGCTCCCCTGCTAAGCCCTGAGCTAGCACCCTATTTGTGAGCTAATTCCATGGCCAAAGAGCCTAGGCAATTCTCCATTTCATCTAAACTGGTCCCTGATTCTTGCTACTAAACACATGCATATCTTTTAGAACATGGTTTCAAGCATCCACCCAGATTTATTCAACTTTATCAAAATGTAAGAATTTAAAAAAATATGAAAATGTGAGCACTGTATACAGGTTGTCGAAGAACAGATTTTCTTTACAATTAAATGCTAATGTCATCCAGCACCTAACTCCTCCCCTGGAGGAGAGGCAGAAAAAGCAGTCTTGTTTTAAAATAAGGACCTTCAAAATATTTACTTTGAGAAAAGTTTAGAGTTTTTTTTAAATTGAAAGCAAGCTGGCAAAGATCATTTATATGTTAGTAAAAGGTAGTACTAGAAAAGGGAATATAGTGCATTTTCAAATGCCTGTCAATTGCTTCCTCTGATTTAGTTTCACCTAGAGTAGATGATAATAATATTAGTGAAACAAAGTCAGGAGCTAAGTTTTCACTGGGAATCTGATGGTAGGAAGGGGTTTATAGTCTGATTTGGGGGGTCTCTGGGTAGGGCTATTTTACTACCTGAGTGCCCCTTTTCATTTTACTTTTGGCTTTAGCTCACTGTAGAATATCTGGGAACTGACATTGGATGATGTAACTGAACATCACTTGGGATGATAAGTGATATGGAAAGTAAATTTTCAGCCCTGTGTAATAGAATACTCTTGGAACTGAATTAATCGATGCAGTGTTCTGATTGCTTCCAGAGTCTTCCCCAGGGGAATATCTATATTGCCTACTTCAAGTTCCAGGAAAATACCTGAAGGAACATAGTCATGATGGGGGAAGCCCCTTCTTCACTGACTGTTCATCTTCTCCCCTAAGGGGAGCACCACTCTCCTGGATGACCAATGAGTAAGGGAAACAAAAACCTGGAGAACTAGATAGCTTGAAAATAAATGATCTATAGCACAGGCTTCCACATTTCATGAATCTCAAATAAACAAATGTCTATCCAACCTAGATTAAATCAATTTGGTAAGGAAGAAGTAAGCAAATGGCTATGTTAAAAACTTTGAACATTGATATAAATGGTCCATTCAAAATGCACTTATAGTCTGTCAGTATAGAGTCACTATTTCACTCTTAACTATATAGGTGACAGCACAGCGATATTTTATTTTTTATTTCATTTTTATAATAATTGTTCCTTCTTACTGTAATTTACAAATATTGGTTCATGATACTTTGGAGACTTAAAAAAGCAATCCTTTACCAGGACACCTGTCTGGCTCAGTCAATAGAGTAGGTAACTCTTGATCTCAGGGTCATGGGTTCAAGTCCCACATTGGGTACAGAGCCTACTTAAGAAAAAAAAAAGAAACAAAGGAAAAAGCAGCAATCCTTTACTAAAGACAGAGGAGCTCTGCCCTGGAGGGGTAAACATGCCTGGAAGGAACCTAGGTCCCTGAATAGCCTTGAGAGGTAGACCAGAACTCCAGACTGCTCACCAGGAACTATGAAAGAGGACAAGAGTAAATTTCTATATTTAAAAAACAATAGTAATATAGATTGTTTATGTATGTATATATGCAGTAAATATACAAAACAATTAATGGAGAGGCTGTCCAGAAAAGAGAATGTAACTGGAAGGGGCTTCAACTGTATTGTTTCTTTTCATGGGTACTGTGTACACAGATGTGTACTGTGTTTTTATTCATATATTTTAAAGGTTTCTAACATTGTATTATATTTATAAATTAAATTAAATATAGGACCAAAATAAGCTATTTTAAGATATCATGAACATAGTGAATAGTGGCTGATGGATAATGTAAAATAAATTGTTTTGCAAATATTTTGCATTTGCAAAAGAACCACGGACTTTCTACATTCAAATTATTAATAATTTATTTTTTGCTTTAATCCAAAGTTTTTTGAAATGCATTATATGCAATTCAGTCTGTGTTAGGGTACTACCATTAGAGTATATAAAGAGCTGATTACATAGTTAAGATTCTAATCTTAACTCTATTATTTTTTTAATTTTAGGTTTTCTCAAAAGCTACTTATTATCATCAAAGTCCCTTCATGCCTCCCAAGAGGACATTACTCGATATTTAGCACAGCAGCCTATTAATTCACGTTCTTCACACGGATTCACACAACACTCTCTTTTCTGTGTCCCATTCATTATTTGAGCTGTCAATCTTTTTTAAAGTCTAATTTGCCAAACATTCTCTTGTAAACTTGCTGTTATCTCAAGGCGCAGTAATAAAATTGTCATTGGTGCATGAGAAGCGATGCCTACTTAGCTTGAGATGTCTGTTATCGAAACATGAAAATGAAGTAATTCAACCCTTTCCCTGAGTTATTTGATACAGGTACTCCCCCTCCTTACCTATATATGTAGACACACACACACACACACACACACACACACACACTGCACTTAAAGACCAGTGTGGAGGCCCAGGGGTGGGGGGAACGCTATAAACAGAATGATGTAGAACCAAACAAAGAGGATTTTGAGTTACTGCAAATGCTGGGCTTCTTAAAACTGTCTGATGGCCTCAGGGAGCCAGGGAGCCAGCCACACACCCCAGGCCTGAGTTCACAGGGAAAATCAACATAAGTAATGACAGAGATATTCTCTGTCCACCCCATGTGCAGAAAAAGAAAAATATTTAGTTGTACCACATCTGGGAACAACAGAAGCAAAGGTTCTGACAGAAGCCCAGTTCCTAAAGGGGACACCAGGTGACATTAATGCAGTTGCAATCTCATCTATAATTACTTATGAGGAGAATAGGGAGGCGTGGGTTCCTACGGACAAGGCTGAAGAATCAGGGAAGCAGAGCAGCGGCAGGTAGGGAACTCCATCAGAGAACACAGCCGGTGCCTCACCTATGGGGTGGGTTCCAGGGGTGCTGAGATCCTGAGTCCCTCCCTAAACTTGAGGCGGTCTTTCATGGAGACTCTGAGGGAACTGGGGACACTCTTCTTTGGCTTCTAATCTTTGTAGTCACGTCAGTCCAACAGGCAGGGATTGAGGAATCCCAAAGACCAGTACAACTAACTACCACTTCTGTCCACATCTCAAGCCACTTAGGCCAATCGTGTGTTTTTCCAAACCCAGAACACTGTCCTAGGAAAGCCATCATCAGCTCTTCTACTCCCTCCCCCAAATAAGTTAAAACTCCCTCCTCTATGAAATACGGACACAGAGTGACATTTATCTACTATTGGAATCCATTTCTCAACACACCAGTCTTGCTTACGACTTTAAATACCCCAAGAAAAGACTTTTCCATTTACATCTGGGATGCAAGCCTAACTCAGAGTTTGCTATATTCTTGTCATTCTATGTGTTTTCCTGCAACACAGTTTTGGAAATGCTTTTAGATCACAGACCCAGTGCTAGGGTGAGCTACTGAATGGATAGATAAATAAATAAATGGCAATGATCAGACCTCTTCTGACATAACCACTTCATATTACGGGGGAAGAAAACCCTAACACTGCTTTTTAGAAGCTCATGCCTCAAGCATGAACCTGACTCTGTATTTGCAGCCTTCGTATGGGGCTCAGTCAACCTCTCCATCTCCAACATCACCTCAAGTGAGTTCAATGTCTACATGGATGACTGCTGGCCTCTCAATCCCCTCATCTCCTCACCTCCCACAGTCCTTTCCTTTCCCACAGTAATACACTAGACCTGGTCGTCTCCCAGAATCTATGTCCAGTTCTCTACAGGAAGCTTCTCGTAGCCTCTCCCTGCAGCTTGCCTGCTCAGTTATCACCTCCCTGGAAGTGCTCTGTTACTCAGTCCTCTACTTTCTCCAACCAATAGTTCCCCTCCTTTCTTTATGGCCCTCCTTATCTAAGGGCCATCATTTAAGTAACAGCCAAGCCAATGTCCTAGTGCCCCCACCCCTCCATCTTCCCATCATGCTTATCTGGACAGATTCAACTCCTTGCTTTATCTGCTCTTGGGGTCTCCTCGTGAGCATCACAGTCAAGTAAGAAGAGACAATTTATGATAGCCAATCTCAATGAGGACATCTCTCTGCTTAACTCATTTTCCCACTTTCTATAGTGACAACTTCACACTTTCTCCACTTTCCTCAAACTTCCAACCACCACCCAACTACCCCAACCTCCTCTCACTCACACTTCCTACTTCTCAGAGAAAATAGATGTCAGCAAACAGAAAGTCCATTAAATTCCCTTGCCATATCTGTAAACCTGTGTATATCTACTTGTATCCCTTCTTTCTATTTTATATTAGAGCAGAGAGCTCTCCCTCTCTGGGCCCTCTGGCTACCACTCTACTCCATTTCTCCCCTGAATAGTTAAAGCAAGACACAAATCATGCCTCATTTCTTCCCTTCAGACTCCTTCTTCTCAGCTGGGTTCCTCTATCATTCCCCAAACAGCTCACAGCTCATACAAAGGCCACCAATGATGCCTGTGCTGTGAAATTCAATGAAGAGATTTTAGTCCTCAAAGTATCTCAAAATACTTGACCTTTCTGCAGCCTTTGAAACTACTGATCACCCCTCTTTCATAAAACCTCTCTTCCTTTGAATTCTGCAATGCTACGCTCTGTTTTCCTCTCTAACAAAGCCCCTCCCTCTCCTTCCCAGGTTCCTCCTCTCTACCTGGCCCTTCCTTGATATGGTTCTTCAAGGTTTGCCTTGAATCTCTTCTGTTAATCATTCCACACTCTCTCCCTAGGTAAGTTCACCCATGCTCACAGCTGCATTACCGTCTGCTACAGGTTGAATTGTGTCCCCCACAAAAATGTGGAGTCCTAACCCCCCGCACCTGTGAATGTGACCTTATTTGGAAACAAAGTCTTCCAGATGATGAAGGTAAGATGAGGTCATTAGACCGGTCCTTAATCCAGTATGACTGTCTCCTTACAAAAAGGGGAAATGTGGACAGAGAGACAGACGTATACATAAGGAAGATGATATCAAGACACAGGCAGAAGACAGACCACTTATAGACCACTTACAGGCCTGGAACAGATTCTCTCCCACATCCCACCTCCTCAGAATGCGGGCAGACACCCTGACCTCCGACTCCCAGACTCCAGAACTGTGAGACAGTGCTTATGCTGTTTAAGCCACTCAGTCCATAATACTCTTTTATTTTTGTTTGTTTTGTTAATTTTTTTTAGATTTTATTTATTTATTTGAGAAAGAGAGAGAGCATGAATGAAGGTGGGGGGAGGACAAAGTGAGTGGGAGAGGGAGAAGCAGTCTCCCCGTTGAGCAGGGAGCCCAATGTGGGGCTCGATCTCAGGACCCTGGGATCATGACCTGAGCCAAAGGCAGACCCTTAACCGACTAAGCCACCCAGGCGCCTCAGTCCGTGATACTTTGTTACAGCAGCCATGGGAAGCCATTATACTATCCAGTCCCACCATTTTATCTCTGATCTAGACCTTTCTCACAAACTACAGTAGATCCACTATCTTAATTGGCTACTTGACCCCTTTTGTGGGATGTCAGAAAGACGCTACAAAGCTAGTATCTCCAAAACATAACTCTGTTCTTTCACATCCTCTGCTACCAAACTTGACAAAATAAAATTTAAAAAGAAAGAAACACAAGGTTTCCTATCTCAGTAAGTCATATTCCCCGTGAAACACGGTGATAATTCTTAAAACCTCTGACTCCATCCCCACTGCCCCACATCCAATCAAATCCGAGTGCTTGGAAATTCCTCTCGAATCATCCACTATATCCTCTCTGTCTTGACAACTCCATGGCAAAAGCCGTCACCATCTCCTGGCTGGAAGAGAGAGCTCGAGATCACTCAGGAGAACCGGAGCAGTGCCACCTGCTTGGAGCTTGTTACCTCTCTAGGAAACAGGCCTTATCTGTTACCTCATCTGACTTCACTTTCCCTTGGCACCACCGCTCCCTGGTCTTTCATTTCCTTAAACACAACAAAATCCTCTTCCCACACAGGGATGTTTCATGTCCTCACCTAGAATCCTCTTCCGGGGCTCTCCCCCACTGCTGTCCCCTAGTTTCACATGGCTAGGTCCTCGTAGGATTTAGTTCTCGGCCTAAATATCACATTCCCGGAAGGCCCTCCTGGCCCATGCTATCCAGAGCTACTTCTCCTCAAGCCGTTGTCTAGCTCAGCCTTATTTATTTACTTCACAGATCTGATCCCATTAGCGAACATTCTGTGGTCGCCGTGTACTCCACCTGTGGTCTGTCCCCCCACAAGAATTTGTTTTGAGAGGGCAAGGGCTGCCTTGTCCATCATCACACACACAGTGTCTGGGAGTGGTCCTACACCCTCAAAACCTGCCTGGCTTTGCAGCCTCATCTCCCACCATACTATCTCTCATTCAGTTTCACACACTCAGCACATTCTCCTCCAGGGAAGACTCCTCTTTTCCATCCATATTTGTCTGGTTGAACTCCTACTCATACCACAGATGCCCTTCCTCAGCGAGGGCTTCTCAACTCCCAGACAAGGTCAGGCTCCCTGTTGTACCTGCTGGCCCATCTTCCTCCTTTAACAGCACTACCGGAGCTGAAATTTTCCGTAGATCAATGTCTGATTCTCCCATAAGACCACATGCCCATCAGGGCAAGAATCATAGCCAGTTTTGATCAAGATTGTATTCTAGTGCCCAGAACAACACTGGCACATCATTGCTTTAAAAAATATTTGTTCGATGAAGAAATGAAGAAATTTGCCCAGTTACATAGCTTATTAGAGGCCAAACTAGAACTAGACCCCACATTTCCTAACTCACCATCTTGTGTGTGTATGCATGCAAAATACACCATATGTCAAAGACATGTAAAATACATACGCATGATTTAAAGAAAAAAGATAGAATGCTCACATCTGCTCAGGCTCAACAATAAAATACCTTTGTTTCCTTAGAAGCTTCTTGTATGTTCTCCCCAGTAACATCGCCTTACTGGTTCCAGAGGTAACGGTCATCCAAAATGTTATTAACTGTGCTCTTGCTCTTGTTATAAGGATGGATCTCTAAGTAATATACCATTTAACAGAGCGTGTATATATTCTTCTGTGCATGCTTTTTTGTTATTGTTTAACATTATGTTTTTGAGATTCCTTCATATTAACGTGTGTACTTGGAGGTCACCTTTACTGCTGGACAGTTATCCCATTTTATGAATATGCCACAAGTTCTCTCATGTTTGACTGTTGGTAGACTTTTAGGGTGTTTCCAATTTGTGACCATTATGAACAATCCTAGCATTGCCATGAACATCCTTACACTTATCTCCTGGTATATGTGTTTGTAGGAACGTAGGAATACAATTGGTAGGGCCTGTGTTAGGCACATAATCCCCTGTGTTGGTGCACCAGCCATTGGTTTTGTGACACTTCAGATCTCACAGCCATCTCCAGGAAATGTGACTACACATCCTGCCCTGCCTGTCCCCACAGCAATCAACACAGTGAGTTCTGCTCAGCTGCCACCAGCAGAGACAACCTGATGCAGTTTCTGCCTCCACTGCTAGCTCCTAGCTTCCTCCCTGCTTTGGACTCCAATGAAGCGCCATGACGCTGGCCACAGACTCAGCCTTTCTAGCTGCTGGATGTGCCAGATGTAACCTGAAAGTATAGGGGAGTCAGCTCCCAGGGGGGCAAGCTTGGATCCATGGGGAGCTGGAGGAGAGAGAGAACTGTAGGCAAGTTCACTCTGCCTACCCATTGCAGAACAACCTAGCAGGTCACTCTGCATGCCCCTTTTCAAAAATGAAGCTTAGGGGTGCCTGGGTGGCTCATACAGTTAAGTGTCCAACTCCTGACTTGGGCTCAGGTCATGATCTCAGGGTCCTGGGATCAAGTCCCGCATCAGGCTCCACACTCAGCATGGAGTCTGCTTGAGGATTCTCTCTCCCCCTCTCTCCCTGCCCCTCCCCCAGCTTGCACTCCACGTGTGCATGCTCTCCCTCAAATAAATAAATCCTTTAAAAATGCTCAGATGTGGACAGAACACATGCTATTAGGTATCTGATCACTACTGGGAGTAATAGGTCGCCAATTCCCATCCAATTCAAGGCAGCCTCACTCTTCAGGAATTCCCATGGCCAGAGGAATGAACGCTTTCATTTCTTTCCATCTTGGGAAGGCTTCCAATTTGAATTTCTGTGCCCTTTGCACTGTCCTCTACTCTTTTCAGACTTAGAGTCTTTGTACTCAGTTGCAAATTCATACACTAAATACCACCTTCTTCATTTCCCCACATTTTACCATCTACGTTGCTTTTTCAGTGGAATTTGGTAAGAATGAGAACTATCCAGATCACAGAATGTGGTCATTAAAATACGAAAATGCACATCAGATAAAGATGGACACAACACCACATATTTATTACAAAAAGAAAACCTCAGTCAGCCACAGGACTGCATTTGTTTTGGGTTGAAATAGTCATCTTCTTTTAAGACCACCTGCCAAAGCAAACTGCTTTCTGTGGCTCTGCATCTGGGCATGATTCATTTCAAGTTATCAGTATAATCAATGTTCTAAAAATAAATTAGAAATAATAACAAGTCTAAAAACTAAGACCCAGTAGTGTTGATGTTAATGTCAAACCGAGTTAAATAGAATTCATCCAAGGACAACACTGAACTCTACTTGGATCTGATCAAAGCAAACTGGAAAAACAAAATAATCTTTGACTTATATGTGTTCAAAGATCACATCTTTCTTTGTCTTTCTAGGGATCAGAAGATCAGCCATGCATGATAAATCATTTTAACACATGATTTTTTTGTAGTTTTCCAAAAACAAACCAAAGATTGCTATATATCCTAAGACTACCAAGGTTTCTCAATATTGGCACTATTGACATTTTGGACACCATTCTTTGGGGGCCATCCTGTGCATGAGGGGATGTTTAGCAGCATCCCTGGTCTCTACCCACTAGATGCTAGAAGCATCCTATCACACACCTCACGACAATCAAAAACATCCCCAGACCCTGCCAAATGTCCGCTGGAAGCAAAATCACCCCTTTCCCCGATTGAGAACACAGCTTAAACTAACTCACCTGTATAGTAACAATTAAAGCAAATACTTTGAAGATTAAAGCAATGCTTTGTAACCGTCTCCCCATGTAAATTTACCTTTTATTCTGCCTTATAGGCCTAAAATGTAGGGCTTGGTTACAAGCTGTTTTCTCCATAATTCCAAGGAGCTATTGCCTACTGCCTATTACAATTCTGTATCCAAAAATTAGTTCTCAGAGACACCAGTTTTGCAAAGCTAACCAAACAATGAATAACAAACAACTAAATAAAAAATTTTTTTCTTTTTTTCTAAATAAAATTTTTAAAAGTCACTCTTTTAAGTCATTCATTTTCCCCTCTTTGTCATTACTCACTGAAAAACAGGAAACTTCAATATTTCCCACCTGCAGCCAGTAAAGACAGGCTCCTAATTATATGTGGGTGGGACCTTCCCACCACTTGGAGAATCACTGCAATCAGCTCTGAAAGATGCCTTCAGAATAATGCTGGCCAAGCCTACATGAGAATCTCCTCAACCACAGTGCTGCCTTTATTACGAAAGACTCTATCATCCTCTACTTTCACTCTAAGTCTGCTCTCTAGAGCCATGGCAGGATCTGTCGAGGTCCTTCTCCGTAGGTAGCTCTTAGAGAAGTTAATGTTCCATTCATGCTACATTAAAATATGTTTCAAATTCTTAACAACCTTATGACATAAGCCCACACAGGACCTTTCAAACCCCAGTTTTGCCAAGGTTCGGTTACAGGTGATTTTGTGAGCCAGTGTTACGGTATTAAGCCCCTAATACGTTTCATAGTATTGAAATTGGAAAACGTTTCCATTAGAGAATTTTTCCAAGTTGGAATACATCTCCTTCACCACAAACTGCAGCAGCCTGCCCCAAATCTGCAAGAATAGGCTCTGACTTCAAAGCTTGGCGATCATTTCATAATTGAGAAGAACGATGTTTCATTGTAACTGCTTGTTACTTGTCAAAAAAAAAAAAAAAAAAAAAAAGCCTGAAGAAGCATGTGACACACTTCCCAGACTCCAGAGAAGTATTCTTCACCTTCCAAATGGCTAGGGCCTTGAACACAGTAAGTGGATTTAATTTCCTAATGAAATCTGTTGTTCAAACATTCAACAATTTCACCCTCAAGCTGCATAAATACTAACTGCCGTGAGTAGGATGGGTTTTGTCGCGGATGGAGGGGTTCTCTGGGAAAGCACCCAGAGACCCCATCAGAAAGTAATCCTAGCTGGTTTCTTTCCATCTTGCCAGAAGATGGGTTTTTCTAGGTAAAATCTTTCTTTATCTTACCCTTGTGGGTTTGAATCTATGGTTCAAGAATGTAATACAGGTGGTCTTTTGGGAGGCGGGATGATAAATGCACATCTTATCAGTTTCCTGGCTGAGAATGTCATTGGCAGAATCTGGCATCAAGCATTTGGCATCCGTGAAACAGTGTCAGCCTTCTTGAGAGGTGGTGTTATCTCTTATTTGCAGACAGGCCTTATTGCTGTAAATTGCTGACAAGGGAAGTATGTCTGATTCTATGCATAACACATTGTCAGAAATAACAGCATTTTGGGACGCCTGGGTGGCTTAGTCGGTTAAGCAGCTGCCTTCAGCTCAGGTCATGATCCCACGGTCCTGGGATCAAGTCCCGCATCAGGGTCCTTGCTCGGTGGGGAGCCTGCTTCTCCCTCTGCCTGCTATGCCTGCCTCTCCCCCTGCTTGTGCTCTCTCTGATAGATAGATAGATAGATAGATAGATAGATAGATAGATAGATAGATAAATAAACAAACAAACAAACAAACAGCATTTTAATACCATTTACACCATCCTCAGACTAGTTAGTAGCAGATTAATTAAAATCCTTAATAAAAATATAGTAGTCCATATAAAATTGCTGCCTTGGACTACAAATGTCACTGACCCTGGGATTCTCTGTCCTCCTCCAGGAGGCAATAAATTGTGTGTGATTCTGCGGGTATAAAGCGTCAGGCTTAGGATTCTGAGCTGCCGTGGCAGGCCATTCTTGGAGGGCACTATGTTCATGCCCTTTCATAGAGCTGGCTCATTTCATCCTCTGTGAGGCAACTCAGGTCACTGACTTTTTAAAACCACATCTTTTCTAGTGCTTTCCACTCTCTTCTGAAAGCACAGGTGACATCACCACATGTTCTCAGTGGATGACATGGGTAAAAGTGAGACATCCTACCTAGAAATACAACTAGACAAAGAGTCCCTTTGAGAACTGCACTTTAAAAATTAACACAGACAGGATCAGAAGAGAAAAACCCAAAGTTAGGCCAGGTTGTTCTCAGCCTTATATGGCAGCCTTCCCGACCTGGAGAACTTGAGTGCACCCAAACAAAGACATTAATTATTAGAGTCAATATACAACCCCAAAAAGGGGTATTGGTCAGCAATGAAAGCATGAAAAGAATGCAAACTGGAAGACAGAATATATCTGTATGTGAGGAGGGCTATATCCCAGACGTCTGCTATCCTGGTGAGAGGCAACAAAAATCTGAGTAACAATAACAGACATTACTGAGCACTAAGCAAGTGACAACTAATTACTGCTCGGAACACTTTTTATGTGTTAACTCCATTTTCTCAACAGTTCTAGAAGGTGGGTTCTGTCATTAACAATGTCAGTTCTAGGGGCGCCTGGGTGGCTCAGTGGGTTAAAGCCTCTGCCTTCGGCTCAGGTCATGATCTCAGGGTCCTGGGATCGAGCCCCGCATCGGGCTCTCTGCTCATCAGGGAGCCTGTTTCCTCCTCTCTCTCTCTGCCTGCCTCTCTGCCTACTTGTGATCTCTCTCTCTGTCAAATAAATAAATAAATAAATAAAATCTTAAAAAAAAAAATGTCAGCTCTACAGAGGATAAACTCAGGCACAAATGAATTAGAGGAAGGCATACAACAGGGTGACAAATTTGGGATGCCAGGGCTCCTACTTGCTACACCATCCAGCCTCTTGTCCCCTTTCTCCTGCCTACATGCTCACAAAGCGATCTTCCAACTACGGAAGCAGGTTCCACTCCCCACTTCAGTCAGCCATCAGATAGGAGGAGTGTGGGGCGGCTTCAAGTCTAGTCCTCTAGGCCACTGTCCCTCAGATGGGTCCTCTTAGCTCTCTGGCATCTTCCTCAGTCCTGTGCTTGGCTAATCTGAGCCCACCGCTGAAACAGGAGGTCACTTTCTTAGTGCTGACCAATCATGTTTCTGACACCTACAATGCTTGAATTTGTCCCAATTCTCAGCCCCAACCACTTAGGGACCTTTTAAATCAGAAATGCTTGGGGAGCTTTTAAAAAAATTCCAATTATATGAGAATCTCTGATTGAGGGACTCAAGCATTCGGATTTTTTTTTTTTAAGCTCCCCACGCGGTTCAACAGGCAGCCAGACTGAGAACAACACTGCCTAAAATTACTTTGCCATGGGCCCTATTGGGGGGCTAGCCAGGTGTATCCATCATTGTTCTCCACTGAAACAGAACCAATAGATTTTAGATAGAAAGATGATAGATAGATAGACAGACAGATAGATCTCCATATCTATCTACCTATTGAGAGAAAAACTGATTTATTGTAAAGAATTGGCTCACATGGTCATGAAGGCTGACAAGTCCCAAGATCTGCCAGGTGAGTCTACACACTGGAGAGCTGATGGCATCATTTCCAGTTTGATTCCAAAGGTGAGAGAAGACCAGCGTCCAGGCTCAAAGACAAGCCAAGAGAGCAAACCCCCTTACTCAACATTTTTGTCTATTGAGGCCTTCGGTGGATTGGATGAGGACCACCACACTGGGGAGAGCCACCTGCTTTACCCTGCCCGCCCATTCACATGTTATTCTCTTTGAGAACTGCCCTCACAGAACATCCAGAATGAAGTTTAACCAAGCATTTGGGCAGCCTGTGACCTGGGCAATTTGACACCTGGGCAATTTGACACGTAAAGTTAACCATCACACCAGCCTTACTCAGGGTGTTTGTTTGAAATGCCTGTACTGTACCCGTTAGGTGTCTCCTCATTAAACCCTAAAAGGTTACGTTGCCACTTCTATTGCTAGGGTATCGACTGTCAAGATAACAGGCTCCACACTTTTCCAATTACACATCCCCATAAAAAAATTTTTTTAATTCTATATGTCCCTATACACATTTTTTATTACTTTATAAATTATATTGGGTAAAGACACATATATATTCTGATACAAACACAGATGTGTATATATGCATATAAATGCGTGTGTATGTATGTTTATGAATGTGTGTGTGTACACACATTCCGATCAGTTTGCCCACCCCAAATGGAGTAATCCCACCACTTTCGAGATTACTGGTATAGACACGACATTTGTCTCTCTGGTGACAGTTTGTCCTGTTCATTCTCTGTTTTTAAAGAGATATTGTATCTCATCAACGAGGCTAACTGTTGAGCACTTAAGCTTCTTTGCAGGGCCAGCAGGAACACAGTGCCTGGAACATATTGGTGGAAATGGTAATGGCAAGTAACCATCAGGGCATGCTGGTCTGGCTGGAAATTCTCATGCAGCATTATAAACGAGTGGCTGACACCGTTTCTTAGCTTTTGCCATATGCTCGAAGCACTTTTCATACCTGGAGCAGAGACTTCTAGCAGTCACTTCCCTTGGACACACTAGACATGTTTTGGAGCACTCTGTACCCCCAGGGCCTAGCCGAAGGGGTGTTAAGTACAGAGGTGCATGGGCCATGACACCAATCAATCGTGGCTGCACCCGGGCCTTGCGTGTGGCTGTAGCCGTCTGGTCACAGGCCACTTCTAATTTTCTTAAATAGCCTCCCCCACGTGGTATTCTCTCCAAGTCTCACCATACCTGCGACCACTCCCGCCAACACCCTTCTCCCCCATCCCTACCCTCTCCCGTGGGTGGGGCATCAAGCCCCCTGCGGCCCAGGAAATCACCTGTTGAAAGCGCTGGAAGCTTCCGGAGCAGAGATCCCTGCAGACTGTGTAGAGAGGCCCGCCCCCGACCAGGAACATCTGCCTTCGACTGTTAGCGATGCGGTAGGTTTTTCCTGTGTCGAGCCACTGAAATGTTGGGCTTTGTTTATTGTAGGACTTCGTGTTACCCTCAGACATGAGGGTATTTCATCCCAACACTGACACTGTTGTATTTAATCCTCGCAATAGCTTGTGTGCCTCACGTGGCTGTGAAGCGGAGCTCTGTAAACTGCGCATGTCACACAGCTGGGAGGGGCGGAGCTGACTCACACCCGGGGGCGTGGCCCTGGATGCCGAAGTGAGCGAGAATTGGCTGGGGCTAAGAGCGCACAGGTGAACTCCTGCTCTCTGCTTAATACTCAGAACCCAGACTTGGGGAGCATCAGGAAAGGGCCTGCGCCTCAGTCATCTGACTGCAAGTGGACCTAATTATTTTACCGACTAGGTATCGTACTGCGAAAGCTATCGAAAATAATGCACGTGAAACACTTAGCAGAGTGCTTGGCTTACAAATGTTAGCCGCTATCATTACAATAACCCTGTGGTCATCATGATCGTTTCCTCCACCTGTTTGGGGTAACTTTATAGATTTACATATTTCACTGCACTAACATCTTCATTCCGAATGAGGGCTTACTCTCTATGTGTAAGATTTTTCTTCTCAAAAACAAAAACCACATCCCATTCCCCCCCATCCAGCACCAATCAGTACAAAATCTCCCTGATCTGACCTTCTATCAACAGAGATCAAGGCATTTTGAATATTCATTCTCCTGGTATTATGGAATGAGAAAAATATTTACCTCTTAAACAATTGTCCTCATGAACTGTGCTGCTGTTGTAACTCTCTTTTTTTCCTTGTTGGCCTCACCATGAAAACTAGTCTTACTGGACTACACAGGGAGAGAATGCACAAAGACAGCTGGTCACTGGGAGGCTGGATCTCACTAACTTTGCAGGTGAAACTCCACGGAGGAGAAGTTTCTTATGACCACGACACTCACAGTAAATTTCCAAGGAGAAAAGGGGAGCAAGAGGGAAGTCATTCGAGAGTGTTTTAAGCTCACGATTTGCTTGCTTACTTTAGACAGAGTCCACTAAAGTATGACCTTTATTATTTTTACTCTACTGCATGCTGATCAGACCCTAAGTCCAAGTCTATGACTCTATTTTGCAAACACGGGATTTCTTGTCCTGAATCAGCCCCACTTACATCTTAAAGTGAGGATGTGACTGTATTAAAAAGAAGGGACAGTGGAGATTCTCTTGGAGGCCATACTCAAAGGGAATTGACATTATGGTGTGCTCAAAACCAATCCTCTTTTCACTGACCACCACTGGGACCTCTGCCCCAAGCACGTAGGCCCCAACTGCCCTCTGTGAGCTGCTCCTCCGTCTGGGATTCTGCCCAGAATATCTGCAGGTGCCCTTTGTTTCCCTGCTACCCAGACTTGACCTCGAGCAACCCTCATCCTCAGTGTCATGTTCATGAGACTAGCAGGCCATTAAGCAAACAAAAGCACAGCTAACCTCACTCTCTTTTCTTGCCAGACAGACTTCAGAATTTGTGGGGAAGGCATTCACGGTTTCAATACATAACATTATCACAATCCTCTCACACATAGCAACACCCCATTCCCAGAAGACATTCTCTTTCAGTGCTTCAGGCCCCTTTCAACAACCATTTAGCCATAGTTATTTATGAGCGATAAATGTGTTTAGTTGTTGGGGCAATGATGGGAAACAAGGGAAACACATCCTGCTTCTTGGGCACTTACGGCCTGGTGGGGAGTACCTACTTGTGCAAGGAAACAGGCCCTTACAGTACATGAAATCATGATCATAAAAGATAAGGGATATTCAGGAGTCCAGGAGAAGCCACTGACTCAGACTGGGGAAGTCGGGCGAGACTTGGCTGACAAAGAGTGAGTAGGATTTTCCCAGGGGAAGGAGGTAGAGGGAATGGAATGGGGGAGAACATTCCAGAAAAGCCAAAGTTCCTGAAACATGAGTTTGAGGAACTGAAAGATTACCAAGAGGAGAGAAGTGTAGAAAAAGGGGTGTAGTGAAGGAGGGACCTGAGGGATAAGTGGGACAGGCCAGGGCGCGCTGGCCTTGGAGGCCACATTAAGGAGTTTGAGTTTTATCCTAAGGGCAATAGGGGACCATCAAAGGATTTTAAAGAGGGATGTGCCAATCTGATTTGCATTTCATAAACTTCACTCTTGGCTACAGATCACAGAACCACTGAACAGGGACAAGGATCAGTTGGAGGTTGCTGCAGTAACCTAGAAGAGCTCCAATGCGGGTCTGAACAAGGTGGTGGACATAGGGACACCGGGTGGTGGATGCACCTGAGGGACATTGATGATAAGCCAGCTGGATGTGGAGGAGAGTGACAACTGCCTTAGAAAACCCAGATGGGAAATACAGAAACTGAGGAGTAACTCTGTGGGTTAAAGGAATGAGTCCAGAGCGGGACATGATGAGTTGGAGGTACCCAGTATGGGGTATATGGGTTAACAAAATGAATTTTAACAATATGCTACTTTGTTTCTGGGGTTTTTTTCAATATATACCAAGTTATTTATCATCATGGGTTTTACATCCACCTTTTGAAAGATGAGTAAATCCTAAACAACATTAAAACACATCGTGAGAACTTTTTCTATTGTTCTCACAGAGATACACTTTCTTCTGAATATAACCTCTCCAATAAAGCCTCCTACAGCATCAGATGGTCTGTGCCCTGGTCAAATGTATTGTCGTGGAGCCAATATTTGGTCAATGGTGTTGAAAAGCAGGTTTCACTATTCTTAGACAAAGCTTCTGTTTCACAGCAGAGTTCCAAGTTTCCCACAAGCTATATTAAGGATGCCAAACCAAAGCAAATTTTTCAAGAACAGCCATTATAAAGCAGAGGGAGGAAAAAAAACCCTCAATAGCCCAAATGAGAAATGAACAAAGGAAAGTAAGATAGTCCCAGTAAAACAAACAAACAAACAAACAAAAAATCAATGGTCCTGGGACGCCTGGGTGGCTCAGTTGGTTAAGTGGCTGCCTTCGGCTCAGGTCATGATCCCGGGTTCCTGGGATCGAGTCCCACATCGGGCTCCTTGCGCGGCGGGGAGCCTGCTTCTCCCTCTGCCTCTGCCTGCCTCTCTGCCTACTTGTGATCTCTCTCTCACTCTCTCTCTCTGACAAATAAATAAATAAAATCTTTAAAAAAAAAAAAAAAATCAATGGTCCTAAGACTCCCAGAGTTCACTCAAGATAAGAGAAATGCAAATTGCAACTATTCTGAAACACTGTTTTCCACCATAAGATGAACAAAGATGGAGTTTGGTAACACTGCATTGGTAAGGAGGTAGGGAAACAGTCTCTAAAGGGTGTGTAAATTGGTATAATTTCCATGGATGGCAATTTAGTAATGGCCCCAAATTTAATATATGTATAACATTTTTTTCAGCAAATCCATTTCAAGAAATGAGTTTTAATAAATATACATGTATGAAATGGTTTAATTTCACAATTAGTCACTGAAACATGGCAATAACCTGACCATCAATAGGAAACTGGTTGTTGTAGTATGTTACAACCACAGAACACTATGCAGCCATCAAAAAGGATGGAGGAAAGGGGAAACAACCCAGATGTCCATTGACAGAAGAACAGATAAAATGTGGTATAGACATACAATGGAATATTATTCAGCCATTAAAAGGAAATGAAATTCTGATATAGGCTATAATATGGATGAACCTCTAGGACATTATGCTAAGTGAAATAAGCTGGACACGAAAGAACAAATATTGTATGATTCTACTTGTAGGAGGTAGCTAGAACAGCCAAACTAGAAGAGTCACATTCATAGATACAGAAAATAGAATGGTGGTTACCAGGGGCTACAGGGTGCGGGGGAGCCATTGTTTAAAGGAGACAGAGTTTCAGTTTGGGATAATAATAAAGTTCTGGAGATGGATGATAGCGACAATTGCACAACAATGTGAAAGTACTTAATGCCACTGAACTGTACACTCTAAAATAGTAAATTTCATGTTATATATATTTTACCACACTAAAAAAAAAAAAAAATGAAGAATTGCTTTATGATCTGAAAAGGAATAATCTCCAAAGCATATCCTGAAGTGAAAATGAAAGACCCAGAATAGCATGTAGATGATGTCATCACTCGTATAACAGGGAGGGGATAGAAGAAAATATATTCCCTTACACAGGTCCAGACTTTCTCCGAAGCATATGGAAGAACCAGGTAATACTGGCTGCTTCTGGGGAGCTGGCTGACATGGAAGTGTTAGCGGGCTGGAAGGCAGGAGGAGACAGGAGGCAACTTTTCAGTGGATGCTATTTTCTATCCTCTAATTTCACAGTACGTAAATAAGGTGCATATTTTCAAAAATTAAGACAATTTTTTAAAAATTAATACACTTACTTATTTTTTAAATAGAGTTTTTGGTGCTTTCCTACAAACTGCCATCTTTCCCACGATGAAAACACATGTGTTTTGTTTGTTTGTTTTTAAAGATTTTTATTTATTTATTTGTTTGTTTATTTATTTATTTATTTGACAAAGAGAGATTACAAGTAGGCAGAGAGGCAGGCAGAGAGAGAGGGGGAAGCAGGCTCCCCGCTGAGCAGAGAGCCTGATGCGGGGCTCGATCCCAGGACCCTGAGATCACAACCTGAACCGAAGGCAGAGGCTTTAACCCACTGAGCCACCCAGGTGCCCCAGGATGTTGTTTTCTATCATCTGTCTAATTCATATTCATTTAGCTACTTGGGCTAAATCTTTCTCACCCTCTCACAAGCAGTTTTCATAAATTGGATCCCAGTGAAAATTCCAGAAGCCCCTTTCCCAAAGAAAGAACCAAGCAAGGACACTGGAAAACACTGTCCCTGCCCTCCTTCCAGTACACTCCCGAAGCCCCTGTCCTGCCCTGGTGCCTTCCGTTCAGCTGCTGGGGACTTCTGCTGTGTCTTTCCTTTCCTAAACCCATCTCATTATAACTAGAATAACGTGGCTGCAATTAAATTTTGCAGGTATAATACTCATAAAATCTTGATAATATTGTCTTTTGTTGCCTTTAGAAGAGGCAATATGACTCCTAAACTTCTGATTAGGGTTGTAGTAAAAAATACAGTTTTTACAAGAAACTGTATCATTGGTCAACATTCTTGGAAAATTCTTTCATTTTTCTCATGTTTAATGGGGAAAGAATCATAAGTCATTTTCTAAAAGACTTTGCCCTTCTTTTCTTTCTTTTTTTTTTTTAAAAGCAGTTTCTCACTACTAGTGGCATTCGAGTTTTTCTTATTATCCTCAATACCTTAGTGTATGGCTTGTAGTGTGGCTTTCAAGCCGGCTAATTTGAAATTAAAATTTTTACATCTGTTATTTATTGTGGGCAGGAAAAAACTATTTATACTTTGGATCATTAAAATACCAAACTTTTCCAAATCCAGGGCTTTTAGCTCCTAATCGGTGAACATTTAATTGCATAACCAAATTCTTTCTGGCCAAATCATGTCTTTTAGGGGGAAAAAAGTGCCTAATTCAGTGGTTGACAGCTCAAGTTGGCTGAACGCAAACATTGCTGGAACAATTATTTGTTTGGGCAGATTCCCAGAGCTTCCAGTGATTAATATATTTAACTTTAGAAGCGCTTACACTTTTCTCCAGAGAATATCTTCCCACAATCAGAGGAACTGTTGATTTTCACATTATTCCAGCCATATTCCATCCCATTAAAACTGTGGGTATCTTATAAGTTGTGCTTCCTAGCTTTCAAGTCACATATATATTTAAGAGCTAGATGGGAAAAAATTGTTCTTTCTTTATTTTTCCCCCGACATTTGATCTACTAGTTCATTTAAAATACCAAAATTTAAAACTTTCCAAAGTTTCATGTTATGCTTTATATTTTACACCATTTGTAAATGTGTCAATATTTACACTATTACATATTCTACACTACATGATAATTGTGCTTTACTTTGTATTCCTGCAATTGACTGCACAGGGACATCTTATGTGCCCAATCAAAAGAAATGACAGGCATTTTGGTTGAGGATGCATCCTGAGATATTTTACTTGAGATGTGTATAATAACAACAAAAACAGCCTCAAAGGACTGTGACATTTAATGGCACTACGACTGCTGAATGGCCTGATGGCTTCTCAAGGCTGAGATCTCACAGCCAAGACATAGAAGCCAGGAGCATCTGAAGACAATTCTATTTTTACAAAACCATGAACCAAAAAAATGAATTAAGAAAAACTAATAACTTCTCACTTCTAAAACTTTTCCTGGAAAGACTTTCCCAACCTTGTGCATGAAAACAGGTTGGTAACGTTAATCATTGACCATTACAGTCCCATACGGTCACTGGAAAACTTATGGATGGAAGGCAAAAGCATTGATCATTGACAAGCATTTGGAATTCTTAGAGAATGCACTTATTTTCCATTTCAGGCTGCCTTTTAGAAAGAGCAGAATTCCAGACAGTGAAGAGCCTTCAAAATTATCCAATCAAGTCCCTCCTCTTGCAAATAACAAAATGTCACCTCTGGGAATTTGGCTTGCTAAACATTTCTTAATTGGTATTAGACACAAGACTTACATGCCCATCTCCCAACCCTCTTCTAAAGCTCTTTGCTCTTACATCTTGGCCGTCCAAATAAAATTCTTGTTGCACTAATCTTCATGCCACAAACACTTTGTGCAATAAAAATACATCTCACTTGTTTGGAATTTGGCATATATTTTCCTTAGCAATAGATATACAATGAATATGTCCCTGAGCCAGCCCCAAATATCGAATGCATGCACATGAAGAAGTGGTGTGTGCTTAACAAACAAACAAAACCACCTGCGAATCTAACAGCAAACTGAATTTCTTGTTCTACCTTGAAACACAAAGAACAATAGCATCGACACTCCCTGCTGGGGACCCTTCCAGCTCCAAATCCCTGCTGATCGTCAGGAAGGGAGGGTAAGGAGTGTGGAGCCTGGGGCTTCTGGAGGATAACCCCAGGGGGCACTTCTGTATCCTGAGCTGGCTTCCCGGTTGCCATGTTTGTTTTCTTCCCAGTCTTGGGATAATGGCCACTTGCTGCTGCCCTATCTTCTGTCACCATCTAGGATTCTGGACCAATGTTTTTCTCCTCTCTGCCCTGCTGTTGCCCTCAACACAGTCTCATAGTCGTATGTCATTGCCAACATATCTTTCTGTCCTTAAATTGTGTGTAAACTCAGGCAGTATTTTCATGGCTTGCCAAGGATTTACAACTACTATCAGTGAGGGAAAAGACTGAAATGGTTCTCTCTTCTGCTCCTTCTATCTAGCCCTTTCTTTTATTTCCTTCAAATGGTGATGCATTTCCTCCAGGAGTATAAAGCTTAAAATCCTATGGCCAGATTCACCCTGGTGTAAACACATTCAAAGATAGGATTTCTTGAGCATCCTTACTGGATTGAAGCAAGACTCTGAAAAGCTGGAAAGTGCCTGGGCTTAGGGGGTTGGGGAGATGAGAACTTGAAGGAGATAAGCATGGGCAAAGCCACAGTGAGTAAGGAAGATATAGTTCTCTGGCCCCCAAGCCCTACCTGGAGTGGTCGTTCCTGGGGCCTCCATATGTCCAGGAGCGCACACAACAGACTTTCAATGTTTTCATGCCTATTTACCCGGAACTCTAGTATCAGCTACTTAAGGAGAAAGCTCATGGCATACCTTCTTATGCCCTGCCAGCACTGGAGTAGATAGTAAATGATTGATAAATACTTGTTGACTGCTCGGGAACTTTCCAGATACTTCAAAGTCATGATTGTCTTCAGTAACACAGGGGAATGAAAGGTATTTCACTGTACCAAAATCTGGGGAAGTCTAAACAGCCATGGATGGTAGTTTTTCCTCACTCTTTACACATATGTCTGGCTCTTTTCTCCTAATTTGAGGGGAGTGCCTATGAGGCAAGTTTTTAATGAAAAGGTGTAACAGAAACAGCTGTGGATCAGGCCAACCCACCGCCTGGCCCTGTGTCAGCCGATGTGCACAATCAACCGCTTAGACCAATGTCTGGCTCATATCACAAGGAGAAATACATAGTTTTGCCCTTCGGGGACTTACGCAGACTTTCAAAGCTGACTTTTCAAATTCCAGGCACTGGCATTGATCCCTTTACTAATTAAGTATGCATTGCTCTGAGAAATAGGCACTCTTTTTTTTGGCTGGGTAACAATAGCTATTCCACACAAGAACCTGTTTCTGAAACTACCCATCATGGAATGGAAAGCTACTGGATCACAGCCAAAGAGCACATTTCCAAAGCTTCTGGTATTTCTTGAAAAAGCTCCACCAAGTATATTGGATGCATATTCTTCGGTAGGGATATTTCAGAATATAGTTCAGGGCCCCACACTTGACGTAAATAGGATGGTCCCCAGAGGGGAACAAGTCGGGGAGGTGCCATGAAGACGTACATAACAACTCCACAATTCCAGATGGTGTGGGGTAGCTTTCACGGGACTAATAGAAACAGATTGCTAAAACGATGGACAGAGTTTCAGTTCAACTTACAAAAAAGGGCCGAGAAGTGTCCTATTAAAACTCTTTTAGCAAATCACAAGATACTGGGGCGCCTGGGTGGCTCATTTGTTAGGCGTCTGCCTTCCGCTCAGGTCATGATCCCAGAGTCCTGGGATCGAGCCCGGCATTGGGCTCTCTGTTCAGCGGGAAACCTGCTTCTCCCTCTCCCTCTCCCACTCCCCCTGCTTGTATTCCCTCTCTCGCTGTGTCTCTGTCAAATAAATAAATAAAATCTTTAAATAAAATAAAGTGTTTAAAAAAAAATCACAAAATATTGCATGAAGAAAAGTGGACAGGTATGTTTCACCTTTTCTTAACGCAGAACATGAAGTAATGATGGAAGTCAAGGAAATAAAAGTACTTTGAGATTCTGATGACTGGTTATTTACAGAAACTTTTATTGCAGAAGACTCTGGAATCTTCTTTGGCCATCTTGAAACCCAGCCCTGATTCCTACCTTCACAAAGCAGTGTCTGTGCTTTGAGCAAGGTACTGGCCACAAGACTCCCAGGCTTCCCTCTCGTTCCTGTTTTTCTATGACCACAGCATTTTAATAATTTGAGTCTTTGCAACACACTCCAGTTATAATCTTGTTAGCTGTTCAACGCCTCAGAGAAAACTTTCAAATTCTTCTGGCTACCGTTCCCAGTCTGAAGTACTATGCTGAATATCTTGTTAGGAATAAGCTGGAAAAGGCCATTCTAATAGGTCTCCCTAACTTATCCTCCATGGCTGTGAGGGTTTGTAACAATCTATGCTTCTCTGTCCTCTCAGTATTATGAGTTCATTTTTCCTGGATTCATCACACTGCACAGGGAGTGCATAGGACACAAATCATATGCACTCCACAGCTCAAAAAAGGCAGGGAGATAGGTTAGACCTGGCTGGCAATGTCATCAATCATCCATTTCATCTGCCCTTGTCAAAACTTGACAAGGCTTGAAGCTGGCCCTCCAGAGGTGAGAGTGAAAATAAAGAAGCAAGATAAATATAGAAGAATTCAGTTCTGAATCTCTCCTTTTTTTTCTTTATATATCCAGTGGAATATACTGATAGAAAAAAACTGCCACAACTTGCTCCAACATTTATTTGTGCCAGGAGAGAATACGAACAGGAATAAAGTAATTGAAATAGGCCATGTCTTCAGAATTATAGATCAGGTTCACTTTTCTTGTTCTCTATTACAGACTGAATTGAGTTCCTCCAAAATTCATATGTTGGAGTTCTAACCATCCAGCACCTCAAAATGTGACTGTATGTGGAGATAGGGCCTTGAAAGAGGCAATTAAGGTCAAATGAGGTCAAATGAGTGGGCTCTAGTCCAACAGGACAAGTATCATAAGAAGAGATTAGGACAGACAGACACATACACAGAGAAAGACCAGGTGAGGACACAGCAAAAGACGGCCCCATACAAGCTAAGGAGGGGTGTCAGAAGAAAACAACCCTGCAAAAAAAAAAAAAAGAAAAGAAAAAAGAAAACAACCCTGCTGACGCCTGGACCTCAGACTTCCAGCCCCCAGAACTGTGAAACTGTAAATGTCTGTTGTTTCAGTCAGTCACTCTGTGGTATTTTGTTGTAGCAATCATAGCAAACTAGTACCCCTCGGTCTCCTCACTACCACTTGTGAACACTGCTTCCTTCTTTTATTAACTTCAGTTCACTGTTTCTCCCCATCACTTTTTTTTGTTCCACTGAATGTGTCTTCCTTGCTTCTGCCCTGCCTCTGTCTGTACTTGTCTTTTATTTTTTGTTATTTTTTTTTAAGATTTATCTATTTATTTGAGAGAGAAAAAGAGAGAGAGAGAGAGAGAGAGAGAGAGAGAGAGAATGAGGTGGGGGAGGGGCAGAAGAAGAGGGAGAAGTAGACTCCCCGCTGAGCAGGGAGCCCAATTCGGGACTCGATCCTAGAAATCTGGGATCATGACCTGAGCCAAAGGCAGAGGTTTAACTGACTGAGCCACCCAGGCACCCCTGTACTTATCTTTTAAAAGTGGGTCTCTCCCCTTTCGCCCAAACAGATGTGGAACCTTGGAAGGTGAGAGAGAGAGGAAGTGTCTTGCATCCAGCACCCCCAGGTCTGTCTAGAGGCTCAGATTCTCAAAGCTCACAGCTGCATCTTGTTTCTAAGAGCATAGTGCACAAAATCTCTTGACATCATTATCAGAGGTGCCTCTCCCTCTCTGGCTGATTCTGACCACGTCACTCAACTTCTTCGAGTTTCTATGTTTTCATATATTAAAAAAATAGTGACGGAAATTATTGCATGGTGGTTGTGAGGTTCAATTAAGATAAAACACTGGAAGGGCGCCTGGGTGGTTCAGTTGGTTAAGCGATTGCCTTCGGCTCAGGTCATGATCCTGGAGTCCTGGGATCGAGTTCCGCATCAGGCTACCAGCTTGGCAGGGAGTCTGCTTCTCCCTCTGACCCTCCTCTTCACATGCTCTCATTCTCTTTCTCATATAAATAAATAAAATCTTAAGAAAAAAAAGGATAAAACACTAGAAAATATTTTATATACTAATCGCTGAGGCTGTTTTTCTATTTGTAAAATAGGTACTACCTATCAGTTTGTAGTATAGTATCATGAAAAAAACAATTAAAAAAAAAGATTAGAACTTCTGTGACTCTCAATATCATGTATTTTAAAGGATTATTTCTATTTTATATTTCATTGGCCTAATAAAGTTTACTTTTGTTTCTCCTGCCACTTAATATTTATGAAGAATGTTGTATTTGATATTAAAATACGGGTTCTAGGGGCGCCTGGGTGGCTCAGTGGATTAAAGCCTCTGCCTTTGGCTCAGGTCATGATCTCAGGGTCCTGGGATCAAGTCCCGCATCAGGCTCTCTGCTCAGTAAAGAGCCTGCTTCCCCCTCTCTCTCTGCCTGCCTCTCTGCCTATTTGTGATCTCTCTCTCTCTGTCAAATAAATAAATAAAATCTTTTTAAAAAAAAAAAAGATGGGTTCTAAAGACACAAAAGACCTGCTTCTTGCCTTCGTGGATCCTGTAAAATATTTAGAAAACTATTTTTTTACAATAAAAAACACTTAAAAAATCAGTTCACAGTGGTTTTCAGGGCTCTGACCAGGTCAAATCAGATTCATACCTGAACTCTTTAGGACAACTTCCCAGATAGCAATTTCCAGCTATCGTGTACTAACATCACTGCCAGCAGAAGCTAACGAATCTGATTAAAAAGATCTAAAACTAAGAAAGGTAAGGACACCTGGGTGGCTCAGTTAGTTAAGCGACTTCCTTCAGCTCTGGTCATGATCCCAGGGTCCTGGGATCGAGTCCCACATCAGGCTTCTTGCTCCATGGGGAGCTTGCTTCTCCCTCTGCCTGCTCTGCCTGCTGTTCTCCCGTTTGGGCATTCTCTCTCTCTCTGACAAATAAAACCTTTAACAAAAAAATTATAAAATTAAGAAAGGTAATAAAAACCTGAATGCTAAGTAGTGTATTTTGCTTTAAACAAATCTAATTCTATAATCATTTGTAAAATAGAATGCTTTAATATACAAGTATCAAATATTCTTAAAACTTGATTTGAATAATCAAATTCTTGGTTTTTCATTAGTTCCTCAGGGACCCCTGAAAAAAGATAACTGACAATAATTGACAATAGCAACATTCCAGTAGGAGGAACATATACTCTTCAGAAGTGCAATTGACATTTGACTTTAGAAATATCTGACTTGGAAAACATCTCAACCAAAAAGAAAACCACATAATTATTTTTAGAAATTTACACTCACTACTAAGAATGATCAAAATACAGTAATTTGGTAGGGACACAGGGATAAAGAATTTAAGGCAGCATGTCATAGCAATCACATTTGGATTTAGATCCTGACTTACCACTTACTAACTGTAAGAACTGAGGCAAATTACTGTACTTTTCTAGTCTCACCTTCCTCATAGTTTAAATTGGTCCATGAATAATGCCTACGTTGGAAGGGCAAAGGTGATGGCATAGATGAAGCACAAAGCTGAACTGTGATTAGTGCATCTTCCCTGGTCAGCAGCAGGGGATATCCTGGGTGCGATTTCTAAATAAGAATGTACCAGGGGCGCCTGGGTGGCTCAGTGGGTTAAAGCCTCTGCCTTCGGCTCAGGTCATGATCTCAGGGTCCTAGGATCGAGCCCCGCATCGGACTCTCTGCTCATCCGGGAGCCAGCTTCTCTCTCTGCCTGCCTCTCTCCTTACTCGTGATCTCTCTCTCTGTCAAATAAATAAATAAAATATTTTTTTAAAAAATGTACCATAGTGGATTATAATTGCTTCCTAGCCTTTTCCTCTCTCTACACTGTATATTTTTCTAATTCAACTTTGTATGTCCCTCTCACCATTTAATCCCAAGTCTGGCTCTGTACACAGCACATAGCAAAGCCTAATAAACATTTGATAAAATAAATATATGAATAAATTACACATAGACAATTTTAAATTGGAGGCAGAGAGGGGCTCCTGGGTGGCTTAGTCGCTTAAACGACCCACTCCTGATTTCAGCTCAGGTCAGGATCTCAGAGTGGTAAGATTGAGCCCCACGTGGGACTCAGCCCTGAGCATGAAGCTTGCTTAAGATTCTCTCCCTCCCTCTCCCTCTACCCCTCTGCCCCTCTACCCCGGGTGCCTGCACACTCTCTCTAAAAAATAAATAAATAAACAAACAAACAAACAAAATAAATAAATTGGAGGCAGAGAAAGAAAGTAACCAGTGTGTGGAACACAACTTAAGAACTGTTAACAGACCTGTATCTTCAATAAACACAAATAAAATCTGAGAAACTAAAAACACCAAAAGATAGCTTTAGCTATAATAGGATAAATGGGAAGGGGAGGAGGCATAGAATACTACTGTAGCTTCCAATCGCTACTCTAGAAAAGATAATTCAAATTCCTTTCCAATATTTTTTCTGCAGTGCACGGCTAAAACAAATAATCTTTGAGATAATAAGCCAAAATTATCTGGCACATTTACATGTAGGAAAATACCCAGTGGAAAAAAATAACATTCTCTCCCTTGCTTTGTGAAATTTGTGTCTTTGTAAAACATTTTAAGATGCAATTGTCTGAATGTTTCACACTGTGCCTGCTACCTACTGTACGTGCTTTTATTTTGCAAAGATTTTGGTTAATATGTTGGAAGGCTGAAGGCCAATTCATTTGCATGGATCCAAACCAGGTTCTGTATTTTTTAATGATGATAATTAAGGAATATCCCTCAGCAGATGCTATATGGAAGACGAGGAAACGGAATACTTTTTATTGTTATTGCTTTAGAAAGAAGTATCTTCTAACTTTTCATGTCTTCCATCAGATCACAATCCAGTATTTCGAAAGCGAAGTATGAGGGCATTAAGCAGGTGGCAGCCTGATTCCCTCACCAAAGGACAAGTGTCGTCCAATACACTTGAGTTAACGATCCGGTGAGACAAGAGTTGGCTCATCTTGGGGAAAAGCTCCCAAAGATTTTGCGCCCCCCTCTCCCGCGCCCCTCCGTCGCCCGGCAACCCAAGCACGCCGCGGCTCGGCCCCGCCCCCGCTGCCATGGCAACGCGGCCGCGCCAGCGCGCAGGCTTTGTCCTCGGGACTCCGCAGGGGTTGGGGGGGTGGACAGCTCTGCGCTCGCGCCCCCAGCACCTGCTGGGTCGCGGCAACTTTTCAAACCTTCACTCTCCAACAGCTCAATGGGTCTCTTACGCAGAGCCGCTAATCCCCGCCTTCTCTCACTCTTGTTTCCGAAAAAATGTTCCACGGGCAGAGGAGTCCAGCCACCTGCTGCTTGGTGGTCCCTCCTCCAAACGTGAGGGAGAGATGACAACCGGCAAAGAAAACCCACTTACCTTCCTCAGCATTCCTCCACGCCGGCAGGTGGGATCCCCGGAGGGATCCGACCATCCCGCGCCGAGCTCAAACAAAGTGTGAAGGAAGTCGCAGAGAAGCAGCGGGCAAACTTTGTCCCGGGCGAGCGCCGCCCCCCGGGCCCCTGCGCGCTCCTCATTTGCACCACAAAGGGCGGGGACCTACGGCCCCGAGGTCGGGAGACGGTTAATCCGGCCGGGGGTGGCCTTCCGGGCCAGAGTTCAGATGGGCTCTGAGGGGCTGCTGAGATGCCACATCTCCCTGGCGAGGACGAAGTCCACGGGCTCCTCCTCGGGGGCGAGTTGGGCTTCCTAGGCCCCCGGCTGCGCTGTTGCGTTCAGGTCCCCGAAGACCCGGGCGGAGGGTGGGCGCGGCCCGCGGGAGCCGGTTTCGGGCGGCCCAGGTTGAATTTCCTCGCAGGGCTTTTCTCCCGCGCTCCCTCTCCGCCCCTCGCTGTTGCATATTCATAAGAGGGCGGAGTCGCTCTCCATCTCTTTTGAATCC
Organism: Potos flavus; assembly: GCA_028534135.1. Lineage (NCBI taxonomy): Eukaryota > Metazoa > Chordata > Mammalia > Carnivora > Procyonidae > Potos > Potos flavus. Next base: position 68,317,107 of record CM052883.1, on the reverse strand, counting down.
TCAGGGTTGAGGAAGCTGAGGTTGAGGAAGTGGGAAGATTTGATTTGGAAGGAAAGGCTGCGAGAAGAGGGTGGGGAAATAAGTGGCAACATAAATAAATAAGCAAACATAGGATTCCTATTTTACCAGTCGCACGCGCGTGTACACACAAACACACACACGCACCATTTCTCAAAACCTGAACTGAGCAAAGGAGATTTCAAGGAGGTCCTGATAAAATTTCTTGGTCCTAATTATTAGACTAATTGAGGAATTTTTCTTTTTTTTTGCCAAGGGTTTTTTTAATCGATGATTTGAACTGCGTGTTCTTCTACCAAAGAGAGCCCTTGAAAATGTATATATAAGGGTGCCTGGGTGGCTCAGTGGGTTAAAGCCTCTGCCTTCAGCTCAGGTCATGATCTCAGGGTCCTGGGATGGAGCTCCGCATTGGCAGTCTGCTCAGCGGGGAGCCTGCTTCCCCCTCTCTCTCTGCCTTCCTCTCTGCCTACTTGTGATCTCTTTCTCTCTGTCAAATAAATAAAATCTGTTTAAAAAATGTATATATACAGACCTCGCTAGTTGCATAGGTTCTATTGAACTGCATCATAATTGCTTGGCACGGCCCTCCACCATTCCCCAAAACCCAGATTTTCTGATTTAAGTTGCTAATGGGACCCCATTTTCAGAAAACAAAAACAGGGTAAGAAAAATGACAGGCCTAAGGAAGTTCACTTAGGCGACAGGGACAGTCTGAGAAGCAGAAAACCCTGGCACTGAGCCCTTACTGCCAGACAGAACAAGCAGCCCTCCAGAACGGTTTCTCTTTCCTCCCCGAAATTTCCACCAGGAGAATCATCACTAAAGCACATCCTGGAATTCAGATGCAGTCTACCACTTTAAGGTACAGGTGGTTACGTGAGTAAGGTGATCTGAATGGATGCAAAGATTCTTCTGCCTAATGCTCTACCCTCAAACCTCCTGCCATGGTGCTCTCACGACAAGATTTACCCCTCTGTGTTAAAGTGCCATAGACAAACCCCTTGTTAGCTCAAAAAGGTGACCTGTACTCACTACCCCTCAGCAATTGCAGGTGGTTAGACTTACGGACTTCAGAAATCCACTCATTCCACAAATCCTCACCAGTGTGTATCTACTGGGGGTTGGTGGGTGCTGGTGAGACTGCTGACGAGGGAACAGCCCAGGTCCCTGCCCTGGGAGCCAAGCTTCAAGTGCAGAATGGACTACAAACAAAAATCAGGCAGTTATTGCCATAAAGACCAAAAAAAAAAAAGCTATTTAGAAAGGTAGATGCTGGAAGCCCAGAGAGTATGGAAATGCCATGAATTCCCTGATGGAACCAACAAAGACTAAGTCCAAGTTTTCTGATAGGATTTTAGGTCCAATTAGGTATACGGGCATATGGGTGCCTTTCTGAGTTTGTTTCCTCATCCAACAAACAGTAGTCTCTGTTTTCAGCAGTTTTTAGACTGGGCGGAGGAAGTTGTTGTACTGAGTTAGTGAACACAGAGGTTCAGAGGGTCTGACAGTGTCACCGGATGGTCAGCAAGCACGTGCTGAGGTCAGCCTGAGCTCTACATGCATCAGCCGGACAGGACACTTCATCTCTGACTCTGGTCTCCCCTATTGTAAACATGGGTAATAATACTCACTTCAGGGGGTGCTGAGAATATTAAATGAGATAACGTACAAAAATCGCAGGGCTAGCTATTATAATAGTTCCTCACCAAAGCCACTAGCCCTCAGGAGGATGGCCCTGTGAAAGCTGTGGTTGCCTGATTATAGGACTAGTGTCGCTTTCTAATTCTTGCTACTCATTTGTAATTAATTCTTTCCCTACAAAGGGAAGTAGGATGTGAATGGGGGAAGGCTAACGGTTACCAAGGCACCCTGCTAGCCCTCTACCCACATCATCTCTTCGTCATGGGTTCCACTAACCATTGTACAGATTCAAAAGAGGATGCAAGAGGTCAATTTCCTTGCCAATAGCTCACAGCACATTACACAGTGCAGCTAGGATTCTAATCCCTCTCTCCCAAAGCCCTGCTAGAGCCTACAGCCCAGGTCTCCTCCACAGCATGTGCTACTCCAGGCAGCAGTAAACCACTGTGAAGCAAAAGGAAAAGATTCTCCTTCTTTGCCATTTCTCTAATAATAGAATTGCAGTACTGTTGCTGGGAATGCAAACTGGTGTGGGCCACTCTGGAGAACAGCATGGAGGTTCCTCAAAAAGTTAAAAATAGAACTACCCTACGACCCAGCAATTGCACTACTAGGTGTTTACCCAAAGAATACAAAAATACTAATTCAAAGGCATACATGCACTCTGGTGTTTTACAGCAGCATTAATTACAAGAGCCAAATTATGAAAACAGCCCAAGTGTCTATTGACTGAGGTATGAATAAAGAAGATGTGATGTACATATACATACAATGGAATATTATTTGGCCATAAAGGAAAAATCTTGCCATTTGTAACGACATGGATGGGGCTGGAGCGTATTATGCTAAGTGAAATAAGTCAGTCAGAGAAAGACAAATACCAGATGATTTCACTCACATGTGGAATTTAAGAAACAAAACAAATGAGAAAAGGGAAAAAAAGAGAGAGAGTTGCAAACCAAGAAACAGACTCTTAACTATACAGAACAAACTGGTGGTCACCAGAAGGGAGATGGCAGGGGGATGGGGGAAATAGGTGATGGGAAGTAAGGAGGGCATTTGTGTTGAGCACGGGTGTTGTATGGAAAGTATTGAATCACTATATTGTACACCTGAAACTAATACTACACTGTATGTTAACTAACTGGAATTCAAATGAAAACTTAAAAAACGAATAGAATAACAATAATCTGTGACTATTTTCTTATACGAAAATGAGAGGGAGGTCCATCTTCTAGTTCCTGGGAGCCAGCTGGTTGTATCTCCAGGGTCATAGCATAGTGAGTAAGACAGAAGAGCTGCACCCAAGCTGCCTTCCACCCCACCCCCTCAAAGGTGCCAGGGGGAAACACACCCTCGGAAGCACGCCTGCACCATGCTTTGGGCAGCAGGGGGTAGAGAAGAGGAGACCTACCTTTGGTCCCCCCCTGGCAAACTGCTTCCCAGAGGGCCCTTCTCAGTCCTTCTGTGGGGTGTCCCTTCCCCGCAAAACAACGCCACTCATCACCTACTTCCCAAACGTAAGACATAAAAGGAAGACACCCAGATGTCTTTGCACTGGATATTGTCACAGCCCAGTGCCTAGAAATAGGTCTTCTGATTAAGGATCCAGAAGGAGAAACTATGGAAATATTACAAGGTTCCGAAGGCAGTTTTTAGAGCAATTCCTCCATATGGAATAGTGCTTTAAAATGTATAAAAATAGGCGGGCATCAGATGCCTCAGGGAAATAGGAAAAATGACATTAGAGGTCAATGAAAAGAAAACAATTTGGAGGATAAAGTTGCCCAGAGTAAGGGTTCTATTTAAATTAATGTGTGCAGATCTAAGAATAAACCTCTTGATTGTTCCGCTTAGACTGAGAAAGAATTTAATTTGCTTCCTTCTTTTGTAGATTCCATGTTGCATCTGTGGTTCACTTTACTAAGCATTCGTACTTAGTTTTATGGGGGAGATATTATTTAAGGTATTATTTTCTGGTATATATGTTGGAATCCATTTTTACTTTAAACTTTTGGAAATGCTAATGTTAGTTGTCACCATGTCCTGAATAAGTCTGTTTATTGTTTTGTGAAAATCAGGCTTTGGTCCGGAAAGAAATTTAGGTGGCACATATAAATACATCCAATCCAATAGAACAAGAAAGAGAATTAAAAACAGGCAGACGAGGAAAATATAACACAGGAGAAATGAGAACAGAAAAGATGAACAGGCATTCATATATTTAAATCTATGTAAATTCATACATTCATATCTGTTTTCATCAAGACCCTTTTAGAACTAACTCTGAAAGCAATGTAAGCAAACCACGCAAAAATGAATCTTTAGGCCATTTAAAATAAATAAAAAGACATGATGTATCTCATGAAAACTATATATTTTTTTAAAATTTTTATTTATTTGTTTGAGAGAGCAAGAGAGAGAGCACAGGGCCAAAGGGAGAGGAAGAAGCAGATTTCCCACTGAGCAGGGAGCCCAACTCAGGGCTTGCTCCCAGGACTCTGAGTTCATAACTTGGGCAGAAGGCAGACGCTTAAACAACTGAGCCACACAGGTGTGAGATCTAGAAGTTTCCAGGATGCAAACAACTATTACTTTTATATAATTATAATTATTTTTTTACATTGTACATATTTGTTTTGTGCACTTTTAGAACATTGACTGTTTTGTTTCCTGATGATAAGAGAAAAATATAATATACCTGGGTGAGTGTGTGTGTGGGTGTCACTGTTTTTCTTTAGCACTGTAGTCACTTCTTTTTTTTTTTTAAAGATTTTATTTATTTATTTGTCAGAGAGAGAGAGCACAAGCAGGCAGAGTGGCAGGCAGAGGCAGAGGGAGAAGCAGGCTCCCTGCCGAGCAAGGAGCCTGATGCGGAACTCGACCAGGACCCTGAGATCATGACCTGAGCTGAAGGCAGCTGCCTAACCAACTGAGCCACCCAGGCATCCCTGTAGTCATTTCTGAGAGTAAATAAAATCACTTTGGAAACCCGGGGATAAACAAGTATGTCCATTCCTCCTGATTCTAGTCTGATATGATACCCTACATCCTGTGAGCAGAAAGTACTTGTTAACTAATTTGCTGATTAGCCTTTCTTGTTTATTCCTGTGAATGACTTTGACTAATGTTTTCTAGGTGGGTATTTCCCCCATCTATGTTGCAGGCCTACTTTGAGAGCTCACTTAGAAACATATCTGACGTTGGCCATAAATTTGTCTGTGAAAGCATTTAGATAGTGCTTCTGGATTGGAGATTGACCTTCACACCAAGGATTGGGAAGAGCCTGAAGTGGAGGAAAAGGAGGTGGGTGTGAGGGAGGCCAGGCATGATCAATGGCAGCCTTATGGCTTAACAGCATGAATCAGCAGTGCCTGGGACTCCAGGAAAGAGAAGGGGTAATTCAGCCACACCTGGAGGTGCCAACTAGATCTCAAGTAAGTAGCTCACAAATGATGGCCCTCCCCTAATGATACCTCCTACCAACATGCACTAAATATAGCAAAATATTTGTTCACTTGTCTGGAGACCTTGAATCTTGTTATGGACATACTACTTTGTTAGATATTGTCATCTGTAAGATTTAGCTCAGTTACCACTCTTGTTCATTCTTTTTTCAGCTTCTGGGATCATGGATGGTTAATTAATTTGGATGAGAATTTCTTCTGCATTTGAAATACACAGAAATGCATTGTGTCCCCTTCCTGGATTCCCAAGTTCATACACGAATACTATTAGGCTAATTATAATGATAGTTTTTTATTCTAAGCCGCATACCAACCCAAATACATGCTTTAGAGTCTCTCCAATATCCAAATGTAATGTTATTCCCCTAATTCCTCTAATGCATTATTGGGACTTCAATTAAATGAACGAAAATCAAGAGGGGGAGGTGGTAATAAAGACTCATGCATGTCTGCTGTTCTCAATTCTTCTAGGCATCAAACAAGCATTTTACCTTGGGATCTTAATTAAAGCCACTTTTCATCATTTTTATCATGTACCCCTGAGAAATAGGCTCATAAACGAAACTGACAAGATCTGACAGTGTTATTAAGCAGCGACGTCAAACTTGATCATCGTGACACAGAATCGCCTTGTGATATGCTGCTACTTACAAAAACCTCCTGGCCCTCAGCCTGCCAGGTAGATACGGAGGGAGGAGAAATGAGATGAATCAAGAAGGTTCCTTTGTAAATTCACCCCTTAGGAAGCCCTTATCAATTGTTAGATTTCCCCCCAAAGCATTAATTGTGACCCTGCACAGGGCTGTCTTGACTACTGAAGAAATCAGAGCAAATTGTTCTTCCTCTCTTTAACTTTTGTTCCATTCGTTCACTTGGCAACTGTTTATTGCGTAACTCTGTATGAAGCAAAACGCCAGGCACATGGGAATTTTTTTAAAAACCATTGTCCATAAGGACATGAAAATATAATGAGAATATATATGTATATATAAATCTACTTCCTGTAAATTAAGGTGTTGTTTAAATGCGACTTTAAAAGAACAATTTGTGGGGCGCCTGGGTGGCTCAGTGGGTTAAAGCCTCTGCATTCGGCTCAGGTCATGATCTCAGGGTCCTGGGATCGAGCCCTGCATCAGGCTCTCTGTTTAGCAGGGAGCCTGCTTCCTCCTCTCTCTCTGCCTGTCTCTCTGCCTACTTGTGATCTCTCTCTCTGTCAAATAAATAAACAAAATCTCTAAAAAAAAAAAAAAAAAAATTTAAAAAAAAGAACAATTTGTGGGGCGCTTGGGTGGTTCAGTTGGTTAAGTGTCAGACTCTTGATTTTGGCTCAGGTCGTGATGTCTGGGTTGTGAGACGGAGCCCCCTCCACCCCTTTGGACTCCTCACTCACCAGGGAATCTGCTTCTCACCCTCTCCCTCTGCCTCTTTTCTCCCCCCTGCTCCTCCTGCACACACGCTCGCTCTCTCTCTAAAATAAATAAATCTTTAAAAAAAAATAAAAGAACACCTTGAAGAATTCTGCGAAAAATCCTTTTATAAAGCAAGGAATCCAATTATAATACAAATAACAGTCTTAATTTGTAAATGGGAATTTCAGTATAAAGACACACATTTGGGGGCACCTGGGTGGCTCAGTTGGTTAAGCCATTGCCTTCGGCTCAGGTCATGATCCCAGGGTGCTGGGATGGAGTCCTGCATCGGGCTCCCTGCTCGGCGGAGAGCCTGCTTCTCCCTCTCCCTCTGCCTGCTGCTCTGCCTACTTGTGCTCTCTCTCTCTATCAAATAAATAAATAAAATCTTTAAAAAAAAAAAAAAGACACACATTTGTGAGTTTGAGAAGTTACTGAGGAATGGCAGATTTCTTTGTGAAAGTTCCCCTAGCTACAAGTAGTGAGGAGGGCATCAGAGACAGCAAGGGACCTGGACAAGGACTCTGGATGGGAGAATGGGGAGAAGGCCACAGCGTGGGAAATGGGACCCCAAAGAGCAAGAGACATGGCACCAGTTAGGAAGGGGTCTCTGATGTAAGGTGGAGAGATTAAATGACCACCATCCCCCTCAAGGACCTGCGGGTTTGCTTAAAAAAAAAAAGAAAAGAAAAGAAAAAAGAAAAAGGTCTGTAGTAAGGGCTCTCATCTTAACATTTACGTGGCTGAAAGCAGAAAAGCTAGCACAGCTGTTGGTCATCCAGGAATGGACACCGTGGGGTTGGGGCTCAGGGCAGGGGGAGATTCAAACAGATTCAAGGGATCTGGGGAGAAAGGAGTCATGCTCAGGGAGACTGATGTGGAGGAAATGGAGAGGCAGCTAAGCACACCGCAGCTCCCTGCCAGCTGCTCCAAGCCACACTCGGATCCGTCTAGATTCCACTAGTTCAATTCCATGGACGCAGGCGGGCGCCTCACTAAACACAAGAGCCAGAGCCTCTGAGAGCCACCGCTCCTCACTGATGTAAAATCGCAGCCTTTCGGAAGAAGCATCTTTACAGCAATGGCCCTACTATTTGCCCCGTAACCCACAAGGGAAGGTGACAAGAGTCTTATCGGACACCTACATACCCGGCACCATCACCTTTGCTCAGCTCTCTGGATACACACACCTGTGTGACATGTTTTATCTTTTCCTTTCCTAGCTTCCTTCAAATAATCCATGTGGAACCATCGGCCATTAGGGTATTTAAATCCTTTCTTCACTGTTTCTATTTTTAGCCTGTGCATCCTCTTGGAAATGATAAGTTGTGTCTTCTTTATGATCATTGTAAAATGCAAAACGCCTTTTTTTTTTTTTTTGCTTGCATCTGTAGGATGTTAACGTGTCACAGAGTGCACGCTCATTCAGCACTCTGTTTACTGTCCTTCATCCATGCATTTGCTCAATAAGCATTGATTCAGCACAAACTGTGTGCTAGATTCTCTGGATTCTGTGCATGCATGGGGAAACAAAGCAAGGCGCTTTCAGCTCTCGAGGAATTCATAGACTAATGGTGGAGACAGACTGGGAAAACTGACGCTATGGCTGGAACACAAGTAGGAGTGTCTGAGCAAGGTGTTGTAGAAGCGATGAAGAAAGTGCCTTCCTAAAATAATATGCAATGCCTCGGGAGTTTGCCTGCCACTTCCAGCCTAGATATTTTAGATTTCTATGATCTTTTGTTATTTTTTTTCAAAATAAACAATCTTTATCTTTTTATCCAGCCCCTTATGGAAGCCTCTTTAGGCTCATGGTCTTTTAAATGTACAATCTGTGCCCCCTGTTGGGGTCCCGGATCAGCAGGGAGTCTGATTTTCCCTCTCCCTCTGCCCCTCCCCCCTTACTAGTGCTCTTTGTGTAATAAATAAACAAAATCTTTATTTTTTATTAAAGACTTTATTTATTTATTTATTTACAGAGAGAGAGAGAGAGAGAGAGAGAGAGAGACCCTGAGAGAGAGGGAGAAGCAGGCTCCTGATGAGCGAGGAGCCCAATGTGGGACTGGATCCCAAGACCCTGGGATCATGGCCTGAGCTAAGGCAGATGCTTCACTGACTGAGCCACCCAGGCATCCCTAAATAAAATCTTTTAAAAAATAATATACAATGTGTTATATCTTTCTTGGCATTTGACTCGAAATTGAAGAATCTTTCAACTGTGGGCACAACATTATAAAAAGTTAAGATTGTGCCGTCAGGCTTTTTTTGCTCTTAGATATCTATCTCACATGTAATGTTGCAATATGCACTGTAGAACTGATATTAGTCTCCTTTGAAATCCTTTCAAATTGTACATGTTGGGAACCTGGCACTCTAAAACCGATCTCGTGTGCGCGCATGCGCACGTTTGCGTCTGTCTGTCTTCTTGGTGTGCTGAAGCTAAAGTCGGCTAGATTCTTTCATAAATACTAAACCTCCTGCCCAGAATGTATAGCTTAAGAATGTAGTCCATGACAACTACCTGTTTTTAAAAGGGTATGTGTTTTCTTGTAAGAGATTTGAGTCGATCTATAAAATACCAGTGCTAGGCCGGTGAGAAAAGTCCCAGGATCACCTACAGCCAAGCAGGATATTGTCGGCAACTGACTTCTACTTTTGAAAAATGGAATCCGCTCTCAAGTTTGTGATTTCAGTTCATGGATGCGGGAAGTTCTCTGCTGCCCTGACAAGAGAAAGCTCCAGAAAGCATCAATGGAGTGCTTTTACAATTACCTTGAGACCCCTGCTAAGAGTGAGGGCCACAGAGTCTATAAGCTGCACCTGTGGAGGCACCACAAGCCTTCTTCTGGAACCCGAGAAATCACACATTAGAAGTCCTCTCCTGCCTCTTTGTCTTTCAGGAGGACAGAAGAATACAGGTTCAGTTAAAAAGTGTTTATGGCCTGAATAAAGACAAAGCAATGAAAATATAAAATAAAACACATTGATTTATGCCATTTAACTAGCAATCGTGATGCTTTTAGTCCATTAAATTACACACATGTTCATATTTCTATTTCCATCCCATTTACGACCACCCGACATATTATATGTTTACCTGTTTGCTCATTGCCTCACTCCTCCCACTATAATTAAGCCCCAGGAAAACAAGCCTTTTGTCGATTTCATTCTGTTCTAGCTCTGACTCCTAGAATACTTGATAGCTGCTCAGAAAATATTGATTGAATGAATTCTGAATTTCAAAATGTGGGACTTGAGCCTCGATCCTCATGAACTTAGAAAGATACTAAATGTCTCTGACCATTCCCCTTGAACGTAGAGGAGGTTCAGAAAGAAAGATGCTGAGCAGCTAGTGGACATGTACTTTTGTTTTCCCGCTATGGTCACTAGTTAAGAAAAATACCGACAATGTAGATATAAAGAAGATCTCAGAACATAGAACCCACTGAGGATTCTCCGCGTCTTAGTACTGGATTGAAAATCTGCGTGGCTTAGGGCGCCTGGGTGGCTCAGTCGTTAAGCGTCTACCTTCAGTTCAAGTCATGATCCGGGGTCCTGGGATCGAGCTCTGCCTTGGGCTCCCTGCTTCTCCCTCTCCCACTCCCCTGCTTGTGTTCCCTCTCTCGTTGTCTCTCTGTCAAATAAATAAATAAAATCTTAAAAAAAAAGAAAGAAAGAAAATTATGCCAGATCCTGATTCCTGTGTTAAGTCATCTGAGTTGACTCATCGTTAAAGGAAGTTGCATTTGATAATGAATTCAGGAGCAATAAATGTCATAGAGAGAAGACAAGGATGTGAAATGGAGAAAATTTCAACAGCTCTGAGTGTTGTGATTTGCAGATCAAATTCAGACTTGACATGTTCTGGAATGAGCAAGCACACAGCTGTGGAAATGCTGCCAAGATCTCACCTCTTTGCAGCTCTGAGGTCCCCCGACTTTCAGGAGCTGAGGGAGGAGAAGCATAGCGGTTACTGTTCTCACAGCTCCCCACCCCAGCCCAGACAGCAGGGAGACAGGCTGAGGGAGGAGAGAGGCTGAGGTGAGGCTGGAAAGATGTCACGTCTGCTGCTTTGTGCAAATAGCATTCCCTGATGTAGACAGCCTCAAAGCCACACCTGAGTCCCAGGGAGGGGGAGGAAATGGATTCAGATGAAGAAGGGCACAAGTCTAGCTGATGGACTGAAGTGGCTGGTGAGCAATAGTGCACACCCCTCCTCACCCCCAACCAGAAATCCCTGACAACCTTGTACACTAAACTGTCCCTCTCCCATAGCAATGAGTCCCGTCCCCGTCTGGTTCTCAGCAAGAGGAGTCATAGGTGACCTTGGCTTCCTGCTCTTGGGAGATCTTCACCCTGAGTAAAGCTTCAGTGAGGCTAAATGGGCCGTGGTGTGAATAAAACCCCAGCCAGCTCACCGCCGTCCTGTGCAGTGAATACATCCCTTAGGGTCTCACTCTGAACTTCCAGTATGCTGATCTCACTGCAGTTTCTCTCATGGGATTCTGCCAACCCTCTGTCAAGAAAACACTTTAGCTCCCCCAACTACAGGCTTGGCTGAGCTTCAGGACCACTACCAGGAAACAGCTTCTCACCTCCCAGCCCAGGATCTCCTGCTCAGCCAAGCATCTCCACCCCGCTCCTACACAGCACTAATTTCACTGTTTAATGACCTGTTGGTTCACCTCTGCGCCTCCCCACTCTGCAGACTGAGCTGCTTGAGGGCGGGAATTCCCCAGGAGTCATAGATCTGATATATACAAAGGCATTTAGTACATGGTCGTTGAATGGCTGCGTGAAAAGAGAAATATGTCCATGTAATTGTTAAGAAAATGCAGAAAAAGACCTTCCACAGACGTTTTTCAAGGATTTGAATTATGCCAGGAAAGATGAGATTGGACTTGAGGAAAGATGAGATTGGAAATTGGAGAAGAAAAAGCATGATAAGAAAGCCTGTATGGGGCGGCCCTCCTTGCCTCTTGCATCTCCCCAGCTGTGTGTGGCCTGGAGCAAGTTACTTAGCCCCTGTGTGCGCTGGTTTCCTTTTCTGCGAAATGAGAATAATGTTGGATCTATTTTACAGTGTTCTGGGGATCGAATGAACTAAATTTGTTAAGGCTTAGAACAAAGCTTGCCATATAGTAAGACTTTATGTAAATATCAGCTATTATTAATACTATTATTATTATTATAAGTACAAATAAGAAATGTAGCAGGAATTCAGAGACAAAAGAATGGAAAATGATCTGGAACAGACCTGGCTGCTGCTTTTTTTTTTTTTTTTTTTTTGCAGCCCAACATTCTAGATTTTTCTGACCATGCCACTTTCAAATAGAGTATTCCAATATTTCCAATCTATTCCAAGATTTTGTTGAGAACAAGAGGGTCATTGTGCCCTCATAAAGAAGTTACTGGATCTTTTTATTTAAGTTTCTGAAATAATCTGTATTTTGACACCGGGCAAAATTCTTCTCAAATTCATCCTTAATTGAAAAAAAGTCAGAAAACAGATAAATTATATAAGCAGTAAACACATACATACGCATACACATTAGGATAATAAGGGAACCAAATAATATTTCTCTAAAGATCATGGCTACATGAGATATATACATTGGCTAAATTATGTTTTTTTAACATTTTATTTGTTTATTTGAGAGAAAGGGAGAGAACATGAGTGTCGGGAGGGGCAAAGGGAGAGAGAGATGGAGACTCTTGGCTAAGCAGAGAGAGCTGGACTCGGGGCTCGATTCCAGGACCCTGGGATCATGACGTGAGCCGAAGGCAGACACTTAACCTACTCAGCCACCCAGGCACTACTAACTGGCTAAATTAAATTGTTGCAAATCCCATTTGCTATTTTTTTCTTTAAATGTCCTGGTTGAGGTAAGCCCCATTTGCATATACGTGGTCATAAAAATTACAAGAGAAAAATATACTAATGTGGCTAGATGTGAATACACAAGATTATAATAGTAGACATATAGTGGACAATAGATTGCTTACATTTTCCTTAATACTTTCTTTTTTTAAAACAAGTTTGTCTTAGATGCATTTTATTTTTATTTTTTTTTCAAATATTTTATTTATTTATCTGACAGAGAGACACAGCGAGAAATGGAACATAAGCAAAGGGGAGTTGGAGGAGGAAGAAGCAGACTTCCCACTGAGCAAGGAGTGTGATGCGGGGCTCAATCCCAGGACCCTGGGATCATGACCCGAGCCAAAGGTAGATGCTTAACAACTGAGCCACCCAGGGGCCTCTCCTTAATACCTTCAGTTAAACTCTTATTAGTTCAGTTCCTTTGTTTTTTTAGTCACTTGTATGTCAATGTCTTACCCCTTTCTTCAGCTGTTTTCCTTTAAAAAATAAAAGAAAGTTACATAGAAGTAGTGTTGGTTGCCCTCCAGAGACCCATAACAATGATGAACCCAGAGGCCAGCAAAATAAGAGGGAAAGCCAATGCCGTGGGCTGATCCAAAGCAGGGAGCTAAGACATGCTCGGTTTTGGACCTGACCATTCTAAGTCTGAGCATTGAAACTGGATTCTACTGCAATCTTGTTTTCCAAATCAGATAACATCTCCCAGAGCCTGGGCACCTGCCCCAATGCCCAGCTCTCCCTCTCGCTGTCAGAGGACCTGGGCAGGGGCCATTAGTCTCTACTCATCACAGACCGAGATTGCCCCCTCACCTACTCCTTGTGAAGCTGCAGAAGGAGCAGGCACTTACCAGTTTAAGACTTAAGGCCATTCTTTTGGTTTTTTAGCCTTTTTCTAAAATAGGTACCTATGGTAAGTATCTTAAGGATGTCTTCTACTCACATGATGGAATAAACTGGAAAAGAGATAAAAGTGAGATGGAGGACAGGGGATCCAAGAAGAAAAGCAGCAAAGAGAGGGCTGATGCTGGAGGACAACTGATCCCTGAGAGCAGAGGGCAGTCAGTCCAGCCTGGAGAACCAGCGAGCCTCAAAGATGGAGCCTAGGGCACTCGGCACAGTGCCTGCCTCTGTGCCAACTTTAAACGAGTGAACTACTGGAGGATAAACCCCTGCAAAACAAAGGACTGAAGCAAGACAGAGGGAGACATGAGATCCAGGGAGTGGGGAATGCATGGAGAAGGGCAGAAAAAGCTAGATGCTCGCTGTAGCACACTGGACAGCCTTCACCCCTACAGGAGGAGAGAGACCCTAAGGAGGGTCGCAGCCAAGGAACCCTGAAATTCCTTAGCCCTGGGAGACGCTGTTGGAGAATATGAGGAAATCAGTAATTGATTGATAAGCCAGGGAATTACTGACTTCCAGAAAATGAAAAGTAAGGAAGGAAATCATCACAGTACACTAAATATTTAACTGTGATTAATAGTTGCATAAGCAGAAAAATGTGGACAGTGAACATAGATTTAATTTAAAATTATAACTATTTCGAGGGGCACCTAGCTGGCTCAGTCGATAGAGCATGTGACTCTTGATCTCTGGCTTGTAAGTTCAAGCCCCATGTTGGGTGTAGAGATTACTTGGAAATAAAATCTTAAAAAATAAAAAATAAATTTAAAAAATTATAACTATTTTGAATGAAAGGAGAAGAAAAGGCAGAGAACATTATGGTGGATCAGAAGTATAGAAAGTCGAAAAATCATGTTGAAGTTGATTCAAAAAACCAATATACATACATTGTTTGGAACTCTGGGCCCGTTTAAGTGTCAGAACAAACATCTCAAAGAGTTAAATCTCGCCTCTGAGAAGGGCAGATGATGACAATGGGAAAAAGCAAAAGCAGGAAATGGTTTTATTTTGTTTTGAGCCTTCCACATTTGAATTTTTAAGCTATGTGCATACATTACTTTGATAAAAATAAAAACTAATTTAAAATCCCCACTTTACCAGATTGTTAGATGGGTTCCTAACGATATTTATAAAGTGCTTAGCACAGCGACTGGTGCAGAAGGACCCGCAGTCATGGTGACGATGGTCGTCATTACTGTTGCTGGTATCAGCTCAGGAGGTGGTCCAAATAAATATCCAGCTGGTTACTTACCATGTGCCCTGCACTACTCTGAGTTCTGTATGTGTATGTGAAAGACATTTGGAGAGTGCTCTTAGCACTGTTACAAAATGTTCATGTTTGAATGCTAATGTTTTTATTGAGATAATGTTTGCAAAATTGAGAGTTTATAATTATATTCCTTGGTAGGATTTAGGTCACTCTTAAATACGGAATTTTACCATCGGATCTTTGTTGTTAATGAATGAGCTTCAGTTTTGTGACCTTCCTAGAACTGTAAGCAAAATTTTTGAGAATGAGTGTTAGTGTATTTTAACCAGAGAGCTTATACTTTTCATAAGATTTTAATGAGGTCATAAGATCTAAAAAGAGCCCATAAAAATGTCTCTAGACAATGTCTCTAGACAACTTTAACCCACTGAGCCACCCAGGTGCCCCAGAAGATCTCATTTCAAGAGAGACTAAAAACTATTCCATTTGAGACCTAATATATGTAATATAATTCCATGACTTTCATTTTTCTTGGGTCACATCAACCAAGAGAAGTTAAAAAGGAAAGGTTTTGGGGTGCCTGGGTGGCTCAGTGGGTTAAAGTCTCTGCCTTCGGCTCAGGTCATGATCCCAGGGTCCTGGGATTGAGCCCCACATCAGGCTTTCTGCTCAGCAGGGAGCCTGCTTCCCCCTCTCTCTGCCTGCCTCTCTGCCTACTTGTGATCTCTCTGTCAAATAAATAAGTAAAATCTTAAAAAAAAAAAAAAAAAGAAGTTGCGAGTAGACCCCTGAGACTTTTGAAAACGTTCAAGAGAGAGAAGTTTCCGTTCCTGCATTCTGCTAAGCCCTACAAAAAGAGGAGCCATCACTTTCTAAGAAGACAACTTGCATGAGCAGATGGAATATTACTATCTCTGTATGATAATTCCAGATGCAAGACAGAACTCTTTAAAGACAAGACTCTACCCTTGTACGTTAAGAACGATGTAGTGTATGCGATCCCTTTACTGTACATGGGACTAACTACCATTTATTGATCGCCAGCCACGTGCTGCTAGGCCCTTAATATGTAATAACAGCGCCAAGGTCTTGTTCATTATCTCCAATTTACATTTAAGAAAACCACTGTCTGGGATTTAAGTTAAGTTGGCCAAATTCACATAGCTGGTTGAAACTGGTTTACCTCTAAGCTTGCACATTTTTCATGACCTCTCCATGTGTTAGTAGAGGTAAG
Organism: Potos flavus; assembly: GCA_028534135.1. Classification (NCBI taxonomy): domain Eukaryota; kingdom Metazoa; phylum Chordata; class Mammalia; order Carnivora; family Procyonidae; genus Potos; species Potos flavus. The sequence continues at coordinate 68,301,341 of CM052883.1, read as the reverse complement.
ATACGTGAAGCAAAAATTTCTCTCTGAAGAGAAGCTTGCTCTTATGAAAGCATTTCCTTAGCAAATGTAAAATTCCTTGATAAAGGCTTAAGGGAACTGAGTTAATGTAGTAATCTTTTTTTTTTTAAATTAAGGTATATCACATATAGTAAGACACACAAATCTTAAGTGTAGTTTGGTAAGTTTGACAAATGTATACACCTATGTAACTGCCACTTTAATAAACATAAAGAGCATTTCTCTCCCTCATGGCTCTCCTCCTTCGCACCCAGAAGCAGCCACTATTTTGGTTTCTGTCCCTATAGATTAGTGTTGACTGTTGTAGAGCTTTACAAAAATAGAATCCTACAGTATGCGTTCCCTTGTGCCTGGCTTATTTTGCTGAGCATAGTATTTCTGAGTCTCATCTATGTTGTGTATCAGGAGTTTACTCCATTTTATTGCTGAGTAGTAATCATGTCTAAATGGATGGCTAGGGGCGCCTGGGTGGCTCAGTGGGTTAAAGCCTTCGCCTTCGGCTCAGGTCATGATCTCAGGGTCCTGGGATGGAGCCCTGCATTGGCTCTCTGCTCAGCGGGGAGCCTGCTTCTCCCTCTTCCTCTGCCTGCCTCTCTGCCTACGTGTGATCTCTCTCTCTGTCAAATAAATAAATAAAATCTTTAAAAAAAAATTTTTTAAGTAAGAAATTTAAAAAAAATGGATGGCTAATGGATTTTAGCAGGCTTTTGCATATCACTGTTAATATCTTCTCAATTGAAAGAACATCATATTTTCTATCATAGTATATTAAACCATATCCTTAGTGAACATTTAAGCTGTACGTATTTCTCACAATTGCAAATAATATTGTAATAAACATCTTTTTACACACACACACACACACACATATTTCGTATTTTAAATTCCGCATATGTTTGCTGTGATCTTGTTTCTTTTACACAACGTACAGTAGAATTAAGGTATAAAGTGTCTTCTTTCTCCTAGTCACCCATCAATATACTGACAATATCTTAGGCCAGAACTGTGGGCACTAATTGGTGGGTTCAGCTCCCCATTGTTGATAATTAAGGCCATCTGCTTCAAATTGTTATCTGATAGGGAGACTAAATCTCCATTACAAGGTAAAGCTTCTATAAGCTTAGCTGATGTTGACAGATTGTGAGAGTGGGAAGTGTTTCTGTGGATGAATTGCAAATGAGGCTGCTACACAATGAGGAAAACTGGAAAATTTTGCCCTAAAAAAATGAAGAACGTGTTTTTTGAAAATAAATATATACAGTTATTTAAAAGGGCATATGACCCTGAAAATGATATCATCCCACACAAACACTGACCACCACACACGTACTCAAAAAGATGAGATTTAAGAAAACTGTATGGTGAGAAAGAGTGCAAAAAATTTCCAAAATATCACCAGGAATAAAAGATCAATATGTAATAGTTATTTTATTTCTATGTATTAACAGTAAATGACTGAAAATGACATTTAAGAAGCTAATATTGCCATCCTGGAGCAACCACTAAAAACTGGTTTTTAAAAACTAGCAAAACTGGCTTAAATGCCAAGAAATTAATTACACAGTATACTAAAAAAAATGTTTAATACATAAAAAGCAGGATTAAAAAAAGCAGGACTAGAATAATTTAAAATAGAGAGATGACAAATAGAAAAATGGCAGACTTAAAATAACTCATATCAAGAATTAAATCTAAGTAGATTAAACACTCCAATCAAAAGACAGATTGGCAGATGGAATATAAAAACAAAACCAACCTATATGCTGTCTACAAAAGATGTTCTTTAAATGCAAATACGCAAATGAGTTGAACAGAAAAAGACATATCATGGAAAGAGCATGAGAAAGCCCAAGGAGCTATCTTGTTATAGAAAAATCGATCTTAAGGAAGGAGTTTTACTAGAGACAAAAAATTTCAAAATGATACAAAGATCAAAAAGCAGGACTTTAGAACATCTACAAATGTCTATGAACCTAATAACAGAGTTCCAAAACATTAAACATTGACAAAAAGGAAAGAGACAAATCCATAATTTTAGCTAGAGAAGAAACCATACTTTCTCAGTTAATGACAGAATATGTAGATGGAAAATCAGTATAGAGAAAATCCCACCAACATTGATAAAGTAGGCAGAGAATCAGGAATGACAGATAAAGCCTGAACAACATCATTAACCAACTTGATCTAATTGGCATTCATAGAACATGCCACACGGCGATACATTCTTTTCAAGTGCACGTGGAATACTCACCAATATAGAATATCTTGAGCCATAAAACAAGTCTCAATAAACTTAACGGGATTGTGTAGAGTATATTCTCAGACTACAACAGAATTAAACTAGAAGTCAACAACAAAAAGCTCCCTGGAAAATCCTCAAATATTTGGAAATTAAGCAGATGTCTAAATAACTCTTGAGGAAAAAAAGAAGTCAGAAGAGAAATTAGAAAATATATTGAATTGAACAAAAATGTAAACACAGTATATCAAAATTTGTGTGATACAGTGAAAATAATGGTTAGAGGAAAATTTATACCATAACTTATATCAGAGAAGAAGAAATAAATAAATCCAATGACATAAACTTCTTTCTTAAGGAAGTAGAAAAGAGCAAATTAAACTCAAAGCAAGTAGAAAGAAAGAAATAATAAAGGTGGAATAATAAACAGTGGAAATCAATGAAACAGCAATGGACACATTAAAGAGAAAACCAATGAAATCGGAAGCTGGCTCTTGTCAAATATCAATTACACATAAACTTCTAGGTAAACTGGTCAATTACAAATGCACAAGTTACAAATGAGATGAAAAACTAAAAGAGGATTCTCACTACAGTTCTAAACTCACTAAAGGACAGACGATGAAGGAATGTTGTGAATGACATTATGCCAAAAAATTCAATGACATGAAATACACAATCTCCTCAAAAGACACAAATTATAAAAAAACAGACTCAGGGAAAACAGAAGACCTATAACAAATAAAATATTTAAATTTTTAATTAAAAGGCTTCTCATAGGGGCACCTGGGTGGCTCAGTCAGTTAAGCATCTGCTTTCAGCTCTGTTCATGATCTCCAAGTCCTGGGATCGAATCCTACATCTAACTTCCTGCTCAATGGGGAGTCTGCTTCTCCCTTGCCCTCTGCCTCTCCCCCACTCATGCTCTCTCTCTCTCTCTCTCTCTTTCTCTCTCTCTCTCAAGTAAATAAATACAATCTTTAAAAAAAAAAGCCTTCTCACAGAGAAAACCCCAGTTCCAGCTGATTTCATGGTAATTCTATCAAACATTTAAGGAATAAATGATACCAATCTCTTACAAATTACGTCAGAAAAAAGAAGAGGAAATACTTTACTGCATTACCCTGATTTAATACCTGACAAAGACATAACAAGAAAAAAACACTATAGACCAATATCCATCATGGATATATAAATGTAAAAACCCTTAAGGAAATATTAGGAAACTGAACCTGGTAATATATTAAAAGAATCATGAATCATAATCAAATGGGGTTTGTCCAAGAAATGTAGTATTGGTTTAATAAATGAGAATCAATTAATGTAATTCATCATATTAATAGAATAAAGGAGAAAAACCATAAGATCATCTCAACAGATGCAGAGAAAGTATTTGACAAAGTTCAACAGCCATTCCTGATAAAACTCTTAGCAAACTCAGAATAGACTGAAATATCTTCAACCTTGAAAAAGAGCATCAGTGAAAAACCTAGCATGAACATCATACCAAATGTTGAAAAAGTTAAGTGCTTTTGCCCTAGAACAGGAACAAGACAAAGGTACACACTCTTGCAACTTGTATTCACCATTATTGTTCAGCTGGAGGTCCTAAATAGGTGAATAGGCAAGAAAGCACAAAATACAAAGCAAAGAGTTTGTAAAGGAAGAAGTAAAACTGAATTTACAGTCAACATGATCACATATACAAAATATCCGGAGGGAATATGCTAAATCTACTAGAACTAATAAATGAATCTAGCAAAACTCCAAGATAGAAGATCAATATGCAATAATCATTTCATTTCTATATATTAACAATGAACAATTAAAAATGACATTAAAAAATACATTTACAACAGCATAAAAAAAATCTTTAGAAATAAATTTAATGATGGGGCACCTGGGTGGCTCAATTGGTTAGGTGTCTGCCTTCAGCTTGGATCATGATCTCGGGGTCCTGGGATTGAGCCTCACGTCAGGCTCCCTGCTCACCGGGGAGTCTTCTTCTCTCTCTTTCCCTCCCCATCTCTTGTGGTCTCTCTCTCTCTCCCTTAAAAAAATAAATAAAATATTAAAAAAAGAAATAAATTTAATGAAAGGTGTAGAAGATTTTTACAATGTTGAAAGAAATTAAAGAAGACCTAAATAAGTGGACAGATATGCCATGTTTACAAATTGGAAGACTTAATATTAAGATAGCAATTCTCCCCTAATCAATAGATTCAAGGCACTCTTTTTTTTTTCTTTTAAAATACGGTGCTTGAGCTCACAGCCCTGAGATTAAGATTAAGAGATTAAGATTAAGAGTCACATGCTCTATCGACTAAGCCAGCCAGGTGCCCCAGATTCAATGCCATCTTAATCAAAAGCACACCAGGCATTTTCTTTTAGAAATTGACAAGTGGGGTGCCTGGGTGGCTCAGTGATTAAGCGTTTGCCTTCGGCTCAGGTCATGATCCCAGGGTCCTGGGATTGAGCCCCACATCGGGCTCCCTGCTCAGTGGGGAGCCTGCTTCCCCTTTCCTCTGTCTCTACCACCCCCACCTCGATTGTGTGCTCTCTCTCTCTTAATTAATTAATTAAAAATATTTTTTAAAAATTGACATGGAAATGCAAATGATCTAAAATAGCCAAACAATTTTAAAAAGAAGAAAAAAGTTGGATGACTTAAACTAACTGATATGAAGACACCATAAAACTACAGTGACGTAGGTGATACAGGTGTAAGGAAAGGTCCACCAATCAGTGGAACAGAGTACTGTCCAGGAATAGATCCAAACGTATAGTCAAAAGATTTTTGACTGAAGTGTCAACGTAATTAAATGATAGAAAGGCAACAAATGGCATTGGAATCATGCCACACTATCCATATTGGGAAAAAAAAGTCTTGACTTATCTTTCACCATATGCAAAAATTAACTCAAAATGGATCATAGACCTAAATTAAAAAACCCAAATCATAAAATCTTTAGGCAGAAAACACGGGAGAAAATATTTGTAATATAAGATTAGGCAATAATTTATTAAAACATAAAGGCATGGGGGCACCTGGGGGCTTAGTCAGTTGAGCATCTGATTCTGGGTTTTGGCTCAGGTCAGGATCTCAGGGTTGTGAGACTGAGTCTCTATTCGGGCTTTGAGCTCAGCACAGAGTCTGCTTGAGAGTCTTTCTCTCCCTCTGCTCGCACACTCTCTCTCTAAAATAAATAAATAAATAAACAAACAAACAAACTAAATTTTTGAAAAGACATAAAGGCATGAAACCAAAGAAAAATATTGATAAATTGGATTTCATCAAAACAAAAATCTTTTGTTCTTCAAAAGACTCTCTTCAGAAAATAAAAAGGGAAAAAAAATTTGCAAAACATCCAACGATGGGCTTGTGTTCTGAATATATAAAGAACTATTATAAGTTACCAATAAGAAGACATACAGCTCAGCCGAGAAAAGGACAAAAGATTTAAACAGATAGTTCATAAAAGAATATATATAAAAGTCCACTAAGGAATGAAAAGATCCTCAACATGACCAGTTATCAAAGAAAAACGAATTAAAACAACAAAGAGATACTGCTATATATTCACTAGAATGGCTAAAATTTAAGAAGCCTTACGATATCCAGTATCTGCATGGAGATGGAGAATTGGAATACTCACATATTGCTAGTACTTACACTATAATGATATACCCACTTGAAAAACAAGTTGGTGTTTTCTTAAAATGTTAAACACACACTTAATATTCATCCCAGTAATTCCACTCCTGGTTAGATAACCAAGACTGAATACATAAATCCATGCAAAGACAAAGACATCATATGTGAATGGTCATAGCAACATTATTCTTTGTGTGCGTTTTTTTTTTTAAGATTTTATTTATTTATCTGGTAGAGAGAAAGAGAGAGAGAGAACACAAGCAAGGATAGGGGCAGAGAGAGAGAGAGAGAAGCAGGGTCCCCACTGAGCAAGGATCCCGATGCAGGGCTCGATCCCAGGACCCTGGGAACATGACCTGAGCCAAAGGCAGACACTTAACTGAGCCACACAGGCGCCCCGGCAACATTATTCTTAATTGCCCCAACCTGGAAACAACTAATATATTCATAAACTAGTAAATAGGTGAACAAGTTATTGTATATCTAGACAACGGAACACTGCTTGGCAAAACCATGGGATGAACTACTGATACATGCAAAACACATGGATGAAACTCCAAAATATGTGAACTGAAGGGAACCAGACACGAAAGACAACACATTATTTATATGAAGTTCTAGAAAAGGCAAAATCATAGTGACAAAAAGCACATCAGCGGTTGTCTTAGGCCAGGGCTGGAAGAAGAGATTGACTATAGGAAAACACAAAGGAATTTTGATTTGGGTTGGGCGTGCGTGATTGTATCCATTTCACAAACTCATAGAACTATATTCCTAAAATCTATGCATTTTATTGAATAGAATTTATCTCAAAAGGACAATGTTTTGGATATCCTCTGTCTACCCACCAGATTCATTCTCTACCTGATCCCACCCTGTTCTCTACCCAGATAGGCTTAATTATATTGCCTATTTACTCTATCAATGACCTCTCTTGTCCTCTTGCCTCTGGTTGGGTTTGACCAATGGAAAACTCCAACAGAAGATTTGAAGGGAGGGATTAGAGAGAGGTAGTGTATTTATTTCCTCCTCTACGTCTGTTCTCTCTGCTGGGACCACAGCAGGCTAGTGATATCCTTGGACCAAGGTTATAACTCCTACCTCCAATAGGAGCTGTATATATGTGTTATAGCAACTCCTTGCCCTTAATAATTCAACCCTAGGTATGAAAATGAAGGACCCTAGAACTGCTGTTACTATCCCAAAGGTACTACTCTGTCCTCTTGCTTCTCCTATACCTGTTCAGACATTGGTAAATAACACTTTTCTCTTACTTATCTCCTCAAGTATCCAACTTAAAGGATGCCATTTCTTTCTTTATTAGAACCCTTACTGATACAGGGGCGCCTGGGTGGCTCAGACATTAACCATCTGCCTTTGACTCGGGTCGTGATCTCAGGGTCTTGGGATCGAGCCCCGCATCGGGCTCCCTGCTCTGCAGGAAGCCTTCTTCTCCCTCTTCCACTTCCGCTGCTTGTGTTCCCTCTCTTGCTTGTCTCTCTGTCAAAGAAATAAATAAAATCTTAAAAAAAAAAAAAAGAAGAACCCTTACTGATACAGAGCTCACTCACGACAGCAACAAAAAATAAAAATTCCATTGGAATTAGCAACCCAGAAATTGCAGGAGCTATGTAAAAACACTTCAAAATCAACAACAACAAAAAATACTTAAACAAATGGAAGGACATCCAAGTACTTGAACAAAAAGACTCAACATTGTAAAGATGTCAATTCTTTTTTTTTGTCAATTCTTCTGTAGTTAATTTATAAATCAAATGCCAACAGGTATCTCTGCTGTTTTGTTGTTATTACTGTTATTGTTTTATTTTTAATTAAACAAATCAGTTTTCATTTTATGTTGAAAAACAAGCAAAAAAGAATAAAACTCTGAAAAAGAAAAGCAAATACTAAAACATAAAATTGTCATTAATGTTCTAAAAACCTATGGTACTGGCACATGAACAGGAGAGACCTTTGTAATTGAACAAAAAGCCCAGAAATATAGACAAATACTTATGAGACATTACAATAAAAATTGCACTTCAAGGGGCGCCTGGCTGGTTCAGTCCATAGAGCATGCAAATCTTGATCTCAGGGTTGTGAATTCAAGCCCCATGTTGCGAGTAGAGCCTACTTAAAAAAGAAAATTGCATCTCAAATCAGTGGGGAAAGGGACTATTTAATAGAAGTTTTTTGGGGACAACAGGTAGCATTCTGGGAAAAAAATTTAGTTGAATCCATGCAGTTTAACATACATACAAATTACAAATGAATAAAGATTTAAGTGTGAAAGCTGAGTCAGAAAGTATTAGAAGAAATATGAGCGCATGTGTTATGATTGAGGAGTGGGAAAGCCTTTCCAATTATAACTTAAAATCCAGAAGTCATAAACATTTTTTTAAAGTGTTGTATTACAAAAAAACCAAACCAAAACAAAACAGAAAAACCACTGGAAGTAATGCTAAAATGTGAAGTGGGATACAAACAACAGGCTCCTAGAGATCTATAAGAAAAAAAAGACCAACAGCACAATAGAAAAATGACCAGAACGGTTAACAGAAAAAAAAATGCAGAAGAATTTTAAACAGAGAAGATATACTCAACTTTTCTCATAATAAAAGAAATGCAAATTACAACACTGAGAAATCGCTGTCCACTTATCAGGTAAGAAAACTCAAAAATATGATAAAGTATTCCTGGCGAGACTGTGGGCAAACAGGCTCTACCATGTACTGCTTTTAGGAGTATAAATCCTTATCAGCTCTATGGAGGGCTGTTGACAATATCTATTAGAATTCCAAATGCATTTTCTCTTTGATCTAGCTATCTTATTCCTGTATATTTACCCTGCAGATATATTTGCACAAGTGAGGAATTATGTCTGTATAAGCTTTCCACCTCTTGTGTTTAATAGCAATCTAAATATCTAACAATGGAGAACCCGTCGAATAAATTATGATGTATCTATACAGTGTAATACTTTGCCACCTAAACAAACACTGAAAATGTGCTCTGTGTATTCATTGGCATGAAGTGAATTGGAAATGTTAATTGAAAAAAAGGTAAGGTTCTGAAGAGGGAGTAGAATGGGTAAACGAGAAAGGAAAGAAAGTATATATTTGCAGTTGCTTGTTTGTAAACAAGAACAGAAAGAGTAGGCAAGAAACTAATCACGGTGGTTACCTGAGGGACAAAAGTGAGGGGTGGTGACAGCTGGCTGGATAAGGGACAGAAGGCGGAAGGAGGCTTGTTATCATTTACCTTCTTCTCTTTGGAAATGTGTCGAGCCCTATAATTATATCCCTTATCCACATTTTTCAAAATATAAAGACATATTTTTCTTTAAAGCAAAACCCCAGAATGAGGGATATTAGTATGTTACTTCAGAAATACTCCCTAACTTACAGTGGGTTCATCACGCCCATCGTCCCCCAAGTTGTGCAATAAGCATTTTCTGTCCTCATTCGGAGGAAACAGATAAAAGCAGGTCTTGAAATCGTTGCATCCCCGTCTTGTTAATGAGATGTGATTAGCTATGTTTATTCTTCTGCTCCTAACTCCCCACAGGACTCTGACCCATGGGAATTGCTCGAAGTATGATCCTCTCTCTGTTCATTGGCTTTGAGTCCCCACATACACTGATTTTCATAGCCCTGAAAGTGTGCATTTCTGTACTTCCTTATTTGGACAAGTACAAAAGCATCATTTTATACTTCTCTATTTGGACAAGTTAATATATGCCATTGGAACATTTGCTACCCCACCATACAATTCAACACCCTTGACGATAATAATATGCCATCAGTTTAGCCTGATGGCTCATGCCTGACGCTTTTCATTTTTCATTTTTTTACATAAGAACCTACTTCTGCCTTATTTGTGCATGAGACAACCTTAAATTTTATCTTCAAAAACACTGAAGACTAGATGTTCTCCACAAATCATTCTCTCTTTAGCAGATGAGCTTTCAAACCTGTAATTGGTGGAAATCATGAAATGAAAAAAAAGGAAAAAACCCTCCACAATAGGGAAGAGAGAAAGGAGTGGGATTTAGACAAGTGAATTTATTTTCCCTCTTATTTTGGAAACCATGGTGACCGAGAGATTTGATTAAACCACATAATATGCCAATATAGACTCTGAAGCGTCTTGGAAGGTATATATCCTTCTGATCTCTTCAGTTTCTTTTCCTACCAGGGAAAAATTTTCCCACAGAAATCAGTTTGTTTGCCAGCCACAATCAAGATTTTCTACAAACCATAACACACTGGACGGATTGGCTGTCCAGTGGAAATTACCTTTTAATACATGGTCTAGCCTTGTATCAAATGTCCTAGTGTCACTGGGCTTGTGATTACAATCCTCGAGGCTTCTTGGGAAATTTGAAAGTGAAGTTATAGATTAAACCATGGGTCTCCAAGCCAAAATTTTGGTGATTCCATCCCAGTTCTACTCCACCCAAGTGGATAGTCCATGAGCAGCATCTTTAGGAAATAAAAGGTAGTTTACATTCATATTATAATCAGTGAATCTGATTTCCTATCCATTTACACATTAAAAATGGTTTTATTGTGCTGCCTTTCTTTGAAAGAAAAGAGCACTTTACATTTGTTAATGAGGCAGAAAATTCACCACACATTTGTAAGTAATCACACCCTTTCTAGCGCTTGCTTGTTACAAGACTGCATTCTTGAAATGATGCTATGTTCCTAAAAAGCTGTGTATTGATTTAATTTTTAAACCTCTAATGAATCTTGTATTAGTGAAGACCATGATTTACAGAAGTCCTGTTGTGAATTCTTTGTAATATGAACAGAGCTTCCCAACTGATCTTCTTTGTAGGGCTGGATCTTTTTAGAAGGGTTTTCTTAAACAGAATTATTTCAGATTGTCAGTTATTTAGATATGTAGCGACATTAGTTCCCAAGATTAAGATTGTGTACCTTTGGGAATAAACCTCATGTGAATTTCCAGCCTGACCTCAAAAGACTATAAGCATATCATATTATTAATTATATATTTGTTATACATTTTTCATAGTTATGTTATTAGATAGTTATATATTTATATAATATGTAAAATAGATATCATTATGTAAATTATATAATAAAATAGTTATAAATTCAGCAACACTTTAAAAATTATAACATAATTTTAATTTCTATGTTTTTTTAAAGATGACTAATCAAAGATAAAAACACACATAATTTTAAAAGTCTAATTGAATAGGTAGCTATGTCTGCTCCTCCTCACAAAGATACTCGCTTTCAACCGTTTGCTTTTTAAAAACCACTTAACTGAGTTCTGATGGACATACAAAAAGCTATATATATTTAATGTATACAACGTGATGAGTTTGAGGGTAAGTATATACCCTAAAACTATCACCACAGTTGAGACCCTAATTCATTCATCACCTCCAAAAGTTTCCTTCTGCTTCTTTTATTTATTTTAATTAGTTTTTTTTCCTTTTGTGGTTAGAGCACTTAACATAAAGTCTACCCCCCTATCAAATGTTTAAGCATATAACACAGTATTGGTAACTATAGGGTCCATGTTGTACAGGAGATCTCCAATTTACTCATCTTGCATAACTGAAACTTTGTACCCTTTGACTGACATCTCCTCATTTCTCCTTCCCCCCAGCCCCTGGAAACCACCACTCTACTTTCTGGTTTCATGAGTTTGAGTATTTTAGACTTCCCATAAAAGTGGACTCATGCAGTATTGGTCCTTCTCTGCCTGGTTTATTTCACTTAGCATAGCATCCTCCAGGTCCATCCACACTGTCTCAAATAGTAGGATTTCCTTATTTTTCAAGTTTGAATAGTATCCAATTCTAGGTATATAGTGAGCTTGCCCCCATCTCTTGGATACTGTAAATAATGTTGCAACAAATACAGGAGTATGGATATCTCCCAGAGATCCTGACTTCCATTCCTTTGGATGTATACCCATAAGTGGGATTGATGGCTCACACAGTAACTTTATTTGTAATTTTTTGAGGAACCTCCACACTGTTTTCCATAGGGGCTGCACCAATTTGCATGGCCACCAACCCTGCACAAGGGTTCCCTTTTCTCCTCACTGTCACCAACACTTGTTTTGTTTTGTTTGATAATAGCCAGTCTAACAGCTATAAGGTGATATCCTGTTGTGGTTTTGATTTGCGTTTCCCCGATAAATTAGTGATGTTGAGCATCTTTTCAGAGGGTTATTTTGTGTTTTTGTATTTATTAGTAGAAGCTCCTCATATAAGTTGGATATTAACTTCTTAGCAGATATTTAGCCATTCGTTTTTAGTATTTCTAGTAGTGATTTTCATTAATAATAATTAATAATAATTCTCGGTTTATCAACCTTGCAATATAACTATTAACTTTTTTGCTATGATAAATGAGAATATGTTCCATTTTTTCCTTCCCACCTATCCTTAGCTATCACTATTTTTCATTCTTTAGATGGTATTATAAGTTAATATAAACATTCATATTACAATTGTATTAATGTTACATCTGGTGAAATGTGTAAAAGGATAGCCCACTTAAGCATTTTCCTTTGAGAAGAGCAGAGGCCATGACATTGCACCATAGAGAGAAGTGTAATCATATTATATTACTTAGTAATATGCTATATGTATATAATGTGTATATTATATACAATTAATATAATTTATAATATTATCTATTTAATATTTATATTTATATAGATATATAGATATAGATATAGATATTATAGATTTATAGATATTTAATATATTAATATATATTATATATTAGTATATCTTATATATTTGGGATATATTAGTATATATTATATATTTGGTATATATATATTATATATATATAACATATATGTTATATGTTAAGATATATTATATTTATAAATATGATATGTTTATATCATATATGTATATTATCTTATATATTTATATTATATATTTATATGTTTATGAATATGTATTTAATATATATGTATATATTCATATATGTATAAAGAGAGTCACTATATATACACTATGTATGAATATACATACAAACATTTGCATGAAGTGTGTATATGTGTAGCCATAATAATATAAATGCTGTTCATTGATTTTAACTTTTGGATTCAATCTACAGGTAAATCACAGAGAACTTCAGAATGATTGTGTATATTCTGTATATCCAGAATAATTATACTTAAATGATTTTTAAAACTCATAAAATCAGAATGTTTGTATTTGAAAAAAATCTAAAAAAGGATTTGAGTTTTATTATTTATTCCCTGACAGATAATATATTGTGTATATATTGTGTATATAACAACACTTTGACCCTCGGATGAGACTAGTTTCCAGGATGCTAAATACCAGTCTACTGGTGGTCTTGTCAGCAGTACCTCAAGAGTTTAAATATTTTCGGGGCGCCTGGGTGGCACAGTGGGTTAAAGCCTCTGCCTTCGGCTCAGGTCATGATCCCAGGGTCCTGTGATCGAGCCCCACATCGGGCTCTCTGCTCAGCGGGGAGCCTGCTTCCCCCTCTCTCTCTGCCTGCCTCTCTGCCTACTTGTGATCTCTCTCTCTGTGTCAAATAAATAAATAAAATCTTTTAAAAAAAAGAGTTTAAATATTTTCTTCTTCTTTTTTACAAGGGCTTATATCTGACATCTCTATTAGATTATAAGCATCTTAAATACAGCAACTGACTTTCGCATAGCAGGTGATTAAGAAATGCGTATTGGCCAGTATACTTCCTGAGGAATTTTATATACTTAACTGTTCGAGTGCTTAGATTCTAATGACGTTTCTCAGCATAGCTGAGGGAACACTGATTTGAGTGGGCAAAGATAGTCTAGGTGATGGTGGAGGTATAGAAAGAAATAACTTCCAGCTACGGTCTTTTTTTTTTTTTTTTTAATATTTTATTTATTTATTTGACAGACAGAGAAAGATCACAAGTAGGCAGAGAGGCAGGCAGAGGGAGAGGGGGAAGCAGGCTCCCTGCTGAGCAGAGAGCCTGATGCAGGGCTCAGTCCCAGGACCCTGAGATCATGACCTGAGCCGAAGGCAGAGGCTTTAACCCACTGAGCCACCCAGGCGCCCCACCCACCCTAGTCTACAGTCTTAAGGAGCATCGTCAGTAGTTGGGGAGGCAGACAGGGAAACAGGTAGCTTCTTATTTAATAATAGAGGCATGGGCCAAGTATATAGAAGAAGGACAATTAATTTCCAACAGTGAGATCTTGGAGGACTTGGTGAATAAGGTGGCATTTAAGCTGAGCCTTTAAAGATGAGCAGGAATTTGATAGACAGTAAAGAAGAAAATAGATGTAATAGGTCAAGGGAATCTGGCCAACTTTACTCACCAGATTTCAGAATCCCTTTCTTTCCATGGAATACAGTTGTTTCTGGAAAGCAGCTCCCTTTCCAGAGTCTGTATTTCCCAGCTCCTTGCTGCATCTGGATGTGGTGTCTCCTTGGTTCTCACCCAGGGAATGGTAGTGGAAATATGTGTTATTTGAAGCAAGGCAATTAAAGAACAGTGTATTTTCAGGGCTCCTGGGTGGCTCAGTCGGGTAAACGTCTGCCTTTGGCTCAGGTCATGATCCCAGGGTCCTGGAATGGAGCCCCGCATTGGGCTCCCTGCCCAGTGGGGAGTATTCCTCTCCCTCTGCTCCTCCCTCCTGCTCGTGCTCTCTCTCTCTCAAATAAATAAATAAAATCTTTAAAAAAAAAAAAGAGAGAGAGAGAAAGAAACAAGGGTATTTTCCATCCTCTCTTTCTTCATCTCCTGGAAGCAGATGATTCCGATCCCTCTGAGGATTCAAATCCCTCTTTTTCTGAGAGAAAGAGGAACCAGGGACAGAAGAATCCCGAGTCCCCAAATCACCCAGGGACAAAGCTGCTTGCCAGCTGGGAACACTTGCACTGAACCGCCACATGAACAAAACGTAAACTGGACCCCTGCATTTGGACATTCCCACATAGTAGGTCAGTCTGAAGGAGGACTGGAGTCCTATTGCCCAGAATGAAGCTGCAGCTGAATCTTGTACCCGGGACTGGGGGGAGAAGTGAGGCTAGGTGAGATGTACAGGCTGCAGTCACAATATAGAATACGTGGTCACAATACAGAAGGTTTATCCCACAAAAAGGGAGATACATCAAGAGACCCTTCAACGGGTGCCTGGGTGGCCCAGTGGGTTAAGCCTCTGCCTTCGGCTCAGGTCATGATCTCAAGGTCCTGGGATCGAGCCCCGCATCAGGCTCTCTGTTCAGCGGGGAACCTGCTTCCCCCTCTCTCTCTGCCTGCCTCTCTGCCTACTCATGATCTCTCTCTCTGTCAAATAAATAAGTAAAATCTTTAAAAAAATAAATAAAATGTAGATAGTTGTCACCTTTAAAAAAAAAAAGAGACCCTTCAAACAGTAAGTTCCCAATAAATTAAAATGTTGACAGAAAAAAAAATACTTATCTCCTTCACTATACTTTCTCTTAAAGTACATCCACTGGGGAAGGGGAAGCAAAATGGCCACAACCTAAAGGTTGAGAACGAGAGGAGAAAATGTGCCCCTAAAAGGGTAACTTCATCCCTACACCCAGAGGCCCAGGGCAGCAGTTGAGAAAACTCAGTTCTCAGTTTCCCCTGGGCGATCAGTGGCTGCCCCTACCACTGAGAAATTTTGGCTGTTTCAGTGCTTCATAAAACTCTTCCCATTTTCAGGAGCTCACTGGGTAACCCCTGCCCAGAGCATCACTCCAACCAGACAGTACTGACGTGCAAGGCAGCGGCCCCTGGGGCTTCCTGGGCAATGCAATCAATGGAGAATGGGAAGTAATTAGACTCCCCAAAGGAGACCGAAGTTCATGTAGGCGACAAGCCTACCTTCTGAGAATGACTGGCCTGAAAGTCAATCAGAAAATAACTGTCAAATCCGATCTTACCACTGGACTAAGTTGACACTAACCACTTAACACTTAAGCATTGGCCTTTAGGATAAGTCAAACCAGGAAGAAGCTTTTAAATAAAAAGTGACTATTCCACTCCCAAATCAAATGTCCATTAAGACTCACACATAAAACTGCACACAAATCTCTATAATTACCCACTATCCTGAGGCCTGTGCGGGTGTATGTGTTGACACAAAGCAGTCAGGGCTATATGAGAGTAATCCGGTCACAATTGGGATCTATTGCCTGGGTTGACAGCCATTATAATAAATAAATAATGTTTATGGTAATGATTCGTGAGGAGCCACACTGGTAAGCACTTCAGATTTGGGTAAAAAAGCGACGAGTTATCTATCCCATCCCTTGGCTTTTACTCCCAATCTGAGGAAGATGATGAAGTAGGCCACCCAACAGTCAGCCTAATGGAGATGAGCCCTGAAAAAAAAAGACCCAGGATACGCTTTGCTAAGGGCTTGTCAGTGTTTCTGCCTAAACCATGATTTGCCATGAGATGGGGTATTTTCATGAATCATTGGCTTTATCTTTTGAAAAACACCTATCATGGGTATTATTTTAAGAAGAAGCCTGCACGGATTTGGAGACTAGTATTTTCTTTTTTTTTTTTTAAGATTTTATTTATTTATTTGACACAGAGAGAGAGAGATCACAAGTAGGCAGAGAGGCAGGCAGAGAGAGAGGGGAAGCAGACTCCCTGCTGAGCAGAGAGCCCGATGCGGGGCTCGATCCCAGGACCCTGAGATCATGACCTGAGCCGGAGGCAGAGGCATTAACCCACTGAGCCACCCAGGCGCCCCTGGAGATTAGTATTCTCTTATAAAAGGCAAGGAACTGTGTGTATCAGAACAAAATCTGTGTATCTGTTGGGGATGAACTCCTATGGACCAAGTAGCTAGACATCCGGGGCCTTAATCAAGGACAGTTGTGA
The DNA here is from genome assembly GCA_028534135.1 of Potos flavus. Lineage (NCBI taxonomy): Eukaryota > Metazoa > Chordata > Mammalia > Carnivora > Procyonidae > Potos > Potos flavus. The sequence goes on along the minus strand of CM052883.1, from coordinate 68,284,555 downwards.
CTTCCTGTGCCTAAAGAGGCAGACCACGCCTCCATGAATGCATTTGGACCACAGTGAACTGAGGTCCTCTAATAGCATCAGTACAGGCATTGTGGGCTTTCTACGTCATGCTGCTCTCAGCAGTATTCGAGGAAGGGGTACGACTGTGCTTTTAAGGAGAAAGAAGTCAGGAGGCAGGGAAAACACAAAGCAGCTTCCAGAGGAATTAATTAGAAAGATAACTTAAGCACTAAGACTGGGCACTGTGCACACTTTGAAATAGACTTTGATATTT